>CM060949.1:158918341-159553341 GCA_030765055.1 Mantis religiosa
AACGTTAAGTCATTTCGGACGGTGAATGAGATGGGTGAAATGATGCTCAAATGTGTCCAGCGTCCATGGAGGTTAGAGGTACCCGACATTCGTCTTTAAGGATAAGGGAAAGGTCCGGAAAAAACCTTATCCAGGTGGCTCACCCTGACCGAGATTCGAACTCGGGACCTCTTGAACGTGAGGCAGACACGCTACCATCTACGCTACCTTGGCGTATTAAACGTCACAATGTTCTAATAATATAATGAAAATGTAAACGATAAAGACGGAACAAGATGTACCTAATAAAAACCCAAGTTTGTGATGATATTCGTTATTTTTTATTTTTTTCTTGGCAGATAATGAAAGGTCGATGTGTTCTAGATATCCCTTGCCGTGATTGTTTAAAAAAATAACGAAGCTTCTTAGGTATTCAATGTAATTTCAAATTCCCAAAAGTAAAACAATAAATCCAAAAAGACCCTATTTCCCAAAAACAGTAGACAAACCGAAAATCGTATCCCAACCCCAATCCAAGCCAAAGTTTAGCCCACTTTACCTCACCGCTCTTAATCTGGGGTATGAGGTAAATTAGGTAACGGAGAGCAAACCCAGCACTTTGGATCTTTTAAAAATACACCACGGGAGGACTAGATGATGTGAAGGAATCGTGGGAGATGTATGGACTGCAGGAGAAAGACGTGGGAGGCAGAGAAGCAAGTTACTGGCTTCGCACTGTTTAAATGACCTAATCACCTAAGTACTGATTATATAGAAGAATTTTCCCTAAACTAATTGTTAATGTTTCAAATAAAATAATGCAAATTTTAGGCACTTATTTGCCAAGTTTTAACATTTACAGCTCAAAATAAGTGTGAAAGGGGGGATCTCGCCATTTAACTATAATTTCTTTTAATAGCTTTGACATATCGGTCACCTTAGAACAAATTAGAAACTGCAGGCTTATAATTATAACCAAATTTCCTTCTGCAGCATTCACAACTTCCTACAGCCTTACAACTGTCGGACTTCCTTCTATGATCACAATTAAGAAAACAAATTATGCATCTGCCTACTCTTTTCCTGATGTGCCTCCATTATGAGATGCTTTTGTTCGTGTATTATTTGCTGAAATAGTGAGATTTCAACTTCACTGAACACAATGCAATGGTCTCATTTAAAACGCACAATTGTTAAAAATACAATTGTTAAAATTAAATGTTGACGAAATTTCCTTCTTGTTCCAAAGATGCTTCCTGTAGGGTCTTGATTTCGGGATATTTTAATTGTCTTTTATGATGCTGTTAATTAAGTTGAGGTTATAGTTTGAGATCAAATTCTTCAGCAACCTCTTATCTTTATTTGTTTTGTTCCTGGACCTCAACACGTGACGTTTGTTAACGTATCGATAGTTTGATCAGAGAAATTATATGCTGAGATGCATTTATTTGCGAATTTTAACATTGAAATCGGCAAGCGAATTTAAGATGGCAACTCTTAATAGAAGCTTTGGGGGCTGTTTAATCAGCCGGGCCTGGCGGTATAGTGAAGTGCTCTCTATGACGACATGAAACTCCGTCGGACTGAAGAGCTTGCCTACACCTGTTAGGGACCCATGTGACTAGTGTTGTCTGTGGTCGGTTCTGGCCCTCTCTAGGGTACTTTTATCTCATCCTTCCTCCTAGGGCCTGACGCACATAAGTCATATGCTGCAGTCTCGGAGTCCTCGCTTTGTTAGAAGACAGGCCAGAAGTCTTAGAATATTATCATTCGGAAGCCGTTGAGTGTGTAGAACATGAAATAAATAATCATATAATTCTACACTCATTCGTCATTTGTTTCAGCGTACAGTTTCTGTCAAAGGTTTAACCACACCGTGAAAAAAGTATAATATTCTGATTTTCTAGGAAGTCACTTATTGAAAAATTATACCAAAATCCTTTAGCTGTTTTCTTAAACTTGGAATTTTATGTGTGGTCTTTTAGCCTTATAGCATGCTTTCACAAATCCTGGCATGGAGTGAATTAGGTCTCTGCACTCCTAGATAGTGACAGCTCTTCTTATGGCAGCCAGTTGCAGATTGAGTTTCTCTTTGGATTTGCGTTTACCCTTGATAATTTTACTCCATTTGAGTTCCAGAGATTCACTATTGGATTGAGCTGGTCAAGGCAGCAGGTCCGTGTACTGATACTGGAACCAAATTCTTCTGAAGCGACTTCTGTGGCAGGGTGCATTGCATTGTTGGAACAAAAAATGTTCTTCCATTAACCTTGTGACAGAAAGAAGCATGATTTCCTCCAAGATCTTCCACATATCTGGCTCTTAAGACAACCATCAATGATGTACAGTTCTCTAGGACCTTCATAGGTAATGTACCACCAAATTATCATTTCATCTCCTTCAGCTTGAAAGGGAGGTGTAATACTTATTTTTGACACTTCAATTTCTTTCTGTCATCTTCCTATAACTCAACTGACTTCTCTACATCCCAACAATTTGCCATTTTATATACACATCTATTTTATTTCGCTCCATGTTAAGTTTTATTGCAGTAAAAAAGCTATCCACCTAGCAATGTTCTTGTATAATCCACAACTGACACTAAAATTAGATGAAATCTGGGTCCCGGGTTCGATTCCCGGCGGGGGGAGTGGGGGCTTTTCTCCCTCCAAGATAGTTCCTCATCTTCCTCAGAGTCTGGAAACATGGATGAGAGTGTGAATGTATGCGCGATGTAATGATTAAAACCCAACGAATACGAGTTAACACCTTCGGTATGTTCCAAATGAGAACAGCCGCCTATATGACCATTGGAGTTAAATGGAACATTAAAAAAAAAGAAAAGTATCCCTTCGTGATAAAATTCATATTGCCAAGTACAACCATCCAAGAGATAATTATTTTTTCCATAAAAAACTGCATAATTTTAACTGGTTTTATTTATTGAGAAATCTTCATAATATTCACAGTTTTAAAGATAGAGTGTTCTTGTTTGCAGTAGAAAACGTCATCTATGACATACCTTTGATCGCTGCCTAACATGTTGAGATTTCAGAAACATTTAAGGATATGAATGAAAAGTTGGTATTTAGATATGTCCTTAAGCTTATGACAGGCACTGTAAGGCGACTTCATGTACTTATAAGTAGAGCCCGGAAGTTTAGGCAACTGTAAACCACAAAACACTTTGCATTATATTACTACAGAAATATGCTGTTCAAATACCCTTTTTTCGCAACATAGTAGCGGGGATTCTAAAATTGCTATTCTCGTATAACCAAACACACGTAAGGCTGTTGTTGTTTTCAAATGCTAGGCTTTGGCAATGAATCCATTAGCTCTCTTGCTCTCCAATATTTCTGTGTAGTGGGTCCGGCAGGTAGGACTTCACAGGTTAAAAGATGTTCTTCAGTCATTTCCTCTTCTTTGTTGCACAGATGACAATTTGGATTTGTATAAATTCCTATTCTGTGTAAGTGTTTGGCCAAATAAAAATGTTCCGTAAGTAATCTAAAATTTGCTACTGCAGCTTTACGTGGGATTTCTGGAATAATTTCTGGGTTTTTAATTAAAATGTTCTAGTTTTTATCTTTGGCTTTGTTGGATATTGATTGGTTTTGTTTATTTTTATATTTTTTTTATTTAATCTTTTTATGGATGTAAATACTAAGTTTTTACTCTTGTTCTGAATTAAATTTGAACCTTTCTTGGCAAGAAAATCAGCTATTTCGTGTCCATCAATTCTACAATGTGCAAGTATCCGCTGTAATATAATTCTCTTCTGTAGTTTTTGAAGTTGTTGGATCACTTTGTGACATTCTTTAATTTGGATTGACCTCATTTTATATGAACTTATTGCACATAATGCTGTTTTAGAATCAGAATGTACTACAGCATCTTTTAATTTATCTATTCTGTATAGAAGGCGTTGGAGTGAAATATGAATAGCCGTTACTTCTGCATCAATATTTGTTGTGTGGTATCCTGCTGGTTGATAGAGTGAGAACAGTGCACACTTAATTCCTTCTGCTGAGTTGTTGTCCAAGTTAGATCCATCTGTGTAGATATGTAACAATTCTTCAGGTGGATATCTATTGTTCACAGTTTCTAATGCTAGTACTTTTAGTACAGGTTTGGAAGTTTCAGATTTTGTAACTATTTGTTCTAAATCTAATTGAATATTAATTGGTTCAAAAGTCAGTGTGTTTTCTTTGATTAAAATGTTTCCTTTATAATTAGGAAATATTTATTTAAATATTTAGCTTAAAAAAGAAAATCCCTAAACTAAATCTGCAGTTCAAGAAAACAAACATGAAACAAGCATATGAAACAAAATATTTAGGAACAATTTTTGATTCAAAATTATCTTGGATACATCATATTGAAGCAGTAGTAAACAAATAAACAAAAAAATTCAATTTTGAAAACATGAGCAGGAGTCAAGTGGGGCAGTAGTCGGGAGACAATGAACACCACATACAAAACATTCATCGAGCCAATACTTCTTTATAATGCAGAGGTAATAATTACAGCAAACACTTCTAACATAAATTACCTAGAAGTATGCCAAAATCAGGCCCTGCGACTAATAACTGGTGCAGCAAAATCAACTCCAATCACGGCAATGCAAGCCTTAACTCGGAACTATCCAATACATCTAACTTTAGAGGAGCAGGCACTAATACAACATGAAAAAATGTTTCGGTTAAAAATAACAAAATGGGAGAAAAGATTACTACAACCAATCAAGATGAAAACACAAACAAGTTTCCTACACCAAGCACAGCTAATGTAGAACCCCATCTCCACTAACTGTTGTAACGTTTTTGTGGCTAAACCCCCAGGCCTGGTTATTAATGACGAAAGAGTGAACAACTCTGGAATAATTAAGATTTTGTATACACTAAGTTCTACATAGTGTGCGTTAAAACAATGAACATGTAATTTTAGATAAAACAAAATTAATACGATATTGCAGGTACAGCTAACACATTTTGCGCTTGTTTTAATATTGAAGGATAACATGGTGTTCTAAAGGTTTTTCTAATGAAGCCCCAGGCTACGCTGCAGGGATGAGAAAGGGGCAGGTGTGAGTGTGTTGATAACTAGCAAAACGCCAGGCAGTGTTTACAATTTATTTAATTACTCCGAGTTTTATAATATAATGAAACGTGTGTAGCACGAAAAACATACCCAATTAAAACTCTTTGCTTCCAAATTTAGCAAAAAATCATGGAACATATGTAACCGGTACTGCAAGCCTGAACTGTTGGTGTTAACTAGCACTAAAGGTGAAGCACCAAAGTTGGCAATTCAGGGAGGGAAGTAAAGTAGTGGTTTCCACAAGACAGGAACATTTATAAAATTTGACACGAAACGTAAAAAAAGTACACGCTTGCATACAAATTTTATTTTTGTAATATTAGTGTATACATTTAAAAAGCTGTTTGCCTCAAGCACTTTAGTGAAGTAGTAAAAGTTCATTATAACAGCTTAAATACTCCTCAAAAACAAATTCCGCCTACGTCACTGCCTCTTGTGTCAGCTGAAGTAGAAATAACATTATCAAAGTACAGAACTTTCTTAACTAATACTAACCTTTTTTTTATTTGAGAATTTCCTTCCATTGTATATAGCAACCTGAAGTTCATAAACTGAATTAAGAATTATGTAATATTCACAACGTACGTCAAATACGATATGTACTGATAATAATTTTAGTGTAAAGCATAATAAAATATCAGATTACAGAGTTAAGCCCGCTTCTAATGTAGCTAGCCCACCCCTTTAGTGTAAGTGGTACCGCGTCTGCCTCATATTCAAGAGATCCCGAGTTCCAAACTCGGTCATGTTGAGTTACAGATGTATTTTTATATCTTGACAGACGGAGAGCGATGCGCAGTGGTATCTGGACGAGTCCACTTCAGACGGTCGCAACTGGAGGGAAGGGCAGGTCAGTTACGTATCAGTTGCGAACAAGTAAACAAGTTCAGAGCTACTGAGTAATACTACAGCTTGTTTCAAAATGTGAGAGTCTCCTGGTTCCAAGAGCATTTAAAATTGACGCCTCCTAGCAGCACATTAGGAAATAAAGTGCTACATTTAAAACACGAGAAGTAATAACCTATGACTATAGATTTATAAAACAGGAACAATGGTCTAGGTCTGCTACAAATATCTGGGAAAGGGCATCTGAGGCAACAGTTGTGTCTGAAAGCAGTTTAGAAGAGTTATTAAGGAAAGAAAAGACATTGGTGCTAGTGCAACAACGTCCTGCTCTATGCCCAGTAAACAAAGATTAAGAACATGCACAAAATCTAATTTGAATGTTTTAATTCAGAAGTAGCTAGGCGAAATATGAATAATTTTAAAAGCACAGAAAAACAAAGACCAACTCTGAAGAAAGTGCTTATGAAGCTTCAAAATTCTATTGACTTCCAAGGTAGTGTCTGAACATTAAGAAGCTAGGATTTATATGAAAAAAAAAACACTAAGCCTGACAGACAAATTTTAAAGGAACATTGTACCATACGGGCAAAATGGCTTAAGTATTTACGAAGTATTCGGAGATATCGAAATGAAGTTTATGTAATTCATATGGATGAAACTTATATCAATGAAGCACATACTAGACTATATGCCTGGAGTGAAATTCGTTATAGGGACTCTGCAGCGATGTAGAAAGGCCGACAGTTGGTTATCACGCATGCTGGAGGGGAACAGGGTTTTGTTCCAAATGCCTATGTACTGTTTAAGATGCAACAAAAGCGTGGAGATTACTACCATAGTAAGAATTACAACTTAGTTTATAAGAGCTGCAAATCTGCCTTCGAGAGTGAAATTTGTGTTTAGACAGATTGTACACCGCAATCCCCTCTCGTAACGCATGTGACGCATTGTGGCGATAGGTGCACTATGCCCACCAGAGTTGCTACTCATCCCTACCATGGAGAGTTCCTGTCAAGATAAAATAATACATCTGAACTTGGATAAGTTTGGGGGGGGGGGATTTTTCCCTTATTCTGAAAGATGAATGTCAGGTAACTCTAAGCTCTATGTATCAAGGACTCATTTGAACATCATTTTACTCATCGTCCGATTTGACTTCACGTTGGAGGACGTAAATTAAAAAAGTATTCTTAGTCATTGTTGTAAATTAAGTTAGTAATTTATTTCACAATTGAAATACTACATTACTACACCAGTGTTAAACCAGCGGGATTGCTCAGGTGATTTCGTCTGTCGCCTACCTTCAGGATGTGCGGCTTCGATTTCTGTGGCCGACCTACATGATCCACGGGCCTTTTTGGGAGTTTTCCGGGTCAACAAGCGAATAATGGATGGGTTAATTACATCCCCCGAATTTCCTGTCTCTCCATTTAATCTCAGTTATAATTTTACACCATCTCTCACCTGATGGTATCTTTCAGGGTAGAAGTGTCGGCGGGAGTCTCGGAGTTGCATGACAGGATGATATGCTGTGAGTAAAACTTCCTCCTTCGGTAGGATGGTATCTAGTCTCTGAGTCCGGCCTTGTGGGGCCGTTTCCAGACCGCATTAGGGTAGGCTGCCAGTTGTGCTGGCCTGCCCGGGAGTTTCCAGCTGATAAAGTGTTGGGACAATGCCCTTGGTACGGCCACCCTCTGTGTCCTCTCGCCTCGTCCTTCCCCCCGTGGATGTCCCACTTCAGCATAGGTACAATAAACCCAGACTGGTTGCGGTGCCAAATTATCCCCTCCAATCCAATCCAATACTATAAAGACAAAGCGGCATATTTAGTTTCAAACAACTTGATAACTCTTAGAACCTAAATTAATTTTAAACCCAGTTATAAATATTTATGTCTCAACAGCTTTAGTGCCAGTTTTGCAGAAAAAATTGACTTAAGGTGGTTTGGTTCACAGTATATAAAATGCAAGCTGTGAATTTTCTAGATAACTGTAACAGTGGTCTCAGTTGGTTAGGGAGGTGACCTAATGCTAGAAGATCGGGAGTTCAAACCCGGCCAAGGCTAGAAAATTTTAAGTTTGCTTAAAAGCTAAAGCTCTATGTCAGCAAATTTACTGTTGTCTAAACCAACTCAAATGGGACAAAATACGGCTCACCGGTAGCGCTGAAATGTTCTGAACAATTGGTAGAATAAATAAATAAATAAATAAATAAATAAATAAATAAATAAATAAATAAATAAATAAATAAATAAATAAATAAATAAATAAATAAATAAATAAATAAATAAATAAATAAATAAATAAATAAATAAATAAATAAATAAATAAATAAATAAATAAATAAATAAATAAATAAATAAATAAATAAATAAATAAATAAATAAATAAATAAATAAATAAATAAATAAATAAATAAATAAATAAATAAATAAATAAATAAATAAATAAATAAATAAATAAATAAATAAATAAATAAATAAATAAATAAATAAATAAATAAATAAATAAATAAATAAATAAATAAATAAATAAATAAATAAATAAATAAATAAATAAATAAATAAATAAATAAATAAATAAATAAATAAATAAATAAATAAATAAATAAATAAATAAATAAATAAATAAATAAATAAATAAATAAATAAATAAATAAATAAATAAATAAATAAATAAATAAATAAATAAATAAATAAATAAATAAATAAATAAATAAATAAATAAATAAATAAATAAATAAATAAATAAATAAATAAATAAATAAATAAATAAATAAATAAATAAATAAATAAATAAATAAATAAATAAATAAATAAATAAATAAATAAATAAATAAATAAATAAATAAATAAATAAATAAATAAATAAATAAATAAATAAATAAATAAATAAATAAATAAATAAATAAATAAATAAATAAATAAATAAATAAATAAATAAATAAATAAATAAATAAATAAATAAATAAATAAATAAATAAATAAATAAATAAGTAAATAAATAAATAAATAAATAAATAAATAAATAAATAAATAAATAAATAAATAAATAAAAAGTCTAAGGCATACCATTCTGGTATCTAATTTTTACACCAGAACGTATATTTCAAACTTTCAGTTTATTGAAATCAAAACAATACAGTTAATTACTTACATTAAAGTTCCTCAGATTACATCTACAACTACAATAAAAATTAAAATAAAACTAAAAACTAAAATAAAATCTGAATAAACTTCCTGCTATTATATAACTTCATAATAACTTCATATAACGATAACTTCATAAATTACTGATATTAAATTAATTTAATTATTTGTATATTATTACTTGTTGCAGTTGATAAATTATAATTACTATATCACATTATCTCAAATAAATAAAACTACAATTTATTAACGAAGATCGAAACGATTCATAATATCATAAATTACAATCAACATTTCACTAACGTACTCTTCAACATCAACTTACTCAATTATACTAATATATACTTACAATTGGTAGAGTCGCTATTGTATAAATAATTTTTAGCCTACAGAGATCTGAGGAAGGAGTCAAGTTGTTTGGAGTGGTCGCTGGCATAGACAGATTAGATAAGGCCGACATATAGTATAGTACAGTCTGTCCATCAAACCATCAGCACAGCGTACGTAACACGACACACATCTTTGTACTTGCTAAATCGATATATTTTGCTCCAAAAACTTGTACAATAAGAAAATACAGACTTCCTTACATCTTGATCCTCCTTGCTATTATGATAGTTACTTAATCAGTGCTGCAAACGGGCAAAAATAAATACCACTGAAACAGCGGGCGAAGCGGATTAAAGAAAGGATTAAGAATTTTATGTTTTTATTTCCTTCCCCAGTGTGAAATCATATTGGATGATGAATGAAATGCGTGAAATGATGCTTAAATGAGTCCAGAAAAATTGACAATGGTATGACCAAAACCGTGTGGGCGCTGTGGTAAAGAAAAAAAAAAAAAAAGGAAAAAACCATTGATATATCGTAAATGTGTGAAATGTATATATATAAGTATACAAGTGTAGAGATGTGTTTTTTGTTCTCATGATTAAATTGTTTATTGAAATTGAGTATTCTACCGTTTTTCTTTCCATTCCAATTCGTCCGCTATGCCAATCTTCCAGTTGTGGGCGATTAGGATTAGCTTCCGCTCGAAATAAAAATGTTAACGGAAGTCTACAGAACATTCTTCATCGAAAAACTTAGCGCTTAACATAATCTAGAATGTCCATGATTCAATATAAGGCAAAAGTGTTTATATTTACATGACAAATAGAGGTTTTGTGAAAGATTTTAAAAATATTGATCCGATTCACCCGTACTTAAGTTGTGTTAATGGTGGTAGTAGTATAGGATAAACAAAATGAATGTATGTACTGTATCTTCTGGATAGAACCAGTCTATTGGTAAGCACTTTGTACAGTTTTGAATAAATGAAACAAAAATAATATAACATCTTCATAACACACAGTGTATTTTAAGTAATACGATTTCTTAATGCTAAAGGCGTAAAACCGATCGATATTCATCGTGAGATCTGTGAAGTTTACGGACAAAACATTATGAGTGATGGAATGGTAAGGAAATGGGTGAGAGCATTTAAATGTGCATGATGAAGAACGGAGTGCGCGTCCTTCGGTCGTTACTGAAGATTTGGTGGAGAAAGTGGACGAAAAGGTGAGAGAAAACAGACGTTTTACAGTTTCATCATTGTGCGACTATTTTCCTCAATATTCTCGTAGTGTTTTGTATCGCATTGTGACCGAGAACTTGAAGTACCGGAAATTGTGTTCGCATTGGGTTCCGAAAATTCTGACGGATTTGCACAAAACCCAACGTTTAGGCAGTGCATTGACTTTCCTTGAGCGCTACTAAAATGAAGGTGAAGATTTTTTAGACCAAATTGTTACTGGTGACGAAACATGGGTGGCCTACGTCACACCAGAATCGAATGGCGACATGGAATGGCGACATTCATCATCACCCACAAAAGTGAAGTTTAGGCAAACAAATTCTGTCTGGAAAGTCATGTGCACAGTTTTTTGGGACAGAAAAGGAGTATTGCTAGAGGAGTTTCTGCCTCGTAATGAGACAATCAATGCAGCGTCTTATTGTGAGACATTGAACAATCTGCGCCGTGCAATCCAGAACAAAAGTCGTGGCAAGTTTAGTAAGGGTAGCGTTTTGCTGCATGACAATGCCCGTCCACATGTGGCTATTCGGACCAAAGATATCATCAAATCTTTTCAATGGGAAACTCTAGATCTTCCTCCATACAGCCCTGATCTGGCGCCCAGCGACTACCATTTGTTCCTGCACTTGAAGAAACATCTGGGCGGTCAGCGTTGTGATACAGTGCCACGTCAGGTGGCAGAGTTTTATGAGGAGGGTATTCAAAAACTGGTACCACGTTATGACAAGTGCCTCAATATTCACGGGAATTATGTATGAAAGAAGATTAAGGTACAGGCTTTCAAGTAAAAATAAAATTATTGCGATATCTATGTAAGTCTTTTTTTAATTCCAAAACGGTACTGACTTAAAGAAGCATGCTTCGTATTTTTGTAGCATAAAGCATGTTGCGAAATATGTCTTATTACTGATTCCAGTAAATATAATTTGTACATCTACCAATAAACGATAGAGGTGGAGTAAGGTCTGTGAATGTAGCATTAGCTTTTTGCTATTTGGGTTCACCTTGTACGATAACATCCGGTCGTGTTTTCATGAGTGATATCACAAAACGTTACATAGTTTGCATGCCTGAGCTGATGGTATCATTTTCATCACATTGTAAGTTGGCACGACTGGACTGAATTTAGCTTGAGAAAGAAAGGGGTGGGAGTATTTTACAGAGCATCATCATGTCAGAAGACAGACAGAATGTAATAACATGCCAAGTATTAAATCGTTCTTCTCACTGCAGGTCCGCACGCTACATAATGCCTGCTGCACTCATTCGACATCGAACCCTCTGGCTCAGAGATTCGTATCATTAGTACTATGACGTTTATCTTTGAATCCCTACTTCAAACTAGTCTTACAAAACTTTAATTATCAACTTCGGAAAGAGGAATGTCTGGGGACTCAATTCATCATTTCATTCAGGTTTCGAATTTACTTAACATTGAAGGTTTTCCCTTATCCTGAAAGATTAATGTCTGGTAACTCTAAGCTCTTTGTACTCTAAACATATTTGAGCATCATTTCAAAACATGTATTTTCAACAACATATCAAAATAGTAGCCTGTTTAGACTGAATGGCCTTTTGTTCCAGGAAAAACTTAAGTTTCATCCATAGGCTTCTTCGAGACATAAGAAATATGAAATTCAACATTGTCTTACATGACGAAGCCTTTTCATTTAGATCTCATACTTCCCTTATACAGGAGGTCATCACAGTTAATTGCTGAGTACATTTTTCTTGTTGAATCTACCAGTTTGATGGATGGGCAACGTTTTATCGAAGCAAAGCAACTCCGAGCGAATCACGCCAGACATCCAATCACTTGCTACCATCAGATCTGAGATGTTTTGATAGGCAATTCCTTGAAATAGCGAGAACATATTAAAATTTTTTCTTAATTCGCTTGCTTGAGTGTCTATTTGATGCAAATGTTGCAATTGATTTGAAATTAATCACTGAATGAGCTGGAACTTTAACTGGATCTTATAACTGGATGACAGTGCAATATTAACTAGGCTTCAGGAAAGTCTCTCTATTCCAAGCTAAACTCTATAAGGGAAAAGTTTTTAAAACTCTGATTTGCTCAAAAACGGCTCTAACGTTTTTGATTTAGGTAACCATATGTGTAAGATGTCATCATGACTAATAAATATTTTGATTTTTTTTTTTTTCATTTTTCTAAAAATAAAATGTTTGGTGACTTTGGTGCACCACTTATCTACAGGGAAAATTATTTTACACAGTTCACTCCATTTTAAAAACACGATAAGTATATTAAAATAGTTTCAATTTTTTAATTTAAATTTTTGTCGCCATATGTTGTTTGTTACGTCAGTATATGCTTTTTTCTTTCTAAATTAACGTTCTGGAACGTAGGTAAACGTGAGTGAAGTGATGTTCAAATGAGCCCAGTGTCCACAGGACTTAAAGTTGCCAAATATTCATCCTTCAGGATAAGGAAAAGCCCAGGAAAAACCTTATCAAGATAAGTCACCCTGACCGAGATTCGAACTGGAGCCTCTTGAATACAATGCAGATACGCTACCACCACGCTACATAGGCGGGTATCTGTACATGTGTCAGCCCCTAGCTATGTACTTTGGCCTACGCTGTATATCTTTTCGAATTCCCTAAATGGTATGGACCTGTACGCTATTTGGAGTACACGAGGGAAGCTTTATGGAAGATCAGTACTAAGGATAATAATCGACAATGATTGCTTACATGTTCTCGATTCTTATGCTTTATTTATTAGTTATTTTGTAAGAGCTTTCTTTCGGGAAATTAAATTAAAATATGTGCAACGATTTCTTTGATTCAGGACCTTCTTATGTCATGTTTATTTAAGAAAACCAGATGAGTGTCCATGCTATATATTCTTAAATTAGAAAACGGAGTGGCAATGGAAATTACGGTCAGTAAACTAAATAAAAACAAATAAATATAGCTTTCTCTTTCCATGCACCTCGACGTCAAATATGCGTTACAAGTTTCCGAAATTAACTGTTCCGTTGCTAAGCAAAAAAGTCCAATCTTAATTCTACTTTAAATATATTAATTGTGCTAAAGTAATACGAAATTTCCATTTAAAATTACAGGTTTAAGTGAAAATCACGTTGCTTACATTCTGAAATCACCTACACGCGTGTGAAAATTATTAGACCCATTCATGTTTCTATACTTTGCTTCAGTTACCGCCGTAACCTATTTCAATTCGTCGTAATTCTTTTCCTTGCTGTAATATGAAGCATATTAAATGAAATTTCTCTTAATAATAGGGGGGGGATTTTTCTTTTTCTTATAGTAATATGGTGGTAGCTCTGAATTAAGAGCAGCCATTTTCTTCATGTCTGTTTATCCAACTGTTTGGTGATATTGCTTTCATTTGGTGAATGTAATAACAAGATTGTTAATATTTGCCTTTATTGTGTTTTATGGCTAATTTATCTTCAATATTTTTATTAATTGATCTCAAGCTAGGTAACATCGTGTATCTTATCCTTAGTATTCACATTGATTCAAAAGTGAGGTTATGGGTAAAACTGCTGACTTATCCCCAAGGAAAGTAGTTGTAACTGAGAGTCTTTTGAAGGAAAACTCTTTATTCACAACGTGAAATAGCTAAGAAATTGGGTATTTCACAAAAATCTATTAGTCGCATTAATCAAGCTTTAACATTCGGTGAGACGTTGGCCTCACAAAGGGATGGAACATGCGGGACGAAAAGAAAGCTATCACCAAGGATGCAAAAAAAACTTGTGCAGGTGGCAAAACAAAATAGAACAGCAACCAGCATTGACCTCAGTAATAAACTAAAGCAGTACGGTACAGAAATATCAGTCTCAGTAGTTCGCAGAAGATTATGTGAAGCAGGTTTACCAGCACGCAGGCTTCGTAAAAAGACTAAACTGACACCTGCAATGGCGAAAAAAACGATTAGAATTTTATGGAAATGAAATAAACAGCCTAAACTTTGTTCCCCTCATTTCTGGTTTTGTTATACTATCCTTGAGCAATTTTAAAACTATTTAATATTAATAGAGGTTTTTATTGTTTCAGGTAACTTTCTCAGATGAAACCATGTTTGACGTATGTGAAGAGAGCAGCCAATATGTGAGAAGAACAGATAAAGAAAAACTTTACCCTCAGCGTGTCGATCAAAGAGTAAGGTACCCAACATCAAAAATGGTCTGGAGCTATATGTCTGTCCATTGGACCTGGAAGATTATACATAGTTGTGGGATCCATGGAGCAGAAACAGTATAAAAGTGTATTAGAAAGAAGACTATTTCCGCAAAATAAAGAATGGTTTCCAAATGGTGATTTTCTGTTTATGCATGACAGTGCCCCCTGCCATAGAGCAAAATCTGTAACCCAGTTCCTCAAAGAAAACAATATAAAAGTACTACCATGGCCGGGAAATAGCCCTTATTTAAACCCAATAGAGAATCTGTGGGGTATTGTTAAACAGAGACTGAAAAAAATTGAAAATAACAACAAAAGTTCAGCTTATTGAGGGCCTGATAATCATTTGGCACAGAGATGAAGAAATAAAGGAAAAGTGCTCCACCCTTGTAGAGAGCATGCCTAAACGCATCAAAATGGTGATAAAGGCTAAAGGAATGCATACAAAATACCAAGAGTTTAAAAAAAATATTTTGTAATGTTATTTCGGTTAAATAAATAGAAAATAAACGGTATATGTTACAAATTTCAACATTGAGACTAATAATTTGTACACGTCTGTACAATCTGATATAATTAGCAGTTACGTTCCTGGAGTATGTTTACAACTGTTAGATATTTCGGTTACAGATATATTTGTTGTAAAAGTTTTAGTAGAACAATTTCCTGTAATCTACTCCATAACTCGCCACCTAATCTCGGAATACTTTTAGGGTAGCTATTTAACAGGAACTGAAGCTGGTTACTTCGAATTGAAAGACCCTTATGTTACTTAATGCCTTTGCAAAAAACGATAGTTGATGTCTAGTCAGCGGTTTTGCAGAGTCACACAAGGGCTGCCGCATGTGCTTCTAGAGCCACGCTCTGCTCTATATAAAAGTCCACAATATTTGAAAAGCAATGCATAACTCTTAAATAATGAAACAAACAAATACAATGATAGCCTCTGTATAAAAAACCTGCAAAGATCGCGTGGCAGAATAAATTTTGTCGCAGTTCCTGATTGTAGGCGTTTCTAATTAAGTTTGTGAATGCAAAATCACGTCGTGTTTGTAGTTTTTTGTGTGTAATAACGCGTTGTAAACAGGCTCTTGTTTTAGTGCGGTTCTATTCTGTTTCAAAACGAACGAACGGTTGGGGAAGGGCGTGTGGTTGTGTGAGGGAATGCATATTCATCAGGCGGAACCCCCTTCCCTCATATTAGTCGGTTTGCTTCAGCTTCTGAACTGCAAGAAGCATGCATTGGAAATTCTTTATAGTGCACTATTAAAATTCCCTTTTCAGAGACGAGGGCAAATATAAACAGGCCTTTAGTAAGGGCTCCCCCCTCTCCTGGGGGCCCACGGGGTTTTCTAAAGAGGAGATGCACTTCAAGGGCTTCGTTGATTATTGAAGAAAAACGAACTTAACCGGGACGGCCATAAAAAGCAGTAAACGAGCTTCATTTTTGAGGACAAAGAACCATTAGGGTGTTTTATATACAGGTGTGCTTCCACATGATTTTTAAACAAGCCTACGAGAACACAACTTGCATAGATTTATCTGCTAAACTGCCAAACACTTAAAAGTAATTTTAAAAATTCAAAAGAAGATTTTAAGATGCTGATATGGTTCTGTTGCTTCTTGTATTCCAACAGAAATTTAACAAAGCCAAACTTTATTAACAGAGGCTTTTTTTTTTAAAAATATAGGTTATGTTGTTGTCGTTTTGTTAAATGAACACTTATTTTATAGACGATAAATGCTATTCTCAATAGGTATTGTGACTGCGAGGGTTAAGCAGAATCAAAAGTCCAGTTTGCAGAAATTTAGAACACATTTCATTGCAGTAAAATCATTAGAAATTGACAATCAGCTGTCTTCAAGGTCGACTCGTTGCTCCGCCGTACCTAAACAAATGAAAGAAATCACTGCAGTACACATCAAGCGTCCACTGTCGCAATAACCATCACACAACTACTATGCTGACCATTACACAACTGCTGCTGCTCTAACACTTTGTCGGCATTTATATCTCCTAGTCATTGTTCCTAGAACGTCGTAGAGCTTCCGACAAATTTCTCAGGAACAACAATAGATCGAGCGCTCTGGTACTTCTCTCTGTCTCTTTCTCTCCTGTCCACTAGCCCGGCTCCAGCTTGTTCCGGCCGTACAACAATGCCATCGGTGACAGTATATTACTTGAATTCTCTTGTCAGCGGGCGATTTCATTGCACTCACCTCACCAGGAAAAATATGGCAGCAGTAGTATCTGAATAAGATATAAAAGGGACGAAGATTTTTTCCAAATAGTCTTTCTTCTCAGCTTCTGTGAATCGGAGGTAAATAAACATTAATTATTGGCCCCTAATTGCTCCTTTAAGACTTTCTATGCAAAGTATCAACTTTTCGTATCAAGAATTCCACGCTCAAACAAATGATTAACACTGTCTTTAAAATAATTTGCTTAATACTTTCCTGTAACTCAACTCTTTTTACAGAACTTGCTAAGCTGACAAGTGAAGTGTGCCTAAGACATTTAATAAATATCGTCATGAACTCAGCTCCTGGGTGATTATTTTACATCAGCCAATCTTCAGTTACCATTTCATTCAGCTTGAGTTTATTTTCTTTAAGTTCAGCGGATTTTGAGTTACATTTAAGGTTTCTCCTTTTGGAGTTCCTTTGTTTTATGCAACCTGAGAAGCGCGTGCGTATACACTACCTTTTAAGTGTTGCTTCTAGCTAGGTAACTTGGTTTACTTTGTATACATAATTCGCCCAGAATTTAATATCTCTGTGCTAACAATAATTCCTCTTTTGCTATCGGGCTTCCTTTGATAGCTTTTATTCCGTATGTTCGTATTATTTATTTAACAATTTATTTCTATGTTAAATTTCTTCTCGGGAAGCAAGCCAGGTTAAAATACGATTAACTTAAATTACTGAAAACAGTATTTTGTTCAATAATGCGAATATTGAAAGTGTTATATCTTTGTTTATATTTATGTTATATCCAGTGATTCATTTATCGTTATAACATTTAAAAATATCCTGATGATCGGAGAGATGTACGCACCCGAAACGTCGATTTCTAATCGTCTTTTCACCTGGCTTGGTTCCCCAGAATAACTTGAACATATTCGTCGCCAGGAAAGCTTAAGGTCTTAATTTATTTACATTTAATGCTGTTCTTTTTCTAGAATTTTCTTTTTCAGTCGTATGTATGTTACTACCTTTACGTGATACAGTAAGAATACAGCATTTGTGACAGAAAGAAGCAGGAGTAGCAGGACTTCAAGAATGTTTATAGCACGGAATGTCCCCTTTTTTCTGGCTATTCCAATGTTGTGTTAATTGTACTAGGGCTGTTCAATAAAGAATGATCATAATTTTTAACGTCATAATTTTTCGCACTAAAATTCAATCTTATTATATTCTGTTAGCTTAATGTGAAACAAACACGCCCTAGTAGTTTCATTGTTGGTACTCCTG
This sequence comes from Mantis religiosa, assembly GCA_030765055.1. Taxonomy (NCBI): domain Eukaryota; kingdom Metazoa; phylum Arthropoda; class Insecta; order Mantodea; family Mantidae; genus Mantis; species Mantis religiosa. The sequence continues at coordinate 158,936,647 of CM060949.1, forward strand.
CTTCCCGCCAATGAGCACCAGGCAAGTTCAGACCTTTTCAGTACCGCCTACTGCTACAATGGAGGTAACACGTGAGGAACAATATACGACTTTGAAATTCTGCTTTGGTCTTAACAAATCTTCAGTTGAGGCCTATACAATGTTACAAGAGGTCTATGGAGTGTCTGTTCTTCCCTACAGCAGAGATCGAAGGTGGTTTAAAATGTTTAAAGAGGGGAGACAATCAATCTCAAAGGAATATGGACCCGGTGCTGCAGTTACTGCTCTTACGGAAGAGGACATCAACACTGCTGCTGACATTGTGAGAGAGAGGATCGACGACTTACCTCATCATTACCTTCTGAAATAATTAAGATTTCATTGGGTGCCACATTTCCGTTAAGCAGGCTGGATGTTGGACTGTGATAATGCGCGGCCGCATATTGCCAATGTTGCTGAATATCTTGGAAAAATCAACATGAAGTGCATCGATCACCCTCCCTATAGCCCGGATTTAGCCCCATGTGACCTCATTTCTATTCCCTAATTTGAAGAAACGCCTTCGTGTGAGGCATTATCCATCATCAGAAGCAGTGGTGGAGGCTGCGGAGGCGATTTTGAAGGATCTCTTCAAAAATGGTTTCCAGCATGTCTTTGAAAACTGGCAGAAATGCTGGGAGTGCATCGCATTCAGGGGAGACTATTATGAGAAGTACGATCAAAATTATGAGGACGAGTAAAGGTACGTTGTCAAAAAAAAAAAATGTGATCATTCTTTATTGAATAGCCCTCGTGAAAGTATTGTGCTTTACTGGTTGAGGGAAAGGTATTTGTTTGGCAAGCACATAAAAGCTTTTATCATTTCTTTTCGACAATATGCTTTGCTTATGCTATCATAGTGAGAAGTTGAAACTCCTGGAATTCACTGGTATTGCACTTTTATCTCCAAACGTAATAATATTAAATTTTCAAGCCAGTGATATATAATTTAAGTTTTCAGACATTAAATTTACTCGTATTTGGTAGCTGAGTTCCAAAATTTAAATATCATTGGTTTAACAAAACGTTATTTGTTAACATTTCCTGCAGCATTTAAGTACAATAGTTTCGGCGAAACCTTCCATCGTGCCTTCAGTTGATGAGTGGATTGGTCGAAACTGTTAATTGTTCACTTGATCGTAGAGGCTACTGGCTCGACCTGAGTACTGCTTTTGAACAACTGATTGATTTTATTTTCGTGCAAGTTGTTCATTACTGTCGAAGCCTAAGTGCTTTGCAGGAATTCGGAGGTAAAAGTAATCGACTTTGGTAGTTTCAATTTTTCCTCGCTGTATGTCAACATACAGGCGACGTGGAACCGAATGACATATTTTAAATAACTGTATATAATAATATAGGGACTGGGTTTGTAAATACACTAAAAGATGTCATTTATTATCCAAGCTTACACAACTTTGTCGGAAAATCGACATATTAAACGATATCAGGAAGTCGTCGTGATGTCACTTGTCGCAAGTTCTCAACAACTGAGTTCACCAATCCTTCTTCAGAACGCACGGTTTTCAAGTCTAGAGGGAAGGGGACGGATTTACGAATTTTTTTTTCTACGAAGTCCTCGAGTTGCTTGCTAAGGTTTTCTACGGAGTTCTCGAAAATTTACGTTTATTACAAATTACGTAAATACAACTTAAATTTAACATTCATGTCTTCATAACATGAAGCTAGAAGTCCTTAAAAATGTTTGCAAACCTAAGGAAATCAAGGTAAAAATTAACACTTAAAGTCATTAGAGTGACTTCATCATGCGCACTGAAACAAACTGACACGACAGCTCCGGGCTGGTCCGTAATACTGAGAACTGTTTGTCGTATGGTAACTAGAAATGTCATTTATTGGATAGCACACCGTGCCAACAAAAGCTCCTATTACACTGATTAAAGGTACTGAGAAGGTACTGAGCTTTTTGAAAGCTACTCTCAGACATTACATTAACATGAAAATATTGTCCCTCAGTGATTAAGTATGTGTTCTGAAATGCCCGAAAGTTAAAAAATGAATACAAACAATACCTCACTGTAAATCCCCCAGATTTGGAGTCTAACTGTTCTCGTTTCCTGTACTGACACGCTGGTCTAGCTGGTTTAATTCGGTAGTTTGCGTTGTCAGCTATTTTGATGCAACTGTGGATTTATTTTCTAAAACAGAAAGGCTTTCAGTTCCTGCGCAAAAGTGTTAAATGATCACTTTTTCGAAGCCAAGTTCTGCCATACTGTAAAGGTACTGGCAACATTTGTTTCTGAAAATTGTAGATTGATAACAGATCCAGTATCAGAATTTCAATGTAAACAAAAATCTATGGCTCATCTTGTTTTATCCCAAATTAACTCGCTAAGAGCCAAATGTGAAGTTTTAGAGAGTGGTCACTTTGGAAACAGAGTAAGTGTACTTATAGATCATATTATGGATCCCAGTGTTCAGAAGCAGTAAAAGAGGATCTAAAAGTTTGCTGCTGTATGACTTTATCTAAATTGAACACCATTATGGCAAAATAATCTAATTATGTCAAAGCCATAAAATATTTAGATCATTTGTTTCAGATTTCTAGGCTGGTTACTACATGAAGTATAGGTGATTTAAATCAAGTAAGGACAGCATTTAAACAACTAAATGCATTTCAAACCAGTGGTACTACTTATGATTCTAATTTTCTTCTTTGTTACAAAGAGGTTTGTGACATTGTCGAACACAAAGCCATGGTGGTAACGATAACAGATTAGATATAGTAACAGCACTCTCAGGATTGAAGGTAAAAGCTGATACTCATCACAATTTCTGTTAAAAGTCTCTTCAATGTCTTTGGTTGCCGATGTAAAACGCTAAGTGAGATATTTTTTCTATATATAGCTTAGTTGTAACAGACAAAAGAACGAGTATGTGTGTGATATTTGATTTTATTCATGTTACCTGATATCTGCTGATTTAAAATAGAATATTTCAATTGGAAAAAAGGGTTTTTAAGATGTTTTACTCTAGTCACTGTTACTTTTCATTTCAGCCATGTCATTACTCATTAATTCGCCCCAAAAATTTTCTCTAAATTAATGCGAATTTATGGTAAAATATTTACCAAAAAACACCATCAATTAAAATCATTAATGTGAATTTTATAAACATTTGTCACCACAAAATCTTGCCTCTGCTTATCACGTATGATGTAGTTTTCTAGAATATAATCACAAAATTCATTGACTCTCCTATCATTGGGTTGTATTGCCATGATTTCATCACTAAAACAGTCTTCCTCTTTGCTGGAATTTAAGTACAAAGGACAGAAAAATAACTTCAATAAATTACCAATCTCAGAATCCTATTGTTTATAAACAGGTCGAAGACCAACATTCTGAATCTTCCTCTACCAACTTTGTTCGAGTTGAAATTTACATCCCCGTAAGTTTTCACTTAGTAAAATTTTACGAACAGCCGTATGTCAGACTTTTTTGAAGTCCACAGATACCGTATTTGGACTAAAACAAATTCAACTTCTTCATTAACCTTGTTCAAGATGAGCTTAGCGTCCTCTTCTCGACACCAAATGTCAAGTCACTTATTCGACTGTTCAGTCCCAACCATCAAAGGGATGTACAAGAACGGCTCGGCATACAATACAAACCCCTGCACTCAATTCAATGTTTACTTTTTGTACGTGCACTCATCTCGCCCGCAATTTGAACTCCCCCATTCAAATAAGCCCAGAGGAACAAAATCGAGGAATAAAGTGGTCGGCTGTTAGGCCATTCAGTCCGGAAGTATTTGGAGACTGTACTATTGTATTTCAAGATTGTGTAACGCGTAGATTAAATGAGCGTATTCTTTCACCTTGGTTTATACTTTTGCTGGAAGGTGGTCGCCATTAATTAGACACGAGAGGCTCCTTGGTAACGGGGCGCCATGCATATTTATCGCAGAGGAGGAGATCTCGCGAGAAACTCTCTCGCAAGTAGCAGGCACTGAATTAATGTCAGCCCACCGACCGACTCCTACATATTTATGGGGCAGAGGGGATGCCCCGCGATCTATCCGTCCGTCCCGTAATGACGTATTACATTGTTCCGCAACCGATCCGACCGACCACCGGGGGATTTGTCCACTCTTGCGGAAATGTTCCCACACCTTCCGCATAATGCTCAAAGAACAAGAAGAAGGGGGTGCATATGGCCACACAAGGGGAATCATTATAATGTACGCTTATTGGATACGTTTCCCCTGCTCTAAGTAAGGCATCTGAAGTATTTACAGTTCTCAGACCAACGGTTTTCAATTTAGTTCGCTTAGGGGAGCAGAATGGCTGCGTCCGGACCTTAAGGTAACAGAAATCTGATGTGTGACGTCATATTTAAATTCCTCAAACAGTTTGGATAGACATACTCGTACCATACGTTTAACGTATTTATATAATAAATTATATGTATGTACAAGCGACGCGTCCAGAAGGCCTACTGTCCTGTCGGGGGCTATCAGGAGGAAGGATTGAAGGGTGTCCTTTAATAACACTAATGCCCAATTTCACCAACAGATGTTAAAATCGACGCTAACATATGTAACGTAACTATTGTCACATCGTTAACAAAAGTGTTAAAATTCTAGAGTTTCACCAACCTGCTTTCTGAAAATGTTAACAAACACTTGTTAACGCCCAGAGACTTGTAAATATTACAGATATAGGAGGCCGTGGATGAATCGTATTACTTTCTGAACGTATTGCGATGCGCTTTTGTTGTTACTTTATTAACACATAGCTGAAAACATGGTGGGTGGACAAAATCAGAGAAAAGTCCGTGGGACAAATTTCTCAACTATCTAGAAAGAATTGTTGGTTAAATTAGTAACTAAACAAAAGGATAATAAGATGACGGATGCAAATAAAAGTGAGAAAGAAGGATGTAACGTTGGGGGAAAAATGGGAAATAAGTTTAATTCTAATCCTAAATGTCACAACCAGAAGTACGATGAAATACTACGTAAATACATAAATTACGTAAATTTAAAACGAGGCAAGAAGAGGGACAGAAGTGACAAGAGATTTGAACGTTTCAAGACGGAAAGTGGACAGTGTATTATCCACATACTTCAGTGAATTATAAAATCGCAAAGTTATTAATACTTGAAGCAAAGGCGAGATCGGCATATTCCTATTCGATGCATGTTCTAACCTCCCTTGTACTTCCACCCAGGTGCCTACTGCGGTAGGTACGGGAATTGGCGATCCCGGGGTCCCGAGCCACCCTGACACCCTCGATGTGGGTTCCTCTTACTGGTAAGGGGTCAGACAAAACACCCACCCACGTGTAGGCCGTGCGTGGAGACCCTTGTCGGTGGAAAGGTTTGTCCTGGTGGTTGAGGGATGCACATCTGAGCTCGTTCCAGTCTTCTTTTGAATTCTCGGAGGGTGCGCATTTTCAATACACTACTTTGGTTTCTTGCGGACTGAAATGGCGGATTCAGCAGCTAAGACGGCTACCATGAAGCTCAGGGCTAGAGTACCATCTTTTACATCGGAAGATTTTAGAGCAGTATTGCGGAGAGCTGTGTAAACCTGCTGGCAGAAAGAGTGGTCCGCTCTCTGCAGCAATAAACTTAGACCTGTGAAAGAACTTCCGATTCCCTGGGCTACCTCCTGTCGTTCATCTCGTCGTGAGGAGGTGAGTTTGGCTCGGTTACGCATTGGGCACAGGTTTTTACTCATAGTTTTCTGTTTAGAAAGGAGCTTGCTCCAGTCTCTCCGCTTTGCAACGACACGTGTTCTGTCCGACACGTGCTGCTAGTGTTTTTGCCTAGTACTCCTTAGGACGTCTTTGCAGCTGACGGCCAGCCTTGCAGAAATGCTAGCGGATGACAACAAAGTAGTGGAGAGAATTTTTTCAGTTTGGATTTATATTTTATTTTATTTTTGTTTTTTGTTATGTATATGTATATTTTGTAAGTTTATTTACACTTGTATACAGTTTTAGAACCAGTTATATCTGGATTTTTTCGTGAATGATGTTTTAAAGGGCGCTGATAACCACTGTAGTTGAGTGCCCTTATACGCATATCATCATCATCATCATCATCATCATCATCATCGTCGTCGTCGTCGTCATCGTCGTCCTCGTTGTCGTCACCATCATCATCGTCCTCGTCATCTTCAGCGTCCCTTCTACTTCCTCAGTCACCTTCATAAAAACTTGTTTGACAGTGTATAATATCTCCACAGAAAATCTTCCTCTGATACCTCCACAAAATCCTTTCTCCTCATAGACCGTTCTATCTTATGAATGACATTTAGGCGACTAAATATAGTAAATCGACATCAAAAGCTGTGTTCACGCCTGCCATCTTGACAATTCTACAATTGTTAATAACTGAACAACAGAAATGTGGCTTATAAGTTTAACAAGAGATTTAACACGAGTGTTAAACTAACACTTGTTGGTGAAATGGAATTTTTGTTATAACTATTGCTAAATAGAGTAACAGCCATGTTAAATCTTAACATCTGTTGGTGACATCGGGAATAAATATTTGAGGGTTTTATAAAACGTTTATTTTAATACTTTTTATGATTTTATGACTTATCTTCTGCCTGTAAATTTTGTTTAACCACGATGTGAAGGCAGCAGATAAAGCCATCAGTGTTCCCAAATATTTAACTATTTTGTGAAGGAAAGCTCACAAGCACCTGGATTTGCAAAATTTCCATAAAGACATTTTTGAGTCAACACATGAAAATTCATTTAGATTGTCCATTTTCTATACCAGAGTAAATTTCTTGAAATAAGAGTGGTAGAAAGAACTGCTAAAAGTAACCCTGTACGTTATAAAATCAGCCTGAAATTTTAGTTCGGTTAACTTTACAAATTCTATGGCTAACCAAAAGAAATTTAATATGTTTACAGGTTTTATGATTATTTGCATCATACTTAAGCAATTGTTTAATTGCAACTGCGGTTCTAGTGGCTTCTAATTCCAGAATGATGTAGTGCGCCTGGCATACTTATTTCTAAATTTTTGTTATTTATTAAACACAGTGTCCTGTGTCATCCAAAGTTAGTGGACAATGTTGAATTCGATTTGAACTATAAGATTGTTATAAGGTGTACTCACAATACAGGAAGAGAAAATGAAATTTATAATTTCATATCATTTATTTATAATTTTATGTATAATTTACCTGGTACTACCTTCTCCTAAGCTCTTTTTAAACCATGTGCTATGAACCAACCATTTGGACAATATAACAATAGTTGCATGTATTCTTATAGGTCCAGTGCTGTGTAGAAACAAGATAATACATGCTTCCTAGAAGTGAGTGTCTAAAGAGTGGACATAAGCCAAATAGATGACGTAATAATTCTCAACTAAGTAACGCGAAGGCGGTTATATGTCAAAAAATCAAGGAAAATTGTACATAATTATTTATTTGATCAAGAATGACTAACAATTTTGGGTGAAATACTTTGGAACATTTTCGTGAAAAATAAGTAGTATATTTTGAATTTTTGTGTATCGATTTTGAAAGTTTCTTAATTCGGAATTAATTTTGTACATACTTCAGCATATAGATCAAGTCTAACTTCACAGAACTGTACTTATGATTGAAGTACAAAATTTGTACCAAATACTTATATTTTACATTAAGTATTTCCAAAATATTCTTTAATATCTTGAATTTTCCAAACTGCTAACTTGCTATTGCCTTTTTACGTGGCGTTGCATTGCCTATCCATAGATTTTACTAACGTTAAACTACAAGGATAAATGTATATAATAAAAAATTAAGTATATTTTGTAGACGACCATGCAGAGAACTTAATTTTCACTGCTTGTGAACTGCTTGTTGTGGTATTGGGCCTGTTTACCTGGCAACTTGTCAAAATTGACTGGATTAAGTGATTTAAACCCGCGACCTTTGAATGTGTCACGCAGACGCCTCTGCGCTCTTAGTTTAACCAAGATTCAAACCCGTCCTATGCGTGCTTCCCATAACAAACAGAAGAACCTGCAGAGCCGAGGTGTGATAATCAGATCAGACAAATCCTTTGGAAATGAATTTCAGATCTTGATGTATATAGCAACAAAATATTGAAAGGAAATGCCAGAGGCACGATTCTCTATCATCTCGAAAGCCTGCTCAAGTTTTCTATTATCTTAGCGCTTACCCTGGAATAAGAACGTGCATGTTTACAGCCATCGGGGATTTACTTCCTTGCGACCAGAGCTTTCCAGGTGACCAGCAAAATGCAAATAAAATATAGTGGCGAAACCTCCAGGGACGGACGTTTCAAAAGAAAAGTGGGAATAAAAAGGAAAGAAATGGAATCATTTCTACGTATCATCCCAAAGGTATAGGAATATTTGTTGCTTATTGCATGGGTTTGAAATCGCGCACTGGAGAGCGGCGTTTCAAGGCAGAGAAAAGAAAAATAAATTCTTCCCTACTTCTTTCTTTCGTATACGTATATTGGATGTCTTTTCTCTTCTCGTTCAAGATGCAGTGTGCAGTTCTAGGTGTACATAAGGGAATCTGGTTGAAAGATAGCATTATATTACGTGTGTTGGATAACTTTTCTTGAAACGTTTCATGTCAATTAATGAAACACACATATAATTGTAACAAAATTATGTGTTATAACCTCCACTATCAATGATATATCGATTTTACAAAAACTTATTGTAAATAACCTGAGTGCGTAACCACCATTCGTGGGCCACCGCTACTCACTACAGGCGTCATGAGCGGATTACAGTATGTAGGTTGAGACGTGGTCAGTGTCCTTGTCACTCCTTGGAGAATTATTGTGTTCACAGGTACAAGTACCTCTCAATCAAGTAGCCTCGGGGATCTAACGAGCCTGTAAGTCTGTCTTCTATGAAGAAGAAAATACCCAGTGGAAGTCGAATACGGGTCTCTCACTTAGTAAATAGTAGCGCTACCACCGCGACCTATTAATGAAGGTAAACATTTACAGAAATAGTCACACACATATATGTCTTATTACAGGTAAAACCTAAATTCAGGAAACCTATAGTCAAATGTTCAAAAGCGGTACCTTTATATTGACTCTATCAATGATATCAGGAGAAGTAACAGATAATTACTTCAGCTAAAAACAAAGTATTAAATAAATTCAAAGCAATAACAAAGGACGCATAGAAAATGATAGACGTCACTTCAAAGACATTGGAAATAAATTTCATAGTTGAAAGAGATCTAATAATTTTTGTGCACAACGGTTTTGTCTATTTGTTGTAAAGGGTTTTCTAATTACTTAACAGAACATTAGTTTTAGAACAAGGTCTCTGTGTAACGAAAAGTTCTAAATATGCCAAACTTGATTCAACATTTCGATTTTCTCAAAAAAGAGTATGAAGTTTTGATTACAATACCATATTATGTTTAAAATAGTATGAGAGATCAAATGTTATCTAAAATTTTATATGAAATCTTGTTCATTATTAACGCATTCATTATATAATTTATAAATTACTACACAAAAAGGCTATCTCATAAAACACAAACATTATCAAGTTTTACAATAAAATATAATTATTTGTCACAAACTTCACACACCTTTTTAAGAAAATTGATTAACTTTCCACAGAATTCAAGAGATTACTTTCGAGAAAACATTTTCGTGTCGTCAGTCATTTTGATTTTCCTCTTGTTGTTATTGCCGCTGGATGTCATATTTTTTGAATTTATTACCAAACTCTGAAAATGAAATTAAGTTAAAGAAATGACTGGCGATTCTTCAAAATTCATGAAGTGATTCCTACTTTTTAAAACAAATATTTTTTCCCAATCTATTAAATCTATTGGTTCATTTAATTAGCTTAATAATTTAACTTATGGACTTATTTCATGCTTAAATGACAAAAAAAATTATCTATCATGGCCGATTTATCAGTCTGTTTATACCTCATATTTCTAAAGCGTTCCATCATTTTGGTTTATAAATTACATTGCGTCCTTCCAATGTAAACATGGTCGGAATCTTAACAAACAAATTGATATATGAAAAGATAGAGTCACACTGAATGCCATAGCCGGCATTTGAACCACGGATCTTCTGGTTGCCGTCCAGCCGCTCTAATCTTTGAGCTACTAAAACCCAACGTGCCGACATGACATTAAATGTCTCATGTGTTTATGAGAACGCCTAAGTGGTTTACCGCGAGAAACACGAGTCAGTTGGAGAATTTAGTGTCATCACCTTGTCATCTTAAAAGGTAAAAACTTTATTTTTATGTCATCAATATGAGTAAATTTCATGTAAATGCCAAAGTTTAATTTATTGTTTTTTCTCATTATCTATACATTTTGTGACTTTGTGTGTTCGTAGAATTAAGAGTCCAATTTGCAGAAATTCAAATGTTCTTTATTTCCGTAAAAATACACACTGATCAATTCTCAGGTAATAGCATCACGACACATACATACAGTCTACCAAGGTCCATGACAATAACAAAAAGCGTTCTGAATACACTTGTTTACATCAGCTCTCGTTACAGCTGTTTACTATTACAACTAACTCTTGGCGAGACGTCACTTTCTTAAATACCTCATTGATAAATTCAAGACTGTTCCAGAACAATAAGGAAACCGAATATTCTATCACTCTCCAGAAGCGTAGCTTAATCTATCCCGGCAAGTCCTTTATCTCAGGTATCTTCATTTGCTGGCTCTTTGTGTGCGCTAGCCGCGATAGTGTAGATAACGGCTTCGCGACGCTATTTCTTCCTCAAGGCTGGTCGTCCCGAACAGCACCATCGTAGCGACACAGACGATTCAGGTGTATCACCAACATCTTCCTTCGGGGCACCTTCTGGATGCGATAGAACACGACATTAATCCACTTCACCACTCGGTACGGTCCTTGCCACGGCTGTTGAAGTTTCGGGAATGGTTCCTTGGTCCGGGTAGGGCGGTACAACCAGACTAGGTCACCCTGCTGGAAACCTTGGCTTTTGGCTTGCCTGTCGTATTGGGTCTTCATGCGGTCGCTCGCCTTCTGGATGTTCGGACGAGCCATCTATTGCATGCCGTGGAGGCGCTCCAACAGGTTCTCCATATAATTGGTAGTTGGCTGTTTTGCGTCCGGGGGGCTTCCGGAAGCTAGATCACAGGGGAGGCGTAACTTTCGGGCGAACATTAAGCTGGCTGGCGTCATCCCAGTGGTGTCGTGTGTAGACGAGCGGTAGAGGCCAGCAAGAACAGTGGCACCTTGACGTCCCAGTCTCACTGATCGCTGGCCACGACCTTCCTCAGGTGTTCCTCTAAGGTCTTGATGTACCTTTCGACCATGCTATCCGACTGGGGATGTAGAGGCGTCGTGCGGGTCTTGTTCACCCCAAGTTTTTCAAGTGCCTCCTTCATAATGTTGGACTCAAAATGGGTGCCCTGGTCGATTTGGAGCACTAACGGCACACCAAATCGGCAGAAAACTTGCTCCACGAGGCAGTCTGTGATTGTTTTTGCCTCCTTGTTCGGGATGGAATACACCTCCAGCCACTTGGTGAAGTAGTCCACGACCACCATCAGATACTTGTTGCCACTGTCGTACAGTGGGAATGGTCCAGTTATGTCGACGGCGATCCGTTCGAATGACGCTCCGACGTTGCACTGCTGCATGCGAGCCCGGCTTCTAGTCTGGAGGCCGCAACTCGCCGCGCACACGTGACATCGACGGCATCACCTCTCAGCGTCTGTTCGGAGCCTCTGCCAATAGTAGTGCCGTCGGAGTTTGTCGATTGTTCGGTTTGCTCCCAGGTGTTCTCCTGAAGTACCGGCGTGCACTTCCTCCAAGACCTCCGGACCTTACTTCGGGGAAGTATCAACTGATCTCTCTGTATCTTCCCATCGGGCGTTTCCCATACGCAGAACAACACGCCCTCTCTTGTCTTCAGTGAGTCCCATTGGGCCCAGTAGGACTTGTAGGTGGCGCTCCTCGGTGCGATGTCCTCCCAGGTTGGTCTGTCCCTACCTCCACTTCCCTCAAGAGGGCCCAAGTCGGCGTCCGCCAGCTGCTGCCTCCTCAAGCCTGCGCTATCCCAGCCATCCGCACTGATGTGACCACTCTGACAGCTGCGGCACGCTCCTTCTCTTCCACTCTTGTGCATTGGCCGCACTTCTCTGGGCAGTATCTTTGGGACATGACGTCTGCGTTACCGTGACTCTTTCCTCTACATTATTGAGAGGTGAAGTCGTACTCCTACAGCCTCTGTACCCAGCGTGCTGTCTTGCCTTCTAGGTTTCTAAATCTCAGTAGCCAAGATAGGGCGGAGTGGTCAGTCCTCAGGTGAAATGGCTTACAGGTACTTATACAGGTACTTATGGAAGTGCTCCAATGTCTTTATCACCACCACCAACTCTCACTGGGTAACGCAGTAGTTCTTCTTTGAATTGGAAAGCGTCTTGCTGTAGTAGGCTATTACTCGCTCATTGCCATCCTGCATTCGAGATAGGACGCCTCCAATGCAATGACTGCTGGCGTCGGTCTCCACAATAAAAGCGCCATCTGGTTGCGTCATCCGTCCACACAAAAGGTCGGTGTCCTTCTGTCACGCGGTTGAGGGGTTTGGCGATGGTGGAGAACCTCTTTATTAAGCGGCGGTAATAACTGCACAGCTCCAGGAAACTGTGCAACTCTCGCTTATCCTTTCGGCGAGGCCAGTCGCTCAGAGCCTGGGTCTTCTCCTGGTCTGTGGTCACTGCGTTTGGTGATATTATGTTCCCAAAGTAGTTAACTTCCTTGTGGAAGAGCTGGCAGTTCTTCCTGTTCAGTTTCAAGTTGGTTGCCTGTAGTCTCCGTAACACCTTGCTAAGGTTGTCGCAATGGTCTTCGATCGTCTTGCCGACAATGATCATGTCGTCCAAGTATAGCAGGCATGCGCCATATGTCAATCCACTCATTACTATTTCTATGAGGCGTTGAAATGTGGCTGGTGCGTTGCAGAGGTCAAAGGGCATAACTGTGAACTGCCAAACCCCTCGGCCTGTCGAAAATGCAGTCTTCTCCTTGTCTCTCGGGTCTAGAGACACCTGCCAGTAACCTCATCTCAGGTCAAGGGTCTAGAACCACTGTGCACCAGCTAGCGTGTCCAGGGTGTCGACATTCCTGGGTAAGGAGAAACAGTCCTTCTGGGTGACAGCGTTCAGCTTCCTGTTGTCCACGCTGTTCTTCTTTGTAACCAGAACTACAGGTGAACAACAAGAGCTCTCAGACTCTTCAATCACTCCCCTGGATTTCATGTTATCTTGCATATCCCCTACCGCCGCTTGTTTTGCCAGCGTAACGCGTGTAGGTGGTTGCCGAATAGGCCGGGCGTCTCCGGTGTCGATGCGGTGAAACAGTTTATCCGTGTGGCCGCAGTCAGTGTTGCCTTTCCTGGAGACGCGCTGGTACCGCCTCAGCAGTTTTCGAACTTTCTCCAGCTGTTCTGCGGTCAGGTGGTCGGCCGCCCTCTCCAATAAGCCTTCCAGCTGGGGCCCCAAGTTTTGCGTTGGCACCCGCTCTTGTGTCTTGTCGATATCTGTCACACTAGCCACGGGCTCGCACTTCCCCAACTCCGGCCCGACCCTGATGTGGTTATCGGTGTCTGTCAGGTTGAGCAGCCTCACAGGTACCTCCTCTCTGCACGGCAAGAATTTTCTGGCTACACACAGTCCGTGCACAGGCGTCTTCTGGTCCAGCAACATGTTTTTCGCCTGCTGGCCATCCAGTCTAGCCCACACCCCCACCTCACTACTCGTGGGGACAACCACGTCTTCCTTCAGGATGACCCTGCACATTCCATGGCGTTCTTCGGGTTGCTGGGGTATGATCTCTTCTCCATTGAGCCGCCGGACCTTCTTGCCGAAGTCCACGGTCGCCTCGTGGTTCCTGAGGGTATCCAATCCCAGCATCACCTCCTCAGCCAACTTCGCGACGAATACCTACAGACGTACGACACTCCGTCCCAAGGTCAACTTCTGTAGGGCCTCCTTATCCACAGGCAAGGTATCACCCGATGCCGTTACTAGCTGGTATGTTCGGATCGGTTTTTTCGATGGCAAATCCTTGGCCACGTCAGGTCTGATGATGGTCACGGCTGCCCCTGTGTCTATGAGCACGCGGCAACTCACCCCACCGTGCGCGATGAGGCTGTCATCCATACGCTGGCTGACGGCGCGCTGTCACTCGAGGGGATGGTGATGATGGCGCCGACGTGCCCCTCTGCACAACAGCCCTTACTCGTTTTCCAGCTGCTCTTCCTGGTGTGGGAAGTCTTTTTCTATGGGTCCCGCCTGCCCACACCCCCTTAGCACTCGTGGTACCTCTGACGTTACTAGAGGAACCTCAGGCCGAACATCTGAGCCCCTCCTTCGGGAGTTGTTCGGATTGGGATGGTCTCGAGGGGGCAGTGGTTCCCGATACCCGTGGGAATCGGGTACGTCTAAGGACGGGGTTGACGGAAGCCATTAATTCTCCCGGGTACTAGCCTGCAAAGCTAGTAGAAGGTGTGCTAGATGGCCAGGCGACCCCACCGAGGTCATATCGGTAGTCCTCACCTTTGGTGTTGACGCGCGTAAGTGGTGTATCCACTTCCATCCCCTCTTATGTCTTAGGACCAGATTGGGGGGGGGGGCATGTTTGTTACCCAGGTCTTGACCTATGGAAAGCCCCATGGAGGACGCCGAGCGCCCTTTGGACAGCTCGGATAACTCCCTTGTTGAAAGATGCCCGGGTCTTGTTCCTACGGGTTCAAGACTAATGGGAGTAGAACCTCTGGACTCAAACTGTCCACACCCCCAACACTGGCCACTAGGTCTCGCCGGCGTCCCTCGACTGGTCTTTGGTCTCCATTATAGCGGATACTCCTTATTCTGGAAGTCGGGGTTGCTGCCACCTTGGCCGCCTCCATCCTCAATGCTGCCGTTAGCGCCTCGTGGATAGTTTTGTAATCGCCAAGCATTAGGTACTGACGAATCTCCGTGTCTCGTACCTCGTCGACAAAAGTGTAGACCGCCTCTCGGTTACGAACTCTGGTGGGAGGTCAACTAGGACTTTGCTGGCCAGCTACTCAATTGCCAGGGCGAGCTCCAGTAGTGTCTCCACTGGCTGCTGCGACCTTGATTTCAGCTGGTTACAGTACGCTGTGGCTAAGCGGTGGTTTCCAAAGCGGTTCTCCAGGGCTCCCGAGATATCCTTGGGACCGCGTTCAGGTCTTCTGCGGCCCGTCCCAGGAAACTGGCTTATTAGCTGTGCGGTCTCTTCCTCTGGTGACCACTTGTTGTGTTTGGCCACCGAGTTGAATTGACGGCGGAAGGCTTCGAAAGTTGTCGCGGCGTCGTATTTAGGAGGTTTGACGCCCGCAGATGTTATGTCGTGTCCCGACGCGTTGACCTTTAAGTCCTTTAACCTCCTGCCGACGACGTCCTCCACCTTGGCGTTCAGGAACTTTGTGCTACTGTCGGCCTTTCCCTCCAGGTTGTTAACGTGGCTCGCCACATCTTTGACGCGCTCGCCCAACTCTGTTACGTCCTCCCTCACGCCGGCCAACTGTTCCTCAAATTTTGCGGAGAGGGCCTCATTCGTCGCTTTCATTTTTGTGGTCAATGCGGTCATCTTCGCGGTCACTGAGGCGGCCAAGTGTTAGTTTGCAGCTTCCGTTTTTGCAGCTAGGTTGCCATTAGCCGTGTTTATTTCCTTCAGTTCCGCTGCCAGGTTGTTGTTTGCCGTTTCGTTGTTAACTCGGCCTTCATTTCTTCCATTTTCTGTAAAAAGTTTTCCAATGCCGCGTCCATGGTCAAATGTTCCAATTCCTGACACCAATTGTGACTTTGTGGGTTGGTAGAATTAAAAGTCCGAGTTGCAGATATTCCAAATGTACTTTACTTCCTTAGAAATACACTCTGATCAATTCTCACGTAACAGCATTGCGATACATACACACAGTCTACCAAGGTCGATGACAATAACAGAGAGCCTTCTGATTACATCAGCTCTCTTTACAACACTCTACAGCTGTTTTTTGCTTACGACTCACGCTTGGCAAGTCATCGCCTTCTTAAATACCTCATTGATAAATTCGAGACTGTTCCAGAACAATGAAGAAGCGTAACTTAATCTATGCCGGTAATCTATTATCTCAGCTATTTGTTTTGCCGGCTCTTTGTGTACACTAGCTTCGCTATCCTAAATAACGACTTCGCGACAATACGTAAAAAATATACAAACATTAATTTCAGGTTGTAATGTGAAATTTATAGCTTTATTATGTAAATGTAGATATTTCAAAGGATCCAAACTCTTTCGGGAAGCCAGTCTCTTGTATTCTGTGGAAATTCCTTCAATTTTGTTAAAATGATAAGTAAAATTTGTGGCAGAGAATTATATTTTATTGTAATATTTATTACTTCACTGTAGTTTGCTTTTATTTTTCACTTATTATCAAATTTGTTTGTCAAACTATCTTTTCCGCAAAATTCTTTATAATTTTTAGTCAGAGCTGCCATACTTTTTCAACAGCCTTGTTATTAATCGTAAATGTCAAATAACTATGATTAATCTATGTAGGATTATACCAATTTAATTCTACGTTTAAAAATTACAATAAAGGTAATATGAAATGCTAATTTATTGTCGAGCGGCATTATGCACAATATTTCTAACTATACATAGTAAAATGACTTGTAACTTACATAGTCATACGGAATCATTTATTCTGTACCACTCAGAAAAATTAATTAAATATAATGCTTAAAAAAAACCTTTTTAATTTCTAAGAAATACACAAAGTGTATTCAGTTAGTTTCATTCAATAGCGATTAATTTTTAAGAAAAACAACTGAATGTTTGAATACAAAAATTATTTGAACGTGAAGAAAAGGAACTTGTACTCTCTTTAGTAACTGTATCAATGTACCCAAATCTTGTGAAAGGCACATAGACATCTGCACTACGATCGAAATGGAGTAGAGGAAGACTTGCAGTTCGAGCCATAAATGCAAGAAGTTCGTGCTGCAACGAGAGCATAAAATAAACATAATGCCGACAGAAGCAATTTCTGCTTTGTTTCCGTTAAAGAGGTTGTGCATATCAGCGCCATCTGGAAGCTGCTGACGTTAAATTTGTAGTGCACGCGTGCGGACCGGCCGTGAACCTTCTCTATCTTGACATAAATTGTAAATTATTACAGCACGACGATGTTACGCCACGATATCACCTGATTGATGCTGAAACTACCCCCTGCCTTGGAGGGGTAAAAATAGCAAACTCAGTAATTATCTCTCCCTAATATTGTAAGGAATCTTACCTCCCGGAGACTGACAAACAAATCTTGTAGATTATAGAAGCAATGGCGACATAATTATTGACTAAATACACTACTACAGCTAACCATGATTCCAGCTGAACCAAATTTATTTATTTACATATTACCCAGTGATGAATTTGAGGGAGATTCAAATAATTCGGTTAATGCAGTCCTATTTAAAAACACATGTGACTCGAATTTTGGAACTGCTCTCAGATGTTTTCTCCAATCTTGTACAAATTGTTCTTATTAACACTTGTTCCTTTGTGTTAATATTTTTGCTCAATTTCTTATACCGAGAGATCCAAAAACATCCGAACCGGCTGTACATTTCTCAACGTGAACTACGGCAGCTAATGGAGATGACAGACATTTATGGACAATGGTGATGGCCAGTTTCAGCATCTTCTTTAATCACATGGGTAAGTAAAGCCTTTAAAAAGAGTTTAAAAATGTTGCATATCTGCATCAACAGGTTCTATGTTAGCGGCAAACGGCAACAAACGCCAAGGTCATGGACAGCAAATCACCGTGCAGCCACTTATTATGCGTTTCAAATGGGAAGAGTTCTGGAGTCAGCTAATCAGATGCCGTATCACACTCAGCGTTGCCAGCTTGTTACCCCACTCCTTTTATACTTCCATCTCTCTCGCACACTCATACAACATGCAGGTCTGCTTGGCGCAGACGTAAGGGTAAGCAAATTATATTTTACAAACATTTACAATGATGCAGTTGCCAAAATTAAAATTGGAAAAACATTTTCGCAAATTATATATATTTTTAAATACTATAACTATAATTAGAGTTTATGAATTACCTGTTTTTCTGTTCCAGTGGAACTGCCAGTGGCTCATCGATATCGCTGTCAATGTCATTTCCGTTAAGAGACAATTCGTCATTGTCACTGTCTTCATCGTCTGAGTCTTGCAAATTTATGATTATAGGTTCCAAAATCTCGTCACGTGCTATTTCTTTCTTAAAATTGTCTTCTAGAAGGCTTTCTGCACGCCTTACGCAGTTTTCCCAGTCCTGTTGTGTTACCTAGTCAATTTTTTGTGAACAGGTCGTTCAACGTCCGTGAGTATAAAAGTATTATTTCTGATTGCAACCCCGCTTTTTATTTGAGCCCACAACAACTCAATTCAATTATATCGGCAGTGGTAAGGTGGAAGGCGTGTCACATTTCAATTGGAAGTTGATCCAGCTGATACACTTTTTCCGTTTTTAAACGAAAGTACTCTTTGCAAAAACTCATTTTTAGTTTCTGTTTTCGAAAATATTTTGAAGAACGTGTACACCTTAAAAATAATACTTCGAACCTGACTTCGCAATACCTGCCTTTTTGACTCGTCACTAAATTCACCGCAAGAAGCCATTGCACTATGTATCTCTGACTCTACTGTTGTGTAAAGAAAAACTGAATGATTTGATCTGAACTCTCCAGAGTAAATAAACACTTCTTATCCAGCATTCATTCATAAATATAAGCATACAGCATTAAGTAAGCTAACAGGAAATGAAGTGTTTGCTCTTTCTCGAATTTAACATCATGACTTGTTCACAGTAATTCTTTTATCACGCCATGTCAGTAGTTTTAATTTCAGTTATGAGTAACTGTACACACCAACCACCTTGAACTCTCTAGAGTAAATAGAAATTACGAACCATTCATAAACAAAGATATACTGTGACCAGACACGTTCTGCCAAAGCAGCAGGAAATTTCGCTCGAATTGGATTATTCAAAGTAATTCTTTTATCACGTCTTGTCAAACATTTACGTTTCAGTTCTAAGTAATTACAAATATACGTACACGTATACATGCCAACCAATAATGATATTCATACAGCGCTTATGTCGTGATTTATTGTTATAATACAGGTAATAGTGGGTTATTTATTTGTATTAGAAAAACTATTTGAGGTAAAAATATGGGGTTTTCATGGTTATGTTAGATACATTACTCTCTACCTTCCACATGGATCAGTTTTGGCTAAATCTGAATTTTTGTCTTAGCGCGAATAGTATTTTATACAGATTGATTAGGTTGGCACTCGTCACAACAGTAAGCGGGAATACAATACGACAACGCCGTAGGACTCCGATTGGTTGCTCAGCTAGTAACGCTCAAGGACAAACACCTTCCCATTTGAAACACATAATAGGATCCTTTTGGGTTCCTTGGTAGGTACAAGGTGAATATGAGTACAGGATACTTTAATCCTTAGCCAAATCTTTGAAGAGCTGCTTGGTACGTGATGTTTTTTTAGATGTATTTCTTTACTTAGCCAAGAAGTAAAAAGTTGAACAATGGCTTCCCATTTGAGAGAAGTTAAGTATTGGAAAATTCAAACAAATAATAAGGGACATCTCTGAAATAGCTCATATTTTTTCTAAGATAAACTATATGTTTCAACAAGGTTTATATTTTTATGCCGTAATAATTTGTCTACCTCTTACGGTTTACCAATTACGCAAAAGTCATTCAGAATCAAGAGGACTTTTGAGGACATTCCTAGAAAATTGAAGGCTTACATTTTATTTATCATGAAAACGTCACAGACATTTGGTAATTAAATTTATGTCCATATAGCAAGAATTATTTTATGAAAACCAAAGATTTCGAATATATTCGAGTTCTCATTAAGGAGCATAATTTATATCCAGTGAAATTTTCTGTAGCGTTAAGCTTTTCCGAGAAAATTTTTGTTATCGGTTTGGATTTTCCAACACTTTAAACTTTAATATAATTTTCATTCGAGCTAGTACCCCATGCTTTATATATTGCCAGTGTTTACCTAGAACACCTTCCTAAAATTCTCAGCTAATATTTACTTGAATTTCGATAGTTTGCCTTCTCATTATCGGTTGGTCTCGTGATTAACATGATGTTCGGGATCTCTTCTAAGGTAGTGTCCAAATTGAATATTTATTTGCGAATATCTTTTCCCACGTGGTTAATGCAGTTGGACCCTGAACCGCTTTAATAAATGAATTTCTAATGTGATTCTCTTTCCAAAAAATACGCTACTGCGGTTTTGTCTATTTCTTTTCCTTGATGTTCCTCTTTAAGCCTAATGTTTAATTTCATTTAGTTTTGTCAGTATAAAAATTGTCAATTCTCTGCAATTTATGCGGTATACCAGAGTTCTTGTCTGTGAGTTTCTCTTTTGCATTATATGGTTTCAAAATGTGTTGTGCACTGAATTTGTTCTGTGTAGCCAAAATTATGCTGTGTTCTTTGAAAACTTTTTGAAACAGGTCTAGAACAACCTCTGGGATGCTATGTAAATTCTCTGCATGAAGCTTTATTACTGATTGGGGAAAGAATATTTAATGCTGCATTTCTGTTGACTTTTGGATTCATCAATTTTATGCTTTTAATAATTCTGCACTGTATCAATTCTTTCCTTGGCCGCAAATCACTATCGAAGAGCCATCACATATCGAACGGCCGTAAGAAGATGTCTCTCACCTAAAGTACTCCTTTCAGTGCAGCAAAACTATTAATCTGTGTTAACAATGAGTAGACATAAATATAAGATTTTAAAAGAAGAGTTTTTATCGAAACAAATAGAAAACGCCATATGGATGCAGCATATAGGTAATGGATGTTGACCACATGGAGCACCACAGGAAAACTAAGAAAAGTCGAACTGAAGCGAATGACTTAAGGAAAAGTAACTACTTATAAGAGTTTAAAATATGTCTGTATTATGAATACATTTTGCTGTTATTTTTTCAAAATATCCTTAAGGCCGCCTTAGTAGCGTGGTGGTACTCATTTGTATCATGTTCAAGAAGTCCTGAGTTCGAATCTAGGTCATAGTTATCTGCATAAAATCGTTTACCGTAGTTTTCCCTTTTTCCAAAGGATGACTGTTAGGTAACTCTGAGCTCTCTGTACCCTGGGCTCATTTGAGCATCATTTCATTCATCGCCTGATACGACTTAACGTTGGAGAATTTTCCTAACCAAGAAAGATGAACGTCTGCTTACTCTAAGTCTATGGAACCTGTACTCATTTGAATATCATTTCATTCATCGTCCGATATGACTTAACGTTAGCGGTTTTCTATCATCCTGCAAGATGAAATATCTGGTAACTCTAGGCTCTATGTACCCTGTACTTATTTGAACATCATTTCATTCATCGTCTGATACGACTTAACGTTGGAGAATTTTCCTAACCAAGAAAGGTGAACGTCTGCTAACTCTAAGTCTATGGAACCTGTACTCATTTGAATATCATTTCATTCATCATCTGATGCGACTTAACTTTGGAGCGTTTCTCTTATCCTGAAAGATGAATGCCAGGCAACTCTAAGTCTATGGAACCTGTGCTAATTTGAACATCATCGCATTCATCGTCTGATATGACTTAACATTTGAAATTTTTCCTTATCCTTTAAGCTGAATGTCTGGTAACTCTAAGTATATGGAACCTGTACTCATTTGAACATCATTTCATTCATGGTCTGATCTGGCTTAACGTTGCAGGTTTTACCTTATCCTATAAGATGAATATCAGGTAACTCTAATCTCTATGTACCCTGTACTCATTTGAACATCACTTCAGATATCGTTCCATATGACAACGTTGGAAGACATCACTTATAATCGAAAAAAAAGGCTTTTTAAGGTTTTCTGTTTCAGAACACTGCGACCTTTTTGCGTTGGAATGGAAGGAACATGGATGAGGTTTTGGCTGTTTCCATATAGGGCAATGCCACCTTCAAGGCAGCAAAATCCACCCTATCGTTGGCACTCTCTCTCTTCTAAAAGTCATTCGTTCTGGGTTCATTAAACACTTCAACAAAAGTCTTTAATAGACGTGTTTTTTAAACTATACGGGTGAAGCCATTATAGGGTAAAAATTCACAACTCCAAGTGTCTCTGAATTATACGAGAACCAGGAAACTACCCGGCAGGTCAGAACAACCGAAATCCCACCTGCTGTGGTCCTGAAACGGCCTACCACGTCGGCCCGGAGACCGGCAACCGTTCTACCAGAAGAGGAAGTTTACCTCAAAGCATATCATCCTGCCATGCAGCGGCGAGACACCTGCCGACACTTCTACACTGAGAGACCACGAGAGATGACGAGAATAGTGATAATGGAGACTGAAATGGAGGGACAGAAAATTCAGGGGATGTAATTAACCTACAAAGTATTCACCTGGCAACCCGGGAAAATCTATTGGTCACGTAGGTCGGAACCCAGTCCTCCCGAATGCGGGCCTCAGATGAAAGCGCCTGAGCCAATCTGCTCGGAGGTTGTGTGGCAATACTTAACCCTGTTGTATTAAGATAATTTTGGGGTTATATGTCAGTAATTAACGTCTTAACTTTGAAAGTGTTATTTAATTTATTTACTTGTTTAGTTTTTTTTTTTTTTTTTTTTTTTTTTTTGTAATTTACGTCCTCTAACGTTAAGTCATATCAGACGATGAATGGAATGGGTGAAATAATGCTCAAACGAGCCCAGTTACCCGAAATTCGTCTTTCAGGATAAGGGAAAACCCCAGGTAAAAACCTTATCCAAATAACTCACGCTGACCGAGATTTGAACTCGGGACCTCTTGAACTTGAGGCAGACACGTTACCACCACGAGTAATTCTGAAACTAAACTCCTTTTTGGGAATTGTGAGAACAGGGACGTCACAGTGTGCACAAATTCGGTATTGTACTTTGGAATGACAACGTTCCATTTCTCAGTACTCGAAAACCACGGTAACTTTTGAACAAATTTGCATGAGATTGCTTCACTCATCCACCTTACAGCGTACACTTATCTTAACCGAATTTCATCTCCTCATTGATATTCTTTAGTTTTATAAGTTTTAAATAAAGAATCAGACACCTCCCATTTGGCGGGATTGTGTGCACGGCTACCGTTTTTTAAGGTCATGTTTAGTGACAAGATGCTCTCGCTACCATGCTGAAATACACTGCATAGGGATATAACTATAGGGTCGTTCAACAAGAATGTTCTATCCTTAACCTGAGATAGCTGCCGTTGTTATTGACTTACAGCAGTCATTTTTTCATGTGATTACAGTTGTTATTGGAAAATAGCCATGGAATGCTATTGAGCAACGCGTACAAATTTTGAAAATGTATTATCAAACTGGACCATCGGTTCGCCAAACCTTACGAGTATTGCGTGATACCAGACTTTATAAGGGATTGCTTTTGGCCTCAATTATTTTAATGGCATGGATATCAGAAACATTTGCTTCCAGCAAGGTTGTGCCACATGTCATACTGCTCTCGAAACAATCGATCTTTTGAAGGAGAAGTTGAGATGGTCCATCATTTCCCGTGGTGGTTATGTTAACTGGCCCCCGAGATCATGTGATTTAACGCTGTTGGATTACTGCTTGTGTGATTATGTTAAATCCAGATTTTTTTTCAACAAGCCAGAAACAGTAAATGAGCTGATGAACACGCGTGTTATTCCTGAAGTTAGACTTACTTTATGTTCTTCTGTCATTGGAAATTTGGTCAATAGTATACGAGCAACCAACGAAGTCGCGGCGGTCACTTACCTGACGTTCTCTTCTCTTCACGTAATGATATTAATTATGCTCCAAAATAAAAAGGAGATAAACCTTTATCAATTATAGAAGCTGTTTTATTTAACGTGTTATTGGAGATAGGACACCCTTGTTGAAAGACCCTTTAATTTCCGTGTTACGTGTCAAACGGAAGTTACATTCCGAACCCCTCCCCCTCGTGTATGAAATAATAGGATTCATGCTTTGGAATTACAAGTTCCGGATTCTAAGGTAAATAGAAAATAATTCTGGTTATGAGAAGAATTCTTCTATGCATTCTGGAATAGAAACCCAAACCTTTGGATTTGGAGCCCATCATGCTAACGACTAGAGCAGGGGAAGGGAGGTAGTGGTGGTGTAATGTCTGCTCCGTCAGCTCTTACAGCCAAATATGCTCCAGAAGGAAAGGCAGGTTAGCATGTGACGTCATCGTGCTGATTTCTGCTGCCCAAGAAGAAGGAAACTGGTGTTTTGGGGTTGAGACAGCGTAGGAAAGACGGGAAACGTATCGGGCATTAATAATATATACAACTTACATCTTGGTGTTGTAATATTAATGCTGACTGCTTTAATTACACAATTGGTCACAGTTTATAAACAATTTCATTTTGGCTCTGTGCTATGAGAAAATATATAAAACTTCAGCTCGTAGTTTTTCTGTAGGTCAGGCATGTTATAAAATAAATAAAATAAAACATAAAGTGATTTTCTCTACAAATTAGAGGAGACTCATTCAGAACAAATCTACGTGGACATTTTCCGACACTTTCTGTTTCGGTTTCCTTCAACTAGTTTATCAATGTGAGGACGTAATGTCTGGGAAATTCGTAATCGAGGAATGCATGTTAGACTGTGATCCGACAAGGTACTTTGGGGTTTGGACTTAGCTAATTTCATAACAGAAAAAATTGTTTGCACACATATGACGAGCCAAACATGCACAATGTCCGTGCGGCAGGTGGATACAATCTTGGAAATCTCTTTTGGAGGACATTCTTGTCAAAATCAGCTAAATATTTCTTGTGTGTATATTTGTCCTTCAATAAATCGTCGCATTGTAAATTTAACAGTTCCATTTGGTACGTGGCAGTACATTGTTGTCATCGAGTGTGCTACACCTGACTGAACTCTCAGATTCTATACTCACAGCGCCATTTATATAGGCAACTTGTACTACACGAGCCGTAGCCTGACGTCCCACGCACTGCAGGCCTCGCTCCCGGCGGAAGTACGTCACAGCTCTCGAAGCTATCTTCCTCTGCACTTGACCATTCATTTTCTAAACCTTTATAAAGGTTTAACGTGGCCTGAACAATTATATAAAATTTTAGAGTCTAAATAGAAAAAAGCTTTTAAGATGGTGTTGAATTTCCATTAACAATGTTTGGAAACAGTTAATGCCACAAAAAAAAAATACGAGGGCTATCCAGAAAGTAGATTACGTTTTCTTCTGTTTCCGCTAGGGGCGGGGCTAGCGCGGCCATCTTGGGGTCAGAGCGTTGCGCAGCTCAGTCGGCATCTAGCCGTGCTAGTGAGAGGTTCGTGCTGTGCTCCGTTCAGATACTGTGACGGTTTGAAATGTCTGCGTTAATTGAAAATCCCGCGAGCTGCGAGGTGCGTGCAGTAATAAGGTTTCTGACTGCAAAAAACTGTAAACGGATAGAAATCTATCGGCAACTTTGTGAAGTGTATGGGGACAACATTATCACTGAAGGTGGAGTGCGTCAGTGGGTCATCAGATTTAAAAATGGCCGAACCAATGTTCACGACGAAGATCGAAGTGGGAGACCCAGCATAGTGACTGCCGAACTTGTCGAAAAGGTCGATGCTAAAGTCCGTGAAAATCGAAGGTTCACAATAACGGAACTTTCTTTGAGTTTTCCACAAATTTCGCGAAGTTTGTTGCACTTAATCATCAGCGAAAAGCTTGGTTACCACAAGTTTTGTGCAAGATGGATTCCAAAAATCTTGACAGAGGACCACAAAAATCAGCGAATGGCTGCAGCGTTGAACTTTTTGGACGTTTACCATAAGGATGGTGACTCTTTACTCGATCGCATCGTTACTGGTGACGAAACATGGGTGAAACACGTGAACTGTGAAACGAAATTGCAATCAATGCAGTGGGGGCACACAAGTTCTCCCCAAAAACCCAAGAAATGCATGCAAACAATGTCGGCAAGGAAGATGATGGCGACTGTTTTTTGGGACAGAAAAGGTGTGATTTAGGTGGACTTCCTGGAAAGAGGCACTACAATAAACTCTCAAAGGTATTGCCAAACTCTCCAAAAACTCAGAAGAGCCATTCAAAACAAGCGCAGAGGAATGTTGAGCTCTAAGATCTTGTTGATTCACGACAACGCCCGGCCCCACACGGCAAATGTCACTCGTGAAGTTCTTGAATCTTTTAAGTGGGAGTTGTTTCCTCATCCGCCGTACAGTCCCGACCTGGCACCGAGCGACTTCCACCTATTCCCAGCAATGAAGAAGTGGCTGGCTATGCAGCGTTTTGATGACGACGCACAGCTGCAAGAAGAGGTAACGAAGTGGTTGAAGGCGCAGGGGGCCGAATTTTTCGACGAAGGAATTTCCAAGCTCGTACATCGCTACGATAAATGCCTTAATTTGAATGGTGACTATGTCGAAAAGTAGTATTTGAGTGTGGCTTTCATCTGTATATAATAAAATTGCTTTCCTATACTTTGTTTACTTTTTATTCCAAAACGTAATCTACTTTCTGGATAGCCCTCGTATATATATTCAGAACATTTAAGTAATATAGGAAATATTTCGTGTTAATTTAGAAATTATCTTAATACAAAGTTGAGAAAAGTTTTCAAAAATTCACAGAAACTACTACTACCTTACCATGTTAGTAGGTTTTCGTCAAAAAATATTCACTTCTACCACTGAAAGAGGTTGAGCTGTTTTAATAGTTTGACCTCAGTTTTGAAAAGTTGATCGCAGGGATATAAAATTCTTTTCTTACTTATTAGGAAAATTACAATGTGTATTTATTGTGAAGATATTAAATTGGTTTTAAAGGAACATAATGTCTTCTTCAAGTAACTTGTGTAAGTGGTGTGAAGGTGCCTGTTACACCAACTGTAATAATTGCCAGTTTTATTCTGACTCATATCCACGAGGCGGGCAGTCTGACACTTATTTTTTTAAATGATGGATGAGATCTGGAAGAAAGATTTGCGAGTGTTCCTAAAAGGTTCCGGCTATGCAGCAATAAAACATAGGTGGCATAAGGAACGCGTTTTAAAAGTTAGTAATATCCGTAATGCATAGCCAAGTAGTCGGCGGGAATATATATGTATATGTATGTACGCATACTCTCCATGAAAAGTTAGATACATTAAGTCTAAGCAAAAACTTGTGTCGAGTAGCCTGCTTTCTGGAAAGTACGACTGAGAGATTTGGATAGGTAATGTCACACTGAAAAATTGAATGCCATGGCTAGATATGAACCACTGATCTCCCAATCTCCCTCCGGGTGCTCTTAACCACTGAGCTACCCTGGCCAACATCCAACATAGCATAATATTCATCTCGGTTAACATGAATCAGGTAGAGGTATATGACTTTCAAACAATAATTTGGCAAAAGAAAATCGTATATGCAACCCAACAATATTTTTTCTTTAGAACTGCCTAATTCAGGTAATTATAGTGTATGAAATGGGCAAGGAAAGTATCCCACTGCTATATTAAAGCCAATAACAGTGCAGGTGGCCAAAATTGTAGGCAGAGTTACATAATTATGTTTCATGTGAGAGCAAGTTGAAGTTTAGCCCGCCCCGTAGCGGGAGTTATTTCATCTCCCGAAACAATATGTTAATCTGAAAATTCCAGCTCCCCTTCCCCGTGTTTGGGAAACATCTGCACTTGATGGAGCTGTATCGAACTTTACCTCAAGTATGTGTAATGTATGCAGCAGATGCTGGCGATTACAGCCCAAGTAAATACCTCATAACACACTCTCTAAAACCCTGCGCTATTCTGCTGCAGCGTTAGCTAAAAAATATCCCACATCTACACAGTTTACTAAGACCTCCACCCACTAACCCTGAATCTTATGTAGCTCCTTGAAAATATTATTCGAAATAGCTTACTCATCTGTTTAGACAAGTGTATCCATAAATCGTTTATCATACAGTTATACGAAGATAGGAAAATTAGTAAATTCAAAACAAATCATCGTTTGGTTACTATCTTAGGTTATGCCAATATGATGTGGATTTGTTTAGGTAATAAATGATTAAATAATGTTCCAAAAAGTGGTGTTAGATGAAGCCCGTCTCTGTAGCTGAGGTGGTAGCTGAGTTATATAGACCAGGCTTCTTTCGAGATTCGTTCTCTAATCTTAAAAGATGAAAGTGTAGAAGCTCTAAGCTCTATCGATCCTGGACTCATTTGAACATCACTTCATTCATCGTCCAATAGGACCTTGCAGATCTTCTCTTACCCTGAAATATGAATGTCCGATATCTCTAAGCTCTATGTACTCTGGAGTCATTTGAACATCATTTCATTCATCGTTCGTAATGGCAACGTTGGAGGTTTTCCCTTATCCTGAAAGCAGAATGCCTGGTAATTTTAAGTTCTATGGACCCTGGTAGCAACTCAACATGGCAACGTTGGAGGTTTTCTCTTATCCTGAAAGCAGAATGCCTGGTAATTTTAAGTTCTATGGACCCTGGTAGCAATTGAACATGGCAACGTTGGAGGCTCTCCCTTATCCTGAAAGCAGAATGCCTGGCAATTTTAAGTTCTATGGAGCCTGGTAGCAATTGAACATGGCAACGTTGGAGGTTTTCCCTTATCCTGAAAGCAGAATGCCTGGTAATTTTAAGTTCTATGGACCCTGGTAGCAATTGAACATGGCAACGTTGGAGGTTTTCCCTTATCCTGAAAGCAGAATGCCTGGTAATTTTAAGTTCTATGGACCCTGGTAGCAACTCAACATGGCAACGTTGGAGGTTTTCTCTTATCCTGAAAGCAGAATGCCTGGTAATTTTAAGTTCTATGGACCCTGGTAGCAATTGAACATGGCAACGTTGGAGGCTCTCCCTTATCCTGAAAGCAGAATGCCTGGCAATTTTAAGTTCTATGGACCCTGGTAGCAATTGAACATGGCAACGTTGGAGGTTTTCCCTTATCCTGAAAGCAGAATGCCTGGTAATTTTAAGTTCTATGGACCCTGGTAGCAATTGAACATGGCAACGTTGGAGGTTTTCCCTTATCCTGAAAGCAGAATGCCTGGTAATTTTAAGTTCTATGGACCCTGGTAGCAATTGAACATGGCAACTTTGGAGGTTTTCTCTTATCCTGAAAGCAGAATGTCTGGTAATTTTAAATTCTATGGACCCTGGTAGCAATTGAACATGGCAACGTTGGAGGTTTTCTCTTATCCTGAAAGCAGAATGCCTGGTAATTTTTGCCTGGTAGCAATTGAAGACTATTTCATTCGTCATTCTATGTTACTTAACGTTGGATGTTCTCTCTTATTTTGAATAAAGAATGGTAACTGTAATCTTTATGGACCCTGGAAGCAGTTGAGCATTATATCATTCATCGTTAGATATGAGATAACGCTGAAGGATTTTCCTTATCCTCAATGATGAAAGCCTTTTAAATCTAAGCTCTAATGGTTTTACTAGGTAAAATGATATTGCAGACTTTGAATAACAATGAATCGTAACCATGGTAATGCAAAAATAACAAATGGTAAACTGCATATCAAAATGAGTGATGCCGGCGACGAACGCTTAATACCTGAAGAAATTCCAGAATAACTTCGATTTGTTAACCATAGTGCTGCTACAAAAGTAATATACAATTTTTGACAAAGAATATTTAAGTTTTAAGAAATATTGCAGTTCAAAAAGTGTTACGGATATTTCCGAGGAAGTGATTTTAGCATATTGTGACTTTGTGAGTGCGTAGAATTAAAAGTCTAGTTTGCCAAAATTCAAACTGCTCTTTATTTCAAGTAAAAACACATTTTGTACAGCCCTGTCAGTAGCAGAATTACGTAACATACACAAACAGAGCATTCAAGTTCGTCTGCCATAGTCCACGAGCAAAAGAATTCACTTCCAAATCCCTACATACCTGCAGGTGTACGATTATTTATTAGTTCTTGACCTTGAACTCACAAATAACTCACTCCAACCGACCGAAGTGCTGGCTGGCTGTATAGAGCCAGAAGGCTTTTGCTGCGTGCCCACCCGTTAAGGGGTTTACCGCAGGTAGGGGTTTTCTTTTAGGGATGTTGGAGGATGGGTTGTGGGCTTTTAGGTAGAAATTATTTCAAGGTTACAAATTTTATATACCTCAGGTTGTAAGAATGGATTCAAAACCTTGCACCCTGGTGTTCTAATTTTAAATTTGTTTTAGGTCGAAAATTTTGATGCCAAAGAGCTTAAAAGAATTATGTGGAGCTCAGCTTTAGCTGCTGTTAGGATTAGCTCCTGGGTTATCTCGGGTGCCCGCAAGGCATACGGGGTACCCGGAACAGCCTGAAACGGCGACTAGTGGGGTCATAATCTCCCAATGGTATAACAAGGGTGCTTCTATGTCTGGGTAAAGTATCCTAGAATTTTTATGCCCGACGCCTAATTTCATCCTACACGTAAGGAAGATCCGAGGCTTCATGAAGCAACCTGGTAGGAAAGTAACGACCCACAGCATATATGGATCGTTGTCCTCTCTTCTGTGCACGTTGAAGCCATGCCAGCCAGCTATCTGCGACCATGCCCCATTTCTCGTAGGCATATAGCATCACGGGAATTACCAGCGCTCGGAAGGGGTGTAACTTTAGAGCAACCGGCATCGAGCTCGACCCCAGCATTGGATACAGGGAAGCAATTGGTCCCTACACCCTTGCCGAGAGGTCCTTGATGTGCTGGCGAAAAGTTAAACCTCTGTCGAATTTTACTGCAAGGTACTGGACGGTGTTAGTCCACTCCATCCTTCCGCTTCGGAAGTCATCCTTCCGTCCGTCCGTGGTGCTATTTATACCTCCCAGTTATTGTTCCAGAAATTAGTGAAACGCCCGGTAACAATCACGATGCAGTGGGAAAGTTCAGACTATCTCTGTCTCTCTCTCGGCAAGCGTCTCGCTCCGCGCCCACGCGCTGGCCGCTCTATCCATTTCTTTCTTTTCTGCCCACGCTTTTAGCTCTCTGACTCTTTCGCACGTGCACGGCAGTGGCTTGTCGCGACGATTCAACAAAACCTCGGCAACAATATTTTTTTTTTTTTTTAGAAGTCACAGGTACTAAAGTCAATTAATCTGAGGTCGAAGTATTCCTTAAATTGTAAATGTCAAATGTTTGTTTCTTGTTTTTCAGATAACTAAAGAAAAATTGAACATCGTACTAAGCCGTCGATAGTAAAATGGATTATAATATAATGTCTTTTGCACTATTTTACAGTAGGCATTCCTGAAGAATAATGTATTTTTTTCTCGCAAATTTAACCTTATTCTTCTGTTTGGTCTGATATATTGACTCTAGTAGAAATAATTTGACTCTTTGCTGAGATTATTCATGTAAAACAGTGATAGGCCTATTGACTATGTGTTTTGTTCTTATAGTGTCGGATAAATAACTATGCTTCAGTTTGTCAAAATTAATTTTAAGCAGGCACAAGCATGAGCTTTAGCAAGAAAGCTTTTCAGTCGTTATATGAAAAGAAAACATTGTTGTGTAGAAAATGTCATATAAATGTAGCACATACATGTTTGTTTCTTTAGTTGTAGGGAATCCTCGTGATAGCATATAGCAGAATGCAGCAAGGAGAAAAGCCGTGATAAAAAAGCATGAGCTACTGTTCAATAATTTGAATATCGAGAGGTTTATTTACAACTCGATATTTGCTGTTAGGTACTGTATTTAAATGCAACGCCCTGTCGTATATTTCACCCTCTGAAACGAATAACTGCTAACTCAACTGGAAATTTGGTACATCATTCACTTTAAATATGTGAACCCAGAGCAAAAAGGCTCTCTATATATCTTCCGAAAACCAAGAAAACAAACTCCTTCATTATTATTTGATGTAACTTAAAATATTCTGAATATATAATATTATTGGAAACATTTTAGCTTTTTGTAAAGCAGCCAAGGAAGGGGAAAAATCGTCCTCATTTATCGGAGGAAAAGAGAGATATATCTAAAGTTTGGAAACTGATGCGAAGACTGGTGGTGGGTCCAGGAATTAAACGACACAGTGCTGTATAAATGCTCGATATATTATTTCACTCCTGCGGAACAAATATATTACAATCTCTTATTCCATGACCTTTGCTATTTCCTCGATGCTGTCAAAAAGAGAAATTTAGCTTCTTCGGGAGGATATTTTTTGTTTTTCTTTGTTTCTCCATTGAAACTCGATATATCAAAACCTTACTGAAATACAGCATTTAATAATGATTTATTGAAACGGGAGATGACCTTCTTGAATATTATTTTCAAAAAGGAGAAGGAAAAAAGGAGGTTATACGTTGGCTAAGTAGCATTAATTTATATATTTCCGCATGTTGAGATGTTAATGCATACAACAAAAGCGACCATATACAGGGCTTTCATTTTAAAACATCCCAATTTTGCATATATGATTAATTGTAATCAATTTAAGAGAAACATATATATTTAGAAATAGAGGGGAAAGCTTGAAACCAGAGAAAAAAATCTATTGAATTCCACCCTAATACTGCTACCAAGATTTCAGAGGAAAGCCTATTTTGACACAGCCTGGATGATGATGATTCTGATTCTGATGATGATGATGATGATGATGATGATAAAATAATGATAATATTGAATGATATTGAAAATTGTAATAATAATAATAATAATAATAATAATAATAATAATAATAATAATAATAATAATAATAATAATAATAATAATAATAATAATAATAATAATAATAATAATAATAATAATAATAATAATAATAATAATAATAATAATAATAATAATAATAATAATAATAATAATAATAATAATAATAATAATAATAATAATAATAATAATAATAATAATAATAATAATAATAATAATAATAATAATAATAATAATAATAATAATAATAATAATAATAATAATAATAATAATAATAATCATAATAATAATAATCATAATAATAATAATCATAATCATAATCATAATCATAATCATAATCATAATCATAATAATCATAATAATCATAATAATAATAATAATAATAATAATAATAATAATAATAATAATAATAATAATAATAATAATAATAATAATAATAATAATAATAATAATAATAATAATAATAATAATAATAATAATAATAATAATAATAATAATAATAATAATAATAATAATAATAATAATAATAATAATAATAATAATAATAATAATAATAATAATAATAATAATAATAATAATAATAATAATAATAATAATAATAATAATAATAATAATAATAATAATAATAATAATAATAATAATAATAATAATAATAATAATAATAATAATAATAATAATAATAATAATAATAATAATAATAATAATAATAATAATAATAATAATAATAATAATAATAATAATAATAATAATAATAATAATAATAATAATAATAATAATAATAATAATAATAATAATAATAATAATAATAATAATAATAATAATAATAATAATAATAATAATAATAATAATAATAATAATAATAATAATAATAATAATAATAATAATAATAATAATAATAATAATAATAATAATAATAATAATAATAATAATAATAATAATAATAATAATAATAATAATAATAATAATAATAATAATAATAATAATAATAATAATAATAATAATAATAATAATAATAATAATAATAATAATAATAATAATAATAATAATAATAATAATAATAATAATAATAATAATAATAATAATAATAATAATA
Organism: Mantis religiosa; assembly: GCA_030765055.1. Taxonomy (NCBI): domain Eukaryota; kingdom Metazoa; phylum Arthropoda; class Insecta; order Mantodea; family Mantidae; genus Mantis; species Mantis religiosa. Next base: position 158,970,480 of record CM060949.1, read on the forward strand.
ATAATAATAATAATAATAATAATAATAATAATAATAATAATAATAATAATAATAATAATAATAATAATAATAATAATAATAATAATAATAATAATAATAATAATAATAATAATAATAATAATAATAATAATACCGTGACTGCAAACAGTGCACCAATGTTTAAATATTTTGTTTTTCAAAATGGTGGTTTTTTAAGAGTTCAAGGTAATTGATTAAGTATTGTACTTTTCGATATTTACATAAGAAAATGTGTATCGAGTTTTTCTTGGATTAGCTTGTGAAGTCCGCTTAACTATGATTTATTCTCATACTCTTGTAAACCATAGAAGTGAGAAAATCCTACTATACAAGAAATATACATAACTTATTATAGCACACAATATTTACGTTATCTATTTACAGAGATATTTTTGTTAATGGCTTTAAGTATCAGCCGCTATTTTTTTCTTGTTTGTCATTCAAAGGCCATAGTATTTTAAAGACATATTATCCTGCTACTCAAAGGGTTACCCTGGCTTTATCTTTGTTATTGGAAACTTCTCAGATAACGCACTGATTACTGCACGTGGACGTAATATCTATCTGATATTTGTGATTCCTGCGTATTCCGTTGGCTGATGTGATGCTTCATTACTGCTTAGCATATGTCCGAGAAGCGCGCCAGTATCCCTCTCACTCGTCCGAGAATAATCAATGTCCTATCTGACAGGTTTCTACTAGCAATGATAAAGTCAGGGTAATGTTTTGAGTAGCACGATAATACATAGTAGTCTTTTTAAAAGGCTGACCTGTTTTGACCTAACCGATATTAATGCCTACAACAAAATATGTAAATATATAAAGGCATTTTATCTGGATTAATAACTAGCCAAGTTAGGTTTCTTTTCATATGTACGGAGCGGAATGGCTCAGGCGTTTCATCTGTTACACGCATTCGGGGGGCCGGGTTTAATTCCCGTGGCCGACCTACCTGACCCATGGGGCTTTTTGGGGTTTTTCTCGGGTTACCAGGTGAAAGCTGGGTAGGTTAATTCCATCTCCAGAATTACCTGTCTCTCCGTTTCATCTTCATTGTCGTTTCATATCAAGTCTCTCTCTCTCTCTTTCTCTCTCTCTCTCTCTCTCTCTCTCTCTCTCTCTCTCTCTCTCTCTCTCTCTCTCTCTCTCTCTCTCTCTCTCTCTCTCTCTCTCTCTCTCTCTCTCTCTCTCTCTCTCTCTCTCTCTCTCTCTCTCTCTCTCTCTCTCTTGTAGTTTACGTCCTCCAACTTTAAGTCATATCGGATGATGAATGCAATGGGTGAAAGGATGCTCAAATGAGCCCAGGGTCTATAGAGCTCAGAGTTACCCGACATTCGTCTTCCAGGATAAGGGAAAACCCCGGAAAACCTTATCCAGGTAACTCGCCCTGACCGAGATTCGAACTCGGGACCTCTTAAATGTGAGGCAGACACGCTACCACCACCAACTCTCATCTGGTGGTCTCTTTCAGGGTAGAAGTGTCGGTGGGTATCTTTCAGCGCTGCATGCCATGATGATGTGCTCCTGATAAGCATCTCCGCTAGTACGGTTCTATGTCCGGGCCGGCCTAGTGGGCAGTTTCAGAACCACAGTGGTTGGGATGCTGGCTTACCGGGGAGTTTCCAACTGCTTCTAAATACGGACCCTGCCTGCGTACTGCCGTGGCTCCTTGGCCCTGTGTCTCCTCTCGCCTCATCCTGCTGATGATGCTATCTTGATTATGATTAGGTACAATATACCAAGTCTGGTCGATGCACTAAATCCTTTCTGTAGCGTTATACTCTATCCTATCCTATCCATGCCTTTATATTATTCACAGGCTGTAGTATCGTTAAAGGGAACATAATATTTTCTTCGCCTAATGTAATTGGCAGAGAAAGTAAAGCTATTCTTGATAAAACATTAGAAAGTTTGTAAGCTTTTCCCCAGCTCTCCTATGTGAAGTTGCAGCTTCCGTTTTTCTCGAAACTTGCCTGATAAAATATACGGAATTTCGGCATTCAGTGAATGCTTCAGCATGGAGAAAATATAGAATAAAAATGTCTGGAGAGCGGGATTCCTCAAGAGATCATTAATCTTTCTGTTGGACCGCGCAAGCTCTGCTGACACCACACACTGATTTCAAATGAATCTTCTCAATCTGGAACATGGAGAGGTGTCGTCGATCTGGCATCCTCTCAACGTTTTACTCAAGTAAACGAAAATTATCATTTACTTTCTAAAATGTTATGTTTAAAATACTAATATCGTACCTGTCCACATCACATGCACACTATTTTCACCTCTCTATATGTAATGGAATGAGGGGGAAATTACATATAGAAGTAGTAACAATGAGGTGAGAATAGGTACATGCCTTGAGAACAAGTGCCTTCCACTATCCTCCACTATTTCTCTAGTTTCTTTCAAGAAACTCTCACCTATATTGCTTCTTTTTGTCTGTTTCTAACAGTCCCATTTCTTTCAAGTTATCTCTACTTTGTCTATCCTAGGGGTTTTTCCCCTATTTTCTCCTATACACACAAATGGTGAAATAGGCAAGGATATAGGCACAAGAATGAAACAAATGAGCACGAAACTTAAGCAAACAAAATATTAAAATTTAATCATTAATATATTTTTTTTTTCGTAGAATTCTTGCCTTACGTGAAACATTTTGTATACAGTGAAAATGATATCTCGACGTCACATGACGTTACTGGAACATGTGGGAAACACCACAGTTCTACTTGAGTGAATTTCTTTCCGATGTATGTTTCTCTACCAGAAAGGATGTTAGAAATTTTACACGGTGCTTTGTAACCAGGATTTTTCATTAATACCTTACTGAGCTTCTCAAACGTAATTTTAACAATACAGTGAGTCTCTGAAGGAAACGTTACTGAAATTTCATCTATCAAAGAAAGTGAATGTTCCAAGGTATTATTTGGAGATTCCAATTGTATTATAGTAGCAGGTATTTTGAAGAAACTGTTAAGGATATATCTTGGATGCCAATATTAGCAAAACATTCTTGTGCAGTAGCAGTACTGCTCGTATCTTCTGCATCTAAGGTTTTATTTCATTGAGATGTTCTAAGAAATATAACAGCCTTTAACCAAGACCACCATCGAGTTAAATGTGGTTGAGGAGTTAAGGAAAAATTTGGTAGGACTTCATGAAAGCTTTTGACTCTAATCGGTGACAGTGCAAACACTTCCTTCCGCTAGAGGCAATAAAATGCACAGGCGGGCTCCGTAGCTCAGTCGGTAGAACATCTGCCTGCCGTGCTAGGGGTTCCGGGTTCGGTTCCCAACAGGAGCTGGGGATTTTTCTCCGCCCAAGATAATCCATCCCCTTATCCTAAGTCTAGAATTATGAATGAGGGTGCGAATGTGTGCGTGAACTAGCGATTAAAACACAACGAATACAGTTAACACCTTCGATATGTTCCAAAGGAGAACGACCGCCGATATGACCATTGCAGTTATAACTACAGTTATAACCTACGTCTTTATATCGGCTCCTAACTGTTTCAGCCAGACAATGCAAACCGCCTGAATAATAAAATTATATCTAGGAGTGAAAATGTACTTTTAAGTTTACATGATTTTGTTAAAATAAGCTATTTTAATTAAAAATAGTAAAATAAGACAGTTTGATGGATAGAGTCAACATGAAAAATTCAATGCCATGGCCGGAATTTGAACCACGGATCTCCTGGTTTCCGTCCAGTCGCTCTTAACCTTTGAGCTACCATGGCCAACGTGCCTTCCTGACATTAAATTCTCCAGTTGACTCGTATATTTTCCCCGGTAGACCACTAGGGGCTCTCGCATCCGAGATACACCGTTTGTGGCGACTTACTATTGTAGGTACTTAAGTCCCAGGCTTCATCATTTAACTCTTATTATTTTAGTTAATTGATGGAAAGTAATCATTTCTCCACACTAGCCGTATATAGGCTAAGATGTTTGATGGATAGAGTCAACATGAAAAATTCAATGCCATGGCCGGGATTTGAACCACGGATCTCCTGGTTTCCGTCCAGTCGCTCTTAACCTTTGAGCTACCATGGCCAACGTGCCTTCCTGACATTAAATTCTCCAGTTGACTCGTATATTTTCCCCGGTAGACCACTAGGGGCTCTCGCATCCGAGATACACCGTTTGTGGCGACTTACTATTGTAAGTACTTAAGTCCCAGGCTTCATCATTTAACTCTTATTATTTTAGTTAATTGATGGAAAGTAATCATTTCTCCACACTAGCCGTATATAGGCTAAGATGTTTGATGGATAGAGTCAACATGAAAAATTCAATGCCATGGCCGGGATTTGAACCACGGATCTCCTGGTTTCCGTCCAGTCGCTCTTAACCTTTGAGCTACCATGGCCAACGTGCCTTCCTGACATTAAATTCTCCAGTTGACTCATATATTTTCCCCGGTAGACCACTAGGGGCTCTCGCATCCGAGATACACCGTTTGTGGCGACTTACTATTGTAAGTACTTAAGTCCCAGGCTTCATCATTTAACTCTTATTATTTTAGTTAATTGATGGAAAGTAATCATTTCTCCACACTAGCCGTATATAGGCTAAGATGTTTGATGGATAGAGTCAACATGAAAAATTCAATGCCATGGCCGGGATTTCAACCACGGATCTCCTGGTTTCCGTCCAGTCGCTCTTAACCTTTGAGCTACCATGGCCAACGTGCCTTCCTGACATTAAATTCTCCAGTTGACTCGTATATTTTCCCCGGTAGACCACTAGGGGCTCTCGCATCCGAGATACACCGTTTGTGGCGACTTACTATTGTAAGTACTTAAGTCCCAGATTATTTTAGTTAATCTATCCATCAAACATCTTAGCCTATATACGGCTAGTGTGGAGAAATGATTACTTTCCATCAATTAACTAAAAAAAAAAAAAATAATAATAAGACAGTATTTCAACAAAAATCATTCACAGGAAGTCTCTAAAGTTAGTATCCATTTCAATGAAGGAAGACAGTGATTGAAAAATCAATATTATTTTGAAGTGTTACACATATTGTAGTGCCCTTCTACATGACCTCCATCTAGCTCAAAACACATACGCCGTCTTTCAGTAGTGGAACGAAATGTAGACTGTAACATGTCAACCGTAATTCGACCTGCTGCTTCCCTGATACAATTCCGTAACTCAGGCAGACCATTCACCTTGCTAGTGTACACTTTAGATTTCTTGTACCCCCATGCAAAAGAACTCAAAAAATTAAGTTCCAGTGAACGGGAAGCCCACAGCCGAGGTGAACCTCTGCCTATCCATCTCCCTGGAAAGGTTCTGTTCAGGTAATCACGGACGATGTTTGCAAAATGTGGAGGCACACCATCTTGCTGAAACACAACTGTATCCAGTATGCCATCCTCTTGAAGCTGCGGTTCAAGGTACAGCTCTAACATGTTGAGGTAGATGTTACCTGTTATTGAACTTTCGTCAAAGGAAAATTGGCCATACAGTTTTGCGTTTGTCATATCCAACCAAACATTGACCTTCGGTGTATCACGTTCCCACTCCAATACCTCATGTGGTTCTTCATATGCCCATATTCTGCTGTTGGGTCTTTCTGTGCACTTTCCCACAAACATGGAAAGTGACTTCATCGGAGAATAAAATGTTGTCCATTAAATTCTCATTCTCTACATATTCCAGGAGGTCATAACACATTGCCCGACGACTGGCAAAATCCTCGTCCTCAAGATGGTGCAGAACTTGAATGTGATACGGACGTTTTGTAGAGTGGATCGTAGAATTTTCCACACTGTTTTGCAAGGGACGTTCAATTCCCTACTGAGGCGTCAAATTCATGTCTTCGGACTCCTATCACTGGCAATTTGAACCTGCTGCACTGTTTCTGGCAAGACGTATGGACGTCCAGGACGTATCTCATCACACACACTGCCGGCACGGTTAAATATGTTCACAAGCAGACGAATGTGTGCCCTTGATGGGGCTGGTTTGTGGAATTTACGGGTAAATTCCGCTCTGACGTCTTCATATGGCAATCCGGGTACCCGAGCACAAACTATGGTTACCCGTTCTTCTGTGCTAAACATCTTGCACTAAGATGTATCTGAAAAGAAACAAAATATTGCGTTTTCATTGAAATGGATAGTGACTTTAGAGACACCCTGTATAACCATTTATAAACATTTCGCTTACTAATTCGATGTCAAATAATTACAACAAGTACATAACTTTGTAGCAGACGGTGATGGAAATTATGTTTATCGTTGGAATTAATTACGGTCATCAGTAAAGCTCTACAGCCACCATGATCCCCAGACCTTACGGTATGCGTCAGTTATTTATCAGGAAACTTGAAACAGGAACTTTGGTCCTTGGATAAATTATTAATTTACTTATGTAATATGTTTAATGATTATTCATAAATTTAAGAACTGCAACTAGTTATGTTAGCGAAAGCAAAACTGTAGACTATGATGTAAAATATTGTAACGAACCTGGGCAGATATACGTGAGAAACACTGCACTGGGACGACAGTCTATGGAGGGCGGACGTTAGACAATAGAATGGAACACCAGCTATTTTACTGTACCGTTACACAGGTCAATAACATCTTAGATTTCCTTGTGACGCCATGCTGTGTGTATATAAGAGAGTAGCAACCCCCGTCAGTCCTCAGTTGTTGCTCATTTGTTGCTCATTCCTCATTGAAGTATTGTATACATCCGACAGGTGTGTTCGACGATGTGCCGCGTCCAATAAAATGTTATAAAATGTCCGCCGAAAGTACAGTTATTTAAGGGCCCGGGTTCCACAAATGCACGGACAAATTAAAGCAGTTCATATATTATAGTTGGTTTGTGTTGTCTCAACCTTAACACCCTGAGAACCCCCCCCCTCCGCCAAAAAAAAAAAAAGCCATGCAGGAGAAGGCGCTAGAGCCAAGGCTAAAGCAAGCAGCCAATGACGACGTGGAGACCGAGGAAGGGGTCCCGACGTCGACCCAGGTACATGCAGCCGTGAGGCGGACAGATAGTACTGCCGCAAACATTAAAAGAGTATATCGGAACAACTTATATACTTTGGAAGGACTAAAAGACAATATCAGAAGAGAAATTACTGCAGTTTTATAAGATGAATTAATGCTGTCAACAGAAAGTTTCTTCGAAGGTGTGAGACATGTATGGCAGTACAAGGACATTATTTCCGACACCTTCTGTGACACCTTATGCGATTATTGTAATTATAATTTGCATGATAAACCTAAGCCCGAGACTTTAAATACGTACTCAACGCGGCAGCAGGTGCAGAACTAACCGCGAGCCGGCCGACCGGCCACCAGTGAAAATGACTGTACTCAAATTCTGCATATTGTTCACAAGAAAGTTTACCCCGCGAGATGGTTCTACTGGAGAATGTGGGACTTACATTTGGAAGGTCAAAGATTTAACTCTCACCAGAGCTGTACTGCCTGACAGGAGTTTTCCAGGTAGTCCTTTGTCTTGAACTGGGAAAAGACGTTAAAGCACCCCAAACAGGTCCGAAAACTTCCCTTTCCATAATTCCTTCCTTGCTCTATAACAACCAGATCCCTATATACTAATCGTATGGCATTTTCTTTTCCATTCTTCTTGCCCTTTCTTCTGTGTAACCTATAGCTATGGGATGTTTAAAAATAGGTACTAGAAACTGTTTCATATGCTGTGTTAGTAAAAATTAAAACTTATGTAAAATATTTAGCAGTTTAGAAACGTTTGCAAGTTGTTTAGTTACATAACAAGAAAATAAAATTTTAGAATTATAATGATTTTATAACTCATTATGTCGTTGCATTTATTTCTATTTGATTTTAATTTCACAAGCCTTAAAATATATACTTTAGACGAAAACTCATTTTAAATTTTTTGCTGAAATACAGCAAATTGTGTTGAATTTATAGAATAGCTTTGAAATTAACTAACGTTTAGAAAGGATTGATTTACTATAATAATACTTTTAATTTGTCTTCTAGGACTTACATGGGGTAGGCAGACTGTTTCTAAATCAAAAGAAAAGAACCTTCGAATGCTCGTAATTTTCGTATGTGTGTGTGTTCGTTGAAGTGTATACGAATGACATAACTCAGAAACTGTAAGACAAAGAAATGCACTATACATTCTTTGTTGTTAAGTTTGCCATCTTTAAAGGAAATGATTGATATAAGTAGATTTCTAAAAGAAATACTAAGCCTAAACTACTCTTCTGTTTTTCTCTAAAGCGACTTGCAATTTTGATGAAAATAGCTATCACAGTTTTTCTCTTGACTGTGATTAGGGCAGTTAATTCTTAGCACTTCATGAAAACCGCATGATCCTTACTGAATTTTACCAATAAAGCTACGAAACTTAAAAAATGAAAACAATAACTTACAAAAATTATATAATTTATAAAATATAGCTTACATTAAATCAAATTTCTACAGCTACAGCTATAGCTCAACTGACATTTTCAGGTTGCTTAGCTACATTATTCAAAAGCTTTTCCAGTTCTTTTGTTTTTCTTGAAAACATGGAAAACGTATTCAATATCAAGTCCATCATACATAACGCGAATTTCTTACTAAATATTTGACTATGGCTTTTGGACTAGAGAAAAATGTGTATTAAAGTCAACTAGGAAATTACTGATTTCCTGAGTAGATGTTAAATAAAAAATATTTGGATTAGATCAGTTCAGAGTTCTAAAATTATCTTTAAAATATGGTGACTGTGATTGTATCAGAACTTTACACTAAATTAATTGAGTGGTTTGGTTAAGGCGCTTTCGTCTATAGCCCGTATGAGAAAGGTGCGGGTTCGCTTCTCATGGCCCGCCTAACTCGGGGGTTTCCCGAGTCGCCGGGCGAATGCTGGGTAGTAAATTACATCCCACGAATTTACTGTCCCTCCAGTTTATCTCCAATATCATTTCACATCATCTCTCATCTGGTAGTCTTTTTCAGGATAGAAGTGTCGGCGGGAGTCTCGGCACTGCATGGCAGGATCATGTACACCTGGTATATTTTTCTTTCTCCGGTAGGAGGGTCTCCGGTCTCAGGACCGGGCTCGTGGGCCGTTTCAGAACCACGACAGGTGGGGTGTACAGCGAGGTCTATCCGAGAGTCCGAAGATTCCGGCCTCTATCACCCGGAAGAATGAAGGACTTCGGGGTTCTTTCCATAGGGCAATACCTTGAGTCTAAAAAGCCCCCATCGACAACGTTAAGACGGGATGGAAGTGGACACGCTACTTACGCGAGTCAACCCCGCAGGGTGGACTTTCGAAAACCTCGGTGGGGCCGCCTGGTGATCTAACACACTTTCTACTAGCTCTGCAGGCTAGTACCCGGGACCCTTTAGGCAACCCTCTACACCCTCCGGAAGGCCGAAGCCTGGCCGGAGGTACCTGTCACTGCCCCGTCGAGTCCAACCCAATCCGAATGCTATTCAGAAGGGGCTCTGCTGTACGACCCGGTATTCTGGTTTTAATGGCCTGCCGGGGAGTTTCAAAGTGATTAATAGTAGGGAAACTGCCCTATGCTCTGTTGTGGCTTCTTGGAATGGCCGCCCCCTCTCTCCTTCCCGCCTCATCCTTCCTACCGCAGATGCCCCAGTTGATGCTTAGGTACAATAAACCATATTGTTTAGGTACCGAATACCCTCCTTAGTAATTCTAATTCTAACCACCCTTATAGAAACCTCAATATACTTCATTTTAAATAAACATGTATATAAACGCATTTATTACACATTTGGTTGTACGTAGAAGGGGAATACTCAAGTTTGAATTCATAGTCAAATGCACTTGGAAATTCTGTTCTCTTTGTATGACTGAAAAATATACAGCATGGCAGCCTGCAGTAAAAATGCTGTAAATTTGTAAAATCTATTATATGTAGAAATCTATCTAGAAACCTGATGTACGTAGTTGTAATATGACTAGTTACATTAAAGCTATTAAATAATTTTAAATAACAGAGAATTATCGGTTTCAGTAATATGAAAGCATTGAAAAGCAATTTTGTAAGAGTTCCGTTTCGAAATTTTGCTCCGATGATGTGACACAAATTTGTAACGAATCATTTTATATTTTAATTTTCTTTGGTAATTTTGCCTTTAGTTGCATTGCGTTTTTTTTTAATTTAATGGATTAATAAAAAATTTAACTTCCTTTTCCCAGCTTCCATCAAATCTTTCTCCGGGTCGAGGTCTAGGATTGATGCATTACAGTAACCCAGTTATATAAATAACAATTCTATAGCTTCTTTAGAGATGATTATTTAATTAAAGAGCAGTAGATATAAATTGAAACTACACAGACTTTCACAATAACTTTTTAACACATCGACTTATCGCTACACATTTTTCTTCTTCCAAGCTTCTAACGAAGTTGATTCAGTCTCCCTAGCAACCCGTTCTCATTTTCTATGTAGTAATCACGTTCTTGCTTATCTTATACTCACAATTTCACCTTCACACACAATATAAACATTTTAACATTTTCAACATTTTTGTCTAGTTTCTTTTAAATCCTCAACATAACTGCAAAACAAATTATAAAGAATATTTTAGAAATGTAGCATTGATCTAAATTGTGTACTTCAATGAAATTGATCCACGAACATTTACTTAAATAATCATACAGCAAAGAAGGTAAAAATTTAATTCTTTGGGTTATTTTCGACATTAAATTTCTTTTCTCTTAAAAAAATGTAGGTATATTTAGATAGAGGGTAACTTCCACGAACTAAGTACATGAGCGTATTCACTATGCATACCCTGTATTCCTGTAGGGCCGTATTTTAAAAGTACTGTGTCTTTTTGTAGGCCATACAGCACACAGGGTTTAAACCCTGAGTTAATTTAACAAACTTTGTCAAATTTGGGCAGTGGATCTGCGCTTCGTATGACGACATCGTGCTCTCTCAGAGCTTAACATAAAGTTGCAGGCTACATCGCCGTCCCCTTACCCCAAAAATAGGGTCCTCTGTGATAAAGTTTACCCAGCGGCGTTTGGACAATGTTAGGGGAAAGGCGGATTGCGTTCGTGCACACAGTGCAAAAATGGCACATTGTTACGTCACCACCGGGCGTACAAAAAGTCTGAAATGGTCAACAGTGCCTACACAGGAAAAGGAGTGCCTGCCGCTGTAGTGTAGGTCCTCACGTTCAAGAGGACCCGAGCTCGAATTTCTGTAAGAATGGTTTATATAAGAGATTTAGTTATAAATTTCCCCTCATCCTGAAAAATATCTGGAAACTCTAAGCTCTAAGAATTCTGGACTCATTTAAGTCACATCGCAGCCATTTCATTCATTGTCTGATGTGACTTAACGTTATAGGACGTAAATTAATGGCAAAGAAGAAAGAATTCAAGAATCTATTATAAAAACTATACTCAACACTTAAATTTACCATGAAAGTGTGAAATGAAAATACAAAAATACAACCAGTTGTATGAAGTAAGTACGTACGAAAAATTGTATTTCAGCGAAACATTCATAACAAAATTTTTCTAGAAATAATTACGAATTGCCTACTCAGATCTCCTAAGTTCAAAAAGGTTCTATTTATACAAGGGTATTGCATGTGCATTTATCTGCATCGTTTTAAAAAATTGATGTAAATACCCCTAAACCAAACCGCCCATTAAATGGGAAGCTTCTATGTATTGTCTTAAATAAGTCTTTAACGAACCTTGTAGGATAATTTTTTGGAAAACCAAAATTTCGAAAACCGCTGCATGTAAAGGATGGGGGTTTTCAATCAATATTTCATTCAATTTAATTCAATACTTCTGAACTGAAAATAGCAACTTAGGTTATATGTAAAACTGAAGTTAATACCACCAGTACTACAACAATATATGATTACAAATTTCATTTATCTTTTCAAGCAATGTATAATTTACTGAAAAGAAAGTTATGTATTTACGTTATTACCGAAAACAATGCAGCTAAATGCCGGAAAGGTACTATCCCCTGTCCTAAAAGATGAATGTCTGGTGAATCCCTGGACTCATTGGAACATTGTTTCATTCATTGTCCGATATGTCTTAACGTTGGAGGATTTCCCTTATCCTGGAAGCTGAATGCCTGGCAATTCTAAGCTCTATGTACCCTGTACTCATTCCCACATCATGTCATTCATCGTCCGATATGTCTTAATGTTGGATGTTTTCCCTTATCCTGAATGATGAATGTCTCGTAACTGTAAGCTCTATGGACCCCGCACTCATACGAACATCATTTCATTCATCGTCTGATATAACATAACGTTGGAGGTTTTCCCTTATCCTGAATGATGAATGTCTCGTAACTGTAAGCTCTATGGACCCCGCACTCATACGAACATCATTTCATTCATCGTCTGATATAACATAACGTTGGAGGTTTTACCTTATTCTGAAAGATGAATGTCTAGTAACTGTAAGCTCTATGGACCCCGCACTCATACGAACATAATTTCATTCATAGTCCTATATGACTTAACTTTGGAGGTTTACATTTTGCCAAAAAGATGAATGTCTGTAACTCTAATCTCTATGTACCCTGTCGCATTTGGACATCATCATTCAGCGTCCGATATACTTGTTTTGAGATTCTCCCTTTTCCTGAAAGATAGATCTCTGTAACTGCAAGGTCTATGGATCCTGGACTCATCTGAACATCTTTCATTTATCTTCCGATATGGCTTAACGTTGGATGCTTCCCCTTATTCTGAAAGATGAGCGTCTATAACTCTAAGCTCTATGGACCCTGGGCTCATTTAAGCTTCATTTCATTCATCGTCCGGCATATTTTCAAAAATGCCTTACTGGCTTAGTATGCAAAATATTGATTGCTAATTAGGATAAATATATCAACGTATAAACTCCACCAAAAGCAATGAAATTTTTATAAATAAAGAGAGTTATACTTGTTATAATATTAATACATTTGTTTCTAGTAAGGAATAATATAATCTATATATTTAAAGTCTACGAGAATTATACTCCATCTGGGTCGTAAACTTTACTCCCTTTTTACTGTACAATTTTCTGAACAGCTTTTTGGCGTCCTATACAACGCATGCTATTTCGTGTTACTTGGCTTTAGTATGAATTTCTGAGCACTACTCTGCTACAGAGTGATACTGGGTTCGCTATCTCACGTCATTTGTTCCAGACTCCTGTACGCGCGGTGGAAACATAATCCAAGTGTTACAGCTAACCCTTTTGTTTCCAGGTGTGACAAATAAATAATTTTGAGCGCATTGTTTTGTGACTCATGTTTCATTTATTTCACTGCATGTGCCGTCTTCCAATCTTTTATCCGCTTTTCATTTTTAACCCACTTTCCCGGAATTACAGCCAAAGCAGGCTTAGCAGTAAGCTCGTGATTAAAAATTAGTGCCGCCAGGGAGCGGGGCCAACAACACGGTGACCAAGGGTGTAAGCGGATTCTCTCCGCGCTGACCTCATTAAAACTGGTTATTTTAACAGATTTGTTCCTCTTTTGCGACGGTTTCAAATCCAAGGTTTCCTTTCTGACAACTTCAAACTTAGTCTGGCTACTTCAACTAGAAAAGTAATTCTTGAACCACCTCAGGATATCCAAGGGCAAGTTTCTACTGCAAATCCAGCTAACTCCATTCTTCCATCATTTTGGTTTTGTTAGCTACATTACCCCAATTTCTTTTTTCATACCTGCGCGATAAAAGTAGAAATTCTTAAGGGAAAATATGTGTTGATTTTGAAAAACACCACAGGAATCTCCTCCTATCACGTAAGGCTAAAGGTCATTTCGAGTCTTACTCACGAGGTTTCAGATGAGATATGTTACATTTATTATTGTATTATACTGATATATGGTAAAGCTCTGTATATCACTGTGAATTAAAATTAAATACAAGTGTATATTTTAAACTCGTATTCGTTGGGAACTTAATCATTAAATCACGCACACATTCGCACTCTTATTCATACTTCCACACCCTGGGGAAGATGAGCATTTATCTTGGTTGGATAAAAATCCCCACCCCAACCGCCGGGAATCGAACCCGGAACCCCGAGCGCGGCATGCAGAGAAATGTTTTATATGCAAGCAATAATATTTGGAGCATATATTTAAGGGACATACCTATAGCTCTGCTTAAAGGTGTTTGGTAGCATGTGGTTGTCTCTTGTATTCATGTCTGCTTTCTCTCACAAGAAGCCAACAATAATCTCCCATCATTACTGGGTCCCTAAGACCTTAGTACCTCTTGTCCATGACGGAAATGCCCAGAAAATAAAAGCATTCCTCTTTTTATCACGAATATCACCCAGATTTTCTGGGAAAAAGTCTAAAACCCATGTTTTTGTACCAAAGTTACTTCTTCTTCTTCTATTCATGGGGTCTCTTTTGAAAGTTCCAATTAGAGTCGACCTCAAAGATCCTTTGCCACAACGTAATTTCCTTCATCCCCACCAAGTTATACCTGTTCCCCTCCAAAAGCTGCAGGTCCTTCTTCTTGGGTCTTCTCGGATAATTCCTCTCTCTTCAGCAGGTAAACCTAATGTAGCGATTCTTTCCCAGAATATCACATTCAAAGGTATGTGTTCAGCTGATTCTTCTGCATCATTGCGTGTCCTACAAACATTGTCTCTTATTCCAATTCTATGTGGGTGCTTTTTAAGATTGCGATGTCCAATCAGTAGTCCTACTATCCATCTTATGTTTTCCCTGCTGAGTTCCAGCAGTTCCACTATACAGTGTCGGGCTTGTCTATAAGAGAACCCACATACTGGTTCTGGGCCTGCAAATAGTGTTTCTGACTTCTTGCCAGTTTATCTCCTTTTCCATTACCTTCTGTATCTTTCCCAGGTACCCATATTATTTTAACAACATTGTACTTTGAGAGCTGCAAGAGTAGTGTGTGACAATACCAAACTGTTTTGGATGTAATCCGGACCAATTCAAGTGCCTTAATGGCTACTTGGTTATCTATAAAAATGAAAATATTCTTATATCTGTAATTCATTTTCAGGTCTTCCTCAGGGCATGTAGAGATAGCTAACACCTCAACCTGGAAGACTGTAGTGTATATGTCCAAGCTCACTTGGATTGACCTCTCGGGCCTTTCCCCGTTGACCCCTACTCCTGTTCCTTCCTCAGTTCTTGAACCATCAGTCCACCAAACTATATCTTCTCGATCAGTTGTCCTAGCATCGTTTAGTAGTGTTTTCTTTGTATATCTAACGTGCTGTAACGTTTTTTCAAAGATTTCATCCTCATGAGTTTTCGGATTTGAGGTCCAAGAAAAATTTATACTTTTCATTTTGCGTAAGTTAGCTGTGGAAACTTGCCTTGCAAATATCCAAATTCGTTACCATTCTTGTTGAGTGCTGTAGCAAAATTCTTCATCAGCCCAAGTTGGAGTAGTGTACTGGAGGGAGAAGAATCTTATCAGGTTGAACCAATGGTGTTTGTTTTACATTACTCTTCCCTGGGATATATTCCTACTGCTTCCTCCACTGTTGTACAACAAAATACTTTTGTGTATCACGGTTGCCCTACAAGCCAACACATAATGTTTTGTTAATCCTCCTTGTAATCCAAGCAGCAACCCATTTACTTTAAAGTAACCACATATTGTCAACAATGAACCTCATATTTAATACACATACAACTTTGTGCATACAGAATGGAAGACTGAATGGTAACTTCGTTACCATTATGAAGTATCACAGCCCTTAAGCTGAACTTCGTTAAATCTATAATAATCGCCAGTCATCTGGAAAATGCTCAATTCCTAGCTCAGTCATTAAACCATTGATGTCTGTACAAAAATATATTGTCACTGTGTGGCATTGTTGTGCGGCTGCCACAAGCCGGAGCCAGGCGCGTGGGCAGGAGAGAAAGAGACAGAGAGAGGCTCTAGAGCGTTAGGTCCATTGTTGTTACCGAGAAATTTCTCGGAAGGTTTGCGGCATTCTAGAAACAATAGCTGGGGGGGGGGGTATAAATATCCCGCAAGGTGGCAGTTGTGTATTAGATATTGAGACAATCGACGATTGAAGTGTACCGCAATGATTTCCTTCATTTGTTTTCGTGCAGCAAAGCACCGAGTCAGCATTGAAGACAGTTGATTGTGAATTTCTTGTAATTTTACTGCATCAAAAGTTGCTTTAAATTTCTGCAAGCCGGATTTCCGAATCTACGTAACCCAATGCAGTCAAAATATATTCTCTTCTATTGAGAAATATTTTCCAAATGTCTATCACTATTTCGAAACTTTGTAATGTTTGTTCCCGGTGCAAGTAATTTCCATTGTTGCCGCCTTGAACGTAGAAGTTGAATTTCTGCTTCTGACAACTTTAAGTAGTTTGCCAAATCATTCAAGGTTACTTTGCTTTACAAAATGTTTTTCACTTTCAGAATTTTCTGGTTGAACGTCAGGATCTTTTGAAGTAGAGGCCTGGCTAAATTTTACAGCGTGCTTTCATCTTTACGTTTTGTGAGTTATCGTGTAGGACTAGGGTAGGCAACCTAGGATATCGTGCTACCGGTTGGTAGGCGAACTCAGTTTTGTTTATGTACGAGGTGCGTTCAAGATATATCACCTATTTTTTTCAGGACTGGGACCAGATAGGAAATTCTGATCTTTTTAAATACACGTGGAAACTTTGTGAATGCGTGACAAAGATGGCAGCACTTTTGAGTGCATAGAACTCCAGTTACAGCGACGAGAGTTAGGACTGGTTTTCGTACTTAATATGGCGACGTTTTCATTGCAAGAGCAGCGTGTAATCATTCATTTTCTCCATAGGACAACTATTGAAATTCATTGCCATATGAGTGAGGCATGTGATGATGGTACCATGTATGTGTCTAATGTGCGTTCCTGGTTGCGATAGTTCAATGAAGGCAGAACAGTGTGACAACCAACCAAGACAGACACGGTCTCGCATCAGCCGGTCTGACGACATGATCCAGTGAGTGGAGAACATTGTTTTGGAGCATCGCCGATTGAGCGTTGTAGACATTGTCTCCAAATTTGGCATTTCCGTGTCACACAAACTTGCATGAGGATCTGAAAATGGAAAAGTGTCTTCCAGGTAGGTGCCACGAATGCTATCGTCATTGAACTATCGCGCCCAGGAACGCACATTAGACACATCCATGGTACCATCACCACATGCCTCACTCAACTGGCGATGAACTTCAATAGGTGTCACACCACGAAAATGGAGAAAACGAATGATTACAGGCTGTTCTTGAAATAACAACGTCGGCCATTTTAAGACAAACACAGTCCTTACTCTCGTGGCTGCCACTGAAGTTCTATGTACTGTACAGTGCTGCCATCTCTGTCACGTATTCATAAAGAGTCCACATATATTTAAAAAAAATCAGAGGTTCCTATCTGATCCCTGTCCTGAAGGTGTTATAAGTTGAACAATCCTCGTATATCTAAAATGTCCAAAAATTGTGATATGATGTAGCATTTTAAGCCTCATTTTGAGAATCTACGTGTGAAAATGAATTAAAAACACATATTACTTCTGGAAGGTAAATTTCATGTTGGGTAGTGTTATCCCCCCAAATTTTCTCTCCTCTAATTTCATTCATTTTATTTAACTAATTTCACTTCACCTTTGATGTTAATTATCTGTTTCAGGGGTGTAAGTGTCGGTGTGGTCTGGACGTGGTATCGCAGGAAAAAATGCTACTCTGTTGACTTTCGTCCCCGAATCCTCGCTCATCCAATGAGATGTATAAATATTTAGGGCTTGTACGAATTACTACCGCGGAATGTTCATCTGAAAACTTTACAGACCTTGCACGAGTACTGCTGTGTGTTCCGTCACCTCGGACCCCTCTGCGGGAGTGGATCCCGTCAGGGCATGGCTACAAATGACCTTCATAGGACACTGTGCGAAGTTCCACTTCCCAGCTTTGTCACAACTCATACCTATCGTAAGTAGAAACAATTACTCTACTTTATTCAAATCTTAATTTATAGATTTCATACCTAATACACGTTTTGAGGTCATCTGTATAAAAAGTAGCTTATTTTCCATATCTTGTATCTGGTGTTGGAAGAACCATTGCATTCCTTTCAAAATTTCGGTATGAATTCTCTGGAAATAGATGGATTACACTATTGAACTCCTTAATGTAGGCAATGAAGGTTTAGAAGGAAGATTCAGTATATCTCAAACGAAACGTCATAGTTCAGAATTTTCTTAAAATGCGAAATTTTAAAAGAATACCAAACTATCCTTCAGTTGCAAAAAAATTTCAGCTTTTTTATTTTCTCCAAAATGACTCTTTATATTTATAAATACTTATATGTTAGTTGTTTACATTTACAATAAAATATACATATTAATTTTCAGGGAATAGCCTGTGAAGCCATGTATATTTCGAAATAATTGTGTGTAATTTTGCACTACCAAAGAGAGACAGTTACACTAAAGTGCACAACATTTCAAATAGGATTTTTGGCTCTCAGGCATTTCAAATGTTCACTATTCGGTTTTCTGTGGTGCTATTGAAAATGTATGGAGTTTCAACATCAACATATCATAGTGATCGGGCTTTAAATATTGAGTAACACCTTAGTTTCTTCTGTAGCTTATGTAACAAGAGCAACATGCTGGGTAGGTTAATTACATCCCCCAAATTCCCTGTCCCTCCATTTCATCTACATTATCATTTCATATCTTCTCTCATCTGGTGGTCTCTTTCAGGGTAGAAGTGTCAGTGGGATTCTCGGCGGTGCATGGCAGGATGATGTGCTCTGAGGAAAACTGCTTTCTCCTCCGGTATGTCGGTGGCCGGTGTCCGCTCCTCTACTTGGAACATTTCGGGACTGCCCGCCAGGGACCTTTGGGGCTCGGATGGCCTGCGTGGGACCTCTGGGGCTGGTCTGCTTGGTTCGTTGCTGTCCCGCAGTAGGGGAGCATGTGCTTTGCCCGGGCATATCGGGGGAAGTCTCTATCCAAATAAACTTTAGGGATCTGCCCTCTGTACTGTCGTGGCTGCTTGGGTTGGCCGCCCTCTGTCTCCTTCACCTCATCCTTCCTCCCAGTGTGCCCCACTTTGGCGCATAGGAACGATGGGTTCAGCATGGTAGTCTACTTTCCGAATCCCCTCCGTAATGAAATCCTAATCCTATCTGAAATAAAATGATTAGAATGGAAAACGAGTCTTTTATGTGATACTTTATAAATATAGAAAAATAAGCTGTAGTAAGTAGAGAAAGTCATGAGAAGGTAGAAGAAGATTTATAGAAGATTATCTACAAATAAGTCTTGTAAAGATAATTAAAAAGCGAATAGTCGGTTCAGTATCAAATTTCGTATTTAAGTTCTGAGTTGTGTAACTATACCTCACGAAGATTTGAAAATCCTCCTGTTTTGATGTAACCCTTACATTAAAGAGTTTGCTGTTTCTTACTATTAATACTACTACTACTACTACTACTACTACTACTACTACTACTACTAGTAGTAGTAGTAGTAGTAGTAGTAGTAGTAGTAGTAGTAGTAGTAGTAGTAGTAGTAGTAAAGTATAGTGTGTTTAATAAACTGGTATGGGAAAAAGGTACAGAAGGTTTATCTTGACATTTCTGTAAATGGCCTGTGAATTTATCTTCATTTGATTGCATATTGTATAATTGTTATAAAGAGGAAATTTTAACAGATTAAATTTACCGTAGGAACATTTTAGAACTCATTGAAATACATATATTGTATTAAATAAATATTATCGTAGCATTAACCGTTTTCATGGTATTCCATATCACGAGCTTAGACCTTCCTTAGGCGTTATATAATGGATATGGTAGAACATTTTGCGATTAATCTGACCTCTCTTTGTTGTGGGACATTTTAATATAAAAGCACGCTGAAACATTTTTGTAATTCTAGACAGTACCTAGTGAACATAGTTAGTTAGTTACTAACACTCCCCACATGGCAACCTTGGCCTTCGGGGTAACCTCACCCCACCAAGTGATGACCGGACCCATTTCTCAGGTGGAGGCACCCAGAGGGCGGTGTCCATTACCTCCGATGATAGGGTGATAGTGAAGATGGCGGTGAGGTGAGAGGACCTACAGTTTTTACCGTGGACTCCGAACCACGTTGGGCATAGGGGATACTTCACGTGTGCTAGACAGAGGTGAAGGCGTGGATAGGGCCGACTTAAAATCGCCAACCCCAGAGCCGGGAATCGAACTCGGGACCCTTAGAACGGGAGCCGCGAACGAAACCACCGCGCTACCCCGGCGCCCACCTAGTAAACATATACCGTGAATAATGCAGCGAAGATATAAAAGTCAATTATATATATAACGAAATCTCTGGAATACTAGAAATATGCTGCAAGTTATACTTGCATACTAGATGAGTTGGCTTAAATGTTTTTATCTTAAGGAATATAGAAGCTGGTGTACCACAAGGGAGCGAACTAGGTCCTATATTGTACCTTCTTTACTCCAGGGACATCCCACAAGAAGAAGAAATAACTATGGCAACGTTTGCCGATGATACAGCATTAATTACAGTAAGTGATACAATAGAGGAGTCTACAAATAAACTTCAGAAAGCCCTTAATAAGGTCACTAAGTGGACAAAGCAATGGCGTGTTAAACTTAATGAGACTAAATCTGTACATATTAACTTTACAATTAAGAAAATAAATGCTCTTCCAGTTAAAATAGGTAATGAAATAATTCCTCAAGCTCAAGCAGTGAAGTATTTAGGCATGACTCTGGATTCAAAGTTAAACGGGAAGAAGCACATTGAAAACAATACAAATGAGTTAAATGTTAAATACAGAAAGCTTTATTGGCTCATTAGGAGAAATTCTGTACCTGAACTTTATAACAAGTTATTAGTATATAAACAGGTGCTAAAACCAGTATGGACTTACGGAATGCAGCTTTGGGGCTGTGCAAGGAAGAGTAATGTACAACGTATACAGCAGTTTCAAAATAAAGTTCTAAGAGCAGCAGTTAATGCACCATGGTTTGTACGAAATGATAACCTACACAGGGATCTTAAAATGAATACGGTAGCTAAAGAACTTAGAAAGGCAGCCAGAAAACATTTGAAAAGAGTGCAACAACACGTAAATACTGAAATGGTCAAAGTGCAAAGTGAGTGTCAAGTGAGACAATTGAAAAGAATTAAAACATTTGACTTGTTAAGGGACCACAAGTGTGTGTAATGATATGGGAGTCCTCACTGGAGGACCATCCAGTAACAGTGAATTTTATATCAAATGAATATTACCAGATGAGCATATGCTCCGTTGTAATTAGTCTAATTTATTAAAAAATGTTTTTATAATACTTAGAGCAAAGTTTCATGGCATTAGTTCTTGGAAGATCCGGTTAACAGGTTAAACATTTCAGAATAAGTTCTTGTTTTGAATGTTTCTTGTTTTTGTATCCCTTTCGTATATGAAATTATCCATTAAGACCATTATGGGCTGTATTATCGTTATCACTTTGGTCTAGACTATCTTCCGACTTAGTCCGGGCCAAAGGCGGTCTAACTTTTTGGTATTCATAGAGGATAAAAGGCCTCAAGCCAAGTAAAGCCGTGGACTAGCACGGAGTAAATGCTATTACACGACGTAGAAATGTTCTTCTGCGCATGCGTGAGTCTCATAAAGTGATAAACAAACCAGTGTACCAACAAGTTTATAAATCTCTGTGGTAGTCTCACAGCTGTTTCTTAATCATTCTTAAGTTGCTGCTGCTGTTTCAAGTTCGGTAACAAAGTTTGGTGTGCTGGATGTTCTGTGAGTATGGATAATGTGAAGAAGCGTTTTATCACTTGGTCAGAGGAGACCAATGTTTTCTCTAGTCCAAAAAAGAATGATCACTATAGAAAATAAATCCGTGTAGACGTATACAAATGTGGGAAAGGAGGAGGTATGTTGGGAAATTTATAACCAGTTTGCTGATAATGCGGCTTATTGATGCCTGATTAATATCGTGCAGATCAGCAGTGTTGTTTTGAGTGTTAATTGAGATACTCAGGCCTCGGTTATCGTCCCTGATGTACAGGTTAGAACGAATCATTTCTATCAGCTTTCTGGCGTTCGCTTTACTATACCTGTATCTGCTTTTGAAGTTTAGGTCGTCGTACTTCGCAATAATTTCTATTCTTGGTGCATAAGTTTTCCTCTTACGTCTTATTTCACGAATTCTACGCATCACTGCTACATTCTTCACCTCATTGTCGTCCATGTTGCAAAGATAGTCCGCCTTTAATCTACCCCTCGGAGGCAGACCAAAATTTGAGCCGGACGTACGTGTATGGTCCACGGAATATCGCTAATCCCGGTTTATGAATAAGAAAATGTATGGTCCACAGTTAGTCCACCGGAAGTAGAAAGTTGGTCCGGATCAAGTCTGATATTTTCAATATAAAAGCAGTTTGGAGATTCTATATACTCTTACTTTTTTTAGCTATTCAGCTTCTTTAATGTCCACATAGTCCGGTCTTAATTCATTTGTTTCATAAGTTTGGGGGTATGGAGAAAACACATCTCTAGTTTCAATATCGTTGAATATTTTCGTGTGAATGAAGCTATTCTGAAATGTGTGAGGTTTTATATATTGGCAAAGCTAAAAAGTGTTATTTTCCAACACTGTCTTTAAATGGGAAAGTATTATTTATTTTTTATCTCTTGGACATGCAAAGAGAAGGAGTGTCAAAGTAATCACGTACCAACCAGATCTTTAAACATTTGGAAATTAAGGGTTCTCTAACTCAAGCGCTGTGTAGGCCAGAGTATGGAGAGGTAGAATCACTGAAACATTCAGAACGTCTGTGGCTTACTGGGAAAGGTAGGAATCAGTTGGATATTTTAATGTCATGTTGGCATGTTGGTCATAGTAACTCAATGGTTAAGAGCAGCCGGACGGAAACGGGACATCCCTGGCTCAAATCCTGGCTATGACAATTAATTCTTCACTCTGATTTTCACGATCGTTTATATTTTCATATTCCCCTTGCTCCTACAAGAAAGGTAGCAATTAGTTAATGTCCATCTCGATTAACATAAAGTACAGGAATAAGCGTTTGTAAAACTAATTTTCCAGGAGTAGAAAAGTCACATGAATGCAGCGTCTTGGTGACACTTTCACTTGTTTGTCGCGAGGCGTCTGCACTGTGCTGAGACCACAAACACTGTTCACAAAGAAGCAGCTCCTGTATCGACAGTGAAGATGGATGGATAGTGTAATACAATGTCACGTGATGTGTCTGACCACGCAACTGTACCTCCCCCTGTCTGATTTATGTTGATGGGGTGCACAGCGTGGCACAGACCCTCACCAAGTACGGGGTTCAATCTGGACCGAGTGAAATATGCAGCTATCGAGATCTAAGACATAACCTTTCTCTCTCCTCTATTGGTTTCTAATTGTCGTTATTAGAGTTCCTAACAGATATCGCAGATTCATATAAAGTGCTAGACCCTACAGTTGCGAATAGATTTTGATAAAATTTGTCATAACTTTATCTATGTAGTATATAATAAATGTTTAGAAATATACACAAATTTCAAACAAAATTTTGTCATATTTACGTGTGTTATCCTACCAATCATTTAAAACTTATAAAAACGTATCTTTCGTGCTCTATATTGTTAAACAAGATAAGTCTTAATTTTACATTTCAAGTTATTATAGTTTAAAACGAATAGTTTAACTTTAAAAAAAAAAAAAAAAAAGCAATCATTAGCGTGGATACCTGAAAAATTTTTGAATAATGTGAGAAAAACGAATGGCTCAAAGTTAAGAATTACAAGTAGGAATAGGTTCTAGATAGTTGGGATAGCTGGATACTCACGATACTGGTATCGATACTTCAGAAAATTCGCTCGCTACTATTTGGCTACTGCGGCAAACCCGTATACCAGTGTTAAATTGATTGTATTCTAATTGGAGCTATGAGTTCTCTTATCCCCAGGTGAATGGTTGTAAGAAATGGATTTTGGTGGTTGTTGGATACTCAGTCGTATTAATAACGCTTTGTTTGTTGCAGAATTAAATGATTTAATGCCCTCTAAGTTTGCTTATCACGGTGACCACCTGTTAGTGGTAAACTTAAATTCAATTTTACTTGAAACCCTGGATTAGTTGTTTAAAGCTACTTCCGCGCGGTTTCTATTTCTTCTTTATACGGCGACTACTAATGCTGCTTCCACTTACGCCCGTTGCGCTATTCTTAACTTCCCTACATTTCAGACTTATAAATCTTCGCTTCTCTTCTTAACGCGCATGAACACATCCTTTCTGTCGCAGTATCACCTTTTAAGTAAATTTTTCTTACTTCACGATTCAGTTCGAACCTTATTCTGACCTCCTCTCTAAATTTATCACATGACCAAACTAGCTCACCCTTCTCAAATGTTACATTACTATTGGTTTCTCATTTATTTAGAATTTTCGCATTGGTTTGCAAAACTCATGTAACTCATTGGCGTTCAGGCCACCCTGAGTTTTAGAACGCCTACTCTGAGTTGTTTGTAACGGTATACATCGTTATCAAATCAACGAAGTAAATTTCCTTAGCGTTCATGTTCAACTGCATTTTGAAAGCCCCTTTGTCCCAATACTTTGGTGGCGATTCTGCAATTTATAATTAAATTTAAAATTCCCAAGCAAGTAGCTCAGCAAAGCACGAGAAATTCCCAGGAATGTGGTACCTGCACAGTAACACTATGCAAGAAAATAGTCATATGTCAAATTCAGTACCAGTTAACAGTTCCCAAGAAGAAATCTCTGCACATCTCAACGACGATTTGTCACCTCGTGTGTCTAGTGTACTGGACTACTGGAAAACAAGTTCAAAATTTATAAGAAAATTAGCTGCTAAATATTTGTGTACTCCACCTGTAACAGTTTTCTCTGAAAGACTATTGAGCACAGCAGGACTCATATGTGACAGAAAAAGAAGTAGACTTGACTCCGAAAGAGTAATAACGCTAATATTTTTTAAACAAATTCTTATAAAAGTGGACTGTTTTGAATTTAAATGTCTAATGTGGATGAAAATTAATCATTTCTCCACACTAGCCGTATATAGGCTAAGGTTTATGACAGAGTCAACATGCAAAATTCAATGCCATGGACGGGATTTGAACCACGGATCTCCTGGTTTCCGTCCAGTCGCTCTTAACCTTTGAGCTACCATGGTGATACCCAAATTATGGTTTGTCAGAAGCAAAGAATCATGATAGATGTCAAAGGATTGTTGGTTCTTTGTTACGACAAGGGGCAAGACCAGTTGAGTTGGGGAAAGTGTTATACCAAAGCCATGTAAGAAGCAGTGTCCTTAGAAGGTTTCTAAAGGAATTGTCATTTGACGTGTATGAATAGGGAATTCTTTGGATCATTTACAATGGCGACCAAAACAGCCACAAAAGGGACTTTGGTTGAAAAAGGAATTTGGAGAGTGAAAGTTAGAGATATACACACGCGCAGCTGTGGTAAAAGAGCACTCTTCGGTGTGTAGCCGATCTGGCTAGTTCGCGGCTAGGAAGCTATTATAAACAGTCTTCGGCGTGAAGCCGATCAGAAGGATCTTCGGCGTGCAGCCGCTGAGAGGAGTCTGAGACGTGAAGCCTATTAGAGTGGTCAACTTGTTCTGTTTTGAATATTTGTCGGGTCATCAAAATTTATCGAGGAATAAACGATTAGCATACATTAACTCTAAACCGAGATTGGTAACCCTCGGTCGGCAACTTCCATTTCGATGTTTGAAAAGAAAAAGCAGTGAATAAATAATTTGGAGACGGGCATTCCAGTGTTGTGAAAATCTCCTTCTCACACCCATCCACGCATACCCTGAGAGAAACCTCATTGCTCGCCAATCATATTTGTCATCGTTCACCAATCTTATTTGTATCAAATTGGCGCACAACGTGGAGCTGTGGTAACCCTTGATCACCACCATCCTAATATTTGCTTCAAACTGGCGCGCCAACGCGGGACACGATACGAGAAGGAGGCTTGACACGAGCAGCACATTCAACCCGAGAAGCAGATTCAACCCGAGGAGGAGGTTCAACCTAGAAGGAGATTCAACCTAGAAGGAGGTTCAACCCGACAACGAGGTTCAACCTAGAAGGAGGTTCGACACGAGGACGTTCGACAACAAGCGGATCTACAACGGTTCTACTGGAAAGAAGAGAAACCGGCATCTTCAGTGACATCAGGAGCTAGTAGAAAATCAAAGGTACAGAGTGTTAAATTATATACTAGACTATTGTGAATGTATTTAAGGAGTGGAAAAATGCTGAGTCCAAATTCTGTAGAAAGCATGGAAGTGCAGGAGGTTGATGCTAGTAGCAGTAGGCAGGAAGTCGAAGTAGCAGAGTGTAGTAGAACGGCCCTAAATAATGTAGAAAGGGAAAGAAATATGTTAGAGGAAATTATAAAAATGTTCGAAAGTTTAAGTAAAAAGATAGATGCGATAGATGATACTAATCAAGGTTTAAGAAAAGACAATTAAAGTTTTAGAAAAGAGATGAAGAATGACAATGAAAATTTAAGAAAAGAGATGAAGGATAACAATCAAAGTTTAAAAAAGATAGAAGAAAAGTTAGAAAATAGTGTTCGGAAGTTAGAGGCAGGACAAATAGAACTAGGAAAGAAGTTAGACAATCAACAACAGTCGTTAGAAAATTTCAGGAAAGTTAGTCAGGAAGTAGAGAGCGTAAGAGAATAAGCTGATCAGGTAACAGACAATGTAGGAAAGGATGTTAGTGAGGAGACGGAGAATGCTGAAAATGAAGTTATGAATCTAACTAATGTAAGGTCAGATAATGAAAACAGAAAACTGAGGGAAGAAATAGCACAGAAATTAGAGAAAGAAAGAGAACTGGCTAGAAAGGAGTTAGAAATAACTAGGAGTCGATTGGTAGTATCAGAATGGGAAAATAGAAAACCGACGAGGTATTTGGGGGAAACGAAAAATCAAACGAATGAGGTAGCAATAGAGATCACGGTGACAAAGGAAACATTGAAAAACATTCAAAATCGAGGGAGAAACGAAAGAGAAATATTAAAATATTTCGGGCAAGGGGCACAGTTCCATCAGAATATGTGTAGAAAATATAGGGCAAGATATCAATGTACAATACCTTAGCTAGATATGGAAAAATCATGGGGATGTAGAATAAATAAGTCCTTTGTACATGGAAAAGTCCGCAAAATTCTTTTGTATTTTCGAAGTACGTTGTGGCATGATGAATTTTCTTGTAAATGATGGGAACTTAGGCTAATGTATTTAAAATTGCCATAACAAATTGTAAAAGGAGAAGAAACAAACTTGTAAAATGTGTATGCTAAGTATAAATAATGTAGTGTAAAATGTATAGGTTAAGCATAAACAGTGTCGTGACCGTGCAGTGAAACTTAAAACTAAACAATTGAAAAAAATATAGTAATGAAAACCAGAACACTTAAAGACTTTTGAAAATAATATGTATATAGAATCATAAAGAAGTATTCGGAAATGTATGAAAAAAAAAATTAACCAGTTTAAAAAAAATCAGAAAAATGACAGACTTTTGAAAAGAATAGTTATATAGAATCCAGAAGAAGAACTCAGAAATGTTGTATACAAATATAATATTATTAATGTACCATTGATTTAAACATGGGAGTGAATACTTAGGAATTGTTTGAAGTGTAACAACAATATGAATTAACTTTAAGTAGATCAGATGGAAAAAAAAGAAGATATAGATTGAAATACTTTCTGAGTAATATTTAAAAGTTGAAAATTGCAGAACAGAATGTTAGTAAATTTTAAATGAACTGTTGTTATGTAACCATGTGAATAATTTTTAGGAAATGTCATGTAAAATTTAATGTTGTGAAAAGAAATTGTAAAACGAATTGGAAGTTACTGACAAAGGTCTAATATTTTGCGTTATATTCGGGCAAGACATATATATTATTTCATTATGGAATAATAAAATAATATCTATGGGGGCATTTGATACCGAAATTATGGTTTGTCAGAAGCGAAGAATCATGATAGATGTCAAAGGAATGTTGGTTCTTTGTTACGACAAGGGGCAAGACCAGTTGAGTTGGGGAAAGTGTTATACCAAAGCCATGTAGGAAGCAGTGTCCTTAGAAGGTTTCTAAAGGAATTGTCACTTGATGTGTATGAATAGGGAATTCTTTGGATCATTTACAATGGCGACCACAACAGCCACAAAAGGGACTTTGGTTGAAAAAGGAATTTGGAGAATGAAAGTTAGAGATATACACATGCGCAGCTGTGGTCAAAGAGCACTCTTCGGTGTGTAGCCGATTTGTCTAGTTCGCGGCTAGGAAGCCATTATAAACAGTCTTTGGCGTGAAGCCGATCAGAAGGATCTTCGGCGTGCAGCCGCTGAGAGGAGTCTGAGACGTGAAGCCTATTAGAGCGGTCAACTTGTTCTGTTTTGAATATTTGTCGGGTCATCAAAATTTATGGAGGAATAAATGATTAGCATTCAGTAACTCTAAACCGAGATTGGTAACCCTCGGTCGGCAACTTTCATTTCGATGTTTGAAAAGAAGAAGCAGTGAATAAATAATTTGGAGACGGGCATTCCAGTGTTGTGAAAATCTCCTTCTCACACCCATCCACGCATACCCTGAGAGAAACCAATCATATTTGTCATCGTTCACCAATCTTATTTGTATCAAATTGGCGCACAACGTGGAGCTGTGGTAACCCTTGATCACCACCATCCTAATATTTGCTTCAATGGCCAACGTGCCGTCCTGACATTAAATTCTCCATTTGACTCATATATTTCCCCGGTAGACCACTACGGCCGTGGTTCAAATCCCGGCCATGACATTGAATTTTTCATGTTGACTCTATCTGTCAAAACCTTAGTCTATATACGGCTAGTGTGAAGAAATGATTAATTTCCCTCAATTAACTAAAATAATAAGAGTTAAGTGATGAAGCCTTGGACTCAAGTACTTACAATAGTAAGTTGCCACAAACGGTGTATCTCGGATGCGAGAGCCTCTACTGGTCTACCGGGGAAATATATGAGTCAAATGGAGAATTTAATGTCAGGGCGGCTTGGCATTACACATTTCTCCCAACATTCTATTTTGTATTGAAAATAGATGTAGAATTGGCGGT
This sequence comes from Mantis religiosa, assembly GCA_030765055.1. NCBI lineage: Eukaryota > Metazoa > Arthropoda > Insecta > Mantodea > Mantidae > Mantis > Mantis religiosa. Next base: position 158,999,663 of record CM060949.1, read on the forward strand.
ATCGAGTATAGAAATATCGAGAAAGACTAGTATCGTCCCATCCCTAATTACAAGATTTCTAAATTCAAAACTATAGCAAAGAATATATTGGTAATGTTTAATGACAAATACATTCTCCATAAGTTGTACATTTTAACAAATTGATTTATTTTAAGTTGTAAGATATTGTCTTCCTATTACTGTTTACTAGTTTTACTAGTGCTCAATTTCTTCTTGGGCAGCAAGCCAGGTGAAAGGACGATTAGACATCGACGTTTTCGGGAGTGTGCATCTCTACCATCATCAGGATGTTTATTAAATGTTATAACCATAAATGAAACCCTGGATATAACACAAATATAAACAAAGACAATACACTATCAAAATTCGCATCACTGAACAAAAGAATTTAATAGTGTTTTATCCAGTTAACCTCTGTAGTCTTAACTACTCGAAAACAAAAGCTGCGTCCATTGGTCTTCGAGCGATTCGTTTGGCCAAGTGTGGCCATGAACTGCCACTTCTAGGCACAAACTTAGCAAACCTGTCTACTATCAAAGACCAACCGACACATGGATACACTAGTACCACCTACCCAGTCCTACCACGGCGCTTCCTTCATGTAATCATTGACATTCCTGGACCCCTGTTCATCTCCTCAAGTATGACACCTGGATTGCATTAATCCGAAGTTCGCATCAGATCATTACCGTTTGGATCGTGCAGTTATTTTCCCAGCTCTTCCAAAACATAACTCAAATCTTCCGGTACCTGTCCCACCCGAGCTATAGCATGCCACCCAGTGTCTAATGGCACTGTAGGGTCATTGTATCGAAATCTCTGGGCCACCATGGTGTGTCAAATAGATGCTAGCTGGAGCGACGCCCTTCTCATTTTTCTGCTGATCCGTATAAACTTGTTACAGAACTTTCAGGCTTCGGTAGCAATATTGTTGAACGGTGAACCACTATGACCGGGAGAGTTCATCCAGCCTACTTGCTTACCGTCTTCTCAATTCCGCGTATCACTAAGAAGAGTGAAAGGATTACGACCATACACTTTTAGCCACTATTGCTCATCCTCTACATTTTCCCACACATCCCTGTTCATAGAGACTCAGCTCCTTGATTGCACTTTACATGGGTCATCGACTAACCTCCTATACCGTTATAAATTAAGTAGTACTGGTACCTCTTGGTTGTTTAAAACATGCTAACATTGCAGTACCCACAGAAATAACATTTTTCATACCTCCGCAATAAAAGTAGGTGATTCTTAAGAGAAATCATATGCTGATTTTGAAAATCACCACAGCGATCTCGTGTTATGTAAAGCTGAAACGATATGAAGACATTTAAATCCTCACCTACAAGATTTCAGATAGGATATTATGAAACATTTATTATTATGATATAATGTTATATGATATAGTAGAGTAAAGGGAGGTATTTTCGTGATATAGGCAATTTCGTGATACTTTTTCGAAAGGATGTCACTGAGAAACCGGTTGGTGTTAACGCGCCTGCCGATAGCTCCTGAGCTCTAGGGACAAATATGTCAACTACCAACAGTGAAACACCAGTTAACACCAAACCTTCGATAAAGTATCAAGAAATTTCCTATGTCACGAAAATATCTCCTTTTACCCTACTATATATCATACAACTAAGATTAATTTAATATGTTTTACAAGCTTGCATTAGTTAAGAGACAATATATTTAAGGCGCATGCCTGTAAATGTGCTTAAAAGGTACTTGGTAGAATGTGATTGCCCGCTGCTTTCCCTCAGAAGAAGCTAACAATAATCCCCCACCATTACTGGGTCCTCACGACCTTTATACCTCTTCTCCATGATGGAAGATACCCTTATAAAAAGCGTTACCTTTGTTCATCACTAACATCACCCAGATGTTTCGGGAAAATGTCTAAATGTTAATGAAAGAAATTGATTTTCAAAGATATTCTTCAATCCATGTCTTTGTAGCATTTCAACAAAGATGAGAGTAAAGTTTAATAGTTTTTTCCTCTTGCATTTCCAAGAAAACCGCGCACAATTCTTGTAAATGTTTGCCAAGCTGTTCATTCCACCATTTTAATGTTAGTTTTATTTCAAACATTTTGTCCTCCACAAGTTTTCGGATTTGAGTTGCAACAAAAATTCCTTATTTCAATTTTGAGTAAAGTTAACTTTGGAAACTTGCCTTGAAAATGTGCAAATTCGCTACCATCCTTTTTCAATGCCTTCACAAAGCTCTTCATCGTCTCAAGTTTTATAGGTGAGAGAGGGAGAAGAGTCCTGTCAGGCTGAATCAATGATGTTTGCTGTACATTACTCTCCTTTGGGATATTATCCTGCCATTTGCCTTACTGTTGTACCATATAATGCTTTCGCATAACATAGCTATCCCACAAACACAAAAAAACAATATGTTGTGAGTTTCCCTTGTAATTTAAGCAGCAAACAAATTACTTAGTACATGTTTTCCAACAATGAAGCTCGTATTTTAAAATACGTACAATCTTAAAGGAAAACTAGAACAAATTAAAGTTCATTATTACGAAGTGCAACTACTTTTTCAGTACTGCGTCTAGATATGAACTTCAGTGGTGCTTTTTTTTTAAAAAAAAAAATACACGTTCACTCTTTGTGACTGCGTGACAGAGTTTGTAGCACTGTACAGTACATAGCACTCAAATTACAGCGACGAGAGTTAGGACTGTTTTTGATACTTAAAATGGAGACGTTTTCATTGCAAGGACAGCGTGTAATCTTTCGTTTTCTCCACTTTCATGGTGTGACAACTATTGAAATGCATTGCCAGTTGAATGAAACATGTGGTGAAGGTATCAGGGATGTGTCTAATGTGCGTTCCTGTGTGCGACATTTCAATGAAGGCAGAACATTGTGTGATAACAAATCAAGACAGTTACGGCCTCGCACCAGGCGGTCTGACAGCATGATCCAGCGAGTGGAGAACGTTGTTTTGGAGAATCGCCGATTGACCGTTGCAAACATCGTCTCCAAAATTAGTAGTTGTGTGGGATTTGTGCACACAATCCTGTATGGAGATCTGAAAATACAAAAAGTCTCTTCCAGGTGGATGCCACGAATGCTGAAGGAAAATTACAAGGTTGCTCAAGCTGTAAATTGTCAGGCAATGTTGACATGTCATGACAGCATGAATGAAATTTTCTTTCAATCGATTGTGAGTATGGATGAGAGGTGGTTGCCCTTTTTCAACCCTGAAATGAAGCGCCAGTCAGCTCAATGGAAGCACACAGACTCACCGCCCCCAAAAAGATTTCGGGTGAGTGCCAAGGCTAACAAAATGATGCTGGCCATCTTCTGGGACAGTGGTGGTGTAATCCTTTCCCTTTGCATTCCAAAGAGTACATACGGTGACAGCTGCGTCCTACCAAAATGTTTTGTTGAATAAAATCCTCCCAGCATTGCGTGAAAAACGGGTAGAAAAGGTGGGGCGTGTACTCTTTCATCAAGACAACGCACCAGCGCTTCAGGCGAACGCGACGCAGGAGTGATTGCTCATGCTTCCTACTCACCTGACCTGGCTCCTAGCGACTTTTGGCTGTTTCCCACAATGAAAGACTTCGTGGTCGCCGCAGATTCACTAGTCGTGCTACTATTGCCTCAGCGATTTTCCGTGGTCAAAACACACTCCTAAAGAAAGGTTCGCAGCGACCATGAGTTCATGGCGTCGACATTGTAAAAAATGTGTACGGCTAGAGGAAGATTACGTTGAGAAGTGACACTAGTTTCACACTTTTCTTGCGATTACTCTGTGAGAAAATAATAGGAGGTGTTATAACTTGAACACACCTCATATTATGAAGTAACACAAACTTTAAGCTGAACCTTGACAAACCTATAAATGATTGCAAGTCATCTGGATTATGCTTAATCCCTAACCACTTATTAGAACACTGATGTCTATACAAAAACATATATTATGTTCCATTTGAAACTATTTTCCAAATTTCTGATGCCAATATACCCAAAAACTGTATTTTTTTACCAGGTGTATGTTTCCTGTAGTAGGCACCTTGTCCCCTTAAAGGAGGGCTGAAGTGGTAAGTGAAGCACTATTTAAGTTAACAACTAAACAGAGGGCTGTTTGTACTTGGGACTTGCTTGGTAATTGGAATTCTGTGCTACAACCTTCGGTTCAGCTTTCCAGTGTATCCACGAGTTCAGAGGGTAGCATCCTCGAGGCCCGACTGGGTTAGTGAGGAGCTATCAAGGTGTCCCTACAGAGAACCAACTTCTGTCGGGTGCCAGGTTTACGTCAGCATAAAGCGCTAAGTGATGTTTACGTTATGTACATGGAGACAATAAATAAATAATTATTTTAAGACATACCTGCGGTGTCTTAATGTCTGTGTCTTAATAACATTTAGTTAAAACTGGTCAGTCATTGAAAAATAAAACTGAGGATACTTTAGATAGGACATTTTTTTTTTGAAAATCTTCGGGACGTATATTTTGATGATTCCAAAAAGCTAAGTTACATGTTGACAGATATGTGGTTTCTGAATCGTGATCTTCATACTTAAGACTTGTGTCAAAGACGACAAAGTTCGCTTCAAATTGCTGTTTGTAAACAAATCGTTGGCTCATTGTTAACATACAAACAGCCTCTCTTTTACTCAAATATAGAGCGATCCATATAAACCTAAACAACTTCAATATGCCATAACCTTTTAACCAATTTTAGGTTACACGTGCAACTTTGGGAGGATATAATAAACAATTGGGAGATTACATTACACTATTTATTTATCAGAGACAATGTTGGAAGTGTCCTCCACCAGCATCTATACATGTTTGCACTCGTCTCACCATATTCTCTGAAGTTTTACGGAGAATATCCTCGCCAACGTTACTTATTTAGGGTTCGAATGGATTTCTTGAGAACACCAATTGTCCATGATCTATTTTGTACACTCTATTTTTAGATACTCTCACAAGAAAATATCCGGTAGGTTAGGTCTGGGGATGTGGGGGGCACGGACCCTTTGAGATTATTCCATTATCAAAGCAACTGGTTACAATTTCCATGGTGTCATTAGATGTATGGCACGTTGCTCCGCTCCATCTTGCTGGAAATAACCTTCTCTCAATTCGAAATCATCCAGCTGATCCACAAATTTATTGAAGACACCAATATGTCTACAGTCGTATCAAAGAAAATAGGATCAACGATACGCAGATGCTGGTGGAGGACACTTCCAAAACTTTCTCTGAGATATAAATCGTATAATGTAATCTCCCTGTTTTGTATTGTATTCTCCCAAAGTTTCACTTGTGTCGTATTATTGATTCAAATGTTCTGGCCTATTGAAATTGTTCAGGTTTATATGAATCGCAATATACAGCATTTCGAAACGTCTCTATGATGTTTGTTTAAGTCTCTGTAGCACGCATTCTTTGTGCTTCTAATAAACTGTAAAAAAGCTGGGCAGTCCATGTAAAGCATTGTAAGCTTCGGGATACCCTCATACATTTGAAAAAAAAAGGTGCTACCACGTAACAGTACCTATATTCAGCTACACCTCCCTATTTCACTAACTTCCAGTCCTTTTACCGCTTGAAAACTACTGCCCTCTTCTTCTTCTTCTTCTTCTTCTTCTTCTTCTTCTTCTTCTTCTTCTTCTTCTTCTTTCTTCTTCTCTTCTTCTTCTTCTTCTTCTTCTTCTTCTTCTTCTTCTTCTTCTTCTTCTTCTTCTTCTTCTTCTTCTTCTTCTTCTTCTTCTTCTTCTTCTTCTTCTTCTTCTTCTTCTTCTTCTTCTTCTTCTCTTCTTCTTCTTCTTCTTCTTCTTCTTCTTCTTCTTCTTCTTCTTCTTCTTCTTCTTCTTCTTCTTCTTCTTCTTCTTCTTCTTCTTCTTCTTCTTCTTCTTCTTCTTCTTCTTCTTCTTCTTCTTCTTCTTTCTTCTTCTTCTTCTTCTTCTTCTTCTTCTTCTTCTTCTTCTTCTTCTTCTTCTTCTTCTTCTTCTTCCCTTCTTCTTCTTCTTCTTCTTCTTCTTCTTCTTCTTCTTCTTCTTCTTCTTCTTCTTCTTCTTCTTCTTCTTCTTCTTCTTCTTCTTCTTCTTCTTCTTCTTCTTCTTCTTCTTCTTCTTCTTCTTCTTCTTCTTCTTCTTCTTCTTCTTCTTCTTCTTCTCTTCTTCTTCTTCTTCTTCTTCTTCTTCTTCTTCTTCTTCTTCTTCTTCTTCTTCTTCTTCTTCTTCTTCTTCTTCTTCTTCTTCTTCTTCTTCTTCTTCTAAGGCAGGTGTGCACGCTATCTCATCGCCGCTATTGCCACTGCTTTCAGCCCCATTATTCTGAACAAGCATACTCTCTATTGTAGTTTCTACCATTCAATGCTTTTCAAAATGATATTGCTCAATTGTCTCCAAGTGTTGACAAGCTTTTCCATATTCCAAGGACTAATTTTGTCAAATCTTTGTCGGCAGAACTTTTCCACATCTTTCAGCTACCCACTACTGTTTCTACTTGCTACCCACTGTTTTGCATCTCCCTAAATAAATTCAATTGGATTTACATCTGGGTGGTACTTTAGGAGTCTGAGTGCACTGTGTCCATGTTCTAACAATATGTGATCCGTGACATACACTTTTTACCAGATACATGCAACTTGGTCAAATTATAAAGTTTTGCCTTTGAAAATGGGTCTTCAAACGCAATACCGTTTTAGTAGTCAGGTTTTGATATCAGTTTTTAAAGAGTTGGATGTTGTTGGTTTATCTAATGGAGTATTGTGATAGGACGCGTTGTCAACTATTATGGAATTTTGAGGAAGATTAAAAATGAGCGCAGTTTTCTACTTCTTAATGTAATTTTGTATATTCCCCTCGTGTTAAAAATATCCAGAACTTTGCTTTGATTTATACGTAAGTAGGACATTTCATATTAAGCCATACTCTCTATCAGCGTAGTATCAGCACAGTTTCGCCCCGGCCTTGTATCGTTATCGTGACGTCAGCCTTGGGCGGCATGGAAGTGAGCCATTCTCGCTCAGTCAGCCAATAAACAACAAGACTCCTACACCACTTCTCCTTCGAGGCAGACAAGTGATGGCGACATAATTTCTCTCCACGACAGCTTTTTTTCGGTAATATGATCATATGTTTCCTGTGTAACTTCAGTATCTATTTTTGGATGGCTTGAAAGAAACGTCGATTATTTATTATAAAATAAACTGATTACCGACGGCAGAGGAAAAAACTTACAGCTATTCAGAGTTAATTTAAAACTTATTATTTATTTTATTATGTAAATATCTTAAACATGTGATATTTTTTATTAAAACACTTAACATCAACTTTTGAGAAAGACTAAAAATAACGAAAGAAATTCAAAGCAAAGGGAGATTTGGGTTGGACCTCAAAACGTGTAATTCAAAAGAAATCTCGACAGGGAATTGTTGTGTGGAATGTAGCACTTGTTGTAAGCATGTGATAGAGATATTATAAAAGATGCCCAGATACAAAGCTCGTAAGCCTACCGCAGCCATAAAGCCCCAAGCCCTGCAGACAGACATGCTGAAGATAAGAGAGCCAGATAGGCTGCAGTAAATCACTTGAGACGGGCCGACTCGATGTAAACTAACCGGATTTTGCGTCGCATCCTTCCTGTAGGCAAATCAAACCGGATTAATGTTCGGGGGTCCCATGTTCGAGTCTTGGCAGCGGCCATTAAGGGCATTTAATTGGGAATGAAGCGTAGCGCAGTTCCTCCATCTAATTAACACATGTACCGCCCTGCTTTTATTTCCGACAGCTTGTGCTCCGCTGCCCTTTGAGGTTTTGGACAGATAAGCCGTCCTGGCAGAGGATTTAGCCCACAATCCGGCTCTCAAAATATCGTCTTGTGCTATCAAGTTTTACCCCCATAAATTCCCCCAGGCTTGCTATCTACAGGCATACCCGTGACAAAATATCACTTCTAGTTCTTTCTGCAGAGCGTAAACCGAAATTTGGTCTGTAAACTGTATATACCTATTTGGTAACTGTAGGCTCAGTACTTATATATCTTTTCCATTCCATACCTCTTATCTGTTGTAAGGAAAGCAAGTGTTCATCCGAAACATTCGTGATTGACCAATAAATGTATTTTTATTTCCTGGGCTTGTAGGATGATCTCCCCACTACACTTTACATAGAAAAGATTTCTGGCTAACTTTATGATGAACTGCAGACTAAAAATATTAAAAATAGCTCACAGCTGGAGGGTAATTAAGCTAAGCGTGGTTGAATCAGACCAACATTTTTAAAATCTTTCACAAAAGCTCTGCTTTCACCCTATATTGAAGGCTGTAAATTCTAGATTATGTTAAATGCTAAGTTTCTTGATAAAGAATTTTCTCTATACTTCAGTTTTCATTTTTATTTTGAACAGAAAGTAATCCAATCGCCCGCAATTGGAGGATGAATAGGATTGGCAGAGCAGACGAATTGAGACTCATTTATAAACTTGTATATTCATATCTTGCTGCATCTCACAGACATGAATTGCTTTCCCACAGCGCCCACGGAGTTTACGTGATACCATTCTCCTTTTTCTGGCTCATTTCAGTATCATTTCACCAATTTATTTCAATTCATTTCATTTCATTTATCGTACGATATGACTTAACCTTGGAGGACGTAAGTAAGAAAAATATACATTTGAATCCACGGCCTTGGCTTAATCTGCTTGTCCCGCTGTTGTAGCGGCATTAGTTTTGTCGTTTGCAGTACTCAATAAGTAAATATCATAACAAGGGGAACTGTAGATGTAAGAAAAATCTGTATTTTGTTACTGTATACAAGTTTTTTGAGAAATTTAAAAGTAAATTCGTTATAAATATGTCCTAAACGAACAACAATATAACAAAATACCAGAAATGGAGCAATTATATAGCTCTTTTCCGGAAAAGAAGCTCAATTTCTCACTTAGGCTGAAGAAGCACAATCTTATTACACAGTTAACCGTCTCAAGTAGTTAACTTGTTCGCCATAAATGTCGTTCCAACACAACATATCCAAATCACCCACACTTACCTTAACATTAACTTGCATTGCATGGAAAACTGTTTAAAATTTCCTCAAAAAGGGGCTAAAATGATTATGATTAAAATGTCTCACCTTTAAGATAACTTCATCACAAACGAAATGTATATCTTGAACTGTCTTGGAATATATCTGAAGTCGTTTCTAGCAGAATGAATAACAAATAGGTGACTAATATCAAAGAGTGATTATCATCACGTGAACATTTGTCTTGACATGCCATATCTTGACTGCCTGTCAAAGAGCGCTGTCCAGAAATCATTGAGATATCCATAAAATATAATAAAAAACAAATTGCGAAGTTTATTCGTGAGTTTAATGTCTTTAAACCAGGAAACATGCACATAATCTCTTTTGTCCTATACACCGTTCGCAAGATCGACTGCTTCACGCTCTTTTCCGATTGGCTGCGTTTAGGCTACCAATGACATATCGCCTTAGTTGAACATTTTATTTTGAATAGCCCCTTAATGACGACGACAGTGTACAAATTTTATACAGTGCTGCACGTAGTCAGTGCGCCACTGATGGAGGCAGATCTATCTTCAACAGCACTTTACTAGGGCCACTCCAAGTGACCAGATTGGACTAATTACTTGCCGGCCACTGGTCCAATAATTGGATTCGTGAGAGCTTTGGCAAGGAGAGTGAAGAAAACAAGGAGAAATCCTGCAAAGAAAGGAGACAAGAAAAATATTCTTCTGTATAACGACCGGATGGGGACGGAGGGCGAATTCAATAAAATAAACGTTACACCCTTGACAACTTGAAAGATTCTCCAGATGAAATTTAATTTTTTATAGTTCAGCTCAGAATGAGACTGCAATCCCTGAAAGACAACTGCCAAATTTGCAGCTCCATTTTGTATCCTTCATACATACTGAAATATACGAACAATTATAGTGAAGTAAATTAGGGATTAATGAAATGTCAAACTAGAGCAGGTTATGTCAAAAAGAGAGAATTTGAAGCATAAGCTGAGTGACCTCGAGATAATCAAATCTCGAGTAAGCTCTACGTCTACAGTGATACGTTAATGTATTGCAAAGAACTGAGAGAATGCATATTTGAAAAAGGGATCTCCCAAAGTACAACGTGTATATATTTAATAGTATTAGTGAATGGTAGTTGGTGCATAGCTGAAGGTGAGATGGCTGATTGCGTCGACAGGTTGTATATAAATACTGCATGGTGAAACTCAAACAAATACGATTACATTGTAAATCTTAAGAATAAATATGCAGCATAGGTAGCATAAGCAGGATGTGAATGACAAACATTATTTGCAATGAAGTAGTCGTGATTATGGTGTGCATTTAAGGGCTTTCATCTACTGGGATTTTTGTTTTGGTAGTAATTTACGTCCTCCAACGTTAAGTCATATCGGACGATAAATGAAATGGGAGAAATGATGCTCAAATGAGTCCAGGGTCCATGGAGCTTACAGTTACCCGACATTCATCTATCAGGATAAGGGAAAACCCCGGAAAAACCTTATCCAGGTAACTCGCCCTGACCGAGATTCGAACTCGGACCTCTTGAACGTGAGGCAGACACACTACCATCTACGGTACCGAGACGGGCGTTTGTGGGACAGCCGTGATACACAAAAATATTATGTGGTGCAAACGTTGGGCAAGTGGCAGTAATATGTAACGTAAAACGAACACCATAGGCCTGAGAAAATTTTTCTTCCTGCCTTAATTATAAATCTTGGGCTGACGAATTTTGTTAAGGCACTCAATAAGAATGGTGGTGGGTTTGAGTATTTGCAAAGCAAGCTTCCTCAGTTAATTTACGCAAAATTGAAAGAAGGAACCTTTGGAGCTCAAATTCGAAAACGCGTGAGAATGAAATATTAAAAAAAAAGTTACAAGAGATGAAATAGGTATCCTTTTAATAATTTACAAGGGTTATAAATGATTTTCTTAGAAACCCTGCGAAAAAAAAACCCTATGAAACTTTGATGTCAAATTTGTTGAAATGCTAACAAGACGTGGGTTTCTTTCCTAAAATGCCATAGAAAATCCATTTCCGCCATTGACATTCATACCGTTTTCTTTTCAGAAATCTGTGTTATGTTAGTGGTAAACAAGGGAACGGTTTCATCAGAATATTTCTGTCATGGAGAGGAGGTACCAACGTTGTAAGCACTCAGTAATGATGGGGGATTATTGTTGGTTTCTTGTACGGGAAAGCAGACAGGAGTATATGAGAAAATTAGATGCTACCCAGGACACATTCAAATATGTACCTTAAATATATAGTCCAAATATTTTTGCATGCACGTAAAACAAAATTCTGAATTAATCTTAATTCACATTGATATTTTGTACCATATTTTATTATACTAGGAGCGTTCGAAAATGATTGGCACTACAACTGCTTTTTGTTTACAGAAACCATTTGTTTTACTGGTAATCCTACGTATTAATGGCCTGTTTCATCCTTGTTGGCATGGCAATTGACAAATGAGTTGTAATACGTGTTATCAATGATTAACTAAACTCAGATATTGAAAAAATAAGTTACTTTGCACAAATAGTATATTTATTAATAACATTATGCCCTAGCTGAATAAAAACATAAATGTGAAATGTTAAAATGATGAAAATCCTATCGAAGGAAGCATTTATTTAGTAAAACAGTTTTACATTTATGTTTTGAAACGCAAAGCTAATTCCAGTTCAAACTTTTAAGTCACGCTTTGCGTACATATATAAGATATAGTGAAAACTCAAAGCTCTCAGAGAAATACTCTAAGCCGTAGATATAATGTGCACATTGAAGAGCTCTAGGAAACGGTAGCTGCTAGCTCGCTCGAGAGAAGACGTCATATCCGGCCCCTGACTTTATGAACAAATTGTGAGAGACTCCATTTTAACGACGAAGAGGATGAAAAGAAATATTTTAAATTGAAAGCACTCTCCTCCGTGGCAAGGAAATAGACCTGTAATCATAAGGATCTATGCGGACAGTTAACTTTATGTCTTTTACAATCTATAGGAAGCTGTGCGCTCGGAATATTGATACGGGAATTCTGGGGCACACCCTTATGAAAAAGGCGCACAGTTTTCTTTAGCAGGAAAAGGCAGTTTTGTATTACACTAAAATTTAATTACCTGATTTCACCGAAAATACATGTGTTGAGGGAAATGAACCCAGAAAATGTTGTTCAGACATCGAATACTGGACGAATACAGAACTTTGTATTTAAGAAATATCTTCCAAAGCTAAGGCATAAAGATATCTGTAAATTGTTTTATTTTAGTCGTCCTCAGTCATATAGGGTCGCGGATTAAATCTGGAGGAGAGCAATGGATTTTTTTTTTCGGACGTAAAAATACTTAGAATGACTTTCAGGGGAGAGAAAATAAAGCCAGGGTACAATGTGCACCAATTATGGGACGTAAACCCCCAGGGGCCTACTGCGGTATGTAGGGGAATTGGCGATCCCGGGATCCCGAGCAAACTCTCTCGATTTGGTGCCTCTGAGTGGTGAGAGAGCTAATGCCAAACGCCCAAACAAGGTCCACATCCGTGTTTGACCCTAATCTAATTTAAAAAAGGTACATTAAACCAAATTCAGAGTAAAGCTAAAGCAAAGACAGAGAGCAGCCTGAGTGAAGCCAGAGCAAAGCGAGAGCAAAGCCAGAGCGAAGCCAGAGCACAGCCGGAGCCAAGACATACCAAACCAAAGTTAAGGTGCAGAACGAAGTTAGTGTGAGGCCGGAGCGGGACAGGAGCGGGGCCAGAACCTAGCAAGAGCCAAGCAAGAACGAAGATACATCCAAGCAAGAGTATAGTTAAGGAATGTTAGAGTGAAGCCAGAGCGAAGCCAGAGCGAAACCAGAGCCAAGCCAGTGCGGGACCGTAGCGGGTATCGGAGCCTAGCCAGAGCAAAGCCAGAGTGGAGCCAGAGCGTAGCCAGAGCGGAACTTGAGCGGAGTCAGAGCCAAGCCAGAGCGGGACCGGAGTGGTGACCGGGCCTAGCCAGAGCGAGGGCAGAGCGAAGCCAGTGTTAAAGGTACAGAATAAGGTTAGTGTGAGGCCAGAGCGATACCGGAGGCCGGCCGGAACCTAGCCAGAGCAAAGCCAGAGCCAAGCCAGGGCAAAGTTAGAGGGATTTTAGAATGAAGTCTAAGTGAGGTTATGGTGAAGCGGGAGAGAAGCCATAACGGAACCAGAGTGAAGCTAGAGCAAAGTGAAGGCAAAGCCACAGCTGAGTCAAAGGAAAGTTAAAGATAAGTTAAGTGAAAGAAAGAATTGTAAAGTGAAATACAGTTTTTGAAAGGGCGCTAATGACCATCGAGTTGAGCGCCCCTAAATTTTAATCATCATCATCATCATCATCATCATCATCATCATCATCATCATCATCATCATCATCATCATCATCATCATCATCATTATGGGACGTAAAAGAACCTCAAGCCAGATACCTTGTCCACTGAGCAAAATTAAGTATTTTTAACGTTAAATATAGAATAGGGTTTGTAGTTAAAAAGCACTCACAATTTGAAGTTAACTTCAGTTGTCTTTTAATTTCTCAAAATTGTCCTAGTCATAAAGGTTTTTATTCAAATATATATATATATATATATATACCCTTTGACAACATTGAGCAGGCTCTGGAGCGTATATTTTTGTAGGTCCACATCGTTTCCGCGGTCAGTTTACAATGATCTCACGGCACGCGTCTCTTTAGCTGAGTTCTACTGAATCCTTTGTATCCTATATCATGCTTCATGTTTTAGGAAATAAAATAAAATTTCAATTGAAGTCCTCAGTGTAGACGGTGGTGACTCCCACCGGTGTGAGTCACCGGTCACGTGACCTCCATAGGGTAGAGGTACCGTGTTCGAATCTCGGTCAGGGTTAATTACTTGGATAACCTTTTTTCCCAGGATTTTACCCTATCCTTAAAATGAATTTCAGATAAGTCTTAGCTCTAAGGACCCTGGGCTCATTTGTACATTATTTCATCCATTTCATTCAATTTTTGATAAGACTTAACGTGGGGGAACGTAAATTAGAGGAGAAATAGGCTCAGTTAGGGATAAAGCAGAAAGAGAGAAGAAAAATTATCAAAATGTGGTATGGGGAATAGAGAGGAAAGAATATGAAAAAGGAGGGAGTATTCTGGTAATAAACATAAAATGTTTATAAAATTATTGGTAAGCATTTCGTTGAAAATAATATCAACAATATAAAGCGTCTTGGTAACCGATGTCGAAAGGGAAGGTTGGAACTCAATGGGTTGTTCCGGAGAGCGCCATGTAATTGGATCTTCATTTAGAACCACACAGCTGCATCAGCACCTCTTTTCTTATTCCTCTTTCTTCTCCCAGAAAAGAAAGGAAATAAAATAAAAAGAATGTCTTCCTTCATCGAAAGTTCCAAACTCAATTTCAGGTTGCAGTTCAGTCGCTGATTAAACGTTTTTTTGTCCTCGGATTCTGATCGCGTTTAACTGATATAGAAATAATGAACGGTTACATTCTGACGAGCTGTAAGGAATCTAAGAACAAGTGAGCTTCAATTTCTTTGGTACAGTTTTCACTTTCATTTGATTGAGAGTTATGTGCTCTGATTGACTGTATTGCCTAGAGTTCTCAACTTGAGGCTTCTGATCTCCAGTGAGCAAAACGTTTGGTTTGTTGTATTCTTTACACATTTTTATATATCTTCAAAGAAAAGTAACTATAAGCCAAATTTGTTATTTGCTGAATTGATTTACACACTTGCCGAAATTACACAATTGGTGTGGGTGCAAGTGTGTGCGAGCTGTAACTCGTTCCGGGAAGGCTACCGACAAGTGATCTAGCACACCATGGTACTAGCTATCTAGGCTAGAAGCGGACTATCCCAACCCCCCCGGGCGACTGTACCAGGCAGACTTATCCAGTAACCATGGGGTTGGAAACCACTTTGCTTCCGAGACCAACCCAATTCGAACAATTGCCCTTCCGGTGTACAAGTGCTAAGGCTCCGCAGCGTTCGCACCATAGCAGCTGAAGAGTGAGCACTGGCTATAATATGTCTGACTAGGTAGTTCAAGTATTTAACATAAAAAATCTTGCATGTAGGTCTGAGTTCAAGTCTCGCCAGGACCATGCTTCTTAATTGAAAGTTGTAAAGACTTTTCTCACTCCTCATAATTAGAAACTGGTTTAGATACTAAAAGCATATGCCTGAATGTTTCCATCCTAAGTTTCTATTCCCAATTAGCATTTATATCATGTGTCCTTTTACATAACTCCCATATGATATAAGATTTTAAACACTATTCAATTTAATGTACACAATTACATGCTAAAATTTCTATCCTTGTATGTTGCCCTTAAAATTTCATAAAATGAAACTTAGCCCTAACTAAAATGAAAGATAACAATGGTGAAAAATTCTCGGAAAAGGCCAATGACACGAATTTTGTGCAGTAACTAGAATTGCGTAATTATTTATATTTTCTTGCCATATTCATACAAAATAAAGAGGGCTTCAGAGTCATTCGCACAAAAATTTAAGATATACACTTTATTAGCCATACAAATATATAAACTTAAATTTACTCTCTTGCTGCCAACGTTGATTAGATCGACGATGCCCGCTGGGTGTTCAAATGCCAACCTCAAATGATACTGTTAGTTTTCAGGGGGGGAAAAGTTTATAACAAACTTAATTTTAAAGAAAAATTGGAAACTTAAAAAAAAATGAATTTTGCCAATTAGTTTCTTTGGAATACTCTATTAACTAACGGAATCATAAGACAGCAAATGTATATCTAGCGCATGTTTAATCATAACAAGGAGTAGTTATTTTTGCCATTGTAATTTCAAGTGACATTTTAATATTTCTTTCTAAATAAAGCGAATAGTATTTAGCACTACAAAAATGTACTCAGTTACAAATAAAATAATTATAAAACGCATCTTAATAACTCTGTTGTGTTAGATTAAAAAACGCAAAATTTAAGTCACCAGACTTTAGGGTGCTTCATCTATCGTCGTTGTTTTCCAAAACTAGTTATAAGCATGTTCATTTTTACAAGTTATTAACAGAACTGAACAGGATATGGTCAAACCACATTGGCGAGAGTTGGAAATACTGTCCTTCAAATAACAAAAGATCCCTTTTAATGACCAAGAAACACGCCGATAGAAAGAAGGTGGTTTGTTCTTTCCATTGTCGTAAAAGACATCCCTATCGAATGTTTCAAAAATATATTTACAGTGTCACAAACGTTGCACGATCAGATCGACGATGGTAGTCTTCGCTCGGTAGAGCACAGTCAGGTATATCGAGCATGAGCGCCAAATAAAATATATAAACTATTGTGAGAAAATAACGAATTAAAAAGTACGAGGGCTGTTCAATAAACAATGATCATAATTTTTTACGGTCCTAATTTTTTGCACAAAAATTCAATTATATTATATTCTGTTAGCTTAATATGAAACAAACACGCCGTAGTAATTTCATTGTTGGTACTCCTGGTTCCCGCCTGTGAGAACCAGGCAAATTCAGACATGTTGAGTATCGCCTACCGCTGCTATGGAGGTAACATGCAGTTAAAGTTGATGTTAGAGGAAGATCCGGAGTTTCTTTCAAACGTAATCACTGCTGATGAAACTTACTACATCATTTTGATCCTGAGAGCAAACAGCAAAGCACAGTGTGGAAATCTCCTTCATCACCAACCTCAAAAAGAAAAAGTGGTTGCTTCTACTGGGAAAGTTATGGTCATCTCATTCTTTGATATTCATGGAACGGTTTATCTGCATGTTGTACCTGCACACACATCAGTAACTGGACAATACTACAGGGGTGTTCTGAAAACATTGCAAGTCCATATCAGGCGCAAAAGACCACATTTCCATTAAACAGGCTGGATACTACTCCACGATAATGCGCGGCCGGATATTGACAATGTTGTTGCTGACTATCTTGCAAAAATCAACATGAAGTGCATCTCTCACCCTCCTTATAGTCCGGATTTATCCCCATGTGACATTTTCTATTCCGTAACTTGAAGAAACGCCTTCGTGGGAGGCATTATCCATCATCAGAAGCAGTGGTGAAGGCTGCGGAGGCGATTTTGAAGGATCTCTGAAAAAAGGTTTCCAGCATGTCTTTTAAGACTGGCAGAAAGAGTAGAACAGGTGCATCACATTCAGGGGAGACTGTTTTGAGAATGACCATCAAAATTATGAGGATGAATAAAGGCACGTTGTTAAAAAAGAATTGTGATCATTCTTTACTGAACAGCTCTCTCATAAAAAGTACTTTTTGATAAAATATTTCCTACAAAGATTTTCGAGTCGTATCCTGAGAGGATGCTGCTTTTATTATTAATTTACGTCCGCCTATGTAAAGTCATATTGGACGATGAATGAAATGTATTGAGGTGAGTCCATGGTTAATAGTGCTTAGACATTCATTTTCAACATAGGAGAAACTCCGAAAAAAAAGCCTCTTCCAGATAAGTTGCCCTGACCGAGATTCTAACTCGGGACCTCTTGAACGTGAGACACACACATGAGCCACACGCCTGTGAAAGGGCTGTGTGTAAATTACATATGTTAGGTAACCATTATTTCATGTTTGAATCATAATCTTCATAGGGAGATAGGTACCAATGGTACACCTTCCCTGGCTTAAAAGAGTCGGAGGGGGGGAGGCTAAAGCAAGTGTTTCTAGTGAAATATCAATATACATATGTCTGTTTGGATTACTACATATGCATAATAATTAAGCAGTAAAAGATTATTGATATTTTAATAACAATTGTTATAGTATTTTTTTTTTAGAAAGTAAAGGATAAAGGATGTTTATCAATATTAAGGGTTGGAAATAATCATTTCTTCCACACTAACCGTGTGTAAGCTACGGTTTGAATGAGTAGAGCCAGACTGAAAAATTCATTGGCATAGCTGGGAGATCCGTGGTTCAAATCCCGGCTATGGCATTGAATTTTTCAGTCTGATTCTACTCATTCAATATTAAAAGTTGTTTGTCGTAATGGTATTATGTTGAAAATCTTGTGTTTCGGCCTTTTAATTTTAGAGTAATACTTAACAGAGGAAGGCATAGAGCGGTGGGTTTATGGAATAGTAACGAAATATGGAATACCAAGATTTCGACTCTGTTTGTTGCTGCTATCATGTGGGAGTGTCATGAAGTAGTCAAGAAGGATTCCCATGATGCACTGCACTGAGAGTTGACAGCTTGTTGTCATTTCACTGGTTACTAACTTTTTTTTTATATTCAAAAGCTCTCGCAGGCAATTTTCAAACACTTTAACCACTAGTACGCCTATCACTTGAACATTGGTGGTCGACTTTAGCTGACAATGCTTGTCTATTACTTTAAACGTTCTATGTCCAAGAAGCTGTATCGGGGAATTACTTCTTAATACCCGACGTAAAGGTATAATGCTCCATATAATCGCAAGAACTATACTGAATAGAGATAAATTAAAAATGAGATTCGAGGATAATATTAGTAGCTAAATAAGTATTATTAGCTACATAAATAGAACCGAGAGGATGGCTCAGACGGTTTCGTCTGTGGCCCGCGTACGGGAAGCCCAGGTTCGATTCCCGTGGCTGATCTACCTGACCCATGGCATTTTGTGGGGTTTTCCGGGGTCGCTAAGCGAATGCTGGGTAGGTTAATTGCATCACCCGATTTTCCTGTCCCTCCATTTCATCTCCATTGTCATTTCATATCACCTCTCATCTGATGGTCTCTTTCAGGATAGAAGTGTCGGCGGGTGTCTCGGCGGTGCTTGGCAGAATGATATGCTCTGAGGTAAACTACTTCCTCCTCCGGTAGGTCGGCTGCCGGTCTTCTCGCCTCTGCTGGGACCATTTCGGAACCGCCACTCAGGGACCTTAGGGACTCGGCTGCTGGACTCGTTGCCGTCCCGCAGTAGGAGAGCGTGTCCGTTGTCCTGGCCTGTCGGGGGAAGTCATTATCTAAGTAAACTGTAGGGATCCTGCCCCCTGTACTGTCGTTGTTCCTTGAGTCGGCCACTCTTTGTCTCCTCTCACCTCATCCTTCCTCCCGGGGACGCCCCACTTAGAGGCATAGGCATGGTGGTCTACGTACCGAATCCCCTCCGTAGTTTTTTTCTTTTCTTTCTTTCTTTCTTTCTTTTTCTTTTTCTTTTGTTTTTGTTTTTGTAATTTACGTCCTCCAACGTTAGGCCATAGCGGACGGTGAATGAATTGGGTGAAGTGATGCTCAAATGAGTCCAGGGTCCAGGAGCTTGGAGTTACCTGACATTCGTCTTGAAGGACAAGGGAAAACCCCGGAAAAAAACCTTATCCATGTAACTCACCCTGACCAAAATTCGAACTCGGGACCTTTTGAACGTTAGGCAGATGTGCTACCATCTACGCTACTGAGGCAGGACCCCTCCGTAGGGCAATCATAATCCTATATAAACAGAAATATAGCGTAAATTAAATAAAAAACACGTTTAAAAATTAATTCATTTAAATAAAAGCAAAGCTCATTTTCTCCTATTCTAGACTTGGTCTATGGTCTAGGCCTACAAACATTTGTTTATTGATTTTTTTTTCTATTTTAAAGCAATCATGGTTTATGTTTTATGAACATTGTAATTGCACTAATTTTAACTATATTTATTATTTATTCAAATATCTTATATTAGAGTATAACACTGAACTGTTTCATATTAACCTCCATTTGAAATACTTTTCTAAATAAATTGTTCTTATAATAACAAAATGTAAAGCAGTTTTTTTACAAGTGACCTTTTTTTTTAAATTTACGTCCTCCAACGTAAAGTCATATCTGAATGGAATGGGTGAAATGATGCTCAAATGAGCCTAGGGTCAATAGAGCTTAGAGTTACCCGACATTCGTCTTTCAGGATAAGGTAAAACCCCGGTAAAAACCTTATCCAAGTAACTCACCCTGTCCGAGTTTCGAACTCGGGACCACTTGAACGTGAGGCAGACATGCTACCACCACGCTACCGAGACGGGTTTGCAAGTGACAGTTCATCACATTTGGTTAGTATGTGCTCATGATAATTTGGCCATTGTTATTCAAAAAGCAATTGTAATTGGTATTCCATAATACCCTCTTCTCATCTAAGCATTAGGATTACTTAAGGCTTTGGATCCAGGTATTTCCGAAGCTATTATTTCGTGTGAAATTTAGAAATCGAATTTAGAGTTGAAATGGTATACTTGCTACAGTTATTAATAGCAAGCAGGAGAAAACGTAAAGTAATTTTTGAAGATATATGAAATTAAGGTCACAGGCTGCTGGACCAAGTCTGTCGATGCTCTTTTGTATCTCCCAGTGATTTGCTATTCCAGAACCGTTTTCCTCACATACGCCAATTTTCCGCTTAATTAACGAAGCACTCAAAGCGTTAATTCTCAAGAATAACGCGTATCACACGTCAAAGAAAGTGGAGCAGAGCTTACGAACTGCGTCCTAATCCAAATGAATAGCCACCTGGTAAATCCGAGCTTTTATTTTCCCCTTCGCTACATAAATACGCCTGCTACGGGATTAATAGTAGTGGACTCCCCTGATCCGAGAGAGAACGCGCAATACAATGGACTGTTAATGGACTGTGTCTGTAATTATATTAGAGACGGCTGGCACTTCAACGTTTCTTTGTCATGCAGTCCATCAGGAGTGGCCAGAGAAGGCAAATTTGGGTTCAGGGATGTCACATAATACCGCACTCTGCTAATCCTGCGACTGAGTTCCCGTTCGATTAAATGAAAACACCCACCTGCCGCTCAAACAGATAGTCTAAGGTACACTCTGAGCTGAACAACCGAGAGAGACAGTTGGTGTCGCAGTAACATGTGTGATTCTCATTTCGAGAGAACACAGGTTCGATTCCGTATTCTCACTTGGTTCTATGTACTTAACCAAATGGGATGGCTCAGGCAGTTTCTTCTGAGTTCGATTCCTGTGGCAGACCTATCTGATCCGTGGGTTTTTGAGCGGTTTTCCCGGGTCTCCAGGTGAAGTCTGGGTAGGTTAATTACAACCCCTAAATTTCTTGTGGCTCCATTTCATCTCCATTATTATTTCTTATCATCTCTCATCTGATGGTCTCTTTCAGGGCAGAAGTGTCGGAAGTTGTCTCGCGTTGCATGGCAGGATGATATGCTCTTTGTAAGGCTTCCTCCGGTGGGACAGTCACCGGTCGCAGAACCCGGTCTGGAGGGGCCGTTTATGGACCATAATAAATTGGGATGCTGCTGGAAATTTTCCAAATGGTAAAGTGTAGGGAAGCTTTCCTCAGCACTGACGTGGTTCCTTGGAACGGCCGGCCTGATCTCCTCTCACCTTATCCTTCCTCACGGGATGCGCCACATGGGTGCCGAATCCTCTCCTTAGTCCAGTCCAGTACCTTATAGCGCCAAGCTCCAATACTGTCTGCCCACTACAAGAAGGCAAGTGGAATATAAAGTGGGAGAGGAGTTTGAACTGTTTATCTGCTGTTAGTGGATCTCTCTCTCTCTCTCTCTCTCTCTCTCTCTCTCTCTCTCTCTCTCTCTCTCTCTCTCTCTCTCTCTCTCTCTCTCTCTCTCTCTCTCTCTCTCTCACACACACACACACACACTTCATGGATTAGGCTCTCGCCTGTTCCGTCTTCACAGTGTCTCCTTCCATCTTTTCCTCGGCCTCCCTACGTCCCTCTTTCCTTTAGAACTATATTAGAAAACTACTTTTGGCAGTCTTGTATCATCCATTCTTCCAACATGTTCAAACCATCTTCTATACCCCTCCATTCTTGAGGTGATAGCTTCCACTTGTAATTCATTTCTTATATTTTCATTTCTGACTCCTTCTTCTCTTGTACATCCTTTTGTTCTTCTCAAGGATCTCATTTCGCAACTTTGTATTCTGCTGATGGTTCTTTGTGTAGGTACCCAGTTTTCACATCTATAAAGTAACATTGGGACGGCCATGGTGTTATAAAATTTTATTCTTGTTTCAGATCTTGTTTTATTCTTTAGGGTTTTGTAAATTGTTTCACAAATTGTTTGAAATCTCATTAATCTTTTGTTCGTAGCTTTATTTTTCTCAGTGCTGATTTCACACCCTAAATAATTGAAGGAGGATACTTGTTCTAATACTTTGTCATTAACGACTATTTTCTACCTTATTGGTATTTTGCCCCAGTTTGCCATTATTTTTTACTTTTCTATTGATATTTCAATATTAAAACTTTTGCATATTTGGTTAAGGTGGTGTATTGAACGTTGTAGATCAGCTTCTGTTTCCTGTATAATTACTACGTCATCTGTATATAATAAAATACTTAAAATATTTCCTTGGGTTACTTTTATACCTGCGTCAATTATTTGTCTCCAATAGTGGATCTCTTTACTACGAAATGAGTGTATGAGAATGCAAATGAGTCACCCATGCTGCCAGGTCTAATGCTTGTTTCAGTAACTGCAGTGATAGGTGTTATGCATGGGTGAGTTATGTGACAACACTGCGTATTTTACATGAACCTAACATCATTATCATATCCAGCAGGAGAGCATAAACACAGCAAAAGTGATTGCGTAACGCATTCCTCCACTTGCCTTCTTGTGTTGGGTGGACAGTACACGTCCCACTGCTGGAGTTTCTTAGAGATGGTGATAACCGACCCATTGACCAACCGGCCCACTAGTATTCTTTCCTTTGAGCAAGCTTCCAGGTTATGTCTGGCAGAGTCTTATGTGACAGTACTACATCTGAAAGATCACACACACACACACACACACACACACACACACACACACACACACACACACACACACACACACACACACACACACACACACACACACACACACACACACACACACACTCACTCACTCACTCACTCACACACACATATATGCATACACATATACACATACATACATATATGTGTGTGTGTGTGTGTGTGTGTGTGTGTGTGTGTGTGCGCGCGCTGTAAACCTATCACACAAAATGCAAATTTTAAATTTGAAAATACACATGTAATTTCTGGGTAAAATGTGTATATTTATCACCCATCAATTACACAGATAAATTATTCCCTGCGTGAGGGAAATATTCCACGAAAATTACCAGCTATATTTAAGAACTGTGTTTAGTAATGATGATATTACAAATTTTGCAAACAAATGCAAATAATGATGTAAAATTACCGCTAGGCATGCAATTCTACTACGAAAGGAAACGTAATACCACACCATACAGTAACATTCTCAGTATTGAAACCCTAAAAATGTATAACTCGAAATGTACTTCGTATGTTCAGAAGATAAGCTAACGCGAATTGGTTGATCCTGTCCTTCTTCTTCTATAACTTCCCTAGTTGTACAACTAGCAAGGTGTTAGAGGACTCTTGTTCCTCTATTCATTTTAAGATCGGGCCTGAGAAACCTTTACTTTCATTTAATAGGATAGAGCTCTCCGAATTCATCATACAGAAGAAAGTTCATCTCAAGATGCTTTACAATTTTATGAGCACGACAAAGTTTATATTCCCAATGTTCGGCTACTACCTAGACTTTTTATTAAACTAGAGCTGCACCCATTTACGGGCTTCTACAGCGGATTACTCATATTTTGTACGAGATACAAAAATGAGATCGCCATGAAATTTCCTCACCGTATATAGATTTTTCCTGACAACATTCATCATACGTCACAAATGTGTTTTATGGCTCCTCGGAAACGTACTCACTATCTCAATGACTCATGTGCAAATGGAATTTTCACAGAAGGGCGAAGGGGAGAAGGCTCTAGAAGTATCGTGTTATCTCTCGTTGGAATTTACTTATACGTTGGAAGAGAGCGCTTCTCATCTCCTCATCTCTCCTTCTGGTCAGTCAATTAACGTTGAAGGATCCACGCAATAACTGTGCTCATAGATGCTGCATCAGAAAATATTTATCTGTGTAATGTTCCATTTATTTTAAGCATCAATATCAGTAACTGATCTTAAAATAGTCATATGTATATCGAGTTTTGCTACAATTGGTTAGACCATTATTGAAAAATTCCGTGTCTGCCTGTCTCATACAGGGCGTCCCAATTGAAACGCTAATGAAATAGTTACAACTCCATAGGAAAAATACTATAATACTGGAATACTATATGTTCTATTGGCTAATGAGCTGGAATTTCAATATCTCTGAATATGACAGCTACTTGTAGCACAGCAGATGCCAAGCTTGTTGTCCACTTCTATCCAAGTATTCCTCAGCAATGTATGTGGCATTTATTCTGCATTATAAAACGAACTCTGAGTTTCAAGTATTTGAGGGCAGCCATTGGTGTTCTATAAACATTATCCTTGACGAATACCCATAGAAATAGGTCCAAGGGAACAGATATGATAAATTTGACTGCCAAACGTTGTCTAGGTTCCTTTATCAGTCCGCCTGCCTCGGTAGCGTAGATGGTAGCATGCCTGCCTCACGTACAAGAAGTCCCGAGTTCGAATCTCGGTCAGGGTGAGTTACCTGGATAAAGTTTTGACCGGGGTTTTCCGTTATCCTTCAAGACGAATGTCGGGTAACTCTAAGCTACATGGACACTGGACTCATTTCAGCATCATTTCACCCAATTCATCCACCGTCCGAAATAACTTAACGTTGGAGGACGTTGGGAATTTTGTCATTCAGAAATGTGTGTACCTCCAATAGGAAGTGCAGAACAGCACCACCTTGCTGAAAAATGGTTCCCGCAAAACATACACACAGACACACACATACATACATGGAAACCACATATATGTGTTTGATCAGTTATTGTAAGTACAGTAAAAAGAAGTTACCAATTGCATGGTGGTTCATTCAATATCAGACATTAACTTTGGGTGAAACACTCCCCCATATCCTGCAAATGTGTGTTAACTTTTCCTGATATGTGTCAAGTTTAATAGTCAGAAAAACAGTTATGATTTAAGTACTAGCTGTTTTCATATACTTTGTCCAAAACCATGTTTATCATCGTCCTTAATTTTCTGTGTGATTTAAATTTTGAATGTTCATAGGCGGAATCCTATTTTACACAACGTTAAACACTATTGCGAGGAATCTGTTGGATATTCTACTGCTTCTTGTCAAATAGATTAATTTAAGTACAATTAATCTTCAGAAATTCCTTTTTAGAATGTTTACCACTACTTGACAGCAACTTCCTGGTAGTTTCAACTGCGCATCCCAGGCCATTATCATATAGTTATGAATGGATCATGCCTTAGAAGGTTGTATTCTCGAGGAAATCGGGTTTAATATGCTTCACAGAGTGTGCTTCTGATATCTAAAGAACACCGAGACCTTCTGCTGAACAGTTTACAAGGGTATTTTAGCAAACTTAGCAGTTTTCTGTGTTTTATTTACTTTTCAATGCCACTTCTCCATGGCAAGCTAATATGACTAGATTTATTTCTCTTTGGCTTACAGATTCACAGCCATAAGCAGTCATTTTATTACTGTTTTAAGTGGGACACCCAGTACATTTAAACGTTATTGTTATATTCTCATGACTATTTCTACCCATAATTGTTTATTTCTATACTCCTCTTCTCTTAAAGATTATTTTTCTATCTAATTAATGTTTATCTATATAGTCGCCCTCGATAGACTATAAAAGTTGCAAGGAGTGTACAAAAGAAGGAATAAAAATGCTGCATCCATACTTTTTTACAATTGCAACTTTTTTGGTTTAATTTTCTCTGAAGCTCACTTTGGTGCGCTATTTGTGTAACACGTTTCTTAATGTGATATTCTCCTCCATTCACCCTTTAAAATTTATGAGTAACCGTTTAGTCATAATATGAATAACTGTTCTCTTTACCCCACTTTTATGTGACAGACTACAGTACACCCGAATGGACAACCCTGGGCAACGTGATGATGGGGATGCAGGGCGCACGTGTTTTGTAGGGGTGACGAATGGACGGAACCATTCATCTCCTTACATACCAAATCCTGGCCACCCCGCATAGCCGAGCGCACGCGGGGGTGTGGAAAAATAATAAAAGAGGGGTTGGGGGGATGATGACATTTTAAACCGTGCGCGATGTGGGAACATTCGTCGCGTGTTGAGTAAGGGCGCCCTCGTTTTGTTTCTTTTACAGTCCGTTTCCGGGGACAACAGCCCCTCTGCCCTAGAATTGTCGTCATTATAATAACACTAAGCTGCGCGCGCGCACACACACGCGTGCACACACACAAACACATTTTATTGTTATGATATTTGATCCTGAAATGTTGACGTGAGAGCTTCACTACTTGCTAAACAGGTTAGGACAAAAAAGAAATATCTCGTGTTTGTTTCTCTACTCTTGTACATACAGTTATTTATGGTTTTCTTATAAATGCAAGGGAATTTCGGAATACAGTAGCCTTTAAGTGATAGTCAAATGTTTAAAGAGCTATCCGCTTATGATGTCTGTGAAATACTGTAGTCTTTGCACGGTCAAGAGGTAAATCAAATGAAGAATGACTTTCCATTTGAGAAAATTATGACAAATTCAGGCAAATAACAAGGAATGGAACGTAATTGACATAAACTGTGTGTTTTAACCTGATCTTGGTCAGGGTGAGTTACCTGGATAAGGTTTTTCTGGGGTTTTCCCTTATCCTAAAAGACGAATGTCCGGTAACTCCGAAGCTCCATGGACCCTGGGCCCATTTGAGCATCATGGACTTAAAAAGTTAAAGGACGTAAATCACAAAAACAAAGAGATCCTTTTTTTCATAGTAAGTTATGGTTACTTCTTTCCAGTTTAGCAGGTTTTACACAACACATCAGAATGTACAGGTCTTTTCAGGACATTTCCAGAGAATTCATGTAGTTTGTGGCGAGACATGACTTTCAAAGCGAGGAAGAGAATAATGACTCAAAGAACTAAGGCTACTCTTCAGTACTCTTTCTATTGTATAGTCACACTTCTTGCATTTCAAGGCTGCTCACACTAAAAAAGCAGACATATTCCTGCTTCCCCTCTCCACTCAGACTTTCCAATTAGTACAGTACGGTAAAAATATAAGAATAAAATTCATTTAATATAACTCATCAATTCTACATCTATCTGTTGTGGCCATGATTGCTACAACTCTCCTTAACATATATCTATCATTAGGAGTATCAGTTAAGAATCTGTTTGCATCCTCTCTCTCTCTCTCTCTCTCTCTCTCTCTCTCTCTCTCTCTCTCTCTCTCTCTCTCTCTCTCTCTCTCTCTCTCTCTCTCTCTCTCTCTCTCTCTCTCTACTCTGTTGGATATTTTGGGTTTGTAATCTACGGACTTCCATTTAAAGAATGTTGGAACTTTATCAAACTTCGAGTCCACAACTTCTTTGAGCGATAATGTAGCTCTCAGCATGGATTAATACGACCATACGCTTAAAACGCCTACCTTCTGAGCTCTTTCATTAAAATAGGCCAAAACAACATCTCCACACCTCTGATACCATTACATCTTTCCCAATCATTAAATATAGCATAGTCGTTTTCGTATGTACATTTAGATTCCCTTGGTAAGAAATCTGATAAAACACTTTTGGCTTCCTCCAAAACACAGATACTTCCCCTTCTTTCAACAAAGTTCTATTAAACATTGTTTTGTCTTAATTATTATGGATCTGTCACTGAAACAATTGCTGTAAGTTGTTATACCAATAATTAAAACGGCTAGCCAACATTTATTCTCTCATATTACTATGACTTTGGACTTGTTTGGCCTTGAGCGCTACTACCCCAGCAACCAATCTTTTTAGCTCAAAAAGCTTTCCTAATACAGATAAATTAAATACTAACATGTTATAACAATACATCACGATATAAGCACTGTAACGCCATTATTGGTTGGCATGTATGTTATTCTAAATTATTGTAATAACCCAAAACTGAAATGTAAATGTTGGACATGACGAGATGAAAGAATGACTTTGAATAAGCCGAAGAGTTTGTTAAATTGGAGAAAGAGCTAGGAGTATACTTCCCGCTGGTCTGTGCAATGCTGCATCGGCAGAACGTGAATCCTCACATTATATGTTTGTTTATAAATGGTTCGTAATCTCCATTTACTCCAGATAATTCAAAACAATTTTATTTAGTTGTTTTCCCGTTTAAAAACCAGGGTAAAGTGTATCAGCTGGATCAAATGCAACTGAAATGAGGCACGAGGTGATCCGTCTTCCTTACCACTGCCAGGTCAATCCAACTGAGTAAATGTGGGCCCAAATTATGTTGCAAATTAAAATAATACTTCTAAACTGACTGACGCTGAATTACTTATTCAAGAGGAAATTGGCAAGGTAACACAAGATTGGAAAAACTTCGTGAGATATGCAGGTATTCTACAAGATTCTTTTGGAAAGAATAACACTTGAATATATTTTAGAGACCTTTATAACACTCGAACGATGAAGATAGTGACAATGCTGAATTGTTTCCTGACATGACATCTACGGCTATCAGGATGAGCCACTGGCAGTTCCGTTGGATTAGAAAAATAGGTAATTCATAAATTATAATTTTAACGCTTAAAACATGCGCATAATATATGCGAATATCCACGTTACAATTAAGATTGCAACAACAACAACATTATTAAAAACGTTTCGAAAATTCAGTTTGTATTCCCTTTCTCTAGTGCCCAGGAGACCCTCATGGTCTAGGATAGTGTGCGAGAGAGATGGAAATATAAAATGAGCTGGGTTAACAAGATGGCGGCGGTCCAGAACTCTTCCAGTTTGAAAAGCATAATAGGTATTAGCCACCGACATACATCCAGCTTGCCTTGCCTAAATAGCCGTTATTCCAGAAAATGCAATTCGATATAATTTTACTGTTATATTACAGTTTAATTAAAAAGTAAGTGAGCCTTTTAATGATTAGGGTATGCTTTGGAAAACATTGTATGATACTCGTGAATCAATGCTTATTTATACACTCCAACCTTCCACTCGTGGATAAAATACATTTTGGATTAGCGATTGACTTCTTTTTATCTTTTTGTATTCCATTTAAGTTCTACATTTATAGTGTATATACAGGTCGTTCCAAAAGTTTAAGGACACCTGCATATTTCACCGTCCTTAAACTATTTTGTCCAGCGGCCTTATGTTTCTTCAAAAATTATATTTTATTAAAAAACAATTATGTAAATTTCTCTATTACTTTAGGAGTTATGATCTTTTTCAGTTTTAGAAAAAAGGAAAACAATAATCATTTTTAAACCTTTTTGGAGATGTGAGCACGGAAATATAGGGGATGTCTATTTTATTTTCCTCTGATGGGAAAGACACATATGTGAGGAATATTTATAAGTATGAGATTGTTATCATACACTGTATATCAATAATTACCACAATGTTTATACTTTTGGAAGACATTGCGAAAAAAAGTGTTTAAATTAGTACTATTTGACACTGGATTCAATCCCATCATGACTGAGTCAGCGAAGCCGGAATGGTGTCTGTTCATAAAGTCCGAGCTGTAAAGTGAAACACTTCTTGGGTTGGCTTGTTATACATGCCACAACATCTAATCTCTGTATCATATAGCCTTGCCCCGCTGACATGTATTACTCCGCGTGCAACTACCTTCCTCCTCATCCTAATTGGCTAATGCTTTCGCACCATAGGCCATAGGCGGTGCCTTCCCCTCATATTTAAAACTGCAGTAAACGTCATGATAATTGCCAGGAAGATAGATAAAATCTTACAAAAATACAACTTTATAATGAAAATGAGCAAGTTGAAACTGAATGAATGAGCAATGAAACTGAAACAAGCTCATAATGAAAGGCCTTCGGCCTTTTCCACTGGGATTTTCTAAACCAGCACACATACCTTGCAAAAATGCTTGTCTTTCAGTCTTAAAAGTCCTGCCACGCCATACTTGTCGTGTGTCCTTCATTCACCCAAGTCTCGTCAAGGTATCCCGACTTGTACCGCGGTACAGTCTACTTGTCCTTAAATAACTTCTTCGCCACACAGCAATAATGCCCCTGGAGTGGCCAGTTTTCCTGTTGTCTCAATTTCATGTCGCGATGTTCCTACGCATATAACACACCTGTAAGTTCAGAGCTCAGCTGTTCGACTGCTCTCACCGACAAAGACGGATTCTTCTCTGTGAGTGCATTAAACACATGCACCACAATTCTTTTTTCGCCGCTTCGTAAAGGTTTTCCCTTGTGATGCTTCAGTGAAAAACTTGTGGTAGACTCTGCCATTATGCATATAATAAGTACACGCGCAATAAACGATCAATAAAATAATTTAGCTCTCGCACTCGGCACAACACACCTTCCAATGGTGATATATGACTAATCCAGTTCAAAACAAGGTCAGTGCTAAAAGTCATATAAACAAATATGTCATCATTACCGCTAAATCAAGTGCTATCGTGTCATGTGAAAGGCTGGCTTGGGAGCAAAGGAACCTCCTCTTTACTTAGTTTAAGAACTAACATGCATTTCAGATAAATCAACTCTGTTGCGAAATAGATTTAATTCAAACAATTACGAAAATATAAATTTGACAATTCTCTTCCAATATATAAAGATATATCACTATGTTAAATAACAAACTAATTTTTACCGCACAACAGTCTATACTACAATAGCAGCCAATGCGAGGTGATAAGGTTACGTGACCGTTAAGAGATACGGGGCAAGCTTATGTGAAACAAGCATTAGTTATGTAGTAGCTGTCATTTTGCCCTGGTGAGAAAAGTAACTGTTAACTAAAAATGGGAAAGAAAAGTGTAAAGGGGGATGTAAAATGTCAAGTAATTGGTATGCACAAGTGCGGCAAGTCATACAGAGATATTGCAACTTGATTGGTAATAAGTGAAACCTGTGTGGCACAGACAGTAAGGAAATATAAGAAAAGCGGCAGAGTTTCAGACATGGAACGAAGTGGTATTCCAAGGCCCAAAACAATAAAACTGTGTTTGAAAGCCAAAAGGAGAAGCAATAAACTATTAAAAATCAAATGCAATGTAAATTTGGAGCAACTGATAATAAATATATAATGATGTATTACGTTATCTGTGCTTAGAATAAAAGTTTCGAAATTTTTAATGGGTGCCCTTAAACTTTTGGTAGGAACTGCACTTACTGTAATTGTAGCATTGCTCCTTTGTAGAACAATTAATATAAATAAATAAATTTGTCATGAAAACACCTAACGTATCTTTTTTATTGAAATTATTTGAGACATTTTTGGGAAAGTCAAAAGTATGCAGTACTATGACCGAATGTCAGCAGAGCACATTCACTTCGTGCCGTTAGACTTGTCTCTTTTTTTTTCCTCCATGATACTCCCACAGAGGCACGCAGATAATAAAAATGCTAACATGCAACAAAATGTTTCATGTTTACTGGCATGTGCTCTACTGACAGTCAGTATCAATAACTTTGTTTAAATTATCCCTATACATTGTGAGAACTGCATGTAAATTAACGTGTGTTTCATGTCTGAGAGCAATTAGCGCTGCTATAGGTTGTTGTACGTATTTTACTTTTATTTCTTTTCCCCGCCCGCAGCGGTTAGTATGATTTTGTCATAAATACTGCAGCACGCTTCGTGTCAGTGGAACAAGGGACTAAAGCGCTCTTCGTGGAAGTCATCATTCTAAGAAAATAATAATATTTTCAAAATAGACACCAATATTATTTATTATTATGTTTTTACAAACAATTGTCCTAGCTCCTTCAAATAAATTCAGATAAACGTTTTTAGAATTAATGTGTTACAGTTTACTTGCAGGAGGAGGTTGAGGTCACATTCAAATGTTTAGAAAGCGATCTGTATATTTTAGTTTGAAATTACAATCAATTTGGATTATACTAGATAATTCTTCAGAAGGGACTCGGTACGGAGTAGCAGTTTTGGTGTATTGTACCTATGCCCCAAGTGGGGCATCCCCGGGAGGAAGGATGAGCCTAGAGGAGACACGGGGCGGCTGTCCGAAAAAGTCCAACAGTGCACAGGACATGTTCCCTAAAATTTACTAGTTAAAAACTCCCCGGCATGTCAGTACAACTAACATTCCACGCACCGTGGCCCTGAAACGGCCCACTAGGCCGCCGGAGACCATCCTACCAAAGGAAGAAATATTTACCACGAACTTATCATGCTGTCTTGCAGCGCCGAGATTGCCACCGACACTTCTACCCTGAAGGAGACAATCAAATGAAAGATCATATAAAATGGGAGATGAAGGGACAGGAATTTCGGGGGATGAATTAACCTACCCAGCATTCGCCTGATAACCGAGGAAACCCCTTATAAATCCTTGGGTCAGATACGTCAGCCACGGGTATCGAAATGGACTTTCCGAATGCGGGCCACAGACGAAACCTCCTGAGCGATCCTGCTCGGTTGCAGATACCTTTGTGTGTGTGTGTGTGTGTGTGTGTGTGTGTGTGTGTGTGTGTGTGTGTGTGTGTGTGTGTGTGTGTGTGTATGTATGTATGTAATTTACGTCATCCAACATTTAGTCATATCGGACGACGAATGGAATGGGTGAAATGATGCTTAATGCGTCCGGGGTCCATGGAGCTTAGAGCTACCCGACATTCGTCATTCAGGATAAGGGAAAACCCCGGAAAAATCTTATTCAGGTAACTCACCCTTACAGAGATTCGAACTCGGACCCCTTGAACGTGAGGCAGACACACTACCATATAAACTACCGAAGCGGGCGCAGTCAATTTAGGTGACATACTGAGAAAAAATTGAATGGTGACTGGATTTGGACAAATAAAGTATTGAAAACTAAGCATCACTTCAAAAGCTGATGCCAAAATATATTTTAATAGATACTATATTAAAACATTTATAATTAATTTCCCAACATATTATAATATTTATTTGTTTAATTTTTTTCTCGAAATCCGAATAATACCTAAATAATTACTGTAGTTGAGCAAAATATTAGGCATTTTAGGTGAGGCATGAATATGTTTACAAGGTACGCACCTGATAACAATAGGGTCGTACAAGAGTATTAGCTAATTATGCTAATGAAGAATAGGCTTAAATAGTCCAAGTTTCCCTAGTTTTTCTAGAAATTACACACCACTGTATTTACTAGCAAAACCTAAATGAGAACAACATTCTTATGATTATTGCCCCGATTTTTTTAGAGCGCCAGTTTTCGAGGAGCGGGAGAATTTCAGAGGGACTGGCATATAAGATTTTCAATCTCATCGCAATGATTTTAGTTTAAAAAATGCATGCAAAGTCTACAATTTAGGGCTCAAGATAGATAGAAAATAGCAGTTAAAATATTTAGCATGCTCTCTATTTATTCATAAACCCTAATTCTATATGGAAAGATGGAGTCAGACTGAAAAATTCAATGCCATAGCCGGGAGTTGAATCACGGATCTTCTGCTTGCCATCCAGCCGCTCTAACCCTTGAGCTACTACGGCCAACGTGCCGATATGACATTAAATTCTCCAACTGACTCATATTTTTCCCTGTAAACTACTTAGAATTTCTCATAAACATATGAGACAACTACCTTAATGGCGACTTACAACATGTAAGCACTTTAAGGCCCGGGATTTATAGTTAACCACTATTAACTTTAACTATGTATTTAACTAATATTTAACTATATTAACTATAGTTAACCACTGTCATGTCGGCACGTTGGCCATAGTAGCTCAAAGGTTAGAGCGTCTGGACGGCAACCAGAAGATCCGTGGTTCAACTCCCGGCTATGGCACTGACTCTATCTTTCCATACTTTAGCCTACACATGACCAGTGTGAAAGGACAATTATTTCACCTATTTCTATATTTTATTTTATATGCCAGTTTCATACGTCATATAACGTATTATGCCTATATTTTGATTTGCAACTATAAACTTGTATTTTTAAGAGTGTTTCAGTGTTTAAAACAAATAATTGCTATATCCCTAATCATGAAAACTTTTACAAACTAGTTTCTGTGGCAAAATGGAATATTTTTTTCTATTTCTTTATTTTGTAGTTATAATAGCCGCATTAAACTGCAACAATATTCTAAATAAAAGAAAAGGCAAAGATCCTATATTTTAAAAATCTTTACTATTATTTCTATAATTCTGCCAATTTGAAAATTATAATAAATAGGGTTAAATTGTTCAAATATTAGGTTTTAGAGGAACTGAAAATGAAGGGC
Source organism: Mantis religiosa (assembly GCA_030765055.1). Lineage (NCBI taxonomy): Eukaryota > Metazoa > Arthropoda > Insecta > Mantodea > Mantidae > Mantis > Mantis religiosa. The sequence continues at coordinate 159,033,906 of CM060949.1, forward strand.
TTAAATTTACCTGCCCGAAGGGAAATCTGGAGGCTGAATCGACTGGTATGTTTTGTGTGGAAGAGTAAAAATATTTCAGAAAATTTGACACTTTTAAGAAACATTAATTCAAAAGTACTTTGAATTACAAAATTATTTATTTATTACTTTTTAGTTTTAAGTTAACTAAAAATACCAGTATGCAGTTAAGTGTGAATGATTTTGTTAAGCCTTTTACCTTCTTATTTTAAAAATAAATAATTAGTTTCAGTAATAGTACCTATAATTAACAGTATCAGTTTCCAAAATGTATAACATTTACGTTTAATCATTTGTTCTTTATTTTATTTCTCTCATTTTGAAAACGAATAGGCAAGCTTATCTTGCATTAGTGCATTTCAACTATTCAGAAAATACATTCTATCAAAATAAGTAAAGCTATTGTTATGTTTTTCAATATAACGGTTTGACGGAGATGTTTAGAACACTCAATTTTAAATATTGAGCTGTGATCTATAAGCTTGGCGTTTACCATCGATTTCTGAAAGGTGTTGGTTCTGATGTTAAAACAGCCCGTCACATCCCGTCTTTGCGTCATCTTTGCTGACGGCTGAAAATATTCTTTTAACACGAAAAACCCTCTCCAGGGAATACGCATGGAGTGGAACACAAGATATTTTGAAAAAGGTTTTACCCCTCCGACCTCGTCTCTAGGGGTCTCTGCAGGAGCAAACAGCAGGGCTTCCTTGGTACATTACATATTCTCATTATCAACATTTTCTTGGAAGAAAACCTGATATGCAGCATATCATCCCCTGGAAGATGAATTTCATACAATTCTTTTCTCGAGAAGCTGTTTTGGAGTTTATTAACTGCACCAAGGAAACATCAAGTGTGTTCTTTGCGCGCAGTTTTCTTGAATGGAATATTAGGCAGGTTCATGGCGTTAACGTGCTGTATGAAAGAAAAGCCGACACTAATGAAATTCCAATTGCAATTACATATGTTTACAAGAAAAAATGTAAACAATTACGAAAATAAAACAAGGTGCGTTTTCTATATTCACCTTATTCACCACTTGCATTTCTGTGTTTTTATGTCCTTTCTAAAAAATTTTTCTTTAAAAGCTTATTCTTTTAACTGGATTGGGCATAATCATTGTGGAATTGTGGCATTGGCGGCCAAACCAGCTATTTAGCTGATTCCAGTAAACCACAAATTTTGCTTAGAAAATTTCTCTTATGGTGTTGCATTTCCAAAAAGACGAGTGAGACGCCTAGTATCAAATATAAACATTCGCCATTTTTATCGAAACTTAGTTAAGAATCGATCAATTTCATATTTGGCCTGCTGTTTTGAATCTGCAGTCAGCTTGTTCCTGAAATGGACCTTTATACTCATTTTTTCACAGTAGAAATATGTGGCTAGTTTTAAAACCGGACACCTCCATGCTCAGTTAGTATTATCACCCAGGCACGGCTGAGTGAGGGCCGAGAAGCATTCGATCACGCCTACCCATTTATCTTGTAGAGCCAACTGAAGGGATCGCAGGTCACTGTGCCGTCTCTTTCCCCTCTCCCTGAGTTCTCGAACATCCAGGATATTTCATATAACCCGGAACCTTCTAGATGGGTCAGTTAGTCTTATATAAGCGATGCGCTGGGCCGGAGAAGAGTTCAGTTCTTGGCGAGGAGCTGTGAGGAGCGCCAAGTGAGCAAACGGACTGGAAGATGGTGTACGTGTATCAGAGGAGTTGTACGTGAATGTCAGCTTGCAGTGGACCTGTGACAGACGAACTGACGAATTTTAATTGTATGCATTACGCAATTCTGTGTAATCGGCAAGTGTTCCAACTGTAATTCGGTGAAAATAAAGAACACTGAGTTTGTGCAATTGGACTTTTAATTTCACGAACCCACAAAGTCATAGTATCAAAATGAACATGGCCTTTTGGACCAATCAAATCCCTGGAAATTATTGAAAACTGTCCTGGCCTGCAGTTTATGTTTACATTTAACGTGATTGTGATGTTTATAGGTCTGTTCGCACATTTTACTGAAATATAACAGTTTCTGGACAATTTGTAAGCTTAATATTGTGACTTTGTGGGTTCGTAAAACTAAAAGTCCAAAGTCCAGTCGTTAAAACACTTCACTTTACTACTACTGCTCTGTTTGCGACTACCTCTTGGCGCGTCGTCGCCTTCTTAAATACCTCATTGATAAATTCGAGAGATTTCTGGAACAAACAAGAAATCGACTGTTATCTGTCAATCAAGATATCACTAGAATTTTCTATACGGGAAACTTTATCTGAGTCAGCAAGTCCTTTATATCGAGCTATGTTTAACTGCTTATGCAATCTCTTTATTACCACGCTGCCTATCAGTTCCTTTGTGTAAACAAGCCGCGCGAACCCTTTTGCGCGTACGCTGCCAGTCATAAAAAGGAATTCGCGACAATATGGAGCAAAATGCATTGGAAAGTAGGTATCAAAGTGAACCAACTAAAACTTGTGGATGTGTGCAAATTGCTAGCCAAGCATTTTGAAAGTGATTGGAAGGAGAATCCTCATCTTAAGTGGTATTCTGATATCATTCAACGTTGTAGTCAAAATGACACAGAAAATATTGTTGTGCTTTGAAAACCCTTGCACTGAGCCAGACATCTGCACAGAAATACAATAACAAGAATGGAAGGTATAGGGTATTTATCAAAATTAAAAAGAAATATATGTTTTTCATTTTGTAATGCTGTAACTGAAGCTATTATAATAATTGCAATAAAACTCTAAGATTCATTGCATTCAATCACAAATCATTTATTTAGCCTGGGAATTCTTTGTTTCAAAAATGGACCAGCCAATTTTGGTTTCAAATGTGGACATTGCATATTTTACAATGATTTTATGTTGTATTCAAACAATATATTTATTTCCAGACCTTGTTTATTGTTATTAGAGCTGCAAACATGCCACACAAAAAAATTTAAGGCAACAAATTTAAGCTCTGATAGTAACACAGAAATACCTCTCTAGTGAACAATAATTTCAATGACTCTTTTCCATCGTTGAAACCAGGATCCTCAAGTAAGTAGCTCTCATTTTATATTTAGGATAACTAGGAACCAAACTCTAGTAACCATGGTAGAAAGAGTCGGAGTGTTTCAGGTTAACTGTATTCTAAGAGATGGGTAATACTGTTTACATTACGAGAATGGGTTCGTTATACAGGGTTCTTCAATTAAAACCTAACGGTTGCAAGGCATTTCGCCTGTACGCGATTGGGTGTGTCACAGCAGTCTTTGCTCCTACATAAACTTCGCGCATAAAATATCTATAACACTCTTACCTTATAGAAGATGCTGGAAATGTCGGCCATCATCGGCTCTTCAAGCATTATATCGGGTGAACACTTCCGATTTCATTTCTAATATTTTGTTTTAGTTTTTGCAATGTTTGAGGACTTGTCTCGTAAACCTTATCTTTCAGGTTACCTCACACACTTAGATCGGGGAACAAGTAGGCCCACATCCTATCTTCAAATACTTCCCCAATTTTATTCATGGACTCTTTTGCTGTGTGTGCAGTAGCAGAATCTTGTTGAAACTACCTACATGATTTCTTCTCTTCGTCAGTTTATGATAAAATGTAATTTCGGTACCTCTCGTCTGCTCGTAAATATTGGACCGATTATGCCTCTAGCGCTAACAGCACACAAAACTCCAACTTTCTGATCATAATGAGGGACTTTTTGAAAACCTTGTGGCTTTTCAGAGACAAATCCTCATGCATTGAAGCATCTAAATCGAAACGTTAGTAATGGAATCAAAGTTTCCAAACTTAATGTGTTCTTCGGATATAATGCTTGTTCAGCAGAGAGTAGACGTCACCCACCGGTTGGGTGACCGGGGACTGTCGTACCGTAGGAGGAAGTGTTTACCAGGAGCATATAATCTTGCCATGCAGCGCCGATACTCCTGTCAACACTTCTGCTCCTAAAGGGACCAAGATGGAGATGAGATGGAGGGACAGTAAATTCGGGAGATATAATTAACCCACCCATCATTCTCCTGGAGACCCTGGAAAACCCCGAGAAACCCCAATGATCAGGTCGAGCGGCCACGAGAATCAAACCCAGACCTCCCAAATGTGGACCACAGACGAAAGCGCTTAAGCCATCCCGCGCGGATTCATCAATAAATAAAAACACAGAATTACATAAAATATGTTGATACCTAATGAGCCTGGGTCCATTCTAGTTATTGACATTGTTTCTCATCGAAATACTCAAATTTACAGCTCATGTACCTCAAATTCCATGAAAGAAGGAATTCGATTTTGCTTTGTGACTTAAATCAAGTCCAACAAATCGCTCCAGAAGTCATATGTACTTGACCAGATATTAGTAAAACATGGTTATACTTCACTTAGGCTATTGCCCTTTCAGCCAGAAAATCGCAAATGACCCATAATAGAATTGATGTCGGTTGATGTCAGAAGATGAATAGAATACAGGAAAGTCATATTTAAATTGAAAGGTACGCAACAGTACGTCGCCAAAGAATGGGAAATATCTTTCGACGTATTGAATAGGATTAGAACTAGGATTTCATTACGGAAGGGATTCGCTACGTAGGCCAACATGCTGGGCCCATTGTTGCTATGCCCCCAAGTGGCTTACCCCCGGGAGGAAGGATGAGGCGAAGGAGACAGAGGGCGGCCGACCCAAGGAGCCACGACGGTACAGAGGGCAAGGTCCATAAGTTTACTTGGATAGAGACTTCCCACAACAGACCAGGACAGCGAACTCGCTCCCCTACTGTGGGACGGCAAAGAGCCCAGCAGCCGAGCCCCAAAGGTCCCTGGCTGGTGGTGCCAAAATGGTCCCAGCAATGCCGCGGAGACCGGCAACCGGCCTACCGGAGAAGGAAGTAGTCTTCCTCAGAGCATATCATCCTGCCATGCACCGCTGAGACACCCGCCGACACTTCTAACCTGAAAGAGACCACCAGATGAGATATGATGTGAAATGATAATGGAGATGAAATGGAGGGACAGGAAATCCGGGGGATGTAATTATCCCACCCAGCACTCACCTAGCGACCCAGAAACCCCCCCGAAAAAACCCATGGGTCAGGTAGGTCAGCTACGGGAACCGAACCCGGGCACAGACGAAACCATCTGAGCCATCCCGCTCGGTGACGTATTGAATAACTGGAATTGTTAAAAAAATGGAATATTATACAATTAAGTAGGTTCTCACCCATGTTTTAAAAATAAATAAAATCAGTTAATTGTTAAAAACTGTCTGTGGTAGTTATATAAAGTAATGAAGTTAAACTCTGTTTATGCTAAATTATTGCTGGAAAGTTAAGTTTCTCAGCAAGGCTTTCTAATCACCTCTATTATCTCCTACAAATACATAGGTCATTCTGTAAGTCTGCTAGAAAAACAAGAATATATGTCCGTGAACATCTCACCCTATTTCTCGACAAAGTCTCCATTGATGGCTATACACTTGTTCCAGCGATGTTCCAGCTGTTTCATCCCATCGAAAAACAGGTTCCGTTCAGGTCTGCAAAATACTCGTTGACGGTCACTACCACTTTTTCCTTTGATGAAAATTAAGCCAAATTTTCAAGTTTGGAAATAGGAAGATTACCTTGGCTAAGACTGGCGAATAAGGTGGATGAGGAACCAATTTAAACCACAACTCATGCACTTTCGTAATTGCGATTGTTCATGTGTGCGAAGGTGCATTATCTTGGTTAAAGACCGGGTTTTTTGTGGTTCAATCTCGGTCTTCTTTTTCAGTCAACTCATGTTCCAAACGACCCAACAATGAAACATAATAGGCTCCAGCTATAGTTCTGCCCTTTTCCAAGTAGTCTATGAGTATTATTCCTTGAGAATCCCCCCTCCAAGAAAAAAACAGTGGTCATCACCTTACCAGCTGATAAAATGCTCCTTGCCTTCTTTGCTGCACTTTCAACAGTCTTTCTACATTTTTTGACTGCTGCTTTGACTCTGGTGTGTAATGAAGATCCAAGTTTCTTTCACGGTCACAAATCGCGCGAAAAGTCTTTCGGATTGCGATCAAACATTGATAGATTCTCGGTAGAAGTCCACTGTGAGCAATCGCAACAACCATCCTGCATTCAGCTTTTTCATTGCCAATTTTTCATGTTGGATATAATGCTCTCCTTCAGTTGAGATTTCTGCAGCCTCAGAAATCTGACTAATTTTAATTCCGCGGTATTGCATATCCAGATCGTGAATTTTTTCATTGGTGTCCTGTTTGGTGACCTAAATTCGGCAAACAGAGCGCGATTTACCTTCGGTGCTTCTACGACCACGTTTAATTCATTGATCCAAGAGTAAATGGTCCTCAATATTGGTGCAGAATTAACGTGAACATCATCCAAATCAATTTTGACTGTGTGGCAGTCCAGGCCTTCAAATGAAATGTTCAATACCAGCATGAAGCTCTGTTGTTTCCCCATTTTCAATCGCAGATATCACACTGACCAGTTGAGATGTCTGTCAACAATGCCATTTTATGAAGTATCTTTTGAAGAATCAAGTTTACGAGACTTATCAAATGATCCTCGCACTTAGTAAGTAGACTTCACTGTTACGAGGGTGTATTACGGCAATGTCATAAAGGGGGAAATGGGCGTAACCCCCAGAAAGCCAAAATAATGTAAAGGCTTATACTAGGACTGTATTTTGGAATACAAGTATGTTGTGGCCATAAATGAAGAAATTAATTAGGGTAGTTTTGGCTCTTCAAAGAATGGCTCCGCAAAGAATGCACATCTCGATGGAGGGGAATTTTCGGAGATTTCTACTGTCAGTCCACTACAAGAAGTCAGAGGAAAATAATTACTTTTGTTGTCCGCATGATGTTTAAACTCCTCTTCCGGATATTATAAGGGTGCTATGTTCATGTAAAGTACACAGTGTTGTCACATAAGTCACCCATGCATGATACGTACTTATCACTGCAGTAACTGAAATGATCATTAGATCTGGCAGCACGAGTGACTAATATACATCTCATACATCCATTTCGTAGTAAACAGATCACTATCAGAGCAGAAAAACAGTTCAAATCCTTTTCATATCCCAGTTACCTTTTGCGGTGGATAGACACTACTTCGTACTTATATAAGGTTCTCCTTCTTTGCAACGATATACCCGCCAGCCAGCACCATAACCACGCCCTGCACAAGACACGTCAAGACGCCTGAACCTGAAGGTCTCGTTAGTGGTGTGAGAGGGTGGTTGAGAACAGAAGGTATGGATGACGTCTTTCAAAGTGGCTGGCTTTTGGTCCAGGATATTTCTCCTTCAGGTAAAACATAACATATGAAGGTAGTCCCTATGATTATATTTCTTTGTCCATTGAGGTATTAGACTTAACTTTTTCTTACTAGGTACTTCCAAACGCCTCCTCTTAATATCCTCGTGTTCAACATGAATTCGTGTTAAGGCAGGTAGTGGTCAGGCCATAAGCTATTTCAGTACACTTATGGTTGGGATAAACCGACCGCTGGTCCGTAAATTTTATTCAAGTCCCTGTTTTATGTTATTATCTGTAAATGTTCAAGAGCAGCCGGGATAGGTTTCGTCTCTAATCTTTTTGCTCATATGAATCTTTCAAGTTCACTAATGCTACCTAGTTCATCTTTTATTCCTCGAGTTTATTATTAATACTTTATTACATTGAGAAAAATAATTATTTCAAGTCTCTATTTTACATTCAATAAGTTCTCTGCAGCAGAAGGTTTACATGCTGCAATTTATAATGTAGATATGACGCAGAGCTTCTGAAATGTGCTTAAATTACGGTTTCCTATTTTGAAGCGCGTATCTCAAGTTGAAAAACAAATTTGTTTACGGCTTGTCGATGGATCTTTTGTGGTTTACCTGGAACCAGAGCAAGTATCCATTCGAAGTGACTTATTCTATTTCCCAAGACATTATTAATAAAGTCGAATTCTTACTGGCAAATACTTTCACATGAGACCACATTTAATATCGCGTCCTTATCAGCTAATTAAACATTTAAAAATATAAATATCAGAAAATTCAAAAAGACAACAAGGAATATTTCCGAAACAAAAACACTCCAAACTAAAAATGTATTTGATATTAACAGTGTGTATTAATGAACTTTACATTATTTGTGTGCTAAGAGTTTATCTTTTACGATTTATCAGCTATGAAACGTCATTGAGAAGGAAGAGAAGTTATGAGGAAGTTCCCAAAGAATTGAAGAAATGTGATTAATTTTCTGACTTTCTTCTCGGGCAGCCAGCCACGTGAAAAGATGATTAGATATCAACGTTTCGGGAGTGTGCATCTCTCCCATCATCAGCATATTTATAAATGTTATAACTGCAAATGAAACACTGAATGTAACAGAAATATAAACAAAGAAAAAACACTATCATAATTCGTATTACTGAACAAAAGACTGCTTTCAGTAAATTAAATGCCAGGTTAGAGTATAGACGATTGTGTTAAAGAACCGTAACTACTTAGCTTGATTATCAAGCTGTATTGATCTTTGCTTCTTAAATCGAAGGATTTCTACTTTTAAGGCCGATTTCCAAGAGGATCTGAACTGAAATCCTGCATCAGGATTAAGCGTGCTCTTTTCAGAGGAAATCGCAGAAGCCTCCTTAATTCTCCGCTCCCAGTAACTGTTGCACTTTGCCAAGATGGTCATCTCCCTCTCTCTATGGTCGTTATCAAAACAATGCTCTGCCAGCCCAGACTTCTCAGGCTGCATTAAACGAAAGCTCCGTTCATGTTCGACTATTCTAGTAGCGATGGTCCTTCTGGTTTGTCCTATATACAGTGTCCCACATTCACAGGGAATGCGAGTAGGTTAAAAATAGCGGTTCCAGAACAGACCCAAATGAGCAAGATGGCGGCCATGCGCAATCGGTATGTTTAGTGGATTTAGACAGTGTTTAGGTAGGCAGTCAATCCTCTTATTTTGCTGTACCTTATAATGCTGTGTCCTGAGGTATGATCTGGGACTCTATGGTTAAGAGTTGCAGGGTTTCTTAGGTAAAGACTGTTGGTCTGGGAGGTTAATAGCTATAGGACTTAGAGGTTAGGTCTCGAGGTATGATCTGGGACTCTATGGTTAAGAGTTGCAGGGTTTCTTAGGTAAAGTCTGTTGGTATGGGATGTTAATATCTGAAGGATTTAATGGTTAGGTCCTGAGGTATGATCTGGGACTCTATGGTTAAGAGTTGCAGGGTTTCTTAGGTAAAGACTGTTGGTCTGGGAGGTTAATAGCTATAGGACTTAGAGGTTAGGTCTCGAGGTATGATCTGGGACTCTATGGTTAAGAGTTGCAGGGTTTCTTAGGTAAAGACTGTTGGTATGGGATGTTAATATCTGAAGGATTTAATGGTTAGGTCCTGAGGTATGATCTGGGACTCTATGGTTAAGAGTTGCAGGGTTTCTTAGGTAAAGTCTGTTGGTCTGGAGCTTGAAAGCTGTGGGATTTAGAGGTCAGGTCTTGAGGTATGATCTGGGACTCTATGGTTAAGGGCTGCAGAGTTTCTTAAGGTAAAGTCTGTTGGTCTGGAGCTTGAAAGCTGTGGGATTTAGAGGTTAGGTCTTGAGGTATGATCTGGGGCTCTAGGGTTAAGAGTTGCAGGGTTTCTTAGGTAAAGACTGTTGGTCTGGGAGGTTAATAGCTATAGGACTTAGAGGTTAGGTCTCGAGGTATGATCTGGGACTCTATGTTTAAGAGTTGTAGGGTTTCTTAGGTAAAGACTGTTGGTCAGGGAGGTTAATAGCTGTGGGATTTAGAGGTTAGGTCTTGAGGTATGATCTGGGGCTCTAGGGTTAAGAGTTGCAGGGTTTCTTAGGTAAAGACTGTTGGTCTGGGAGGTTAATAGCTATAGGACTTAGAGGTTAGGTCTCGAGGTATGATCTGGGACTCTATGGTTAAGAGTTGCAGGGTTTCTTAGGTAAAGACTGTTGGTCAGGGAGGTTAATAGCTGTGGGATTTAGAGGTTAGGTCTTGAGGTATGATCTGGGGCTCTAGGGTTAAGGGTTGCAGGTTTTAACAGGTAGGGTTGCTGGTATGGGAGGTTAATACCTATAGGATTTAATGTGGAATGAGCTCTAGGGTTAAGGGTTGTAGGGTTCATAGCTAAATGTTGTTGGTCTAGAGGATAAAGACCGTAGGGTCTTTTATCTATGTTTTATAGGCTGAGGTATGGTCTTATAATTTTGAAGTTAAGTTTGCTAGTCCAGCGATTAAAGGCGGTTAATCTTGGGGCAAGTACTACATTTATGCTTTACTATGTCATCCTATTATAACCTAACCTAACCTAATATACTCTTTCATTTCTACCTTCTTTCATCATTCTTATTATAACCTAGCTGTGTTTGGCTAGTGGCTTCCTTTGTTGCACCTGTTAACCTATTTGTTCTCTTTCCTTAAGTTCCTCTATTCTACCACTTTAACCTAACCTAATATATCCCATGGTTTTAGCTTCTTGATCATTGTTGAACCTAGTTGATTCTGGTATTAACATTCGTTCTCTTTTCTTAAGCTGCCCCGTTTTTACCTCCTTAACCTATCCTAAGCATGTTTCTTTTCTCATGCTAACTACTTGTATGTATGATGCAAAGTTTTTAGGCATATCGATATTATAGCTATCTTTGTCACTGCAAGAGGTATATATGCTGATTACAGATCTTTATACAGTAAATTTAACCCTTTGTGTATCTGCTTCTCTTTTCCTAAAAATTGAGGTTCTTTTGTTGCTAGGGTTTCTTGTTTTTCGTTCCTTCTCTATGCTTTCAGGAACTCTATTCTACCTTGTTATGTTATGAGGTCTTATGCTTATATCTTAGGCTTTTTGATTAAGCCTTTTGATCTGAAAGACTATGTATTTTGACTATGTTCCTCATCTCTTATGGTCACATGGCTAGGTCTTGAGGCATGATCTTAGGGCCTGGGGTTTAAAGGATATAAGTCTCATAGCTTAAGCTCGTATGTCTAAAGGTTAAAGACTGTAGGTTTAGTGGTTAGGTCGTATGGATTCAAGGTTAGATCTCTCGGTCTAGAGTTTAAGGCTGTAGGATCTGAAGGTTACGTATGGAGGTATGATCTGAGGGCTCTAGGGTTAAGTGTTTTAAGCTTCATAGCTAAAGGTTGCTGGTCAGGAGGTTAAAAGCTGTAGGATCTGGAGGTTAGGTATTGAGGTATGATCTCGGAACTCTAGGATTAAAAGCTATAAGCTTCATAGCTAAAAGTTTGCCAGCTAGAGATATCTTCTTTACTGTTAGAGGTATATTTGCAATGGTCTAGGCGTACAGTTTTCTTACATTTTTTCATGCAGATTGATGTCTTCGTACTCTTGTGTCTTTTTCAAGCTTTTACCCCCTATGCATCGTCTTGTAATAAGTCGTTACGCTAAACCAATGTTCTAATGCTATTTCCATGCTTTTTCAGATGTTATGAGGTTTATGCGCGTTTCAGGGATATTTTAGACCAAGTTACGTTACTCAATTCATTTTATAACTAATTAAGAAGTTTTTCAAGGATATTTCAGATTACGAGATAGTAGTTACTTTTTAAATTTACCTATTTAACATTAACTAAAGTGTGTTCAGTTAGCTTATGTGGTGAGGTAGACGTCCCTCGTCTTTTTTCTCTGGACTTGGGACCAGCGTCAGAATTTGTTTTCTGAACGGTAGACTTAACGCCCTCCTCTGCTCTTATTATTCAGTTGTTTTCATGCTTGGATATTTTAATGCTACGTTCTAGTGTTTATTTCTCGGAATGAAAATTGTTTTTTTTCTGCTCTAGGGTTCCTTCTTTCATTCGCCGTTCAAAATATGACAATGTCCATGGGCATATGTGGATACTCCATCATCTGCAATTACTCTCTTGTCATCATGTGGAGATAGGGATATTTTGTTCACTTCCACTGACGCAACATTATGTTGATGGGACATAATTAGGTTCATTGGCGTTCTTATGATTTCTCTGCTTTTAAGACAGTCCACATAGCTCTCAAAGGTGATGTACTGTTTAATGGCACTATGTTTTATGCCTTTTATCTTCTTGATTATGCCTCCATCGATGTCGAGTGCATACATCTTCGGTCTCAGTCCAACAAAACGACGAATGATTTTTCCATTGGCTTCATCTTTAAATTTTCCCAACACTTTCTTGTTTTTTGTAGAATGACATATGTGCTCGTTAGGATAATCAGCAGTATCCAGATGTTCCAGAAAACGTAACTTATCCTGGTATATGTCTCCGGTAGTCACACGATGGATGAAAGAGTCAGTATCCATGTACATGAGCTTCAGATTTTCAAGCCCGTAATACGGCATTAGCACATCATAATGATACCAATACATCAAGGTCTTCGAGATATCCAGCACACACATCCCAATGTATATAGGCTTGTTGAAGACTATCTCCCGGGACGCCATGTGTATTGCAGCCAGATTAGGTCCATATATAGTTCTATCAATAAATGTAGGCTTAGCAACCAGTTTTTCCAATGTCTTCCAATCGGCGACAAGTCGTATATTCAGACGGTTTCTGATGTTTTCCATAGTTTTACCAAACATGGCATTGTTAAAAAGTTTGTAAAGATCCTTCTCGAAATCATTTCTCGATCCTTGTCGTAGCCGGTTATTGAATTCCACATAAGGCTTTAACCAACATGACTGTTGAAATTGTAGCACCCGATGGATTTTAGTCAGTTGTAACCCATGACTAAGGGCCTGCTTCAAGGTCATGTAATGCACCACATACCTAGTTCGTGATCCAAGGTGAGGAATTAGTTTCCTTGTAGAAGAACCCGGGGGCTTGATACACTCAGGTAGGAACGGTAAATCATTGTGTAGGTCATGGAGTTCTGTAGGATATTGAAGGTCCACTTCTAAGATGTATCCGAGAGGGTCATCTTCTCGTAGTATATCTAGGTTGATATCTTCAGGAGAAACCCACTTAAAACCCCCGTAAGCAAGGGGCTTCCCCATAGCCCACGCGTACTGGTTATTCGAATCCTCGTACGTAATATATTGAGAGGGTTTACTTGAGTCATACTCCTTCATGTAGTGATTGTTCGCTTCTGCATACCGATGAGAAACTTGGCATAATCCTCCTCTTATACCTGCTTCAACCATGAGTAGCTGGTCATAATCCTGTAGTAATTCCAGTTCAATTCGTGTGTACAACAGCATTGCATCCCACGTAAGTCCGGGTGATGTATAATAATGTGCGGGATCAACTTTATGGGTTTTCAGGGTCTGCTCTCTGAATGTTTCAAACACATCTGCTAGTAGAAGGACATCTGAAGTTAAGTAGAGGTCACTGTACTCGCCTAGTGTTCTGATGTTGAAGTGACTCCATACGGTTTTTGCATGCTGATACTCTGCATCACTAATTTCTTCTCTGTTTAACTTACTGTAGAATGCTTCTCTCGGAGGAAGTTCTGTCTCACTCAAAACATCCCATGATGTAACGTAATCATAGGGAAACACACCTTTACGCATCATCAAATCGATCTTCTCTGCTCCAAAGTACTTCTGAGTTTCAGGATATGATGTTAGATTTTTTGCTAGTTTATCCAAGCTGGTACTAAGGAAGCGATAGGTATCCACAAAACGAAGTTTAATGTCACCAACATACTTGGAAAATGATATATAACTTTCCTCAGAGCTAGGAATAACTTCTACTCTATCGCTAGTACAGCCTAACTCCTTAACAATGAAATGGGAGTCATATCCACTCAGGTTATGTATGAAGACAGGAATATAATTAGGCGTTTTACAGGTTAGATTACACTGATTATGTAGACTTCCTCGATATTCACCACTTATATGATCATGATCTCGTACTTTCCAGTTATCGTCGGTAAATTCTTTACCACATAAGTAGCATTCTGTAGAAGATTCGAATGATTTTTGTTGCTTATCTGTCAGAGTTAATGGAGCACCAGTTTTGTATACAGCATTAATTTTCTTTGCGAGAGAACTTACATACTCCATAAACTTCGGTGCAGCATTATATCCTCGATATACATAGGGTTCAGTAGGAAGACCAGTCTGTAAACCTTCAATTGTAGCTGAGGATTTGACATAAACACAGAAACTCATAGGAATATGCTTCTGATATGGAACTGTATAAGACGTTTCGGGATTAGAAGAACACCCGTGGTAAGGGGTAAGAATGCTTTCAAAGTCAGCGTATATGACATAAGGTAATTTCAACATCCTCTCATGATTCTTGAATCTAACAATAGATTTCTCCTTAGTTGGCATAACAATCTTAGCAACTCCGTGTTGGCCACATATTTTTCTATGCTCATTTAACCTCTCAACTCCTCCATTTCGATACTCAAAGTGCGTAAAACAGCGTTTGCAGATACAGAGTTTTCCCTCACATTTGGTTTTTTGTTGATGAATAAGTCTCTCGAAATTCTTTATATAAACGTAATGATGACGTCCAGCTGAATTGCTTAACAGAAGCAGATCGCGATGATCGGACAGTTCTTCATCGATAACCTTCATAGGAAACACTTGATTTTTCTCATCCAGCCCGAAAACATTTATAGAGATGTTATTTTTTCGTTCAAATTTCGGGATATCAGTCAGGCTCGTAGGAAACGAGAGGCAGGAAAAGTCATATCTCTCTTGAAGATCCTTATACTTGCTAACACGATGAGGATTCTTCTGAATGAACTTTGCGAGAACAGCATACATAAAACACTTTTCATCTTCATAATTCTGTGGATTTATGCAGGCTCCTTTAGCTCCAATAGAGGTCGGTAGAGGGATGTAACTGGTCCCCCTCAGTTCATTATTCTTGTTGATTCTAACACGCACACCATCAACAGCTAATAAAGCCCAGCTGCTTCCTTTAAGTTGACTTTCCTCCATTTCAGTACAAAGTTTCTTGAATTTACTTTCCAATATGGCGTCCAAGTCACTTTCTAAAAATATTGCTTGATTTGGCGTTTTAAAGGCTTTATCAGTAGTGTCACCAACGGCATTCACAAACCGACATTCAGCCATGAGGTTAATTTTCACACTTTTATGCATCCTCAGTTGCTTCTGAACGGCTTGAATTATCCGCTGTTTTGATTCCTGGAGATATGTATTCAGGTCTTGGCATGTAGAGCACTGGATGAAATATGATTTCAGTCGATCCTGGAAAGCTGTTTCATATTCTACGACATCGTCTTCATCAGGAACCATTAACAGCAATTTATGTTTGGTAGGCTCGATCTTGAGTTTCTTAGCAGTAGTTATTCTCTCGCATCGTTCTTGGTGAGTATCTCTGCGATTCTCAGTATCATAAACGTTACCACAATGTTTACATTCGTAAAACCGGCCACATACCAGCTCATGTCTCTTTTTATTGTAGCTTTTCAGGAAACTCTTTGCACATATGCTACACCTATTTTCAGGTATAGTGTCTAACAGAGCTTCCATCGCTATAGTTTTTTGTTGTGTGCAGGCTAATTCTCAGGAATATGCTGCCAAGTAAGTGTCTTGATACACTTCTCACTTCTCTTCTTCACCTTGATAAGTTATCAGCGCTACTGATGATGAATTTCACTGTAGAAGCTGATCCGCTATGCTATAAACACACTAGCGTAATTACAATCTAAGATCGATAAAGCTCTCTTTATACACTTAGCACAGACCTAATAGAAAACTTCATCATCCCCTTCACCAACGGGATTCGAAGGTGGCACTCCTATCGGAGAAAACCTAAAGGAAAACTTCATCACACCACCACCACCACCACCACCACCACCACCTTTGTAGTTCGAAGGTGGCGCTCCTATCGGAGAAAACCTAAAAGAAAACTATTATCTTGCTACCACAGGGGTTCGAAGATGCTTCTACTATTGGAGAAAACCTAAAAGAAAACTCTATTAATTTCCCAGTTTTCGATTATTCTTTAACTACTTTACAATTCACATGAGAGAAAAATTTTGACAAATTAAAATTGAAAAAGGAAATAAATAGCTAGATTTGAAGATAAAATTTAGACAATTCAAACGAGTATAAACACGACTAAGCTCCGCCTTTTAGTTTTAAAGTTACATTAGGAGCTCCCATTGCCACCCGTAGACACCTCTACGTCATCTTCAACCACGTGTTCTTGATTCTTTTCACAAATATCTTAACATAACAGTTATATTTTTCCCAAGTTCATCTATTACACCGTTTAACTGATCAACGGGCACCCTTAGAATCCTTCACTTCATCCTCAAACACACCTTCTTGAACCCTTTTGATATATTTTAACCTATTTATGTTTGTTGCTACGGGCATCCGTTCTCTTTTCTTAAGTTAAATTATTACGACCATCTTGTTATGTTTAAGTCTCATGCTTATATATTAAACTTTGTGATTAAGTATTTTGATTTGAAAGTCTATGTAAATCGGTTAAGGTAAACATCTCTTCTCAACATGAGACAAGTCATGATGTATGATCTTATGGGGTGAGCTTGCCAACACGTCTAAAAGCATTTATATTCAAAGGTATTTAAATTATCCCACCGAGATTTGAACCCTGATCCTAAGGCGCAAATTACCATTTCAACAACAATTCAGACCTAAAGTATATATGTATACGCTATTTCATTGCGCTAACGTTATTAGTTCAAGAGTTATTTAAGATTCAAGTTATTGCGACAGAAGCGGTTATCGAACCACGGGTCTGTAGGATACGGAATCATAAATCATTCACAGCATATGTTGAATGAAAAAAACCTGCGCTTTCCCCTGTTGTTCTATGTGCAATAGATCAGAAATAGAACACAATTACATAATTCAGTGGACGATGGGAACTGAACCAGGGACCCTTGAGCTACACGTTGTCAGCATATGATTAACTATGAGAAGCATAACCATATAAAGGTTATTTCACTTCTCTAGACCCAGCGGTTTCAGAGATATTTAAATTAAACGATTCAGGACTCGAACTAAGGACTACAGGTATACAGTATATACCCTGCGGACCCCGCTAACCATATGTAAGTAATAAAGTTTATCCGAAGTCGCTATCATAATTAATTTAGGAGTTACTCAGATTTACCGATTCAGGACTCGAACCGAGGACAACCAGTATATGAGAGAACGTCTGTAGATGCTCCTTAACGATATAAAAGTAATAAAGTTTATCCGAGCTCGCTATCGTTACTAGTTTCGGAGTTATTCGAATAATAAATGTACTGATTTGCACGGGATTCGATTAGGCAACCATTGATAAAACTATCAGTCAGACAGTCAGTAAGGGCACGGACACCCCTGCGCGGTAGAAAGGCAGCATGCATCGTCTTTCCACCCCTGGTCGGCATCCCATTAGTTTGCGAACACTATTTATTTATCACATGCAGGTGTGCCTGCGTCTTGGGACAAGGGCTTGACAGGTCATTAATCAAGGAGTAGTAGATAAAGGCTTTTTCCATACCACCTGCAACATCTTGGGTGGTCCTCACACCCCCTCCCCTCCCCGTTCCATACCACCTGCAACATCTTGGGTGGTCCTCACACCCCCTCCCCTCCATTTATGCAAATTTATGCAAAGTGATCTGGAAAAGGCCTTTATATACTACTCCTTGATTAATGACCTGTCAAGCCCTTGTCCCAAGACGCAGGCACACCTGCATGTGATAAATAAATAGTGTTCGCAAACTAATGGGATGCCGACCAGGGGTGGAAAGACGATGCATGCTGCCTTTCTACCGCGCAGGGGTGTCCGTGCCCTTACTGACTGTCTGACTGATAGTTTTATCAATGGTTGCCTAATCGAATCCCGTGCAAATCAGTACATTTATTATTCGAATAACTCCGAAACTAGTAACGATAGCGAGCTCGGATAAACTTTATTACTTTTATATCGTTAAGGAGCATCTACAGACGTTCTCTCATATACTGGTTGTCCTCGGTTCGAGTCCTGAATCGGTAAATCTGAGTAACTCCTAAATTAATTATGATAGCGACTTCGGATAAACTTTATTACTTACATATGGTTAGCGGGGTCCGCAGGGTATATACTGTATACCTGTAGTCCTTAGTTCGAGTCCTGAATCGTTTAATTTAAATATCTCTGAAACCGCTGGGTCTAGAGAAGTGAAATAACCTTTATATGGTTATGCTTCTCATAGTTAATCATATGCTGACAACGTGTAGCTCAAGGGTCCCTGGTTCAGTTCCCATCGTCCACTGAATTATGTAATTGTGTTCTATTTCTGATCTATTGCACATAGAACAACAGGGGAAAGCGCAGGTTTTTTTCATTCAACATATGCTGTGAATGATTTATGATTCCGTATCCTACAGACCCGTGGTTCGATAACCGCTTCTGTCGCAATAACTTGAATCTTAAATAACTCTTGAACTAATAACGTTAGCGCAATGAAATAGCGTATACATATATACTTTAGGTCTGAATTGTTGTTGAAATGGTAATTTGCGCCTTAGGATCAGGGTTCAAATCTCGGTGGGATAATTTAAATACCTTTGAATATAAATGCTTTTAGACGTGTTGGCAAGCTCACCCCATAAGATCATACATCATGACTTGTCTCATGTTGAGAAGAGATGTTTACCTTAACCGATTTACATAGACTTTCAAATCAAAATACTTAATCACAAAGTTTAATATATAAGCATGAGACTTAAACATAACAAGATGGTCGTAATAATTTAACTTAAGAAAAGAGAACGGATGCCCGTAGCAACAAACATAAATAGGTTAAAATATATCAAAAGGGTTCAAGAAGGTGTGTTTGAGGATGAAGTGAAGGATTCTAAGGGTGCCCGTTGATCAGTTAAACGGTGTAATAGATGAACTTGGGAAAAATATAACTGTTATGTTAAGATATTTGTGAAAAGAATCAAGAACACGTGGTTGAAGATGACGTAGAGGTGTCTACGGGTGGCAATGGGAGCTCCTAATGTAACTTTAAAACTAAAAGGCGGAGCTTAGTCGTGTTTATACTCGTTTGAATTGTCTAAATTTTATCTTCAAATCTAGCTATTTATTTCCTTTTTCAATTTTAATTTGTCAAAATTTTTCTCTCATGTGAATTGTAAAGTAGTTAAAGAATAATCGAAAACTGGGAAATTAATAGAGTTTTCTTTTAGGTTTTCTCCAATAGTAGAAGCATCTTCGAACCCCTGTGGTAGCAAGATAATAGTTTTCTTTTAGGTTTTCTCCGATAGGAGCGCCACCTTCGAACTACAAAGGTGGTGGTGGTGGTGGTGGTGGTGGTGGTGTGATGAAGTTTTCCTTTAGGTTTTCTCCGATAGGAGTGCCACCTTCGAATCCCGTTGGTGAAGGGGATGATGAAGTTTTCTATTAGGTCTGTGCTAAGTGTATAAAGAGAGCTTTATCGATCTTAGATTGTAATTACGCTAGTGTGTTTATAGCATAGCGGATCAGCTTCTACAGTGAAATTCATCATCAGTAGCGCTGATAACTTATCAAGGTGAAGAAGAGAAGTGAGAAGTGTATCAAGACACTTACTTGGCAGCATATTCCTGAGAATTAGCCTGCACACAACAAAAAACTATAGCGATGGAAGCTCTGTTAGACACTATACCTGAAAATAGGTGTAGCATATGTGCAAAGAGTTTCCTGAAAAGCTACAATAAAAAGAGACATGAGCTGGTATGTGGCCGGTTTTACGAATGTAAACATTGTGGTAACGTTTATGATACTGAGAATCGCAGAGATACTCACCAAGAACGATGCGAGAGAATAACTACTGCTAAGAAACTCAAGATCGAGCCTACCAAACATAAATTGCTGTTAATGGTTCCTGATGAAGACGATGTCGTAGAATATGAAACAGCTTTCCAGGATCGACTGAAATCATATTTCATCCAGTGCTCTACATGCCAAGACCTGAATACATATCTCCAGGAATCAAAACAGCGGATAATTCAAGCCGTTCAGAAGCAACTGAGGATGCATAAAAGTGTGAAAATTAACCTCATGGCTGAATGTCGGTTTGTGAATGCCGTTGGTGACACTACTGATAAAGCCTTTAAAACGCCAAATCAAGCAATATTTTTAGAAAGTGACTTGGACGCCATATTGGAAAGTAAATTCAAGAAACTTTGTACTGAAATGGAGGAAAGTCAACTTAAAGGAAGCAGCTGGGCTTTATTAGCTGTTGATGGTGTGCGTGTTAGAATCAACAAGAATAATGAACTGAGGGGGACCAGTTACATCCCTCTACCGACCTCTATTGGAGCTAAAGGAGCCTGCATAAATCCACAGAATTATGAAGATGAAAAGTGTTTTATGTATGCTGTTCTCGCAAAGTTCATTCAGAAGAATCCTCATCGTGTTAGCAAGTATAAGGATCTTCAAGAGAGATATGACTTTTCCTGCCTCTCGTTTCCTACGAGCCTGACTGATATCCCGAAATTTGAACGAAAAAATAACATCTCTATAAATGTTTTCGGGCTGGATGAGAAAAATCAAGTGTTTCCTATGAAGGTTATCGATGAAGAACTGTCCGATCATCGCGATCTGCTTCTGTTAAGCAATTCAGCTGGACGTCATCATTACGTTTATATAAAGAATTTCGAGAGACTTATTCATCAACAAAAAACCAAATGTGAGGGAAAACTCTGTATCTGCAAACGCTGTTTTACGCACTTTGAGTATCGAAATGGAGGAGTTGAGAGGTTAAATGAGCATAGAAAAATATGTGGCCAACACGGAGTTGCTAAGATTGTTATGCCAACTAAGGAGAAATCTATTGTTAGATTCAAGAATCATGAAAGGATGTTGAAATTACCTTATGTCATATACGCTGACTTTGAAAGCATTCTTACCCCTTACCACGGGTGTTCTTCTAATCCCGAAACGTCTTATACAGTTCCATATCAGAAGCATATTCCTATGAGTTTCTGTGTTTATGTCAAATCCTCAGCTACAATTGAAGGTTTACAGACTGGTCTTCCTACTGAACCCTATGTATATCGAGGATATAATGCTGCACCGAAGTTTATGGAGTATGTAAGTTCTCTCGCAAAGAAAATTAATGCTGTATACAAAACTGGTGCTCCATTAACTCTGACAGATAAGCAACAAAAATCATTCGAATCTTCTACAGAATGCTACTTATGTGGTAAAGAATTTACCGACGATAACTGGAAAGTACGAGATCATGATCATATAAGTGGTGAATATCGAGGAAGTCTACATAATCAGTGTAATCTAACCTGTAAAACGCCTAATTATATTCCTGTCTTCATACATAACCTGAGTGGATATGACTCCCATTTCATTGTTAAGGAGTTAGGCTGTACTAGCGATAGAGTAGAAGTTATTCCTAGCTCTGAGGAAAGTTATATATCATTTTCCAAGTATGTTGGTGACATTAAACTTCGTTTTGTGGATACCTATCGCTTCCTTAGTACCAGCTTGGATAAACTAGCAAAAAATCTAACATCATATCCTGAAACTCAGAAGTACTTTGGAGCAGAGAAGATCGATTTGATGATGCGTAAAGGTGTGTTTCCCTATGATTACGTTACATCATGGGATGTTTTGAGTGAGACAGAACTTCCTCCGAGAGAAGCATTCTACAGTAAGTTAAACAGAGAAGAAATTAGTGATGCAGAGTATCAGCATGCAAAAACCGTATGGAGTCACTTCAACATCAGAACACTAGGCGAGTACAGTGACCTCTACTTAACTTCAGATGTCCTTCTACTAGCAGATGTGTTTGAAACATTCAGAGAGCAGACCCTGAAAACCCATAAAGTTGATCCCGCACATTATTATACATCACCCGGACTTACGTGGGATGCAATGCTGTTGTACACACGAATTGAACTGGAATTACTACAGGATTATGACCAGCTACTCATGGTTGAAGCAGGTATAAGAGGAGGATTATGCCAAGTTTCTCATCGGTATGCAGAAGCGAACAATCACTACATGAAGGAGTATGACTCAAGTAAACCCTCTCAATATATTACGTACGAGGATTCGAATAACCAGTACGCGTGGGCTATGGGGAAGCCCCTTGCTTACGGGGGTTTTAAGTGGGTTTCTCCTGAAGATATCAACCTAGATATACTACGAGAAGATGACCCTCTCGGATACATCTTAGAAGTGGACCTTCAATATCCTACAGAACTCCATGACCTACACAATGATTTACCGTTCCTACCTGAGTGTATCAAGCCCCCGGGTTCTTCTACAAGGAAACTAATTCCTCACCTTGGATCACGAACTAGGTATGTGGTGCATTACATGACCTTGAAGCAGGCCCTTAGTCATGGGTTACAACTGACTAAAATCCATCGGGTGCTACAATTTCAACAGTCATGTTGGTTAAAGCCTTATGTGGAATTCAATAACCGGCTACGACAAGGATCGAGAAATGATTTCGAGAAGGATCTTTACAAACTTTTTAACAATGCCATGTTTGGTAAAACTATGGAAAACATCAGAAACCGTCTGAATATACGACTTGTCGCCGATTGGAAGACATTGGAAAAACTGGTTGCTAAGCCTACATTTATTGATAGAACTATACATGGACCTAATCTGGCTGCAATACACATGGCGTCCCGGGAGATAGTCTTCAACAAGCCTATATACATTGGGATGTGTGTGCTGGATATCTCGAAGACCTTGATGTATTGGTATCATTATGATGTGCTAATGCCGTATTACGGGCTTGAAAATCTGAAGCTCATGTACATGGATACTGACTCTTTCATCCATCGTGTGACTACCGGAGACATATACCAGGATAAGTTACGTTTTCTGGAACATCTGGATACTGCTGATTATCCTAACGAGCACATATGTCATTCTACAAAAAACAAGAAAGTGTTGGGAAAATTTAAAGATGAAGCCAATGGAAAAATCATTCGTCGTTTTGTTGGACTGAGACCGAAGATGTATGCACTCGACATCGATGGAGGCATAATCAAGAAGATAAAAGGCATAAAACATAGTGCCATTAAACAGTACATCACCTTTGAGAGCTATGTGGACTGTCTTAAAAGCAGAGAAATCATAAGAACGCCAATGAACCTAATTATGTCCCATCAACATAATGTTGCGTCAGTGGAAGTGAACAAAATATCCCTATCTCCACATGATGACAAGAGAGTAATTGCAGATGATGG
Source organism: Mantis religiosa (assembly GCA_030765055.1). Taxonomy (NCBI): domain Eukaryota; kingdom Metazoa; phylum Arthropoda; class Insecta; order Mantodea; family Mantidae; genus Mantis; species Mantis religiosa. The sequence goes on from CM060949.1 coordinate 159,057,078, forward strand.
AGTATCCACATATGCCCATGGACATTGTCATATTTTGAACGGCGAATGAAAGAAGGAACCCTAGAGCAGAAAAAAAACAATTTTCATTCCGAGAAATAAACACTAGAACGTAGCATTAAAATATCCAAGCATGAAAACAACTGAATAATAAGAGCAGAGGAGGGCGTTAAGTCTACCGTTCAGAAAACAAATTCTGACGCTGGTCCCAAGTCCAGAGAAAAAAGACGAGGGACGTCTACCTCACCACATAAGCTAACTGAACACACTTTAGTTAATGTTAAATAGGTAAATTTAAAAAGTAACTACTATCTCGTAATCTGAAATATCCTTGAAAAACTTCTTAATTAGTTATAAAATGAATTGAGTAACGTAACTTGGTCTAAAATATCCCTGAAACGCGCATAAACCTCATAACATCTGAAAAAGCATGGAAATAGCATTAGAACATTGGTTTAGCGTAACGACTTATTACAAGACGATGCATAGGGGGTAAAAGCTTGAAAAAGACACAAGAGTACGAAGACATCAATCTGCATGAAAAAATGTAAGAAAACTGTACGCCTAGACCATTGCAAATATACCTCTAACAGTAAAGAAGATATCTCTAGCTGGCAAACTTTTAGCTATGAAGCTTATAGCTTTTAATCCTAGAGTTCCGAGATCATACCTCAATACCTAACCTCCAGATCCTACAGCTTTTAACCTCCTGACCAGCAACCTTTAGCTATGAAGCTTAAAACACTTAACCCTAGAGCCCTCAGATCATACCTCCATACGTAACCTTCAGATCCTACAGCCTTAAACTCTAGACCGAGAGATCTAACCTTGAATCCATACGACCTAACCACTAAACCTACAGTCTTTAACCTTTAGACATACGAGCTTAAGCTATGAGACTTATATCCTTTAAACCCCAGGCCCTAAGATCATGCCTCAAGACCTAGCCATGTGACCATAAGAGATGAGGAACATAGTCAAAATACATAGTCTTTCAGATCAAAAGGCTTAATCAAAAAGCCTAAGATATAAGCATAAGACCTCATAACATAACAAGGTAGAATAGAGTTCCTGAAAGCATAGAGAAGGAACGAAAAACAAGAAACCCTAGCAACAAAAGAACCTCAATTTTTAGGAAAAGAGAAGCAGATACACAAAGGGTTAAATTTACTGTATAAAGATCTGTAATCAGCATATATACCTCTTGCAGTGACAAAGATAGCTATAATATCGATATGCCTAAAAACTTTGCATCATACATACAAGTAGTTAGCATGAGAAAAGAAACATGCTTAGGATAGGTTAAGGAGGTAAAAACGGGGCAGCTTAAGAAAAGAGAACGAATGTTAATACCAGAATCAACTAGGTTCAACAATGATCAAGAAGCTAAAACCATGGGATATATTAGGTTAGGTTAAAGTGGTAGAATAGAGGAACTTAAGGAAAGAGAACAAATAGGTTAACAGGTGCAACAAAGGAAGCCACTAGCCAAACACAGCTAGGTTATAATAAGAATGATGAAAGAAGGTAGAAATGAAAGAGTATATTAGGTTAGGTTAGGTTATAATAGGATGACATAGTAAAGCATAAATGTAGTACTTGCCCCAAGATTAACCGCCTTTAATCGCTGGACTAGCAAACTTAACTTCAAAATTATAAGACCATACCTCAGCCTATAAAACATAGATAAAAGACCCTACGGTCTTTATCCTCTAGACCAACAACATTTAGCTATGAACCCTACAACCCTTAACCCTAGAGCTCATTCCACATTAAATCCTATAGGTATTAACCTCCCATACCAGCAACCCTACCTGTTAAAACCTGCAACCCTTAACCCTAGAGCCCCAGATCATACCTCAAGACCTAACCTCTAAATCCCACAGCTATTAACCTCCCTGACCAACAGTCTTTACCTAAGAAACCCTGCAACTCTTAACCATAGAGTCCCAGATCATACCTCGAGACCTAACCTCTAAGTCCTATAGCTATTAACCTCCCAGACCAACAGTCTTTACCTAAGAAACCCTGCAACTCTTAACCCTAGAGCCCCAGATCATACCTCAAGACCTAACCTCTAAATCCCACAGCTATTAACCTCCCTGACCAACAGTCTTTACCTAAGAAACCCTACAACTCTTAAACATAGAGTCCCAGATCATACCTCGAGACCTAACCTCTAAGTCCTATAGCTATTAACCTCCCAGACCAACAGTCTTTACCTAAGAAACCCTGCAACTCTTAACCCTAGAGCCCCAGATCATACCTCAAGACCTAACCTCTAAATCCCACAGCTTTCAAGCTCCAGACCAACAGACTTTACCTTAAGAAACTCTGCAGCCCTTAACCATAGAGTCCCAGATCATACCTCAAGACCTGACCTCTAAATCCCACAGCTTTCAAGCTCCAGACCAACAGACTTTACCTAAGAAACCCTGCAACTCTTAACCATAGAGTCCCAGATCATACCTCAGGACCTAACCATTAAATCCTTCAGATATTAACATCCCATACCAACAGTCTTTACCTAAGAAACCCTGCAACTCTTAACCATAGAGTCCCAGATCATACCTCGAGACCTAACCTCTAAGTCCTATAGCTATTAACCTCCCAGACCAACAGTCTTTACCTAAGAAACCCTGCAACTCTTAACCATAGAGTCCCAGATCATACCTCAGGACCTAACCATTAAATCCTTCAGATATTAACATCCCATACCAACAGACTTTACCTAAGAAACCCTGCAACTCTTAACCATAGAGTCCCAGATCATACCTCGAGACCTAACCTCTAAGTCCTATAGCTATTAACCTCCCAGACCAACAGTCTTTACCTAAGAAACCCTGCAACTCTTAACCATAGAGTCCCAGATCATACCTCAGGACACAGCATTATAAGGTACAGCAAAATAAGAGGATTGACTGCCTACCTAAACACTGTCTAAATCCACTAAACATACCGATTGCGCATGGCCGCCATCTTGCTCATTTGGGTCTGTTCTGGAACCACTATTTTTAACCTACTAATGCGGTACACTCCCGGAACCTGGAAGTCCAGTTTGTCTTTCACTGGTCCCAACAGATATTTAATCTTCGGTGGCGGCTTGTGGATGGTCCTGATGTTGTATTTGGCGAGAATTCTGCTGATTCTGCCGGATAGATTGCCGTTAAACGGGATGCAGGCTGTAGCGGTAGGCTTGTCTGACGCTTGCTGTATTACATGTTTCCCTTTCTCAGCTCTGGTGATCAAGACTTCAACGTCATTTTCGGAGTAGCCGTTTTGACGGAAAGTTAGTCTCATGTGCTGTAATTCTTGTTTTAAGTGGCTGGTATCAGAGACAGACAAAGCTCCGTGGGCCAGTGTATTGAGAACTCCCAGTCGATGAGACTTATGATGGAAACTATGAGCGTGATTAATTTGTCATAGCATGTTAAAAATACACTGTTTTAATAAAGTCGTTACAGCCATTTTCGAGAAAACAAAAACTGTCGAAAAATGTTGCACCTGAGAGGGTAATCTGAAATCGGGGATTATTTGATAGATAGAGTCAACATTAAAAATTCAATGCCATGGCCGGGATTTGAACCACGAATCTGCAGGTTTCCATCCAGTTCCTTTTACCCTTTGACCTACCGTGGCCAACTTGCCGTCATGAAATCAGATTCTCCATTTGACTCGTATATTTCCCAGGTAAACCACAAAGGGCTCTCGGATTCGAGATACACGCTTATTATATTAGTTAATTGATGGAAATTGATCAGTTCTTCCCACTAACCGTATATAGGATAAGGTTTTTGATAGATCGAGTCAACATGAAAGACCTTAGAATTTAGAATTTTTACTGGTTTTGAGAAAAGGTTTATAAGCACACAAATAAAACTTTGCCAGTGTTTCTAACCGTATTTATCAATACTAAGGCACTTTTGGCTCTTTATTATATAAATCATGGAGTTTATAAGACTATTAAGGTATAAAGAAGTATTTAGCTTAAACTATCATCCAAGATTTTGTGAGGCGATATCATTAACAGACTGAAACTTGTTTGAGATTTAGAAACAGCCGTGTAACACCAGGAACATGAGGTTATTTAACAAAGAATTGGTCACTGCGGCCGAGTATAGTCTAAAGTTCAGGGAGGAAGGCTTCAGGGGAGAGAGCACGAAGGGCGGTAGTCACAGCACAGGAGTGCTCTTAAGACTTCCAGACTTGGAATTACGTATTCACTTCCACAGTTCTTCCTCGTTACCAAATATCTGCAGGATGAAAGGTAGTGAAATAACGAGAAAAGAGGAAGAGCATTTACTCATCTAATGACCAGAGAAACTAAGAAAAAACGTGCATGCCTTGGTGGCGTAGATGGTAGCGTGTCTGCCTCACGTTCAAGAGGTCCCGAGTTCAAATCTCGGTCAGGGTGAGTTACCTGGATAAGGGGTTTTTTGGGGTTTTCCCTTATCCTTAAAGACGAATTTCGGTTACCTCTAAGCTCCAAGGACCCTGGACACATTTGAGCATAATTTCACCGATTTCATTCACCGTCCGATAGGACATAACGCTGGAGGACGTTAAAAAAAAGAAAGAAAAAGAAGCGAGGTGGAAATGGCTGGTACAACAGGATTCGAACTTCGGACGCTAGCGCCTGAGAAATTCCGCACGGCACTATTTACACTACTTAAACTTTACCTACATAAAAATGGTTTACAGATTAAGTAATGTATTATAAGGTTTATAACTTTGAATGATTGCCTTAAGGACATGAATAAACTCAAATAAAACGGAGACAAAATGCATTGATTCCCAGAAGCTAATGCACCAGAAATGAGTCCTAAAAGAACTATTGAATTAACCAAATATGTTTTACTGAAGCAGGGGTTGTTTTACATCTACATTCATTGCAAGAGTTCTTAGAAACAGATACGAAAATTATGATCAGGTTACTTCCTCTCTAATTTTATTAGGGCCTTTCCAAGAAAAATAACTGTCAACTTAAAGGAATTGTGGTTGACTCGTAATTTGCAATCCAATAATTTGATATTTTATAACCTCACATTTAAACTCATATTACACGTTTGTTTAATACGATGTTGGACAAATTTTAGGAGCACATGCCTTTCATTGCTCGTGTTATTTCAGTCTCTAACTTGTATGAGCCTATATTAAAGTAAATTGGCGGTGCAGAACACAAAAATATTAACTTACTGCTTAAAATGAGGTACTGGACACAAATTTGATTAGCATATAAAACACTCACCATTACAAAAATAAATGTTCACTAAAAATTCGATATTGGTCTTTATTAGATATATACGAAATGTCTAAAAGTCTCTTGAACTGTAAAAATGTTATGTCGTATTACATTTACAAACATTTTTCTATTCACTGCATTTATAGCTTTTACAAGCAGGTCTTGCAAATATTATTTTATCTGCAAGTTAATTGTTTGCATAAATGACTTCATTACGAGATCTGTTATATTATATTGTCTCTTAAGTAAAATCGGTTCCTTGATTTTAAAGCTTGGAAAATATATTGCTTTTTTGCCATTTACAGGCTACCATGACTAGCGTTGCGTAAACTGTGATCATGTATCAGTCTTTTGTTAACAAAAAATCCAAACTGCAAATAACAAAATTTGAACTTGGAGTCCTTCTAAAACACTACTGGAAACAAGATTAAAAAGCCGCTGTCGCAGCTCGAAGAATATGTGAAGTGGAAGGAGAAGGGGTTGTTAGTGAGCGTGTGGCATAACGATGGTTCCAACGTTTCAACAATGGAGACGAAAACAGTTCTGGAAGACCTAAAGTATGGAATATTGAGGATACATGCCAAGTTTTGCTAGAAAATCAGAAAAAAGTACCCCATGGCTTTCAGAAGAACTTGGTGCATCAAAACACACCATATATTGCTACATTAATACTCTTAGAAAATGCTACAGAACCTCATGAACTGACCCTTAGTGGGCTGAACGTAGAGTGGATATCTGTCTTCAGCTTATCGGTAATCCCATGGATGATAGATTTGTCAGGAGAATTGTCGCTTATGATGAAAAAGGGGTATATTACCGAAACCCTTATGTCTCGAAACAATAGCTTGATCCCTGCCAATCTGCCAAAGTCATCGTTAAAATAATAGTTTTGATTTTTAAGTACGAGGGCTATTCAATAAGGAATGATAATTTTTTTACGGTCATAACTTTTCCTACTAAAATTCAATCTTATTATATTCTGTTATCTTAATGTGAAACAAACACGCCGTAGTAGTTTCATTGTTGGTACTCTTGGTTCCCGCCTGTGAGAACCAGGCAAGTTCAGACGAGTTCAGTATCTTCTACCACTGCAATGGAGGTAACACGCAGTTTAAGTTGATGTTAGATGAAAATCCGGAGTTTCTTTGAAACGTAATCACTGCTGATGAAACTTGGCTACATCATTTTGATCCTGAGAGAAAACAGCAAAGCTCAGTGTGGAAATCTCTTTCATCACCAAACCCCGAAAAAGCAAAAGTGGTTGCTTCTGCTGGGAAACTTATGGTCATTTCATTCTTTGATATTCATGGAATGGTTTATCAGCATGTTGTACCTGCACACACATCAATAACTGGACAATACTACAGGGATGTCCTGAAAACATTGCAAGTCCATATCAGGCGCAAAAGACCACATTTCCATGAAGCTGGCTGGATGCTGCACCACGATTAATGCACGGCCGCATATTGCCAATGTTTTTGCTGACTATCTTACAAACATCAATGTGAAGTGCATCCCTCACCCTTCCTATAGTCCAGATTTAGCTCCATGTGACTTTTTTTCTATTCCGTAACTTGAAGAAACACCTCCGTCAGAGGCATTATCCATCATCAGAAGCAGCGATGAAGGCTGCGGAGGCGATTTTGAAGAGTCTCTCAAATAATGGTTTCCAGCCTGTCTTTGAAAACTGGCAGAAACGCTGGGACAAGTGCATCGCATTCAGGGGAGACTATTTTGAGAAGGACCATCAAAATTATGAGGATGAGTAAAGGTACGTTGTCAAAAAAATATGGTGATCATTATTTGTTGAACAGCCCTCATACTGTTGTGTGTCTGGCGGAATTTTGAAGGTTTGATTCCCTAAAAGTTTCCTCCAAATGGGCGGGCAATTTTTGCGGATCTTTATCCTCAACAACTGGATGAATTTGATGAAATTTTGAGACTGAGATAACCAGCATTATATAGAGTTCTATTGCAACAGCGTATACTGCACGAGCATAACTTTGAAGCAGTGCAAGTGGGCGTCACCGAATGCTTCGCTTCAGAAACCTGAGGCTGTTATCATCTTGGGATAATAAACCTGGCTGAACTATTACTCAAAGGCCATAGAATCTAATGGTCTCTACTTAGAATATTAGTTTATTGCTTGCCAGAACACATTTCAAATAATTGTGTTTGTTAAAAAACGACAATTCTTATAAGAAATGTTTTACATATCGTTGCTTATAATCTTTCGGGGACATCACAGAAACGATAGAATACATAAGCTACACTCGAAGCTCTTGCACAAAGTACTCAGAAACGCATATTCCTCTATTCCCTTTATGTTAATGGAGATAAACGTAATCTTATTGTTAATTTTCTTGTATATAGTTATACTTGGGAATAAAGTAGGCTTTAAGAAGTCTTTGACTAGGAAAATGTTCGTTTTAACATCTTTAAATGAACGAACGCTGAAAACATACGAAAGAGAAGAATAACTTAATCAAGCTCTAAAGGAAAATTAGATTTGACATTTTAAACCTGAGCGGAGTAAAGAAAGTCGTTATTTAATGAGAAAATGGCTATCTATTCTGTAGAAAAGGGTTAACGGTCGACAAAAACTCTAGAATATATGAACGAAACAAAACGAACTATTACAAGCAAGCTTCACCGAAGACACGAGAACAAAGGAACTATACAACTCACTTGAACAAAGCATTTTAAAAGCCGGCAATCAATCAAACTTCACAAGTGAGGTCTCATCGATAACCACATACAACTTGAGACAACCGACCATCGATCTCACAAAACAGAGACAGACACTAGACTCAAATCATTCAGAACAAGGACGGAATTTTCAGGGTTGGATAAACTGGGAAAATGTGAAATGTGTAAAGATATGCGAAAAGGCCATGGTACAATGAGGAAAATACTGGTCAAAAAGGCAGGTGAAGCATTTTCCTAACCGAGTCAAAATGATGCTAGGAGCGAAAAAGTCCTTCGGTTGAAAGGAAGATCTTCAGGACAGAAATTTGTAGGAACGAGATATTAAACTCATTGTACATGAGCTCTTTCCTATCCAATAAAACTATCAGACACAATTAAAATCCCCAGAAACACATACCCAAACCCATTAAGCCGACCGAAGCACCAGGCGCAATAGCAGAGCACAGTAAAGGCATATTTGCAGAAGAATAGAGTGCCTAGGACGAACTTCTAGTGAAAACAATTGTTGCACAATCCAACAAAATATTGACTAAACGAACTATACCAGAACACTAGAAATATCTAGCGCTGATCATTTCGTTACACAATTACATACAAATAAGCTTTATACAAAATGTACACAAATTATTTTCTAAAATATTAACATAGATGATTTAAAGAGTATACGAGAATCAGCCATATCAAGAAACATCCAAACGATAACTAAATCATATAGAGAACACATGACTTAACCCTTGTGTGGGTGCCAGGACATGAAGGAATCTAAGGCAATGAAATTGCTGATCGCCTTGCCAAAGAAGGTACTAATACCCCTTTTATTACCCCTCAAACTGTCTGTGGTGTACCAAGTGGCTATATCAAAGATAAAATAAAGGCCTGGGAAATCAAAATAGTCAATCGCTATTGGGAAAATGTTCCAAAGCAGGATCATGCAAAGGAGTTCATTGAACGCTCTGCAAAGAGATCCAAGAGGATCCTCGCTCTCAGCAAACAGGAGTTAAGGCTAGTAATTGACATTCTAACTGGACACTGCCTCTAAGGGATCATCTCTATAAGATGAGTAAGATTGGGACTAATATTTGTAGATTCTGTAAAGAAGAAATAGAAACGGCAAAACACATTCTTTGTGAGTGTGAAGCCATTGCTTGGAAAAAGATTAAGGCATCTGGAGTCGAGTCTGTCAATCTGTCCAGGACAGATTGCCTTACTAGTACCCCAAAAATTTATAGGCTTTTTAATAGCCTTAATATAAGCTGGGACTTGTAGAGTAGGGTAATGCACAATAGATCTATTAGGTCGCAGTGCTGAGAAGTCGCAAGGGCTTTCACTACCCCTTTTCAATCATCATCATCATCATCATCATCATCATCATCATCATCAAGGATGACTTAAACCTTCTATTGCACATGGCATTTGAAGATTGTTTTAAAGCAGTTAACCCTAATTCAATCAAGAGTCCTCCAGGCATTACATGAACAGGGAATTGAAACAATGTCAAAACTTTGAGGTTATTTCTGGAAATTTCACTTGTCATGAAAATATCTTAAGCAGATTCAGAAGCAAGTAATTCTGTAATTGTTCAAACTAAACTGTGTGATACAGAGTTTCGCTGACTGTGGGATCAGAAATATTCGAATTTTAGATCCTCGGATGTTAACCTGGAGAAATTTAGTATTAGCTGATGGAAGTAAATGGTGAAGCAGTTGTAAACGAAAGAAATGTGAGACTGTACTGTTAAATTTTCAAAACGGGAATTATGATGTAGTTCGTGAGTCACTTATCACAGTTTATTTGAAGAATAGTGTGATTAACAAAGTGTTTTACAAGGCAGCTTTTATTCTTTAGCAGAATGGCAGCTTCCTTTCCCTAACATTTCTCAGTCCCCATTTTGTGAAATTATGTCTATGGACTTCTGGCAAGCAGCTTTCTTTTGTTTGTTTGTAATTTTACGTCCTCCAACGTTCCCATCTTCATTCACAACCTACTACTTGAACTATCACTAACTGACTAGAACATCGCAATGCAGAAATGAGCCACAAACATGTGTAAACAAACCATAACAACATCGTTATCTAGCGACTAAGTCGGCTGAATGGACACACAATTGTCGGTGTGTAAAAGTTTCAAAATAAGATACTTCGTGAACAACTGGCACTAGATTCCTGCGGAAAACCCATTAATATTCCACTTTACCATACGTTTGATTTTGTAATGTAATTAGGCATTTTTCCATTAAAAAAGTGTATATTTGCTCCAATATTACACCTTCTAAGTGTTACTAAATCTATTTATAGGCTATAACTACGATCCCCTAACTACCGAACAATGTTGTGAGAACACACAAATACATTTTCCAATTCGGAAATATTGGCGGTGTAAGTTTTAGGTGTTTCACCCTGGATATGCTTCATATTGTTGCGTATATGGGCTGAGCAAGATCTGGAAATTACTATAATCATTGTTATTTAAAATTCATTTCCTGTGCCTTGAGTCTGGGCAAAGCTGTTTGTGAATGGTTAAGCTTAAATTTTGCTGACTGGCAAAACATATAATTTGGACTGGTGAATCAAGGGAAATAATGCACAGGTGGCCAATAACAGGTCTCAACATATGTAGCACACTGGGCTACTACTTAAAGCACATCGCATTGGTTTCCCTTATTATCTTATACAAATCATTGTAAGTTTTTTCAAATATAGAACTTTTGTGGTGCGCATTGCTGGTTTCACATCCATCCATCTTAGTAGGTCTCCCTTAAGGTTCAGTACTAGCACCACTCCTCTTTAATTTTTACACTTATGATCTTCCCGCTATATCTCCAATTTGCACAGCTTTATGTGCTGATTGCACTGCTCTCTTTAATTCTCACTCCGATATACATCATGCTAATCATGAACTACAAACTCACCTGGATCGACTAGCTCACTGGTTCTCTACTGCTCTCACTGCTCGGGGAACAACTCTCATGGTTACACTGTCATTGAGGACCAATAACAACCCTGATTTTCTCGAAGCGACAGACGCATGTCTACTCCACGTGGAGTCTCAGTTGCCAAAGTTACAACTTCTAGTTGATCTGTTTCATTACGTGCAGAAATTCGTTGTGTGTCACAATGTGGAGACCGTAGGAGTGAAATGCAGTGGTAAATGCAAATGAAGTAGAGATAACTTTCAGTCACGTGAAAATAATCAAAGTGAAGACAGTGTGAATAACTGGGCCGAATTATATTACTGGAAATGCCTAATAAAATAACAAAGTTATAACGGGAACTATTTCTAAGCAAATTCAAGCGCTTGTTTTGAACACACATAAATATGTGCTGACAAATAATCTTGGTAAGGGGTCGTGCAATGAACCTCATGATAAATGCTGGGTATTCACAGAAATACAGTGAGAAATATTGTGACGAAAGGAACACCAAAGACGCCGATCAAGTGTGAAAACAAAAGAAAACGTTTCTCTAAAATAGATAATTTCACGTGCGATTTAATTCGTCGAGAAATTCATAGATTCTATGCAAAAGGGAGAGCGCCCACCTTAGAGGAATTGGTTGCACATTTGCAAGAAATTTGTGATTTTCCTTATGGGCACTGCACTTTGCGCGGCCTTCTAAATGAGCTGGCTTTCAAATACCGCACTTTGAATAAATTAAGCGTTATTAAGGAATCTAGTAGACTTGTAGCTTGGCGATATATATCGTCAAAACTAAGAAAGTTTTGCAGTAATGGACATACGATAATTTATTTAGACGAAACCTCGTACGTTACCCATGACGTATCGCGAAAGGTGGCAACCTTGTAGAACGGTCTGGCAGAAGGAGGGTCGAGGGTTGTAAAACGATTATAAGGGTTCGTCAAAGGCAGAAGCCGACGTGCACACGCGTTAACAAAACAGACTTTACCAACCAGTGTGCCAGTGAAGTATCTTGGGGTGCTACTGGACACTCGGCTAACTTGGAACGCCCACATCTGTCGGTCTGTTACACTTGCGTCTGCATGGCTCTCAAAACTGTACCATTTACTCAACAGGCGCACCTCTCTTGGTTATGCATCCTCCCTTCTTTTTTACAAATCTCTAGTCCATCCCATTTTTACCTGTTGCAGCTCCAGTCTGGGGTGGTACCAGCAAGATTAATCTCCGCCGACTGCAGGTATTAAAAAACAGGGTGCTCCGTATAGCTACAAATGCTCCATGGTTCGTCAAAAACCAACAACTTCATCACGAGTTTGGTCTTCTAGCAGTTCACCAGTAGGTACATCCGCCGGCTGGTAGAACTTTCTTTTACTACCTCCAGGAGGTCCCTGGAGCTCTTACGTACAGTCTCGGCGCTCGCACTCGCCAACCAACTCGCCTCAAGCGCAGACTAATACAAGATTTTCTCCTGAGTGACCTCTCCAGTACAGAAGACCCTGACGAGTGATACCTATCAAACTTAAAGTTCTCAATGTGCGTTATAATGATCCTGCCATATTTAGCAACAGGAGTCGTTCACGGCCACCTCAATTGTAATGTGTACTGTTACTAAGTGTCTCAGTAACAAACATCTGTAAAACATACTTGCTGATCGATGGATAGTAATAATAATAAAAGTGTCAACATGTTCTCAATGATGTAAACAATGGTTGCACAAGATGGTGCAATATTTGGGAGGAAAATAATAGCTGGCGTGTGAATTGCTGATTTGGCTTTTAGGTAGGACCCCTATTTAAGCTTGGTTGAGTTAGCGCACGTGGGGATTTAAGGGTGGACTTTAGGCTCGGCTCCATGCTGGATAAACTTGAGAGATTCCTCCGTGAACGTCAACAAGAATTTATTTTAAAAATGCTTCTCGAAAGTAGCTTGACAGTGGTGTGCATCGGTGCAAACATCTTATGTCAGATGGACAAGGTCGAGCCATATAACCAACGCATCACTTAAGGTATAGTTACAGTATGTCACTATGTATTTAAATATTTCTAAAACGCCCCTGATCTCATTAAGATCCAGGGAATGCCCTGTAGATTTGCTATTCATTTTAGAATATATTTATTAATGTGGGTTTGAATTTAGATGTTTCTTCTAACCCCTTTTTATGTAGCTCTCTACCTTCTCTCATTTCATGGACCCCACAGCTACGCTCCCAGTTACTATATAGGGTTGTAAGTAAAACCCTTCCTTTTAGCCCCTTACAGCCCTGTATGTAAGAACATTCTCCGAAAATCTAAAATATCTCTGTAGAAAATAGTTTAGAAAACAGGAAGCTACAACGTTGTTCGTAATAATTAAATTTATAATTAGTTTAAATAAATGTAATAAATTTTCCCCCACCCGGTATGCAGTTGGTATAAGCGGAGTTCGATCACGAAACAGCCACAGTGAGCATGATGGATCGTATCACTCACGGAGTACATAGCGTTGTTCCATGGTCACCTTGAACGTGATGCATGGCCTCCCATATCTTAGATCAGGGAGTGTGTCTCCAAATTAGCCTAAGTGCGTACACGTCATCATTCAGCGTGCGTGCATAGATAATAGAAACAACAACAACCGGTAAATTTACGGTTATGTCACTTTCCGAACATGTTCACTTTCTTCCTTAGTTTATGTTGATTGCTATCATACCCTGTCCGGAAAGTGGGCGGAAATCCTGAGGTTGTTTTACTCTTATTATTATTTCACCCTCGTTTCATGTTTTTATGTATAACCTGTAACTGTCCTTGTACACAAGGTAACTACCATTAACATGTGATTATTCAGTGCAGATTTTAGATTCGTGTTACGCTTTCTTTAACCAATAAGCTATAATCTACAAATTAGATTTACAAATTGATATTATTTTCTCTGGAAAGGTAGAGTCAGACTGAAAAATTCAATGTCATAGCCGGGATTTGAACCACGGATATTCTGGTCTCCGTTCAGCCGCTCTAACCAATTGAGCTACTATGGCCAACGTGTTGGCATTGGCTATGACATTGAATTTTTCAGTATGGCTCTACCTTTCAATATTTTAGCCTACACACAGCCAGTGTGAAAGAACAATTAATTTCCATTAATTGACCTAACAGTGGTTAACTATAAATCTCGGGCCTTAAAGTACTTAGACGTTCTAAGTCGCCATTAAGGTAGTAGTCTCATGTGTTTATGAGAGCTCCTAAGTGATTTACCGGGAAGATACAAGTCAGTTGGAGAACTTAATGTCATGTCGACACGTTGGCCATAGTAGCTCAATTGGTTAGAGCGACTAGACGGCTATGGCATTGAATTTTTCAGTCTGACTCTACATTTCCATTCTTTAGCCGAAACACGGCCAATGTGAAAGAACAATGAATTTCCATTATTGTCTGTGTTACGTACCTGAGTAAATTCTACTGTATTTAAGTATTTTACCCAAATATTATGCCATTATTTGTTCATCAGGACATATTTTGATGCATACTGAGTTCATAAAACTACTTTCAGAAAGAAAAGTTAATCTGTGTTTGTTTGACTTGGAGCAACATAAATCAACAACGATAAGTGCTATAAATAGTAAATAAAGTACTAAAGTGCAATATATTCCAAGTATTTGACACGAAGGAGGTATCGAACATATATATTTGGACAAGTTTCAACACCTGATTTTTGAATAGAACATAATAAGAACGGATTTCTCGGCTGAAGTTGTCCCTATTTAAGAAGTTAATGCTAAGCGCGGGTGAACCGGATCAACATTTTGAAAATCTTTCACAAAAGTGATATTTGTTGTGTAAATATGAAAGCTTTTATCCTATACTGAAGCCCGGACATTCTATATTATGCTAAATGCTAAGCTTTTCGATGAAGAATTTTCTGTACACTTCATTTTTCACTTTTATTCCGAGCGGAAACTAATACTACGAGGGCTGTTCAATAAAGAATGATCACATTTTTTTTTGACAACCTACCTTTACTCATCCTCCTAATTTTGATGGTCCTTCTTAAAACAGTCTCACCTGAACGCGATGCACTTGTCTCAGCGTTTCTGCCAGTCTTCAAAGACATGCTGGAAACCATTTTTTGAGAGATCCTTCCAAATCGCCTCCGCAGCCTTCACCACTGCTTCTGATGATGGATAATGCCTC
This sequence comes from Mantis religiosa, assembly GCA_030765055.1. NCBI lineage: Eukaryota > Metazoa > Arthropoda > Insecta > Mantodea > Mantidae > Mantis > Mantis religiosa. The sequence continues at coordinate 159,072,106 of CM060949.1, forward strand.
CCACGAAGGTGTTTCTTCAAGCTAGGGAATAAAAAAGTCACTTGGGGCTAAATCCGGATTATAGGAAGGGTGAGCAATGCACTTCACGTTTATTTTTGCGAGCTATTCAGCAACAACATTGGCAATATGCAGTCGTGCATTATCGTAGTGCAGCATCCAGCCTGCTTCACGGAAATGTGGTCTTTTGCGCCTGATATGGACTTTCAATGTTTTCAGGGCACCCCTGTGGTATTGTCCAGTTACTGATGTGTGTGCAGGCACAACAGCTGATAAACCATTCCATAAATATCAAAGAATGAGCTGACCATAACTTTCCCAGCAGAAGCAACCACTTTTGCTTTTTTGTGGGTTGGTGATGAAGGAGATTTCCACACTGAGCTTTGCTGTTTGCTCTCAGGATCAAAATGTTGTAGCCAAGATTCATCAACAGGGATTACGTTTGAAAGAAACTCCGGATCTTCCTCTAACATCAACTTTAACTGCGTGTTACCTCCATTGCAGCGGTAGGCGATACTGAACATGTCTGAACTTGCCTGGTTCTCACAGACGGGAACCAGAAGTACCAACAATGAAACTACCACGGCGTGTTTGTTTCACACTAAGCTAACAGAATATAATAAGTTTGAATTTTAGTTCGAAAACTTATGACCGTAAAAACTTATGATCATTCTTTATTGAACAGCCCTTGTAATCGCCCGTAATTGGGGGATAAATAGGATTGGCATAGCGGAAGAATCGCAATGGAAAGAAAATCGGTGGAACAGCGCATAATGAATCACAAGAACAAAATAACACATTTCTTCACATGCAAATTCATATCTTTATACATCGCACACATGTTTTTCCACATATGAATTGCTTCTTTCCCGCAGCGCCACACAGTTTTCGTGGTAACATTCTTAATCTTTCTGGGCTCATTTGAGCATCTTTCACCCAATTCATTCAACATCTGATACTACTTAGCGTTGGAGGATGTAATTAAAAACAATTTGAATCCTCCGCCTTAACTTAATCCGATTCGCCCGCTGTTTTAGCCGTATTTATTTTTGCCAATCTGCAGCACGGATTAAGTAACCGTTATAACAACAAGGAGGATTATGGATGTAAGAAACTTTTCTTACTGTGCAAGTTTCTGGAGCAATTTCAATGTACAGTTGTTATAAATCTATCTTTCACGAACATAAAAAATGACAAAATGCCAGAAATGGAGCATTTATATACATCTTTTCCGAAAAAGATACTCGATTTCTCACTTAGACTGAAAAAACACAATCGTATACACACTCAACTGTTTCAGATAGTTAACTTCTTTGCCCACAAAGGTCGTTCCAACATTTTGATAAACATCCTTGTCGCCCGTATCTTCCACTCTTACCTTAACAGATATCCAGGGAGCGGCACTAAAAATGTGTCAAATAGACAGGCAAAAAGGCATTAAAATAGGCAAAATAGGCACTTAAATAGGCACTAAAAATTTGCTAAGTAAACACTTAGAAATACACAATTATAAAAAAACGGCACCTAAAATGCACTATAAATGCACTATAACAAAATGATAATCATCGCAACATACGCTGCAACAAATTCTCTAAACGGTTCCCTAGGCGAAATAGTTATACATTTATTTAAAATTTCATAAATGGCTCCATAGCAAGTTAAAATAACAGATATTGTCGTATAATTCAAATACATATAAATCCACTTCAGTAAGTAAGAACCATACTGTGCAGAAAGGTGTGTATAATTAACTATGTCAAAAAACAAAAACATGGGTTTTGGGCGGAGGCGGGGCTTATGGGTGAAAATTCAAATACCTGAAGCTTATGTTAGATTTGTTTCAAATGCATACCATTTATTTTTGTCATCAATCAAGAATGGAATAATACTAAGTTTCATCTTTCTAGTTACATTAGTTTCTGGGGAATTAACAGTTTATGTCTAAATTACAGTGGATTTTCAAAATGTTCCACATATTGTAATTTTAAAAATTAATGCTTGTAGTATAAGTTTCTGCGCACATTTTAACCTATTAATATCTTGTACCTATGTGAAATATTTGCCTTATAAGCATTATAATTCTTGTAAATACAAAAAAACAAAAACACAACAAATGTAAATGGGTAACTTAATTTGCAGTTGCCCTTACAGACATGTTTAGAATTTCATACAGATTAATAGAAAACAGTATCCCGTGGAACATTTCGAAGTTATAAAAATGTAGAAAATATGGAATCTGAGAAATCTGAGGTTAAAATTACGTAACAGGGGCTACGATACAGGTGTTGAGTTATTTAAATAGTCATGTGACTTTTCAGTACTGCAGCTACAAAAAAAAACTTTTATGTTATCGAGGTATATCTATATTAATTTTAAGACAAAAAACTAAATTTGGGATTGTTGTAAATTTTGGGCTAATTTGCATAGATGTGTCTCCTTAATAAACCCCTTTTTGTATATGGAATGTGCCCCAGTAAGAAATTTCTCTTCCCCGAAAACTTCATGTTGAAACTAACAAATACAAAAGCTGTTGTCACAAATTATAAGCCGAAGAAAGTGGCTAAAATAGCAGTTTTAGGCACTAATAAGCAGAATAGGCAAAAACGTACGACATAGGCATTTATAGGCACTATAAAAATAAGAAATTAGGCTAGTAATTATAGGAAACGTGCTTATAACTTAAAAGCCTACGTTTCTGAACAAAGGAATAAAATAGGAAAATAGGGCAAAATCCGCCCCCTACAGATAGCATTTCTCGAAGGACAGGATTACTGGCTGACTCCGTAGCTCAGTCGGTAGAGTACGTGTCTGCCGTGCGAGGGGTCCAGTGTTAGATTCCCGGTTGGGGATGGAGATTTTTCTCCAACCAAGATAATTCCCCATCTTCCCCGGAGTCTGGAAGTATGAATGAGAGTGCCAATGTAGTGTGATCTAATGATTGAAACACTGCGTATAAGAGTTAACACCTTCGAGATGTTCCATAGGAGAATGGCTGCCGATATGACCATGGCAGTTCAAGATGGGATATAAGTTGCTAAACGTACTTTTAGTCAAATAGTATTGTTATCATCAACATTATTTCGTCCAGACTGTCTAAACTGGCAAGGGAGGAATCTGAAAGGAAAAGAGTATTTTTCTAACTTCCCTAGCAATATAACGTTCTTCAGACACCAACAACATATGGTTAGTTGCTACTGGCGTTTCTGTAGTAAAAAATATATCCCAAGTTTACCAAATGGGACAAACTAATTTCTTACTTACGGACGCTCTTTACCATGGTTCTGTGCATCCTCGCCTTATATTGGAGGTGAAATGCCGCTTAATTTGGTACATATATTCCTTTATCAGCCTTGGTTTATTATTGGCATTCTTTAGAGGATGTGACAAGATTTTAATTCCAAATTATTGCCGTTTTTATACAAAGTTATCCCTTTTTGTAAGAAAAACAATGATTTTAAATTAATTCCACTATATATTTAAAATTCTAATATCTACTAATTGTAAAATATATATTTTATGATTCTTGTGAAAGTACTGTGAATTCTTTTTCGTTCTTTTTTTTGTACACATATTAAGTTTTGTTCAGCATTTGAAACTGTGGCTTGATTATGTGTTTACTATCATATAATAATCTTTTTCAATGTTTTTTACACTTACACTTCTGTAAGTAAGTAACCCCGTTATTCTCTGTCAGCCCACACTCTCTTTCCCGCAACGTAGCGCGCATCAAAGTGTGCCCAACGTAACCTCTTTTTTTGATACTTCACTCGCTGGGAAATCAAACACAGGATGTCTCAAATCGTTTCTGGGGAATGTAAGAACACTCACGTTATCACAATCGTCACAAAATCCCTTGAAAAGCAGCGAGCGTTTGTTTTTACAGCCGTAGAAAATTTACACAGTACTCCAGTACGCTCTAGAAGACGAAACTTCTAATTGGTTCTAATTATCTGCCGATAGTGAGGGCGCGCAGCTTACCGGTTTGCTGTTCCAACTACCAGCCACTGACTTCCTGATATTCTTAGACGCTATACGCAGTTTTGCAATCTTTCCGAAACATTCTTTGTTATTGGTTTAGATAGAAGTATTAGCTTACGTAAGAATGGTATTAAGTAAGATGGGCAGATCACAACAATTTGAATATTAGTCTTTTTAAAATCGAAGCATTTATTTCAGAGACGCTATTATAATTTTAAGATATATACAGAGCATGGCTATTGTTTCTACAGATCCTGAACGTAAATGCCTGGGAGCCTCGTCAAATAAAGTCGTTGTCAAGGAAGGTAAACGTGCAGATCTTGCAAGACTGTCCTCTCTTAGCCCTCGAGCGTACAACGGACATTAACAAGAAAACCGACGGCCTAGTACAGTACTGGTCGCTAATCATGTTAACAATTCAATTTAAGAGCTAAAAATGGTACACCTAGCCCAATCAAAATTCAAGTAAATTCATTCACATTGCCTTTAATAGCAGTATTTGTACCCCAGTTTTACGAATTATTTGCATAAAAACTAATGTTTTTACACATATCATGTTAAGGTCATGTTTTAAATTAGTTAATATTAGGTGGTCTAATAAGTAAAATTTGTGTTTTGATTTTGAGGTTTTGGACAATTTATTGGGTTTCTTTGTTTTGGCAATTCTATTTACAGGATGCCATGACTAATATTGCGTACATTGAGAGCATGTACTAATCTTCAGTTGTTAATAAACAATCACAAAATGCAGACAACAAAGTTTGAATTTAGAATCCTAAAACACTATTGGAAATAAAATTATAAGCAGCATTTGGAAGAATATGTGAATGTGTCGTTAGCGAAAGTGTGGCACGATGATGGTTCCAATGTTTCAACAAAGGAGACGAAAATATTTAATACGTTCTGAAAGACTTAAGTATGCAATATTGAGGATATACCCAAAGTTATGCGAGAAAATCCACAAGAAAGTACCCATAGGCCTTCAGAAGAATTTTGTGCATCAAAAGATACCATAAAGCGCCACATTAAGACATTTGGAAAATCATACAGAAGCTGTAGATCTGCACCTTATGAACTGACACCTCAACAGGCTGAGTCTAGAGTGGATATTTGTCGTCAGTTTATCCGTAATCCCATGAATGATAGATATGTTATGAAAATTGTCACTTGTGATGAAAAATGGGCATGTTACTGAAACGCTGATGTGTCGAAACATTGGCTTGATCCCCGATAAAGGTCCACGCTCTTGCAATAGTCATCGTTAAGAAAAATCAGTTCGGTACCAAAGTAATGATGTGTAACAGGTGGAATTCTGAAAGTGCGATTCACTAAGAGTTAACTCAAAACGGGCGGACGATTGATGCGGATCTTTATTCTCAAAAATTGAAACGAGATCATGAAATTTTGAAACAGAGATACTCAGCATTAGTTAACCGAAATAGAGTTCTACTGCCACAGGACAATGCGACACCCCATACTGCACAAACAACTTTGGAAAAAAATTTAAGAATTGATAGGAATCGAACTGCTACCACACCCAGCATATAGCCCATATCTTGCACCATCAGATTATCATCTATTTCTATCCATGTAGCATTTACTACGTGGAATAAATTTTGACAAGATTGAAGGAGTGGAAGTGAGTGTCACCTAGTTCTTCGCATCAAAAACCAGAGACTGGTACCATCGTGGGGTAATAAACTTCGCTGAACGTTGGCTAGTCCTCTGAGGTCCTCTTCATTCGGAATGACGAATGTTCTTCTTGTTCTTCTTCAGCTTCCCTAGTTTCACCACTACGTGGTGTTAGGGGAAGATTGTTCCTCTATCCCTTATGCCTTTAGGCGTCAGGTTGAGGAACAGGAACTGTGTGTCAGATAGGGAAACCAGGATTGATATGAAGATGAGAGAAGTAGATGAATAAGGACGGTATGCATGAAGAATATTGAATGGTGACGGTGGAAACCGGAATTACTGGAGAAAACCTGACCTTGCACAGTGTTGTCCATCACAAATCTCATATGCGGTGGCCTGGGATCGGACCCAGGTCTCATTGGTGAGAGTCGAGTGGTCTAAACTCTCGGCCACGGCGCGGCCCCTATAATAAAAGCTTAGCACACAAAATCATAGCCTTCATTAAAGCACACAACTCTTGTTTTTATGGAGTTCACCAATTCGCGGATATTAATTTTAATTGGTTTACACTTTTAAATACTTATACATGTATAAAGGCGAAATTATTATTATTATTATTATTATTATTATTATTATTATTATTATTATTATTATTATTATTATTATTATTATTATTATTATTATTATTATTATTATTATTATTATTATTATTATTATTATTATTATTATTATTATTATTATTATTATTATTATTATTATTATTATTATTATTATTATTATTATTATTATTATTATTATTATTATTATTATTATTATTATTATTATTATTATTATTATTATTATTATTATTATTATTATTATTATTATTATTATTATTATTATTATTATTATTATTATTATTATTATTATTATTATTATTATTATTATTATTATTATTATTATTATTATTATTATTATTATTATTATTATTATTATTATTATTATTATTATTATTATTATTATTATTATTATTATTATTATTATTATTATTATTATTATTATTATTATTATTATTATTATTATTATTATTATTATTATTACTATTATTATTATTATTACTATTATTATTATTATTACTATTATTATTATTATTACTATTATTATTATTATTACTATTATTATTACTATTACTATTATTACTATTATTATTATTATTACTATTATTATTATTACTATTATTATTATTATTATTATTATTATTATTATTATTATTATTATTATTATTATTATTATTATTATTATTATTATTATTATTATTATTATTATTATTATTATTATTATTATTATTATTATTATTATTATTATTATTATTATTATTATTATTATTATTATTATTATTATTATTATTATTATTATTATTATTATTATTATTATTATTATTACTATTATTATTATTATTACTATTATTATTATTATTACTATTATTATTATTATTACTATTATTATTATTACTATTATTATTATTATTACTATTATTATTATTATTACTATTATTATTATTATTACTATTATTATTATTATTATTATTATTATTATTATTATTATTATTATTATTATTATTATTATTATTATTATTATTATTATTATTATTATTATTATTATTATTATTATTATTATTATTATTATTATTATTATTATTATTATTATTATTATTATTATTATTATTATTATTATTATTATTATTATTATTATTATTATTATTATTATTATTATTATTATTATTATTATTATTATTATTATTATTATTATTATTATTATTTTTTTTTTTTTTATTATTATTCCACGCGTTTCCTAATACTTCATCTGTAACGGCAAGAGGAGCGTATACAACTATAATATACAAGTTAGCACATTACTGCCGTAGGTACACTTTCTTTTGTATGTTCACCTTCAAATCTAGGCAGATACATCCAAACGGTCAGGATTCTCCATATACAAGCTCCGAGTTAAGTATTGCGCAATATTGCAATATTACTCATTCTTGCGCAATCAAAATTCAGATCTTTCTCCGTTCCTTGGTGTGATCTTTCAGATCCCGCAGAGAACAGAGGTGTTGCAAGTATCTTATAAATAGTTGCAATACAATTTTATGTACCTTTATCTCCCTAGTTCACATATACTTTACATATAGGTAGTAAATAAACTATTCGATTTTCTACCAAAGGTTTAGCTATTTTATTAGGACACGTTTTAAGGCACACGAATATAAAATAAGAATATGTTTAGAAAACGCCCAGGTCTATGTTGCGAACAGTGTCATTTAAAGAATAATTGCCATTAACAGCAAAGTAGGAATGGAAATTCTATATCATTCAAGGTCCAACAATGATTTTCAAAATAAATATTCCCTTTACATGGAAAGTTATTTGTTACCTTTTATTTACGCAAAATTGTCTCTAAAATGTTATATTAAAAAGACGTTTACAATATTTATTTTAAAAATAAAATTTGGGTATATCTGTAACAGATCTATGAAGTACTCTTCATTTCCAATCAATTCTGCATATCTCTGTGCAACACGCAAACCTTTTTGCACAAAATTTGCAAAACACTTTTGGACAACACAGTCGTTTGTCATTAATAATTTCTGATATATTATTGGTTTACATTTTCCTATGCTGAATAGTTTTGAAACACTTGGTAGCACTTTTATTTTCCTTGATGTGCAAAGAATATGTAATTTCAAAGACAACAATCTCCTTACATTTGATAATAACTTTTCCCTCCATCAACGAAATATGAATGAAAATGTTACTATAAAAGTTTGCCTCAATTAACTTGAAATTGATGTCGTTTATTAAACTGCACACATGCCATTCCTAAAGCTTATTTCCCTATATAGTTAATATTAATCAATATAAAACTTAGCAGGAAGAGCTACATAGCACATTTCATTATAAATACAAAAGAAAATTCTAATATTAAATGTTTTAGAATTTAACGCTATAAGCTGTTAATAAAGTCTCCATGTTATCGCGACAGAATAATACTTTAAATGACTTGTATAACTAGGAAGCAATAAGAGAAGCAAAATCTTACTTTTCAAAATGTAGAGCACAATTTACGACAAATTTATATTTTTGTGGCGTTTAAATATGTCCCAGATATTCTTAACTTTTGTGTTGGAATATGTAGCTATGTCGTTTTTCGAATATTAAGCCACTATTAAGTTGTATAAGTCTATTAAGTTGTATAAGTAAAGTTATACTAAAGTTAAACAAAGTACAGTAGAACCTCATTTACGCGGATAAACTGGGACCAAGGCCGATCCGAGCTAATGAAAATCCAGGTTATCCAGAATATGAAGTAAGAACAATAAAGAAAATATGCACATGAGAAATATTTTAATGGGGTATAAAAATTACTATCGCAACATTTTCACCTAAAATCACTCACACTGCATCTACTGTAATAGCCTATGTATTAACAGTGGACTACATATTAGTCGGTAGTAAAAATCGCATTGAGTTTCTACTACCCCAGTTCACCTTAGCGCTTATTAGCAGCACAATATCACATCCGCTTCAACATTAGAAGTTCATTTGTCAATGTTTTTGCCTATTTCTCGAAATAAACATCAATTTCTCTAAGTTTATTACTGTTTGTGTGTGGTTCAGCTAATTCATCAACACTGTCTGAATCTGAATACACTTCATTTTCAGTGATACTGCATAGTGCAATAATGCCTTCTTCTGTAATCGGTTTATAACCTCCGTAATTTTCAATGTATCCTACATCAACATGGGAACAGCTATCCATATTTTTAAAAATGTTTATAGAAACTTCTTGAACACTTATTTTTTTCTTCTTCTTTAATCTTGTTTTCTGACAAGTCACAAAATTCATGTCACAACTTTTTCCATGTCTTTATCAAAGTTTCTCATGTAGGTGGGGTGAGTATAATGAATTCGCGAGGTGGCAAGAGAATTCGAGTAATATCCCTACTGAAAATAGCAATTTATCTTCTGTAAAACAAGTATTCGTGTAGGTACTACGTTAAATAACTTTTTTTTTTTTTTTTTTTCCAAAACTGGTCATAATTATCCAGACTTCCGGGTTAACAAGGTTTAGTATACAAGGAATTTGAAGGCAATTCTCGTCCGACTGTTTTCCTCGTGTTTAAGAGCTCCGAGTTCAAATCATGGTCTTGTTGAGTTAATGGAAAAGCTTTTTACAAAGTTGTCGTTTATCCTGAAAGATTAATATAGGGTAATCTTAAGCTCGATGGACCTTCGGCTCATTCGAGCATCATTTCCCCATTCATTCATCGTCCGTTATGGCTTAACGTTGGAAGACGAGAATTTAATATAGGGGAAAAAAAGGCGATCTGATATTAAAAAGAAAAGAAAAGAAAACTAACTAGCATTCTAGCCTTTTTATTTTTCTTGTGCTATGTGTGTCAATAATGTCTATAATGTGTCTATAATGTCTAAATTGAACTGAACGTTTATATCGATCGGCCAGGAAGTACATAGAAAGAAGAGTAAGCTTTTGTAATGTTAATATCTAGAAGAATGTGTGCAGAAAGTCATGTGAAGGGAACACTGTGACACACCGCTAGCTCAGCATGAATCGCCAAGAGCGTACGGATCAAGATGCCGATGCGTTTTGTTGCAGGGATAGAGGAGGGGGAGGGTAATGTGACGTAACAATAGCTACAGCTTGAGGCTCCATTCTATTTGCTTTATTGCGCTGGCTGTGGCAGGCACCATTGTTAGGTAGCAGGGCCCTGTTATATTTAATCCGATTTCCCGGCGACAGACGAGAAGGAACTGTTGAGTGGAGGTTAGGCTATTCAGAGCAGACCTCTGTGATTGGTAACAGACACTGTGGGGGGTCACTTCCGGAAGACGAGGTTTTTTATGTGAATCGTTTACATCCAGTCCTTCATCGTATCTATGAGGTGCATATTGCTGTCACACTGCGCATGCGCTATGTCAGCATGGTGAGCAAAGTGCATTTCATAATTGATACACCTCGGGTTTGGTGGTGAATGTCTATGAAACTCCTTTAGGAAAAACACTATCAGATATATGAACTATAAAAAAGTCTAGTACTTGAATAAAATACACTGAAAGGAGGGATTAATGCCTAGTTTAATGTATTTTACTCCCTTTTCTGCGAAACTATTTAGTAGAAGGAATCTGACATTCCAATAAAAAATATATCGAAATTTCACTTTTAAAATTACGTTTTGATGTACTCTGAATCATTGACACAGCATTCAATCACGTTATACATGATTTCTCGCGCCTGCCGATGTATGACAATTTTTTGTGATTACATCTGAACAGAGTGTACACACACTGTCACGTCCTTCCTGTATGTATGATAGGCTTGCGTAAACAACTCTATTGATTCACACTGCTTCCGATATGCTTACACGCTTTGCCATGTATTTTTGTGTGAAACACTTTTAGTAGGAAAATAAAAAACTAGATGATACAGAATGGCGACTATAAAACTACGGCTATCTCTCTGACTAGATTAAAAAATTACAAATGATAAACAGATGTAAATTTTTTTGTATAGTATGTCTATATCTTTTGGTTTGCCACTAATAGTAAACTATAATAAATTATTTCTCATTGAACATGAACTTACAGCATATTCATAAAAGGTAAAAACAAACCTGTACATTTTGTCTAATATTTAAGTATTTTAAATATGTGATGTTTCAAAAGATGGTAGAGCCAGTTTTGAGGACACTAAAAATATTGAAAATATGTTCATAAAAATTGAAAGTGTCTTTATTTATGGATGTCCCATAACTGCTGTGATTCTCAGCATCTCATTCTATATTGGGCTTGAAATACCGATTAAGTTTGCTCAAGGGCCTCTTTATCAGATGTGAGGTTCCTACAAATGCCATAAATCTACAACACGGGACTTCCGGCTTTACTTCCCTTCCCCAAAGACACCATTCCAAGGTTCGCCCTCCAAGAGTTTTGAACATATATTCCAAATCGCATATCTGACACGAGGAACCATATTTGTGCACGAAGATCGTACTATATCCGGTAGCTGATGTTTTCTTATTACGTTGGCACACCTGTAGGGCAGTTCCGCTTTAAGTTTTCCGAGGAGAAGTTGAAGCTGGTTCTTGAGTAGACATTAAAAGTGGGAGTTGATGACGTCAGACCCTGTATATGCTGTCGTCAGACTTTGTGGATCGCGTGAGTATAGCGATTTGACCTCTGCCCTTTCAGGTGGTACTACTACGACGATCATCGTTGTAAAGAAAAGGCGTGCCAGGTTAAAATGTGTACACAATTAAATTTGTATCATTTCTGCTTACAGATGGCTCTGGCTTCCTTGGGAATTAATATTTAATGAGACCAAAGACGTCAGTCTATGCATTAAAAATTGAAGTTCACGGCATATAAATAATTTCAAGTTTCAGCTATGTATATTTTAGTTTTAAGACAAACGGTTACGTGTTTATTCTAGATAACCTTACATAAGATGGTGGTTATAGCAGATTGGCCGTTTGTGTTAGTGGATAACGCCCCTTCCTATAGGACACGGAATGACAAGTGGTGACACTGTAGAAGGGACTTCGGGATGAAACCGTTAAAGGCCAAAGTTTGTGCATCCCCGGAATTTTTATGTTAGGACAAAGAAAACCTAAACCAGTAATCAAACAGGAGTCACAACGACGGTCTGGTGGGATTTGGATAGCAGTCCTCCCGTTCATCAGTCCGTGACATAACGATCTCTTCTGTATAAGATAAATTAGATTTCTGAGTCAAATTTAAATAATCCAATGTGATGGCTGCTTACATACGATACCATGTCAGAAAAATTTTGAAAAAGGCCTCTGATATGATATATTTACATTACTTCATTCTCAACACGCTACAACAATTAGTGTAGAACATCGGTGTATCTATATTATATAGTCTCATAAGTAATGTTATTTTTAAGGAAAAAAATATTACTTCAAATGTGTTCTGATAAGCAATTAACTAATTTTCATGGTATAGACTATGAGATTCTATGGTCTTGTGTCATCTTTCAGATAGGCTTATTATCCCACGATGGTACCAGCCTCTGGTTTTTGATGTGAAGAATTTGGTGACACCCGTTTGTACTGCTTCAATGTTGTCAAAATTTCTTCCACGTGGAAAAGATGAATCGAAAAAGATGATAATCTCTTGATACGGGATCAGGGCTGTGTGATGGGTGTGGTAGCAGTTCGATTCCACACAATCCCTGAACTTCTTCCCTGGTTGTTCCAGCAGTTTCGGGTGTTGCATTATCCTGTTGCAGTAGAACTATTTCGGTTAAGTAATGCTGGGGATCTCAGTCTCAAAATTTCTTGAACTTGTTGCACTTGTTGAGAATATAGATCCGCAGCAATCGCCCACAGCGAATCACACCTTCAAAATCTCACCAGACACACATCATTACTTTGGGGCCAAAAGTGGGGGTTGAGAGTTAACGAAAAGAAAATGAAGATCATGGGTTTTAAGAAAGGTTATAGATTGCGTAAAGATGAGAAATGGGAGATAAATGGAAGAGAAATAGAGGTCACAAGGAGATTTGATTATTTGGGGATAAGATTAAGCTGTGATTGTAAATGGACTGAACAGAAAAAATTGGCTCTAGCAAAAGGTAAAATGGCCATGAGTATTGTAAGAGCATGTTTAAGGAAATTACCTGATATTAATGTCAAATGGTTGGAAAGGACCTATACTGCCAAAGTGGAAAATAAGATGTTGCATGGGGCAGAGATATGGGGAGTGGATGAAGCATGGGAAGAGGTGGACGTTATTAACAGATCCTTCTGTAAATATACTTTGGGCTTACCGCTAGCTTCACCCAATGGGGCAGCACAATTAGAGTTGGGTAGGCATTCAACAAGGGTTAAAATTGTCTCAAGGGCATTGAAACATCTGTACAGAGTTGCCAATTTGGAGGGAAACAATATTATCAAGGAATGTTTTCTTTTGCAGATGAGAAGCAAATGGGGAGAGTCTTGGGCGCAAAAAGTAAGGGAACTGATGGAACAGAAAGGTATGGGACATATTTGGAGAAACGTGGAGTGTTATTATAGGGGCTTTTGGAAATAGGTAGAATTAAGGCTGGAAGATTTAGATAGCCAAGTTATATTTACCAGTGTAAGGGAGAAAAGATCATTGAGGATATATAGAGAAATAAAGACAGTGTGGGGGAGGGAGAAGTACATAGATGTGTGTAATAAATTAGGGCGAGAAGGATTTGCCTGGGCAAGGACAGGAGTTAGAAATTTGAAAGGTATTAGATATGAAAAGGATACAGGGAAACGCCCAATGTGTGCAGAAAATGATACAGATTGGCATAGTATACTTTACTACAAATAAACAAAGATATGGAGAGAGTAAATTTGGCAACAAAAATGGGACAGTTTTAGGGATGTGGGGGAGGTATTAGTAATAAAAGAATGTTATTGGTAAAAGGAGAAAAGAATGTAAGAAATATAGGTGAATATCTGGGGAAAGTTAGAGAGAAATGGTTAAGGTTGATAAAGAATAAATAACAATTAAGGGTTAGAAAACTAGAACGAGAGATACAATGTAGAGGAGGGTCATCAATACACGGAAAGCCAGGGGTTATGTGTATTGAGACCGAGACTCGAGGCAAGTAGGTATGAAGGTTATGTTAGATGTGAATAAGTCATTTTGTTATTGTGTGAAAGAATTGTTATAAATGTCGATGTATAAATGGAATTGTATGTAGAAGAAAGATGAGAAATAAATACAAATACAAATATTCTGAGGCCGAACTTATTTTTTTTAAGGTTCACTTTGGCAGGTTGGTGGGGATCAAACCACTGTTTCGAGACATCAGGGTTTCGGTAATATAACCATTTTTCATTTCAAATGACAATTCTCCTGACAAATCTATCATCCATGGGATTACGGATAACCTGGCAAAAGATATTCACTCTATGTTCAGATTGTTGAGGTGTCACTTCATGAGATATAGGTCCACAGCTTCTATATGATTTTCAAAATGACTTAATGTGGCAATTTATGGTATCTTTTGATGCCCAAGTCCTTCTGGAAGTCTACGGACACCTTTTTGTGGATTTTCTCGCAAAACTTGGCATGTATCCTCAATATTCCATACTTCAGGTCCTTCAGAACGTGATAAATCTTTATTGTTTTCGTCTCCATTGTTGAAACTTTGGAACGCTGTGTCACACGCTCACTAACGACACCTTCTCCTTCCACAAAACATATTCTTCAAGCTGTGGCACAGACTTTGTAATTTTGTTTCTAGTAGTGTTTCAGGATTGTAAGTTCAAACTTTGTTATCTCCATTTTTTATTATTTGTTAACAACCGAAAACTGCTACATGCTCGCAATGTTCTCAATTATAGTGATATCATCCTGTAATTAGTATTGCCAAACCAAAGAAACAAAATAAATTTCCCAAAATACCAAAATAAAATAACCGGCATTAGTTATGCAACAACCTAATATTGAGCGTGTGTGAAATATACCTAAATCAAAGCTGTAATACTGAATTAATACAAAATTTGAAATATTTAAGTTTAATAGGTTCTAAGGATGAAGAATGAATTGTCCTCCCACCCAATACCTCACCTATACCTAAATTCTTCTTAAGTAGGTGCTTTTGATTTCCTCAAAAAAATTATTATGCTTATTTTGGTAAGCATATATTTAAAACACAAATCAAATATACAAACGTCTTGGATTTTCTGGGAAGCCTGTACATTTACTTTGATAACTTTTTCCCGCCGCTTAAACTCGTTTCAAGAGCTGCCTTCAACGAAAATTGAGAAAATTGAATTAAAACTTCGTAAAATTTGTTTGTTTGTATTTTACGTCCTCCAACGGTAAGTCATGAATGAAATGGGTGAAATGATGCCGGGGCCCGGGGTCATTAGAGCTTAGAGATACCCGACATTCGTCTTTAAGGATCAGGGAAGACCCCGGAAAAACCTTATCTAGGTAACTCACCCTAACCGAGATTCGAACTCGGGACCTCTTGAACGTGAGACAGACACGCTACCATCTACGCTACCGAGGTGGGCAACTTCGTAAGATGAAACGGTGTCAGCGGTGGGATGCATTATGATATAATGCACTATAGGTTTAGACAATCATGTTCTCTGGAGGTTAACTATTGTTAAATAAATAGCTATTTAAAGCAATAAGAGCTTAAAAGTACAGTAACAAATGGCCAGGGATGCAGGTGACCCATGGGAGCTGGCTAAGAGAAAATGAACTACTCAGGAGGTACGGGATATTGAACCAAGGCAAAAAGCTACTGCACTTTGACATGAATCGTGACTTGAGGCAAAAAGGGGTTGCCTTGAGTATTCCCTTTGCTGAGTGCCGCACAGCCATTACCGTAAGATTCCAATTTTATGTAATGTATGTACTTCCTCAAACAATACCCAAGACTAATAGCAGTCTTTTTCAATGCAGAAAAGGGGATTTGGTAGCCCTGGAGACAAGGTAAAGTGGATGTATGTATCCTGACGCACATTATTTCCTGCAAGGTAGCTCTTTAAACCAAAGGAAAATTAAATAATACAGTAGGAGCCATCTGATTAAAGCCTTCGTACTTAAATACTAGGTCTAACTTTCCAAAGCAGTTGCACGCCACTCAGAAAGGTCACTATGAATACTTTTGATGTTGTCTTACATAAAGAACAATGGAATTTGGTTTAGAAGCGAAATAGAGATTCAGTACTGCGGTCAAACAAAAGGGGTGAGGCGAAAGAAAACAATTGTTGGTCATATTTAATGTTTCCAGACTGATCATCCCCAGCCACTTCACAAACACGCTGCAAATCTCAGAAGAAATTATTCTCTCCACAAAACACATCTACCGCACATGCATAACACTACCGGCCACCCCGCCTAACTGAAAGACCAAAGGAAAGAAATTGAGACAGGACAATTCGTGATAGTATACAATTCGCTACAGGATTAGCCTTCCGACCTGGGAGTGACAGTACGAGACGCCTGCCTCTGTTGTATAGGTAGTGGCGTGTCTCCCTCACGTTCAAGAGGGCTCGAGTTCGAATCTTGGTTTTGTTGATATACCTGGATAAGATATCTTCGGTGTTTTCACTTATTTTATCAGGACCCTAATTTCATTTGAGCATCGTTCCACTGATTTCATTCTTGGTCTGATTTGACAAAGTTGGAAGATGTAAATTAAAAAAGATGTTTGAAAAGCAAGTAGATTTATATTCTAACTTTGAGGTTCAGTTCTTTTTACTTGATTCTATGAGAAGCAATAGAACTGACAGCTAAAGTTTTAAAGTTTTGAAAAAGTCAGAAAATGAAACAAAAACACAGCAAATGTTCAAGCAAGGTACAAATTTACAAATTTACAAAGGTACAAATCCTGGTCTAAATTTCATAATAATCATATCGGAAATCCTAATTAAAGTTTCGGTAGAAGATGTTCTATCTCGTCCAATTGTGATATCACCCATGTAGAGAGGTTGGGGCTGACGACGTGAACATCCGCTAGAGAAATTATAAATCCTACTTAACTTTCACATTCTAGTCAAGCATGTTTCAGAACTTCCTTTAACTTTATGCTCAATGTGTTGCGACTCATTCGAGACTGTCAAAGGTCCATTTACCCTCATATTTTATCTCCATAACTATCAATTATGACAATTATTATCATAGTGTTACTTTAATGTCAAATACTGAATATTACAATTTCCAACTTCCACCTACAGAATAAGATAAATAGAAATAAAATACGTTGCACAGGACGCCATTTACGCAACTAATGCCATATTTCTAGTACATAAGTAATTCAGGTGTAGGCGTTTGTCCTGATATACGTTTTTAAAACGCGCCTGTGCCATCGGGAGTGAAATTAACACAAAATCCCATTACAATTTTCCCGAGATTTCCTCAAATGAAACCACCGGATATATATTAGCACTAAATGATAAATAATGTTAGCCACTATACACTTAAAAATATTTAGTAATTATTTTCCACTTATCTTAAGAAGTTGATGACAATACTTCTATCTTCTTTAATCGAAATTAATTTCATGGACATTTGCCCACATCTTCTGTCAACACAAATGTGGGCAAATGTCCATGAAATTAGTTTCGATTAAAGAAGATAGAAGTATTGTCATCAACTTCTTAAGATAAGTGGAAACTAATTACTAAATATTTTATTTGTATAATATTTATTATTTCACTGTAACTAACTTCATTTTCTGTGTAATGTTAGTCACATTTGAGAAATAATTTGTCGTTACTCTATTTCAATATTTAGGGTACTATCTATTAATTTTTCAAAATTCAGAGTATTTTTCTGAGCATTTTGAACTTGCACCATATCATATGTATTACTCGGGTATTACTTGCATTACACTGATACATAATGAGTAACCAGGGCTTAACAGCCCGATAATGGGTCTGAGCCTGCCAACCCGACTGCCGGCCTCACGCCAACATATGCAAAGTTATCCAACAGATAGAGAGAGGAGATGTGGTCAGCGTTGGGGCACCCACAGACGGAAAGTCGGCTTTCTAGACCAGGGTTCATTACCTAGCGTAGCTCCTCAATTTCGTCACTATGTTGAGTGGCCACCGGTCCTATTCAGGACTAAAAACCTTATCAAGATGACTCACCCTACCCGAGATTCGAACTCGGAACCTCCTGAACGTAAGGTAGAGATGCTAACACCACTAAAGAAGCAGGCCTAAAAAGAATATGAAAGTTGAATGAATATGAAGAATATAAGCTTTATTAGTCATGTAATGGGGAAATTAGTTCCGAATTTTCTTTTTCATTATTTAATAATTGCAGTAGGAGGAGAATTTTAAATACTGAGAAATGTTTAAAATATTACAGCAGAGGAACAAAGACTGTAAAATTCTTTTATATGGACTGGCCTGATATTATATTCGTGTATTTTTTATAAAATTGTATGCAAGTTTAACTCAAAATTCTACTGCAAAAATACTTCAGTCAATTTTGAAAAAAAAAAATGTTAGAAATGTCAAAATTCGACTGAAATGGAAAACACTCACTCTACCTTAGGTTTATTAAAACGTAACGTAGCTTCTTAATTTTTCTCCCACGTCATATATATAACCTTCCTTGCGAATGGCACTTAATAAAAGTTAGAAAATCTGAACAGTAACTTTTTACTGTGCTTATTCAGTTTTATTATCGTTTCCCAAGAACACATAAAGCCAATCATGTTTTCCTTTAGCATAAATTTCTGACTAGCAAATTGCAGGTGTCTTGCGCCGTGGCGTAGCGGGCTTAAGGCAGCACACCTTAGTCCGTGGCCACGGAAAGTGACCCGGGTTCAATCCTAACCATGTGATGGGGATTTTAAGTCACGTGTATAGGACCGGTGCCCACTCAGTATCGTGAGGAAAGTGAGGAACTTACGCTAGATAAGCGGCCCTCGTCACGGAAACCAACAATTCCGGATGGGGGATGCCGAGGTGCTGACCACATCTCCTCCCCGTATCGGTTGGATGGTCGTCCACCTCTACCGTGTGTAAATGGGTGGGAGGCCGGCAGTCGGGTTGGTAGGCCTTGGCCATCTAAGGGCATGTTGCGCCAGGGTTTAACTTAAAATTGCAGGTACTAGAACCCATGTGACAGCAAGTATATACACATCTTAACCAATTTAGTAAAGCATTTTGTAATATTTGCTTAAAATTATCAAACTAAAATATTTATATTTATGTGCATAGAAATTTGAAACCAATAACAAACAATATCTCGGAAACGATTAACAACAGAAAACCCGTTCTGTTTGTTCAAGAACACCTTTACCAGGTATATGAAGGTGTTTCAGAATAAAGATGACTTCATAGGCCTATATCAAGAATTTTCCAGGTATTCATTTATTTTATGATGAAAATGTCTTAAACATTTAGTATCTTAATTAAAATGCTATAGAAAATAAAACTGAGCTGGACTTTCTTCAAAATGTTCTTGTCGTATCCTTCTGAACTTGCACAATTTAATGAACACACACACACACACACACACACACACACACACACACACACACACACACACACACACACACACACACATGGACATGTCCCTGTGGACCTTTTCATAAAACTCCTTCAACTGGATTCAATTCGATTGGATTTGATTCGAAGTTTATTTCGGGGTAGAACAGAACACCATTTTTTTAATAAACAGTTAAAGTGAAAATCTTGGTATATAATTTGTTGTATGGAATGCCATTTATTTTAGAGAAAATAAAATAACTTGTCGAGCAATCCTAGAACTAGCTTTTTCGACAACTTAAATGGCAATTCTTTAGAAACACTCTGGAATACTCTGACAACCGCTTCAGAAACTAGACATGCGATACTAGCGCTGCTAGCGTCGAGGAAGTAAACAAAAGAGTCTCTCATTTTCGTGAGCAAGGGTAGGTCCAACAATGGCCGAAAGAAAGGGCTCCAGTAGTGCCTATTCAGCAGGTGAGTTAGTTAATCCTTCATCTCAAGTGTTCCCGGGAATCTCTGCTTTAAATTCTCGCGAGTTTTCGAAGAAGACGGCTTGAAACCTGAGAAGCGAAATGATTACTGTCAGATGAAATTTTAAAGCAGTAACTTTAGAGCTGCTAAGCTTCCAGGAAGAGCAGTGGTTTTGACAGCACAGGGAGATGCAAGATTGTTTGAGGTCAGTCTCTCGCATTACGTGCTTTTCCTGGAGGAAAAGAGGTGTCACGCAGTGCGACTGTTGACTGAAAACGAGGTTACGCAATACTCGCGTTAGGTTATATCCACCAGGTCAGAATAAAGTTGGATTGATAGGGATTTTATATTTTAATGGTGCTATTAAGCCGCTTTGTAAGGAACATGTTCTCATAACCTCCTCTCGACAGTCTTTAAAGTCTGGAAATGCTGCAAGTCTATAATAACCTTAATCGAGAGATCTACCGTAGTCCCGAAAAGTCAAGTGATATTTTAGAGTATATTTAACCATAGAAAATACAAAATGTAAACGCTGCACCTTCCCTTTGGTGTCATTTTAAAATATTTAGCCATTGATATTGTATATCTATCGTAGCGATATTAGAGAGTAGAGTATATTTTGTTTTCTTGCGTCTTTTGTTTTCTTGGTTCGTGAGCATCGTGAGAAATAAAATACTTCACGCATTTGTTTTCTATAGAGTAAATACAAACTGATTACTACTCCTTGGCATTCCCCCTTAAAAGTAAAAGCCTTCTTGCAAATATGTTTTATTATAACTCTATTGCGTTTGTATTCTAGCACATAGTCTCTGTACATTCCTTTTAGCAATTTATACACTGAAACTAGAGAGTGTCTCACAGTCTCTGACCAGTAGAAAGAAATATGGATATTTATTCAATGGTCGAAAGAAATAAGGACATCGATTGAGTGTTTATAATATTAATAGATATAATATATAACAAGATCTGTGCTTAAGAAATATGTGACTTAACTTTGTAAACTGATGTTTAACACATTCCCCAACCAATCAGAATGGTCTTCAGGATTCAGTTTCGAGTCTATTATTATTTATTATTATAATAAATAATGGCCCATCAGTGATAAAAACACGTCGCTTATATTTTCAGATGATTAAATATCCTCATTAACCAATAACAATTAGCAAATCTGAGATTTATTCTACACTTTTACTACGCTAGATCATTATTAAAGTTCATATAAATGCTGAAAGGAAAAAATAATTAAATTTCACGGTGAAAATATACGCACTATGAAAATAATGACATCATAGAATTTAATATTTGTTGTAATAAGAATTGTAAATATATTAATTATATATTTTTATTATATTTTGGAATAAGATTGAACTACTGTCTCCTTTACCACATATTATGGAAAGTAAATGCCCATAATGATGTTATTTTGTGTAAAATTTCACACCCCGATCAATTTCTTCTGAATGGGAAAATTTTTCCCTTATCCTCAACTTATCTACTATAGCTTAGAAGAGACATTGTTCTATGTTTAAAAAAATACAATATTTTTAAAATATTCTCATGACAATTAAAATGTGTATATACATATTGAATTAACGTATTCTTTAATCGGAAGGAAGGAATTACTGGTAAATGAAATAAAAAAGTGAATGTTTTAGAACCACTGTGTTTTTGAAATGCAATTTTATGTCACGTCGCCGACCTTCAATGCAACTTTATTGGTATGAATTGCACAATAATTTGTTATTTTGGGGATACCCATCTATAAAAATTAGTCAAAAAGTGCAAAAAATGACAAATTTTCTTTTTGCCGAATTAAATAGAGTAATCCGTGTACATCAATTTCCTATTACGTTTAATGTCATGTAACCCTTTAAAGATTGTGGCATATGACTATTTAAGTGGGCCAGTGAAAGTGGGGACAGTGCTTTATGTCACCTATTTTGGTGATTTCCCCGCTTTTCAGAACATAAATTGCTCCACACGATGCAGATTTCAAACTAGAAGCTTGAGAATTTTGTGCTTGGAAAAAACAGTACCAAAGGAAGTTGATGAGATAATTTTTTATAATGTCACCAGTGTTCACGCAATTAAATAACAAAGCACACATTTCACAAGCAAATATTAAAAATTAATAAAAGGAGAGTTGAATAATTTTTTATCCTAAACCAAGGGTCCGTTTAAGATTTCATCTCACAAATTTACTGATAATGTATTTATTGGAATAACAGCAAAGTATTATTTTTCTGAAACTAAAATTGTATCATGTGGAGCAGTTTAATTAAATGACAATAAAACACTATAAATATTTTAATATTACAAGAACTGTTTTGAACACAGGTCTGAAAATTGGTCTGTGAACTATTGTTAAGACCACAATAATTGTGTTAAAGTTTAAAGTTCTCCAACGTTAAGTCATATTGGACGGTGAATGAAAGGGGTGAAATGATGCTCAAATAAGTCCAGGGTCCATGGAGCTTAGAGTTACCTAACATTCGTTTTGAAGGATAAGGGAAAGCCCCGGAAAAAACCTTGTCCAGGTAACTCACCCTGACCGAGATTCAAACTCGGGACCTCTTGAACGTGCGGCAGACACGCTACCATCTACGCTACTGAGGCGGGCAATCCAAGCAAAATTTTAAATTTTAAGAATTTCACAGATGGGTATCCTTAAAACTCTGACGCTATTCAGTTGTTTCTTGTGAGGCCATAAAAGAGCATGGTTTTATGTTACGTCAACCGCTTTCAATGCAACTTTATTTATTGGTATGAATTGCACAATACTTTGTTATTTTAAAACTCTGATGATATTCAGTTCCTTGTGTGTGTGTGTGTGTGTGTGTGTGTGTGTGTGTGTGTGTGTGTGTGTGTGTGTGTGTGTGTGTGTGTGTGTGTGTGTGTGTGTGTGTTAGTGTGTGTGTGTGTCTATAAGGCCATAAAAGAGCATGGTATTTCAATGTCAGATAGAGCGACTGTGCTTTAAACCTTTCCCATTTGATAGGTACATTCATCTTGTACCCGAATATTCTTCTTATACAGCGAAATATGAAATAAAAGTGTTTTTCTTCTAGGCAAGGACATGCAGGATATATTAGATGAAATGTCATAGTTAAAATACTAAAGAAACACAGAGCTGTATGGTTTCAGATATGTCCAACTCCATCCGTCTCCATAGCCTGGTGGTAGCGTCTGCCTCACCTACAAGAGATCCCGAGTTCCAGTCTCGGCCATGGTGATTTATCTGTAAAAGAGACTCTTTTTCCGGAGTTTGCCCTTATCCTGAAAGATGAATGTCTGGTAACTCTAAGCTCTGTGTACCCAGCACTCATTTGAACATCATTACATTCATCATCCGACATGACTTAACGCTGCAGATTTTCCCTTATCCTGAAGGATGAATGTCTGGTAACTCTAAGCTCTTTTGATAGAGTTGACATGAAAAATTCAATGCCACGGCCGGGAATTGAACCACGGATCTACGGGTTTCCGTACACTCGCTCATACCCATTGAGCTATCATGGCCAATTTGCCGTCATGACATTAAATTCTCCAAGCTCTATGTACTTATTTGAAAATCACTTCATTCATCGTCCGACACGACTTAACGTTGCAGGTTTTCTCTTACCCTGAAAGATGGATGTGCGGTATCTCTAAGCTCTATGTAACCTGGACTCATTTCAACATCACTTCATTCATCTTCCGATATGACAACGTTGGAGAAAGTAAATTTTTAAAACAATCCCATCTATCGTATTAATAAATTTTCGTAAGAATAATTTGTGCAAGTGATATAAAAATAAAAGCATAATGTGTAGAAAATGTATAACATAACAGAATTTTTATAGTATTTTCAGGAGAAAGAGGACATAAAATATTTAAAGAGACCAGTCCCTCCACCTTACAAATAGCAAACCATGATTGTACTCCTATAATATATGAGACTAGAATAATCCTTTTGGAAGTTTATCACCTCTACAAACAGCGATGAATGTTCCTCCAGCAGTATCTCTGTCTCTCTGCTTCTCGCCTCTAGTATGGAGCAAGAACTCTGTCGCTGAAGCCAGCCAGTCACTTCAATCCATCTCAGCCACCCCCAAGTCAATTTGTCACCCGCCCTTGTTTCGTTTCCACTTCAATTCCGTGTAACATGCAAGTGCTGGGGTGGGTCAGCTAATCTAAAAACCGGTGTCCT
The DNA here is from genome assembly GCA_030765055.1 of Mantis religiosa. Lineage (NCBI taxonomy): Eukaryota > Metazoa > Arthropoda > Insecta > Mantodea > Mantidae > Mantis > Mantis religiosa. The sequence continues at coordinate 159,096,405 of CM060949.1, forward strand.
GTCTTTACTGAGTTATGTCTTTCTTTGGGGAAAATCTTCCCTTCTTGTTAAAGTGATTCCTTTTCTTTAAAGGAAGCCCTCCCTGACATCCACCTTATTATCGCCTGCTATGTGTAACAGTCACATCGCTCTTACCTAGGGCAGGCATGGCACTCTCCGAGTGTTGCGAATGATCTGATTTTACGCCAAGTGTGCACGAATGCCCTTTTATTTTTTTCGAACTTTACAGAAACTTTGCACAAATTCTCCCTGTTAGAGTTGCTTATTTCTATGTCTTCCCTTCATTCATTACATCCTATTTAACATCTAACGAGGAAGTACTACTATTCCGTATTTTATCCACTTTGTTCATATTTCCTTTAACCATTTTTGCCTTATTTTAAATATTTTCCAACCTTCTCCATATATTCATTTGATCTGGATCTTCCTGAATTTTACCTCTTTTGCGGACATGATCAGAAAATTCAAGGCACACATGTCATTTGTCTCGAAAGAGGATCTAAACATAGTAGATCAAATCCTTGGAGCCAATTTTGATAAAATCAAAATTTAAAAAGTACTCCATGTAAAGGATATTCCTAAAAATTTTCATGTTGCACCCCTTTTAATGTGCTGATCTTAATATGCCATATGGCTCATTATAAATGTCGTTTGGTATGGCTGTAATTTCCTCCAGTATGGCCTAATTGAGCTCATTAATGTTCCTTGGTTTCTCAATGTACACTTGAGATTTGAAGTAGCCCCTAAGGAAGTAGTCGCATACTCACAGATCTGGAGAGCGTGTGGGCCACCGAATGTCTTCTCCTCTTCTTGAAATCACTTTGTTTAGAAACATTTCCGTAACCACTGCAAGGTACACGTTGGCAGTATGAGCCTTAGCCATATCTTGTTGAAACCAGATGGTATTCCACGATAATATAACTGAGTAGTAAGGGAGTCCCCTAAAATCTCTAGCTATCAATCTGATGTCAGTGTTACAGTTCTATCACTCTCTTAAAAAAAAGGATTTATGATTCCAAAGTTCCAAACCGGACTGTTACATGTGGTTATGAAGAAGGTACATAAACGGTTATTGTGTATGTGACTCCAACAGCGAAAATTTTGATTGTTCACCATAACACTTAAACTCATTAATATGACGGTATCATCATTAAAGAGGTTCACAAAATTTTCACAGAATGTAATTCAATTAGCCTTATCACAGTCTTTTAATTCTTGAACCACAAACATATTGTAGGGAAAAGTCCTTGGTTGATAAACACAGCGTGTTTTCTTTCCTTGACTAAGAATTGTTCTTATTGTCTAACCATTTCAATATTTTCTGGTATGCTCACGGTGTGCACAGGACCTGATGGTTTCTTCTTCACTGTAGAAACAGCTAGGATATTCTATATCCATAACTTGACAGTGTTCCGGCTAGGAATGTTGTCGTGACGTAGGACATTAAAATGACGACGAAATAATCGTTGTGTAATGACAGCCACGTCACCATTAAAAAAAAGTTTCCACCACCAAAGCACAATGTTCAGCATTCCATTGTGCCATTCTTGCAACAATGGCAAACACTGATCTTGCGCGTGACATCTCGCGCATTCTTTTATTTGTCCTATTTACCAACTTATATAAACTTGAAAATCGTCAGGGTCCCATGGCCCACTCCTTACAAACCAACCTTTCGTTTTTGGGTTGCGCTGTTCAGAACACACTGATGCTTCTTCTATGAACTGAATCAAATCATGTTCAAGTTTTTCTTGGGAAGCAATCCAGGTGAAAAGACGATTAGAAATCGACGTTTCGGGAGTGTACATCTCTCCCATCATCATGATATTTATTAAATGTTATAACCACAAATGAATAACTGGATATGACACGAATATAAACAGACAAAATACTATCAATATTCTTACTACTGAACTAAAAACTGTTTTCAGTAAATTAAATCCCAGGTCAGGAGATGGCGTGAGTATAGAAAATTAATTGGGTCAAAGAAAGTTACTACTTGATTATCAAGCTGTATAGATCTGTGATCCTTAAGTCGACGGATTTCCACTTTAAGGCCAGTTTCCAAGAGGAGCTGAACTGAAATCCAGCATCACGATTAAGCGTACTCCTCTCGGAGGAAATGGCCAAAGCCTCCTTAACTCTTCGCTCTCAGTAACTGTTGCATTTTGCCAAGATGGTTGTCTCCCGAAAGGTGGCTCTATGGTCGTTATCAAAAGAATGTTCTGTCAGTCCAGACTTCTCAGGTTGCATTAAACGAATGCTCCGTTCATGTTTGCTTATTCTGGTAGCGATGGTCCTTCCGTTTTGTCCTATATACGGTGTCCCACATTCACAGGGAATGCGGTACACTCCCGGAACTTGGAAATCCAGTTTGTATTTCACTAGTCTCAACAGATGTTCAATCTTCGGAAGTGGTTTGCGGATGGTTCTGGTGTTGTATTTGGCGAGAATTCTGCTGATTCTGCCGGAGAGGTTGCCGGTAAACTGCATGCAGGCTGTAGCGGTAGGCCTACCTGACGCTTGCATTTAATAAATATCCTGATGATGAGAGAGATGTACGCTTCCGAAACGTCGACTTCTAATCGTCTTTTCACCTGGCTTGCTTCCCGAGAAAAACTTGAACATATTCGAAACCAGGAAAGCTTCAGGTCTAATGAATCAAATGATTATCAACAGTGGTATTCTTGTAGAAAACTTATATAATAGAAAAAAACTTAAAAGTGTCCGCAGGAGTAATATCTATAAATACTTATTCATCGTATTTGGAAATTATTCAGGCAAAACGCCTTGCACAATTCATGCTTAGATAGCGGGAGCCCCATCTTGCTGAAAAGCATTTCCCACCCATATATATATATATATATATATATATGATTTGACCAATCCCTATAATATGAAGTATAACTTTAGAATATATTTCTGTATTCTTAAATCGGGGGGGGGGGGGGAGACAAACATTCTTAAGCCTCATAAACTTTTAATAGCTCATTTTGTTGTGAACGTTTTCTCCGAACTTATAACAAAGTAAGAACAAATCTGCTAATGGTGCATTGCTAAGTTTTCCACTGCAGGCAATCCATTTTGTTCAAGACTTGTATTACGTCCTGGGGCATTAAATCTTAAATGCACACGGTAAGTTACTGCTTCATATTAGCCTCGTTTGTATTGGAAAACAGAGAGTGTGTACGTACTTAAACTCTTAATGTGTACCATAAATATTGTGGAAATATTCCAAGTCTTAGATATAAATTATGTTTGTAGGAACTGTTTTCAAAGAGCCAGAATGCTACTTCAGGCTTAATAAACAAAGCATACAAAGGTTTCTACAAAAAGAATATCAAACAAGAAGTAGTGAAGAGATGGAAGACAATTCTCTAGAATTACTAGAAAAGATGTTAATAACAAAAAGTGTGCAATATGTTACTTTCATTTGATGTACCTTCTAAGAGCTGTTCTTACAAAAGCTTATTGTTTTATAAGTCTGCTAAGCCAGCAAGTATTCCAGGAAAAGGAAATACTTGTGTGAGGTATTCTCTGATAATCTTCCGTTTGAAACTAATGCATAAAAATTTTATTCATTAGATTATTAATTTTTACTTATTTTACATTATACTTATAGTAGGTTGAAGTATTGCATTTCATCCAAATATTCATTTGAAGATTTCATCGAAATGATTGTATTGAGGTCCTCAAATAGTGGAACCCTGGGTTGATTTAAATATCATATCATTTTCGTATGATATAACTTTATGTTGGAGGATGGAAATTTAAAAGAAAACACCGGATTGATAAGGGAAAACCACGAGAATCCCAAGACATAATGCACTGTCTTCTCGAATCGATCCCACGAACTCTCGAATGCGAGTTGTATTGTTGCCTCGGCATCAACTTAGTATGAGGATTTATATGGAGGGGATTCGGCAGTGCGACCAGTCGTAGTCTGTTATATCTTTGCCGCCAAGTGGGGCAACCCCGGGAGAAAGGATGAGGTGAGAGGAGAGAGAGGGCGGCCGCCGCAATGAACCACGACATGGCAAAGGACGGGGACCCTACTTTTTACTTAGATGGAAGCCTCCCACGGGGAATTGCCCCTACTGTGGTTCGTAATTGGCCCCGGCAGCCGTTTCGGAGATCGACAACCCTCCCACGGGGGATGATGATGATGATGATGATGATGATGATGATGATGATGATGATGATGATGATATGGATATAAGGGCGCTCAACTGCTTGGCCATCAGTGCCCTTACAGAAATTGATTCATGGCAATAGCCAGATATAAATTAGTCAAAATTTAAAAAACATATCAAAACAAAATTACTAAAATATAAATAACAACAATAAACAATACAAAAGCTATAATTTCCCCTTAAAACTAAAAGCCATAAAATACTATTTTCAATAAAAACTTGCCATGACAAGAGCTACCTGCCCAAAGGTGGTCGAACCAACTTGTTGCGTTTCTTTGGGGCAGGGCTAGAGCTTTCAGCAGGTTTTTCCTCCTTTTCCTCGCTGTCGTTTGGGCAGTGAGGACAGCATCTACCCGCTCCACTTCGTCAATGGAAGAGGACGGCTTACGCACTGCTGAATTCAAATCCAGTCTCTCGACAGGATCGGAAACTGCGACCGGCGAAGATGAAAGTAGCCGATCGGCGTCCTCTCCAGATGAGTCCTCAAACTCGTGAGGAGTGAACTCGTGAGGACTCCCACGGGAGGAGGAAGTGCTTCTCTCAGTGCATATCATTCTGCCATCTATCTCCGAGACACCCGCCGAAATTTCTACCCTGGAAAAGACCACAAGGTGAGAGATGATGTGAAATAACAGTTGTCGCGTTATCTCGAAGGTCCCTCGCTCCGTCGGGCTTCGAAGCGACATCTATTGACTTCGTTGTACTAGTCACTGTTATGACTAAGGAGGCGCAATTATCTTAGGGTCCGCCTCAACGAATATCTATATCACTACTGAACTATGGTGTACGTGATGTGGTTGAACTGGAATTTTTCATTTTTTCAGGGTTGTTGAATAAAAAGTCTTGTAATACTTTTGTATCGGCGTCAAGTTACTCGGAAGTCTGCAGGTTTCAGTGATTTAAGCGGCACTCGCGGACTGTACTCATAATCATATATGTATGCTTGAAGCTCTCTAAATCTGAGAATATTCTATATAACGTCAGATGAACTTTGCACTTCACGTCGCTTGATGCTGCTGCTATTTGTAACACTTCTCCCTATTGTACACTTCGCCAGACTGCCTCGATTCGGTTCTAACACTGCCCTTTTCTAAACTCTCCAGGAACGGTAAATTCATTTCTTCGGCTAAACAAAAAGGGAAGGCCAATAAACCTTACGGTAAACGCTAAGGGGGTAGCAGCAACGAAAGCTGTCCCGTTAGTTGCCCCGAAACCTAGCAGACAATCTGGAGAAACCACGCCTGTGTATTTTCTTGGTTATAAATTTCGAGGCTTACATTTTATACATAATTTATATATGTGATACGTTAATGCAAATATTATTATAAACTCATAGATATTACTATTGATATAATTGTTTGCATAATTTTTAATAATTCCTGAATTAATGAAATATAACTATTTATTTTATACTAGAATAACAGGCAGGCGGAAATTTTGCTACATATTACAGATGAAATGGAGGGACATGAAATTTGGGTAGTGTAATTAAATTAAGCTACCCAGCATTCATCTGGCGATACGGGAAAAGCCCGAAAAAACCAGGGTCAGTCGGCTACGGGAATCGAACCCGCACCTCCGGAATTTGGGCCACAGACAAAACCGTTTGAGCCATCCCGCTGGTCATTTTACTGAAGCTCTTTGGATATAACATGTCAGACTTTTTTCTTCCTCTTTCTAAACTCAGAAGATTAAACCAAATTTTGTAGCGGTGAAGCATAAAGGACATTCCTTAGTGCATTGTCGACTGCCATAGCCCGAGTCAATGAAGTGCACTCGTATCAGGAGTAGACGAATGACAGGTCCTTTATAACAAACTCAGTTCAGACAGATATCTAAGACCCATTTAGCCAACTTCAAGCAAAGTTCCAAACTAATGATAAGCTCTCTCTCGAAGTGGACAATGCCACTGTGGTATTTTCCTCACATCTAAAGGTTTATCCACGTGACTTGCTACGGATCTGATTTCAATGTGTTTGAAGTAAACCATGTTAGAACTGTCAGAGTTATCGAAGTACCTACTTCTAAGATGCAATTTGGGCTTCATATCTTATCTGAAGTATCTTGAAGATGCAGTTCGTCATGACAGTAAGAAATCCCCTTCCGCAGTTTCACTGAAATTTTGATTAAAACCGAAAGACAAAGAAACTCTGATATATTGTATTTATATATCGCGAATTATTGCTACAAAGTCCCTTTTAATTTCTCAAGCACGTAGAGAAGGTCGCCTCTTTAGCGCTGCTGCTTAACAAGCAGGAGACCTCGGTTCTATTCCCGGAACCGACCTCTACCCCCTGTGAAAATCAGTCCTTAGTTATTCTCAGTAGGTACACTACTGGAATTATCTTGCTAGCGGGAGAATTCATTGTACTCATCCCACCTGTTTGTGACAAGCTTGCAAAAGAAACTTTCATATTCATGGAAACAGTTGTGGCCCAGTATGTATGGCTTGCCAGAGAATAAGATTGAAGGAGAAGAAAAAATAAGTAGGTATGGAACAAGATTTTATAGACATTTTTAAAAATATCGATATCTGTTCCGATGTTGATGAAGAAGACTGACAATGACGGAGGTTACAAACCGATTACAGAGGAAGGCATTACTGCACAATGCAGTGTTACTGAAAATGAAGGGTATTCAGATTCAGTCAGTGTTGACGAACCAGCTGTGATTATGACCCACACACAAGCAGTAACAAACATAAGAAATTGATGCTTTATTTCGAGAGTCAAGACGAAAAATTGACAAATGAACGTCTAATATTAAAGGTGGATGCGGGATCGCTCTGCTCGTAAGCGATACACTAAACTGAGACAACAGAAGCTCACTCCTTTTTTCTACTACCGAGTATTTTGTGGTAAAGTGCAAATACATAGTACCTACAGTACATGCAGTGTACTTGTTTTTAGGTGGAAGTGTGCCGCTGGTAATTTCTAAACTACATCAAAAATATTTCAGTGATGACTTACATTTGTTATCGTTTTGCCGTTATTCTCTGGATAACTCGGATTTTCCTCAACTTGGATTGGCCCTGGTCCCAGTTGATCCGGGTAAACGAGGCCTGCTGTACTGCATATATCGACCAGGAGAGACCGGGGGACAGATCACATCTCACCCTCCAATACTGCACTCCATTCATGACACCTGTAGCTGACAGACGAGAGAAGATTTAAGAAGAATTGGTATTAAATGCTGTCAGTCATAGGTTGCGTAATAATTCAACAAGTGGAATATATTTAAGAGTTGAAAGATTTTTAATGTTAGCTATAATAAGAAATAATGATGCTGTAATGTTTGAATGTTATTTATTACAAGTGTTTTATATATCACACTCATAAAACTCTTTAATTTTTCTTTTAAAATGTTGTATTATAGTTTAATTTATTCATCTAGTTTTTTTTTGGTTTATAAGAGAACTGGTTACCAGTACCTTTATTGACCGGAAAGCGGTATTAGCTAGTATTAGGAAGCTCGATACCTCTTTTGTTGTGCTGGATGGTAGCATTAGTAGTTTATAGAACCTTATATACTTAAAATGTCTCAATTTAAAGGTTTTAAATTAATAATGATAATAATAATAATAATAATAATAATAATAATAATAATAATAATAATAATAATAATAATAATAATAATAATAATAATAATAATAATAATAATAATAATAATAATAATAATAATAATAATAATAATAATAATAATAATAATAATAATAATAATAATAATAATAATAATAATAATAATAATAATAATAATAATAATAATAATAATAATAATAATAATAATAATAATAATAATAATAATAATAATAATAATAATAATAATAATAATAATAATAATAATAATAATAATAATAATAATAATAATAATAATAATAATAATAATAATAATAATAATAATAATAATAATAATAATAATAATAATAATAATAATAATAATAATAATAATAATAATAATAATAATAATAATAATAATAATAATAATAATAATAATAATAATAATAATAATAATAATAATAATAATAATAATAATAATAATAATAATAATAATAATAATAATAATAATAATAATAATAATAATAATAATAATAATAATAATAATAATAATAATAATAATAATAATAATAATAATAATAATAATAATAATAATAATAATAATAATAATAATAATAATAATAATAATAATAATAATAATAATAATAATAATAATAATAATAATAATAATAATAATAATAATAATAATAATAATAATAATAATAATAATAATAATAATAATAATAATAATAATAATAATAATAATAATAATAATAATAATAATAATAATAATAATAATAATAATAATAATAATAATAATAATAATAATAATAATAATAATAATAATAATAATAATAATAATAATAATAATAATAATAATAATAATAATAATAATAATAATAATAATAATAATAATAATAATAATAATAATAATAATAATAATAATAATAATAATAATAATAATAATAATAATAATAATAATAATAATAATAATAATAATAATAAAATTATTAAGATAGAGTAGGTTATATAAGAGTAATATATGTTGGAATTAGAATTGAGTAATCAACGAATTCTTACTGAATTTGTTAATTTAAAGTATAGGTGTATTAGTAGAATAGGAAATTGAGGAAGTTGGTGTTGAAGGGTTTTATGTTAATGTTTCTAATTAATGTTATTATGAGTATTTTTGTTGACTGTTTATAAATATTAGATTGTGTTATTTCAGATTATGTAATATATTAATTATAATTAATTATTAAATTCATTAACTGTATATCAATTGAATTATTAAATAATAGCATAATATAGCAATGACATTTTAATTTTTAATTTGTAATTAAATTTTAAATTAGATAGATAATCAAATTAAGTTAAGATTAGTAATTTATGAAGATGTAATTTGTTTAAAAATTAATTGAAACATGGTAGGAAGGTATATCTTATAATAAAACTATTGAGATAGAAATGTTAACTATATAAATACAGTTTAAATTATTTTAATTTAGGATCCCTTATGGTAATTGAGTAGGAAGCTTATTTAGGTTTTATTTCATTTTTTGGTATTCTTTTCCTTTTTATTGTAGTTGTTGTATGTAGGTAATTAACTAAGTTTGAGGTATGCGTCCTGGTATAAAGAATTGATATCAGGGCGGAGTATTTTAGATCTTTATTTGTTTATTTTGTCCTACAAAGATGGGGTTTGGACGGTTATTCTCAGAGAAAAGTATACCTGTGACATGGGAAAGAAATAATTCTGTGATTACTACATTTTGAGCACGCAAAGAAATGAGCTCTAGGGTTCGACGAGGTAAGCAGGTACGCGTGTTTAACAACACAATACTTTATTCGTCACATTACACTTACGTAGTTGAGCAGCTGCTCGTAAATTGGTGACTCGTCAAAATATTAAACCTAAACTTTAATATCAGAAATAAGTCTACAATATTTCCAATACAATATTTTAAAGAGTATAATAAAGCAAGAAAATATTAATTATGTACAATATCTAGAGTATATAGTTTTCCTAAAGTTGAACAGACACTAAGATAGAATTGAGATCACAGTGCATCATCCATGTACTCCTGAATTGAATAGTATACTTTGTTGGTGAATAAACTTTTGACTGTTTTCTTAAAAAGATTTTAGTTTTGGATTTCCCTAACTGTTTGTGTCGATTTATTATATATTTTAATCCCGATATATTGTGGACTTTTCTCGAGCAGTGCTAAGTTATGAGTAGGGTAGTTTATATCTCTTTTTCCTCTTGTGTTATGACCATGATAATGTTGATTTTTTTAGAAAACTGTTATAATTACTGTGTACATATAGAAGTAGATTATACATATAGAGGCAAGGTGGCGTCAAAATTCCTACTGTTTTAAAAAGTGGTCTGCAGGATGCTCTATAACTCGAATGTGTCATTATGCGTACTGTACAACGTCGCGCTCACTTCACTGGTCAGTTTGCGATGGACTAGCACATTAGCCTCGCCTAATTTTCACTTCTATTCTGCGGTTACTTTAAAACAAAATTTTAATTAAAATAAGCAAAAGTTTGTAAGAAATTACCTCCACGCCAAACTACAGATTACAGAGAAGATTGCTCGTTATTTAGTTTTCTAACTGTTAATGATAACTATTTTATTGGTAACACAATCGTCTTGAACATTTGCTTTTGCATCAATATTGATAGAGCCAGTTTTAAGAACAAAACTGTTTCATCTCGAAACCTGAAATCGTAATTGCTATTACACGCTCGTGGCATAATGAACTTATTATGTCTGATATTTTATAAATTAACTACCTACATATAACGGAGGGGTTGCACGAATCACATTAATGTTTTATTCCACTGTAAGCTTTCGTAATATTCATTCTATTTTACTCAAATTTATGAAAATACATTTTTAAATTTTTCACTACAAGGTCATTGTATAAACTGCTTTTAGAAAAACAACGCAGTAATGGTATTTATGTCTCGCTTTAAGTTATTATAATTATTATTACTGCTGTAGTAGCTTTCCCTTTTAAAGTGGTAATGTATGTTATTTTTATACGTTATGTAATTAAACATGTGGGATTTGTTTTGAATGGTGTTGTATTACTACAAGTTTGCCCAACATTAACCAGTTTGTTTCAGTATGTTTATTAACGCGTTATGTGGCACCTTAAACGTCCTGTATTTTGAAACTAGTTTAAAGTTATCATTAGTTGCAAAATATTTATATGGGCCAAGCTCCAGTTTACCACAGAGAGTTGTTTTATTAACATAAAACAAGGGGGCGAAAGTATATATGAGTATGTTGTATTCTGTATAAACACTGTTGTACTTCAGTGATAAATTACCTGTCAGTATGTCCTAATTTGTATTTAAAACAGACATTTTATAACTGTTCTACAAAGTGAGTTTTCTGTGTATCAGAGTACCACAGGTAATTCTGTAAACAAAATAAATTTTATTTTTGCAACCCAACAGCAAATAGGTAAAGGTGCAACAACAGCGTGATACAAAGCTCAATATCCTGCTATACTTTCTATTTGTGTTTTTAAATGACGTTAACTTAAAGCGGACGATAAATAAAGTGGCATGTAACTAAGTCCAGGGTACATAGAACTTAGATTTATAGATATGATATTCTTCTTTCAGGATAAGGGAAAACCTGCAAACTTAAGTCATATCAGATGATGAATAAAATGATGCTCAAAGTAGTACAGGGTACGTAGATTTTAGAGTTATCTGATACTCTTCTTTCAGGATGAGGAAAAAGCTCCAAAGATATCATATGGGACCATGAATGAAATGATTCTCAAATGAATACAGGGTACATAGTGCTTAGAGTTACCTGACATTCATCTTTCAGGATGAGGGAAAACCTTCAACGTTTCCATATGGGACCATGAATGAACTGATGCTCAAATGAGTACAGGGTACATAGAGCTTAGAGTTATATGACATTCTTCATTCAGGATAAGGGAAAACCTGCAAAGTTAAGTCATATCGGACGATAAATAAACTGATGCTCAAATGAGTACAGGGTACATATAGTTTAGAGTTACCTGACATTCATCTTTCAGGGTAAGGAAAAACTTGCAAAGTTCATATCGGACTACGAATGTAGCGATGCCCAAATGGGTCCAGGGTTACTAGGGTTTAGAGCTACCAGACATTCATATTTCAGGATAAGAGAAAACCTCAAACGTTTAAGTCATATCGGACGACGAATGAAATGATTTTCAACTGAGTACAGGGTACATAGACCTTAGAGTTACCAGACATTCATCATTCAGGATAAGGGAAAAACCTCTAACTTTAAGACATGTCGAACGATGAATAAAATGATGTTCAAGTGAGTCCAGGTTACATAGGGCTTACAGCTAGCAGACATCTTTCAGGATAAAGGAAAACCTCCAATGTTGTCATAGAGATGACGAATGAAATGATGATCAAATGAGTCTAGGGTACATAGAGCTTAGATTACCTGACATGCATCTTTCAGGATAAGGGAAAACCTTCAACGTTAAGTCATATCGGACGAAAATGAAATGATGCTCAAATAAGTACAAGGTCCTTAGAGCTTGGGCCTGCTTCGGTAGCGTGGTGGTAGCATGTCTTCCTCACGTTCAAGAGGTCCCGAGTTCGAATCTCGGTCAGGGTGAGTTACCTGGATAAGATTTTTCCGTAGTTTTCCCTTATCCTGAAATATGAATGTCGAGTAACTCTGAGCTCTATGGACGCCGGGCTCATTTGAGCACCATTTCACCCATTCCCTTCATCGTCCGATATGACTTAACGTTGGAGGACGTAAATTTAAAAAAAATCCTTAGAGCTTGGAGTTAACAGACATTCTTCTTTCAGTATAAGGGAAAACTTCCAAAGTTGTCATATCGGACGTTGCATGAAATGATGGTCAAATGAATCCAGGGTACACAGAGCTTAGAGCTACCTGACATTCATCTTTCAGGTAAAAGGAAAACCCCGGAAAAACCATATTCACATAAGTCACCCTGACCGAGATTCGAACTCGAGACCTCTTGAACATGAGGCAGACATGCTACCGAGACGGGCAGGTTTGTTTCTGCAAGTGTTAGTAGTACTGAAGTATTCACTAGATTGCTGAATTGTTCAGTGTCCGATTCTTTATGCTTCACCACTCATTGAGAAACTAGATAATTATTGAACGTGGTGCTCAATGAACGTTAATGAAACGAAATGCATTTTCTGAGCACTGGCTATTGCTAAAAAGGTTTTCAAACATTTGAGAGGTGAAAATGAATTATATAATGTTAATGGTTTGTAATATAGACGAAATTTGAGTGAATCAAAGTAAACCTTAACTGGTTTACCTGGTAAACACTACAAGGGAAGTACCAGTTTACTCATTCATACCTGTAATTGCTTGAGAGTTTGATGGCATCATCTTTGCTCTGTGTGGGGCCTGTGTGCCAAAATTCGGGTGTGGAGTATAGCTAGAAATATCCGAAAATGAGTCTAGAATACGTACGAACATATAAGCATAATAACATATGTCACGGATCGCAGTGCCGGGCGCGTGCGAAAGAAAGAGACAGACAGCTACGCGAGTGCTGAAAGCTTGCCGGGGGAGAGTGCGAGAAACAGAGAGAGAAAGAGACAGAGATAGTCTGGAATTTCCCGCTGCATCATGATTGTTATCATACTTACGACAGAATTCTAGAATAATGGCAGGAGGTATAAAAGCCGCAGTGATCAGTTGCGAGTTGCAGTTGTTAATTGTGGGTTGGCAGCTGTTTGAAGTGTACCGGAAGTAAATTCTTTTGTTTGTTTACGTGTAGTGATGCAACGAGAGACCTTGAGGACTGCTGTTGTGTATGTCACATCTTTTTACTGCTGCAATGGTTGTACAAAGCGTGTTTTACATGTGTAATAAAGAGCATTTTAAATTTCTGCAAACCAGACTTTTAATTCTACGAACCCACAAAGTCACATTATTGTACAGGAGAGACTATTTACCCGTGACGGATAGCAATCTACACACGGCATGCGTAAGTAGCGCCTTTCCCCGCAACTGTGATTGCTAACATGGGATGTCCAGCAGCTACGTGCAAGTGGTCGCATGCGGCACTTTTCATGCTTCAGTTTTGGACGTTGCGGTTTTACTCCACAGCAGCTTTTTTCGTGCACATGGAAACAGCAGCACTATACCATCAAATTTTCAGGTACGTGGCGAAGTGAGCTCTAATACCTATTTGTTGAGTTTATGATTTATCAGATCAGAAATCAATATTCAAGAAATTATTTTAGTAACCAATCCTTTTTATCAGCTATGATTTATTATAATGTTAATATTTTAAATTACATTTTATGACATATACATGTAATCTAAGCTTCTATGATCTCCTTTTATCCCACTATTTTCATTTTTTCAAACTCGTAATGAGTCAGGGCCCACGATAATATGCTGACGTCAATGCCATTAAGAATGAATAGAGTAATGCTTTTTTTTTCTAAAATGCACAAACAAATAAATTTCAAAAATCTGATTTGCTATATTAATGAACCGCTATGTCCAATAATAGATTCCTATTCCACATAATGCCAGCGTGGTATCGTAGTTTAAAAGGCTTTGTATGTCACATAGGACAATATTAAGAACAAACCCATTTCTTATGCATTACCAGAGAAAGGAACAGAAAATTCCCACAGGTAACATCGAGGAATAGATTTACACGTAACTCTTGAGGGTGTGATGGTAAAAGTAGGTCAAAAGAACTCTGCAGAGCAATAGATGCGAAATTCTCTTTCTCTTAATGTGCAATATACACGTTGTTTTAAATATGGGGGAAAAGTATCCTTCTCTGGTAATTCGACCTTTCTGTGCTTCAATTTTATTTTATTTTAATCTTGAAAATCATATCCGCAGCTGAAGAATAAGACCGAGGTTATTAGAGGTAAGAGATATTCGATAATCATCTTACCCAGGTAACTGAACCAAACCGAAATTGACACTCTGGAGCTTTTTTAATGGATCTATGACACCACAGAGGTAGGCTATCTACTAATTCTTGATCTAAATAAACTTTAATTAACACATTTCATTGTAAACCAATAGATTAGAATAATGTTAAAAAATCAGGTTAATGTATCATGGCTTTGTAATTGCATGTTCACCAGGAAAAAATAACTACTTGAAAATTACTACTTGACAAAAGTATAAGTATTATATTTCGAAACTACAACAATGAATATCTCGGAAATGGTTAATGCTATGGAATGCTCTATTCCATTAGAAATTGTGTACTTAAATAAGAACACTTCCTTTATTATGTAGGAGATTTTGTCAGTCTCTTACGAGCCACCAGTTGAAGAAAAGGCAGTCAGACTATTTCAATAAAATACAAATACCAGTTTAATTAACACTTATTGCCAAAATTATGTGACATTTTATTTAAATTTGTGAGGAATGTTCTACAAAATCAGAAATAACGAAACATTTTTTCAAGGAATGGTTACTTCGGGGTTGGGGGACTATTTTGGAGGTCTTCCTTTTCGAATTTATGGAAGACCTGAAACAAGAAGTTTCACACTTGGTCTACTTATCGTTCGAGTTACATAAGCACACATACACAGCCATTTTAGCATACAATGCTCGCTTTAATTAATTTTTGATGAAAATAAACTTTAACTTCTATGATCATGCCAACACTTTTTGTAATTAAATAAACTGACATCATATTTTCAGATTTATGGAACGTAGCTGTTAATCCAACCAGGGAAATCAGGCTGAATTGGTTATCATTCTGACCACCCGGCAACAATATCACATTTGTTTATTAACAATATATATTAATAAAGTTCTCTTATAAAGCGTTGTCGATGTAAGGGGTAACGTAGATATTAATTTTGAAGTGGCACGTAAACTTAGGGCCCTGTTTTGTTAATACGAGCCGAAAGGTGCACGTAACACCTGTTGTATTGCCGAATTTAGTCTCGTACCCTCATGTTCTTACTACGTCAGGCCCACACATCTCCCTCTCCTCCATAAATTACGTCAGCAGTGACCAGACCACCATTAATTACGTGTACCACACCCCTGGAACACGGACACGGCCTAGTCCATCGCCGAGGATCATAGGCACCTAGATTCTACATTTTTATTGCAACGTGCATATTGTTGACGAATTTATAGAAAGAAACAGGGTACCGTGATTCGAACCCAAATTAAACTTAATCTAGATAAAGGTTAGCAGAAAAGGTACCATTTACACATTTCGAGATGTACAAGAAATATTCAAATATTTATGGGAACCGATTTGTGGATTTTAGGAAAGTTGGTTCTTGGTTAATCAGTTTTAAATCACAAAAAGAGGTAAAATGACGCTCCTGATGCAATTACCATTGTTTAAAACAACATTTAACTGTTATGTTCCCTTTTGAACTAAAAATTAAGTTCGTTAATAAATATATTTTAAAATAAACTACTATTTATAGAACAAGAGTGATATGGAGGTTTTTGTGTGCACAGGAATACTTACATGACGAACTGAAAATCCAAAGAGCATAATAAATTTATAGAATGACTATGTCAATAATACAGCGATGAATAAAGGTTATAAACTGTTTATTAACAACAACGAACTCTACAGAGTATGAAAAAAAGCTTTTATAATAATATTGCTAGTCTGTTGAGTAAACAGAATTGTTGATGTACAACTATTACAGTTTGAAAGCCCGAACAAGTGGGAAATAAATTCATTAAATTATTTATGATATTCCTGAGGTTTTATGTTTAAGGTATATAAATAAATATAACAATTCCACACCAATTAGCATTTAATATCCTTTCCATTGAAGAAATCTGTTACCTAGGTTCTATTTCGCACCTTTTTTAAATTTCCATTCGTTCTTCAGATTCTATTATTAACGCGCCCAACATTTCCGCCACAATATAAAAAATAGAGATTCCTTGGGTTATAATGCTTACATATACCAGGAAATCAAAGGTGATATCTTCGAACGTCTAAATATAGTGCTTGTTCAATTGGATGGGTTTATATACACTTTTGATGCCCTTTTTCCAAGTTTTCATCGATGATACCTATTACAAGTGGTTCGTTACATGCTAATTTTGAGATTCAGTAATGTTTCTGAATCACTGTAGGAAAAACCTGAATGTGATGGCACTTTGAAAAATGAAAAAGTGTGTTGACTAACAAAAAACCGGTAACCACAGGTATCTCGAAAATATGTAATGACAAAAAAATAAAATAGTTGAAATAAGTTTAAGTTACGTGTTAAATCTACATTACGTTTTCTTTATATCTTAACGTTCGCAAATTATACAAAATTACTCCGAATGAGGATGTAGTTTTCAAAAAATTCAAGATATACATTGTTTCTTATGTAAGTGTATTAAATAATTATGTAAATTGTTAATTAAAATTGATAAATCCATAAGTCCTGAAGCTTTCCTGGCGACAAATAAGCTCAGTTTCTTCTCGGGCAGCCAGCCATGTGAAAAGATGATTAGATATCGACGTTTCGGGAGTGTGCATCTCTCCCATCATCAGGATATTTATAAAATGTTATAACCACAAATGAAATACTGGATATCCACAACTATAAACAAAGACAAAACACTATCAAAATTCGTATTACTGAACAAAAGACTGTTTTCAGTAAATTAAATGCCAGGTCAGGAGATGGCGTGAGTATAGAAAATTGTGTAAAGAAACGTAAATACTTAACTTGATTATCAAGCTGCATTGATCTTTGCTTCTTAATTCGATGGATTTCCATTTTTAAGACCGGTTTTCAAGAGGAGGTGAACTGAAATCCAGCATCACGATTAAGCGTGCTCCTTTCAGAGGAAATCGTCAAAGCCTCCTTAATTCTCCGCTCCCAGTAACTGTTGCATTTTGCCAAGATGATCGTCTCCCGAAAATTGGCTCTATGGTCGTTATCAAAACAATGCTCTGCCAGCCCAGACTTCTCAGGTTGCATTAAACGAATGTTCCGTTCATGTTCGATTATTCTAGTAGCGATGGTCCTTCCGGTTTGTCCTGTATACGGTGTCCCACATTCACAGGGAATGCGGTACACTCCCGGAACTTGGAAATCCGGTTTGTCTTTCACTGGTCTCAACAGATGCATAATCTTCGGAGGTGGCTTGTGGATGGTCCTGATGTATTTGGCGAGAATTGTGCTGATTCTGCCGGATAGATTGCCGGTAAACGGGATGCAGGCTGTAGCGGTAGGCTTATCTGACGCTTGCTGTATTATATATGGAGGCTTTGGCGATTTCCTCTGAAAGGAGCACGCTTAATCGTGATGCTGGATTTCAGTTCAGCTCCTCTTGGAAACCGGCCTTAGAAATGGAAATCCATCGATTTAAGAAACAAAGATCAATACAACTTGATAATCAAGTTAAGTAGTTACGTTTCTTTGACACAATTGTCACGCCATCTCCTTACCTGGCATTTAATTTACTGAAAACAGTCTTTTGTTCAGTAATGCGAATTTTGATAGTGTTTTGTCTTTTCTATAGTTGTGTTATATCCAGTATTTCATTTGTGGTTATACCATTTTATAAATGTCCTGGTGATGGGAGAGATATACACTCCCGAATCGTTGATATGTAATCATCCTTTCATCTGGCTGGCTGCCCTAGAAGAAAGTGAGTGATACATCCAGTTTTGAGAAAATAGAATAATTTCCAAAGATATTCAATTTAAAATGTAATTTGGGCTGGGATATTTTCTTTAAAGTCTTGGTATATGTGAATAAATATTATTAATGATATTTATCTGTCTTATTCTTCCTCTAAATATAGTATATTACTCGTACACATTGATATTTTTCCTAAAAATGCTATTTTAGGTTAATAGGGTGTAAAAAAATTGTATTTCTATAAGTTTCTATCAAAATGCGAGGATACAGTGGCCAGATATCTAAATTTTGTGGCACATTTTCTCATTTTAAAGCATTTTGTGGATGTTCGGCCGGATTTTTAAGATAAAAACAAACTTCCTCCTTCCAGGGAGAGAATGCGCCAAATGTTGGAATACATTATATCTATAAGAGGTCAAAAACACATATTTCTGTCATTATGTGAAAGTCGCCTGTTTTAAAGAGGATTTTACTATTCTAAAAACTGTAACATAAAGGTATTTCGCATATCACTCTAGAGGGCTTTGTATGTGACGTCTACCACCACGTCACACGAGAGACATTAGTGTACATTACTGTACCGCTATCTCGTTTTCCAACCTGCACACGTAGAGAAAGCTTTAAAGCTTGCATGTAACCTTGACCTCCAGGTGAAAAGAAATGAGAGATGGAGAAGCGATATAATTGCTCTTCAAACAGAGTGTAAGAAAGAGAGGGTGAAAGAAAGGGGTTGCACTAGATCAATAACTACCTGTGTAACCTGTGAGTTGCGTTAATTCTCCCTTTCTGACATCTGATGTTATTTCTTTGTTTTATCTCCAACTGGCAATTTGTATAGTCAACGGGCATATTCTGACGTAAGTAAAGCTCGACAAAATGGAATAAATGGAGTTATAGGCAGGTGAATAGGCACTAATATAACTCTATTAGCAACGATTAACACTGAGGTAAGCAAAACCATTCATTTATTTACACTTAAAGACAAATTTTATCATGATAAAAGAGTACATAATTATAAAAACCAAACAGCCCTATTTCATATACCGTAAAGCACTAAACCGACTAAATTCTACTATTCTCTTCCTGAAGTGTAAAGTGCAAAAATGCATTTAATTTTGCACTATTCAGTTTCCATGCATGTTTTACGAAATTATGACAAACTTTATTATTTTTAAAGTAAATTTTTTCTAGACTTCATTATAAACTTTTAAACTAGTTTGGAATTATTATTGTTGTATTTAAAATAAAATGTGGGTGGTTTCTTTCAAGTCAGTACCCAGTTTCCCTCTATGGAGCAGAATAAAGTGATCATATAAATAGACATAGCTATTAGTTAATATACTAAAGTGACCGATTTAAGACCGATTTAAGTTGACCATTAGCACAAGTGTCCTGCACCATGGCGTAATGGGCTATGGTGTTGTGCTTTAGTTCCCTGTCACAGAATACGCCCGGGTTCGGTCCCTCCCTTGGGGAGTACGGATTTCATGTCCCGGTGCCCACTCAGCATCGTAAGAAATTTGAGGAGCTATGATAAGCAGCAACACCCGGTCAAGAAAGCCAACTTTCCGGCTAGGGTTGCCGTGATGTTGACTACATCTCCTCCCGGATTGGATAATCGCCCACATTTACGTGAGGTCCGTAGTCGGTTTGCCAGGTTCTGGCCTGCTAGCGGGCTGTTAAACCGTGGATAATTATTAGGATAAATAAATATTCGAAATTTTCGAAACAGGAAGCACACTTGAGGTAAAAAAAGTCACATAATCTAAGCTTATTCGCGCAATAGATCCGTTTTTGACCACAGTACGCAACAGTCACTCTAGATAAGAAAATAGATCCCATATTTAATTTATGTTATCACTTTTAAAATGAATACATTTAATAATTTAATTTAATATTCTATATTTCCATATTATTTCAGAATAAATATCTACAGTTTACTGAAACTGAGTAGCTATCATTTAACTACTGGATATAATGTGTACTTACTGCGTGGAGTAATACATGAGTGCACTTCTTAGAGCGGATCGAAGTAATTCTCATTACTAGTAAAAGGCTATAATAGATCTTTAAGGATGCCTATCTATTACTGAAAATTTGAAATCATGAACTAATAACGCTAGCTTTTTAAGATATATACCGCAGATGTAACTCTGTGCAAATATGATACAACCCAAATTTTGTCAATTTCACTTTGATAGTTTGGAAAATGTAGTCAAATTTATTTGTTTTTGGTTACATCACCTAAAGTGTCTGTTGTGAAAAAAATCACTTAAATTTTGGTCTAATATTTTAACAACAGGTTCCCAAAACATCGATTTTTTTTAATTTGCCCTAGGATTCTCTGTGTCTCAGTAACTTCAGGCTCCTGAAATTTTTGTGTTTTGAAGTAAAGTGTGCTTAAATGCATCACACAATAAAATCCAGGGAGATTTCCATTCACTGTGTCTCTGTGAACATATGTAGCAAGTTTCATTAGTCTAACAGTAAAACTGCGACGCAAGAAGCATCATAAATGATGAAAATTGCTGACATTTTCAATAGCGAGAAAACGGGAATAAAGAATTAGAATTCATATGTGACACTAGAATTCACGTAACTTACAAACTAAATTAGAGCATTTGAAAGTGACTCTCAGTTGCTATTTAAGCATTCTTTGGATTCAGGAAGGCTTACACTATTTTATAGACTAAAAAGAGGAAAATGTTCATGATATTTCAGTCATACATTTCCTTGAAATATAAAAGCGACACAAAGTAAGCAAAAACCTCACCTCCGTAGCGTAGTTGGTTGTGTGTCTCCATCACGTACAGGAGGTCCTGAGTTTGAATCTCGGTCAAGGTGAGTTATCCGGATAAGATATGTTCCGGTGTTTTCCCTTATCTGAAAGATAAAAACATATCAGGTAACTCTAAACACTATGTATCCTGTACTCATTTCCATCATTTCATTCATCGTCCGATATGACTTAACGTTGCAGATTTTCCCTTATCCTGAAAGATGAAGGTCTGGTAACTCTAAACTCAATGGGCCCTGGGCTCATTTAAATATCATTCCAATCATTTCATACATCCCGTGATATCACATAACGTTGGAGGACGTAAATTAAAAAACAAAGTAAGCATAAAGCATTTTTGTGTGCAAAGTCTAATTCAAAACAAAGGAACGAAATAGGAAAATGGTGCCCTACTAATAAAGGATAATACAACATAGGAAAAACACAACTCAGTATTCAGATATAAATTATTATAAAAATATTAGCACTGCAAAGCCACACTACATCAAAAATATATTTAATTTTAAATCAGCACATTTATTATATTTTCTACAGAGGACTTTTCAGTACAATTCAGGATTTCTTATACTTTATATATAACGAAAATAAATGGGTGTTCGTCTATGATAAGAAGAAAACTGAATAACGAATCCTTATTTCGCAAAAATATAAACATTTGAAAATTGAAGTCAGTGTATACCTCGGAAATCGTTAATTCGAAAAAAAAGACATCAAAATCACAAAAGCATAGGAAAGGTAGTTACATAACAAGCTTGATTTATCAAGTTGAGCGTCTTCCGAAGATCAGAGACAAGGGTTTTAAAGAAATCTCCCCCCTGATATACAATTAATATCATCAGTCTTTAGAAAACTTTGATTAGCTCAAAAATGGATGTAAATATGTTATATATAATAACCACGTGTTTTAATGAAGAATGAAATGTTTCTCTTCAACTCTATGCAAATATCCTCTTTAAGTTCTCGTTCTGAATTACCTTTCCATAACTGGCAAATAGAAAGGAATAAAATCTTACTGAAGCAGAGAATACAGGGTGTTCATTTTCATTCGTTATTTCCCGGCGATTGAGCAGGAATGACGTCATAGTTGACTGGTGAGACTATCTTGAAATCATAGTGCCCTCTACAGAGAAGAAGCGGTAACTTTCGTGGAACAGTAAGCAAATTACAGCGCTGTCAGTGTGGTTGCCCTGCTAAGTAATACAAGCTTCGTCTGGATATGAACACAGACCAACGCTTCTTCATGGTTGAATGCTGCATTTGTATCGGCATTAAAATTGGTGTTGTCAAAAGTGTCCAGGCACCGTCAAATTGACATACCTTTGTTTGCAACATAAACATGTTACACTTTATCACTATACGATATAAAATTTTTGTCATTCTCACGCTTAATTAAAATGTCTATTAAAGTTGGTATCCTTGTGTCTTTTAAAACCAATAGGTGCATCAAACATTTCCAAGATACGGGATCAGTTACACGCAAAAAGAGTGATACTGGACGCTATAAAGTGACTGGTCCCAATCTAGAAGCAATAAATAATGTTATGACAGAAGGACCTCAAGCATACCTTCTCGCAATACAGACAGTGTTTAAGGGGAAGAGAGAAATGAAATATAAGAAAATGGACACAAAACTATGTACTACGGATATTTTCTTGTTTAGACTTGGAAAAAAGCTTTGTACATATTGTAACAATAATTTATTTTTCATTCCTAGAACATGTTCAGTTAATTTTATGGTTTGTAATGAAGTTACATTGTGAGGAACCTGTGGATGATAGAAAAGAATTGAGACCAAATTGAAATATTTCTATTTTATGTGACAGGTTTACATTATGTATATATGTGTACTATAAAGAAAAAAAGATGTTCATTGTGATTAAGTGTTCATTGACTTATCATATTCTTCAGGGTTTACTTTTATGGCTGCATAATTAGCTTTGCACTGCATTGCATTGCAGTATATAGTTTTTTTATAAGCAGTTATCGTATCTACGAAGCAGGCGAAATTACGCACCTTTAATTACGCGGGCAAACCCACCTCTCAATTAATTTATTTACCTCCCGGTAGAGGGAGGCCTCAAAGCTGCTTTCAACACATCTAATTCAATCGCAAGGCGCTAGAGGAATCGTATATAAATTCGCTCCATCAGCGATGCTATTAATGACGTCAAATTTTGCTCGATAAAACTACAGATAAAAGTGGACGCTGTGTATATATTTTGTTTAAGAAACTATTTTGTTTCTAGTGCATTCTTTTCAGTAACGTTAAAAATGTTCGTGTTGTTATTTCTTATTTCGTGAAATTTTCAAAAACTTATATTTTCATTGAGGTAAGTCGTTACTTGGTTTTGCTTGTGGCCCTGCTGGACATCGTAAACCTTTTGTTAGTGTTCAGCTGCTTCTCTTCCGTATATCTTATGTCTAGGTCTAGGAAGTTGAGCTAAATTCCTTGTTTCTCTTATAGTGTCTGAAAATCCAGCCTCACATGTGTTAATTATAGGTCACTATAAGCCAGAAAATAGAGGATTTCATTTGTTCTTTTTTGCCTTATTATCTATATCATTTTTTATTTAAACGATTCCTTTTTAGCATTTGCTTTGCAACTTTAACTTCTTTTGAGTTGCTTTTTTCTTCTATAAAACAGAGTCTAGTGTAAATTCTAATTTCTTTTAAAAAATAGTCACTCCTAAAACAGGTAACAGCAGGTAACAGGGGAAAACGCCCTTTCTACTGTATTCAAGTCATTAGCACCATCTGAGCACCCAGTAAACCCTCTCTAAATATCCAGTTATTTTTGACCAGTATTGTGATAATGACCCGTCTCTAGGGGTGGGTAGGTTAGTTTCACTGCAGTTTCACAATTTTTGAAAGTAATCCTTCCATATACATTCCAAAAGATAAACCTAGTAAAACATTTTTATCCAAATTTGAAGCAGAGGTGCTTTCTGCTATAGAAGAAAGAGAGATAACCTTTAGTGCGGTTTAGCCAAGTATGATTTAATTATGTCTATTTTAATTTCTTTTCCCATAATGTCCATTGCTGGTTGCTGAATCAGGAGCGATATTTCTTACATGTAGTTTTCTCGCCCTGTGTGTTCATTATAACTTGAACGTTGTGCTCTCAAACTTACCCATTAAATATTTAATAGTAAACAAATATATTAATTTGTAGGTATCACTTCTTTACGGCCGTTTTCCACTTTTTAGGATCTTTTTAGGATATGTTAGGTCTCCCTAGAGGTCCTTTAAGGCAGTTTATAGCTCCTCAGCTTTCTAGCTCTATTATATCATTGGCGTAACAATGGACATGTGGATGTCTTAATGCGTTATTTTAACAAAGAAAGCATAATTGTCAACATTAAGTGAGATAAATATAATTATTTTTGATAAAGGCTTCCGGGTGATCAACCGTGTCAGGCTAATGAAAGAAGAGCTTTTAGCCATTGTATACTCCAGGCAGGATCTGAGGAAGACCATGGAGTATAGAATGGTCGAAAGCTCGACGTTCATTAGACTGACACGGCTGATCACCCGTGAAGACTTTATTAATAACGCTTGCCGTGAAAGCTTCAAGTTTTGCATAAACTAGGGAAATTATTTGTTACTAATTTCAATGGAACTGACTTATAGACAATAATTACTCAGGTATTAATTTTAAGCTCTGTTAAAATTTCGTAAACATCCATTGGAATTGAACATGCAAGTGAGCCTCGAGGTCGATAGGTATTGCGACTTTGTCGGTTCGTAGAACAAAAAGTCCAATTTGAAGAACTTCTAAATGTTCCTTATTGCGTAGCAGCAGAATTACATCACATACATAATCACAATCTACCAAGGTCAATGTCCACAACAACAACATTCTGATTACATCTGTTTACAACACTCCTGTTATGTCTGTCCTTACAGCTGTTTACTACTCCACTCTGTTTACGACTCGGCTCTCGTTACAACATTCGTTCACGACTCCTCTGGCGTGTCGCCTCTTATATATACCTGCATTGATAATTTCTAGACTGTTCTAAAACAAACCAGAAACCGAACAATCTCTATTAATCAAGAAGTCACTAGAAATTTCCATTTACCTCACTTATCTGTGTCCGTAAGTCTTTTACCTCCGCTATCTTTATTTGCCGGCTCTTTGTGTAAACAAGCCGCGATATCGTAGATAACGGGTTCGCGACAGTATTAATACAAAGTTGTGAAAATTACATTACGTTTATGAGAAAACAATCATCTGCCGCAAATAAACGTTAACGGATACGTTCATTCCGCGATTTATTATCAGTTTATTATCAGAGCTAGGAAGTTCGTACCGATTTCCTTGAGTAGTGTAAGAGCGACCAAGCATGTCTATTCAACGCAGCGCTACTGGCAAGGGCAAGGTTTATCGTCGAATGCAACTCATTGCTGCAAAACATGTGTCACTGCATGACACATAGCACGTTGGAGGGAAGAAAGACATTCGGATATCTTTGTTGTGCTTCAAAGAAGAGCAACTAGATATGTTATACAACCATTATATGTTTTCTGGAAGTGTACTTATTCATATCCTTATTTACTTCATTATTTCAGTAGGATACTTCAGCAAACCTGGAGAAAAGAGAAGTCAGATTGAGAAACTAAATGTCTGAAATCATTATCCAATTTGCAACACATTATCAATATACTAAATCTTGTTTCACGGGAATAGAATGAGTTTTTTATTTGAAAGGCTTCAGAGATACATAATTGTTTTTAGTAACACGTCCGAGGATGAGTAAATATGTATTAAAATTCCTGCTTTGGCATTTTTTTACAGTAAGAGTCTTCAGAAATTTAAGAAATTAATTTTATTATTTGGGTATTATTTTACATTCGATCAGGAAATGTTACAATCCACATTATAATTGCTTGGGTGTGGCCACAATGTGCCTATTTAAATAATGAGATCAGTCAGAGACAAATCCGTATGTATTATATAAGAATTTGTATGATGTACATAATGATCTAAATAGATGTACATTTACGAATGCCTCGTGTCATTTTTTTTTCTCTGGGCAACCGGTTTCAATACTTCTCCGCTGTGCGTTTCTTATCTATGACATTTTTGGATGCCAGGAGAAGGTCAGTCGCAACCTGTATAGGCAACGACGAGTGGTACGAACGTCCTAGCCCTGCTTATAACTTATAAGTAAACAATACATGAACATATGATACTTTTCTATACTTCTCGACATTTTTTATAGATGTGATGTCTGATGATAAAATGTGCAATAAAAGAATATTACATAGCATAACATACCACTTTGTTACTGCATGGAATAAAAATAATCTAATTACCATTCCTTGCAGAAAGAGTAGCTTATGCTGCACCGTACTCTTAGTTCTAAAGTTAACACACACACACACACACACACACACACATATATATATATATATATATATATATATATATATATATATATATATATATATATATATATATATATATATATATATATATATGGTGGTTCATTGCATATCCCTCCTTTTGGGTAACAGGACCGCAAACACTTTGTGTAAGCCAGGATAGTAGAAAAGGTGATAAAGAGGAAATGCTCGATGTACTCAACGAGTGCCATTTCCCGACCCCTAACCTACTACGGTGAATGTTCAACTTGTTTAACAAGAAGTAGGCAGAAGAACGATATTTTTTAAGAATAATTTATAGAAGGGTGATAACGAAATTATGGATCAGTTGAATAATTTAATATATATAATAAAATTAAATATGAATATTTTGTGAAGTGTTAAATGTTAAGAAGCTGTATGTTCGATAAGTTATGAATACAGTTTGGCTTGGGATAAGAAGACATTAAGTAAATGCCTAATTTACGAGGGCTAGTTTCAAGCAGCTTCATAGAAGTAGTTCGGTAGGGTATGTTAGAAAGGGCAAAGTCACTATCCAAAGTTGCTAGATTAGGTATAGCAGGCTAGCTTGAAATGAAATGAAATGTGTAGTGTTTAAAGCCCGCTTTTACTACATACGGCACCGCAGGCGGTGACACTGATGATACATGAGATGAAGATGGAGCACCGGTGGAATGAGATGGCAGGGGAAACCGGAGGTCCCGGAGAAAACCCGTCCCAGTGCCGTGTTGTCCACACAAATCTCACTTTGCGGTCGCCTGGGATCGAACCCGGGCCGCCTTGGTGAGAGCCAAGCGGTCTAACCACTGAGCCACGACGCGGCCTAGGCTAGCTTGAAATTCTTTGAACTTTATAGAGAGACTATGGGATGGAAACAGAAAATTTCAGTAATGTAGAAATGTAGTGGGAGCTTTAGAGTTTTAGCAAAAGGGGAGATTATTAGGATTATGCTGAAGCTCAGTAGGACATTCTTCGTGGACTGGTGGAACAAGACGTAGCCTCAAGTACAGAACCACGTGGTACATGATTCAAATACATTAACTTCGGATATTTATACATTAGTCTTATTGGTAGGCAGCTTCTCAGTTAGAGTGAATACTGTTTATTAAAACGTTACAAACTTAGATTTTGGTGTTAGTCTTACTTTGATTGCACACCCACGCATTCCCTGAGATAGGTCTCTGCTCAAAAGTGAAGTAGACACATACGGCTACAATTAGGAGCAACAATGAGAGAGATGAATCCTGCTTCAAGATTGAGGAGAGAAATTCTTGAGAATATAATCCAACAAAGTGTTAACCTTCACACAGAACCTTAAAAAATAACTTCTTTTAGAGAAGAGTTAGAGAAAAGGTCTGTGTTGCTGTTGAAATAGATAAAATGTTTGGTCGGAATGTCAAACTCTGTACTATAGGGAAGAGGTATTAACAAATAACTTCTAGAATTGCTAAGAAGCTTCGTGAGTAAAGAAAGTTGCCATATATATTGGAGATCTTGGAATGTTTGACACTATGGGTCTAAACCCTGGGTCTTACACTTTTTTGGGTAGGCTCATCTATCAAAATAAGGAATATCTGTCCTTGCCAGCTCTGCAGAAAATGAGACACCCCCACCCCCACAAAAGCTAATTAAAGAAACGCTTCGCAAGACACACATAGAGGCCTCACTGACGACGTCCGGGGCCCATATTTTATTTCTGGAACAGATTGGAAAGTTGTGACTTGTGCCCGCCTCGTCCACAAATTAACTTGTCTTCTTTAGTAACTATCTGGTTCTCACTGATTCAGCAACTTCGCACAAAACGAATCGATACCCTCCTCAGAAAGAGAACGAGAACTTTCCTCCGGGCTACAGAGCTTTATATTTACTAACGAGAAGTATTAGTTATAAATTACGAACAACAGTTAATATCCTCACTTTTATATTTAAGAACAATCTATGAGTTCTTTCCTTACCTTGAATGTATTACATATAATATATGTTAAAGTAGAACGATCCTGTAGTAAACAATCGTATAGGAGCCGAGATACAGGGATAGACATACTTTAAGAGAAAACGGCCCCACCTCTATAAATACCATGAATTTCCCTCCACCAGTCAGCAGCCTAAGAGCGATCTGTAAAAGTATCTCTGTGCCTATCATTACCTTCTCTAATATGTTTACAAAAAGACCGTTGGAATTGCAGACATAACAATTATGAATAATTTATTAATTTGTCTATTATTCATAGCAAACAGAGACATAATTTACTGGAAAATCCTCTGAGGTCAAACTACACTCTACATCAGGGATGGCCACTAACCGTAATTTTGGGAGCCTCATACTTATGGAACTAATTAGAAGTGAGCATATTTTAAAGGATATTTATAAAATGGTTCGTAAAATGAAGACGCATTTTTAATTGTATAGCAAATGAAGGAACATCTACTTTTTTCACTTTACATAACATTATTGTTCATATAGGTACACAGGTACATATGAAGTAATGAGATTCTACTTTTGAGAAGTGCGTTTTTCGAGTGTTCATTTCTTTTTTTAGAAGTCCGGCTGATAATAATTGTTTAAATTGTTAAGCGCAGTTCGCACAGATCGATATTTTAATTAAATGGAATTTTAAACGTCGAGGACAACGATTCAAACACATAAAGACTCCAAAAGATTGAAATAAGTATTTTAGCACACTCTTTTGTTGGTGAGTATTTTTCTTCTGGATCATTCTTCCAAAATTCTATGCTGCAAAAGCCACTTCGTTTGAGTCCTTTTATTCCTTGGTCCTGTTGCATTTCTAGTACCTCCAACTCTACAGTTGCTGTATTCTTTGTCATTGGTGATGAAACAGAACAGTCATCGCCCACAACTTCAACAGCAAAAGGACTTTCCAGAAATGAAAATGAAGGTTTTAGTGTTCTTAAATCATTAAACCTGCCATTGATTTCTTCATCAAGGCCCGATATGTTACTCAAGTAATCTTCAATTCCCACCTGGACGTCAGGAAGGTTTTTTTTGGGTAATTTTACGTCCTCCAACATTAAGTCATATCGGACGGTGAACGTCAGGAAGGCGCTCAGTAATTTTCTTCAAACATTTGAAGTGAGGAAATGTTTTAATCTGAAGCTGTAACTTGCTATGAAAGCTAAATACAGTCTGGGCCAAATCAGAAATAAGTGTTTATCTTCCTTGTCAAGATATTTTTAACGTTTGTAAGTGCTGGACCACACCTGTAAAATAAACCAAATATAACAACCACTGGGGGACATTAAGTCCAGGGGAAGATATTCCTTTTCCCGCTGGCCTCCAGATATTGTTAGTTTCCATCAATTATATTAATTAATCTTACTCTAGGCCTCTATCCCTCGTTGTGGGTACTGCTGCTCTATGTAGACCTATTTTCGAAAATTATCTATCTCTCAAAAATGGTTCTAAAAGTTTTATGAACTTGTCATATATTTAAGATATTTTAATAGCAATTGAGGGTTATGTATTGAATTTCCTGAGTATATTCTCAGAAGACCTCTTAATTTTGAACGACCTTTGCATAACATGGTAAACCATAAGAGATTCAATTGTAGTATCTTTAAAACGCACGATTTAAGTGAGATTTTTTTCAATGATTTCAATGATTGAGTTTTCACTAATTATATTTTTTGCAAAGAGAAGTTGTTATTAGTTTATTTTTCCTCCTCTCTCCCATTTCTGTACTTATAAAAAGAACGGAACTTCAAATACCAACATAGCGAAAGCTCTTAAAAGTATCTTTGCTTAAGATAACTGTATTTTGCTATTCCCTTTGCAACTACAAAGAAATATGTAATAAAGCCCACCTCTGCAAATCTTTAAATGTTTAAATGTTAAAACAGTAACGTAATGCACCGAGTGGGATGGCTCGGGTAGTTTCGCGACATCCCGGTTCGATTCCCGTGGACAGGGCACCTCACTCATGGGTTTTCTCTGGGGTTTTCTTGGATCACCAGGTGAATGCTGTCTAGGTTAATTACATCCCCCGAATTTGCTGTCCCTCCTTTTCATCTCCATTATAATTTCACATCATCTCTCATCTGGTGGTTTCTTTCAGGGTAAAAGTGTCGGCGGGAGTCACGGCGGTGCATGCAGGATATGTTCTTGGTAAAACTTCCCTCGGTAGGACGGCCTCCAGTCTCCGAATCCGGTCTGGTTGGGCCATTTCAGGACCACAGTAGGGTAGAATGCCGGTTTTACTGGCATGTCGGGTAATTTTCAACTGCAAAATATAGAGACCGCTAACCTCTGCAGTGTGTGCCTTCTTGTGATGGCCGCCCAATATCTCCTCTCGCCTCATCTTTCCTCATGGAAGTGCCACACGTGGGGGCATAGGTACAAGACTAAGTTTGGACTCTGTGCTGAATTCCCTCCGTAGCGTAGTCCAGTTCTGTAAGCAGTCTGAGAAGGGGGACTTTCTTTAAAAGTTCTATTCGTATCCTTAAAATATGCTGACTTTGGATTTTGTTTTTGAGTTGTAATATTCAAGTGCAGGCATAGAAACATTATGATCTTTTTTGAAAAAAGAAAAATGATTCTATGTGTTCATGAAGCGTCTGTTCCTATAGTAGTGAAAGTAAAAATTTGTAAGAATAGTTTGATGTTAGACAAAGTGACGTGAATCCAACATGTGAAGTTTTTCAGTCATATAAAATAAAACACAGAAAGGCTCACATGTCACATTTGTTTTTCCTCCAATGTTGGATCAGAATTAGCGAGTGAATTGAAAAACAAAGTAAATAAAACACTTTTTAACGTTATGTTTGTAGTGCATAGCCGGCATTTGTTTACTCTCATGGACACCGCACCCCAAGGAAAGATATGCCCATGTAATCAAAGAACGATCGACTTCCAGATAAACAAATACACAGCGCAAGCGCAAACATCCTACTACAACATGTAGGGAGGGTGGGCTCGAATTACACGTGGCAATGTTTGTTCCAATCAGCGTGGAGTTTCATCAATCAGGTTCCAGTATCACAGCTAATTTGTTCGCTATTTGCCGACGGAAGCGCTCTCTTCTGGTTTATGACTTTATACCTTCCGAAAGAAGGAACACAAAAAAGCGTAATTAAATCGAGCGGTTTGTATTTACCTACCTGATATGCCTATGTCAGTTTTATCAAATTAAGCGACGTATATGGATTTTTAATTAAAGCAGAAGGGGACGATTCATTTCAGTAAACTTGTAAACGTGTGCCACAATTAGTAGCTGCATGAGGACGGGCTTTGTTGTAAAAAATATTGGCCTTATTATTGATGAGAAATTATCCTTTGTGTAACGTTTGTGCGGCCACGCGAGCTTCTCGGTACGCTGTTGCCATATATACGGCAGCAACACTAATATCAGCAAGATTTGATAGTATCGTCTTACTGCTAATTTTCTTGCAGATGCAAGGGAATCTGGGAATAAGCGACAGTCAAGAATTTTAAGAGCAAACCGCAATGAAATTTTGCTTAGCCAAAATATAAAAATCACAAATCCATTTTAACAAAGCATACACTCCAAGTGGGGCATACCTGGGAGGAAGGATAGGAGAGGGTAGATAGAAGGTGGCGTCACGACAATGTAGAGGGCAGAGTTCGTACTGTTTACAGCTTGAAGTTCCTCCGTAGTCCAGTACAATCGGAATCATTCCTACCGTGGCCCCGAAACAGTCCACCAGGCCGGCTAGGAGACAGGAGGCCGCCATTTCAGAGCTCGTAAAACTCCCAGTATACTCGCACAACCGGCATCTCGTCGACTGAGTCACTAGGCTGGCTCGTAGACCGGAGACTATCCTACCGAAGGAGGAAATGTTTACCAGGAGCAATGATCCTGCCATGCACTGCCGAGTCTCCCGCCGACACTTTCTACTCTGAACGAGACCAGCAGATGAGAGATGATGTGAAATGGTAATGGAGATAAAATGGAAGGACAGAAAATTCGGGGGATCTAATTAAACTACCCAGCATTCGCCTGGCAACCCGGAAAACTCCCCCAAAAAGCCATAGGTCAGGTACGTCGGCCACGGGAATCGAACCCGGACATCCCGAAACCGTCTGAGCCATCCCGCTCGGTAACTACAGGATAATTGAAATAAATAACAAAGATCATCTCGAAAATGGTTCACCACACACACACACACACACACACACACACACACACACACACACACACACACACACACACACACACACACACACACACACATACACAAAGTATTTTAGATAAATTGCGTTTTAAAGAGATGTATGTATATTCGGTGTGTGAGATTTTGCCTATTCTTTACGGTTTCCCAGTTATTTAAAATGCATCCAGAATGAAAAAGGCTTTCCCCAAAAAATTCAAGATATTATTTAGTTTGTCATAAATAGATACAAATTACAATGAAAATGTTCGCAAATTGTTCCATGTAATTTGTAGCCTGCAGTGGATGGATATGCTTGTCTATTTGTATTATGCACCGTTGTAGGACAATTTTGTGTTTAACCAACTTAACATTTTTTAGTTCTAATGCACACACTCACTTAGATGTTTTCTAACTTTGCATTTTTTTGTATGTGTGTTCAACTTGTGGTAAACTTTGACTTCGAATATCTCCAAGTTGTATAAACATAAAGAATAGTCATGCGGATGGATATAGTCATGCGTATATTGCAGCTATCCCCTCCCGGGATAATAGGTGAAGTAAAGAAACCAGGGACACCGGCAGATAGGCCATATAGACCCATAGAAGTACCTAATACAGGGATTTTCAGTTAAAACCTAACGGAGAACATGGTGTTGTGCCTTTCCCACAACCTTGGTAAATTTCTGCACTACCAGCTACCATTGTGTGCGATGAATGACGGTTTAATTGATCCACAGCTTCTATTCTTTTTCAATGAGGCGTGGTTCCAACTCAGTGATCGTATCAACGCTCATAACAGTCGATACTGGACCTCTGAAAATACACATCGCGTTTAAGAAATTCCTTATTATGATGGTAACAATAGAGGAACAAACAAGAATTAAAACAAAATATTAGAAATTAAATCGGAAACATTACAGTGGCCTAACTTAATCAGAATGTATTCTCCCGATATAATGCTTGTTTAGCAGACGATGGACTACATTTCCTGCATCTTCTATAAGGTAAGCTATTTATACATGCTTTACGCACGGAGTTTATTTAGGGGCAAAGCAGACTGTCGTACACCCAATTACGCATAGGCAAAATGCCGTGCGCCCGTTAAGTTTTAAATGAAGAATTCTGAAGTACTGAGAGTTCATTTCAAAGCCAGAACTCACTCTGTAGCAACCAAATACTGGAGGTCGACAAGCGTCGTGCCTACACGTGAGGACAGCGACCTACAACGCTGATACAATGCGCAAGTACTGCGTCATCTGTCCGGCGGCGCTATCCACCACGATCTTCAAAGCACACACCTAAAACATAACGAAATGGAATAGAGAGACGTTATTAAAAAAAATCGTCAAATGAAAGTATGGACAGGAGTCACGTCAAAGTTACATGGAGAAAAAAAAAAGAGCTAGGCTACACGGGATCAGTGGTGGGGCGTGACTTTTATAGCTCAAATAATAAAAGGGAATAATGACTCAAAGAACTAAGGCTACTCTTCAGTACTCATAATATTATAAGGTTACACGTACTATATGCGCAAGATTTCTTGAGCGTTCGGATCCAAAGTCCTCATTCGGTAAGTTTCGCCTATTTCCGTAAACACAGGTGACAACTTTGAAACAGGAAATGCGCCACACACTTTGACATCTAGTGGCCAATATGTTAAGCTTTCACACGTACGCCATTTCATTTTGAGCAATTTTGAGGTTAATTATTAGCTAACCAGTTTACAACAAATCTAAAAGCAAGACTATGTTGTCAGTGTTGTGGCACTCGAAAGGGGACACACTATTTTTCGTCTACCTCCGTATAACTGAGATCTGAATGCAACTGAGCTTGCGTGGGCAAAAATAAAGAATTTTTACAAAGTACGCAATGTTAACGAGAGCCACAAATCAGCGGAAACTTGCTATAGAAGCGACGGATCGGGAAGGATACGCTAAGAAGTTCCAAGAGCTGGAAATGCAATATTGGACAAACGATGGTGTAATAGAAAATGCAATTAATGAAATTATTAACACATTAGAGGATACAAGTGACGCAGTAGACTTGGAAATCGAAGAATCACAAAGCGTGTGAGTGTTTATAGCAGTCATAATATTTGTTAAATACTTTTATGTGTTTTATAACAGTAAATATATAAGCATACGGCATATCCGACGGAGTTCAGTTGTTTGTTGCCACATCTCATACCTTCGGTGTATATTCTCGCTTATCTTACAGCCATTTGGTTGAATTGTGTTTTTTCTTGGTTGACCACACTGCAGAAACAACAGCGTGTTAGCTCTCTCTTGTTCCCCTCTGCCCGCACTACACCGTAAATCCAGCGCTCAAGAAATATTGCGCGTATAGTATGGTCCTTATTGCATTACAGTCAGAAATATTCCTGCTTCCCATCTCCACCCAGATGTTCCAATTTTTCCTACAGCTGGCCCATATCGCGAACTGTTAGCCTAAAATGGAGAAAGTATGCAATACACACACTTTCGCTGGTATCAAGAATTTCCTTTTTCACCACTAAATACCAATATACGTAAATTAATATTGCTAGTGTTATTGAAATGAACTTGCAGTTGCATTTAAAAGCGCCACATGAAACAAAAGCATTTACTCTTCTTCACACACTACATGGACTTCACGTGACAAAATCTGTCAGTGCTTCCTAACTATCGAAGAGTCGCGATTGCTTCCGGAAACCTACAAAGCACGGTATTCAACGTTACGTAGCGTAAATACAGAAATATACAGTATTGAATGAGCTCGCGGAACTGCTCACTTGAACCTAAGCAGCTGTCAAATTGTCCGCAGCCCCGCGGATGTTCGTGAGGAAATTTTGAAAATGTATCCAGGGCAAATAAAGTATTGTTTGGCATGAGTTTCCTTGTTTTTCCTCTTTTTCTCTCGAAATTCCTGGAGAAGCGGTGCTTCCAACGCTTCATTGCCGCTTCAGCAATGATGGAGATCGAACAGCGACCTCCCGGGTGCGGGACGCACACCTTATCACCTGCACAGAGTAAGTCATACATCAGATATTTTTCCCTGAAGCTTCCTGTGAGGAATGTACGTTTAGATCTTGTTGAATTTATTGTTCCGGCTGCGTGTACACATATTGAGGTTTGTTTGCTTGGTATAGGTATATGAACTAAAAAGTTGAGACGCGTTTAATTTTCCGAGTGGTCAGTATAATTTATTAGTTTTGCTCGTCGAGAGAAAGTCAACAAACAGCATGCTACTGAGCTGAAAAGCCATGCCATGTTTCTTCACGCTCGCTGGTCATTCGTTTTTATTTGCGGGCCGTAGCGAGGACAAACACTTCCGAACCATGCTGAGATCAAGAAAGAAGTGAATTACAAGAGAAGAGGATCAGGAAAACTTCCGCCGTTATGCTGAGACTTGCCAAGATGCCCCTGCTGCTGGACCAATCCTGCACAATTTCATTATATTCCTTCTGACCTACATAGATCCCTCTGGATAATGAAACCATATCACTCGTACAAACGTTTCTGTTTGCGTGTAACACCCACATCATCCGCGTATTTTATAAAACACTTGCGATCTTGTGAGTTCATATGGTTTATAAATAGTTATAGATATCATAATCATAAAGAATTTTAATTACTCTTGTTCTTTCATTAACAATTACGATTTCCTCTACCGTAAGATAAGCGCGGGTAATTAGAATCAGCGGATGACTCCGATTAGTTTTTCAAAATCTACTCCCTATGGGACAGTAGTGCATTGTTGTGATGGAACGACATTTTTGGGCGAAGTTGTTAGCTATCCGAGACAATTAAGTGTGTAATTAGTGCAGCTCCGTAGCTCAGTCGGTAGAGCAACATCCTGCCGTGCTAGGGTTCGATTCCCGGCGGTGGGGTGAGGCAGTTTTGCGAAGGCGATGACGCGATGATGTTCTCAAAGCCACGAGTTGCGGCGACCATTTGTA
Organism: Mantis religiosa; assembly: GCA_030765055.1. NCBI lineage: Eukaryota > Metazoa > Arthropoda > Insecta > Mantodea > Mantidae > Mantis > Mantis religiosa. The sequence goes on from CM060949.1 coordinate 159,133,029, forward strand.
GCCGTTTCATTACACTGGTGATGATGGTGGAATGGTGTTCTTGATGTTCTCCGCCAGCGATGTGTTTATCGCAGCAAACGTGTCTTCTTATTGTAGCTCCGGTTCGCATGAGATTTTTTTTTTTTTTTAATTTACGTCCTCCAATGCCATATCGAACGGTGAATGAAATGGGTGAAATGATGCTCAAATGAGTCAAGGGTCAATGGAGCTTAGTTACCCAACATTCGTCTGTCAGGATAAGGGAAAACCCCAGAAAAACCTTATCTACGTAACTCACCCTGACTGAGATTCGAACTGGAACCTCTTGAACGTGAGGAAGACACTCTACCATCTACGCTACCGAGGCGGGCCCGCATGAGATTTTATCTTTGTCGTGGTGTCGGATAGTTGTGTGGGAACTTATGTGAAGGAAACCAAAAAGGATTAAAAACATTTTTTAATTCAAATCCTAAATTCAATTTCAATACCATTTGTATTTTAAATCAATACACTTACACAATTTAAAACAATACTTTTCTCCCGTTGATGAATAATTAAGACTTCCACACGTTGAGATCACGATGCAAAATTCGCTATTATTTCCTATCCAAGTATTGATTTTTACCTCTCGTTTCTATATCTAACAAATAAACGTCTTTTCTCTGGTTCACGTCAACACATTACGTAATATCATTTTTACAACTAATCTCTGTTTCATATACCCTTGCCCCGCTGACATGTATCACTCCGCGTGCAACTACCTTCCCCCTCACCCTAATTGGCTAATGCTTTCGCGCCATAGGGTATAGGCGGTGCCTTCCCGTCACACTTAAAACTGCAGTAAACGTCATAATAATTCCAGGAAGATACATAATATCCTACAACTAAGAATATGAAGGCATGCAAAAATACAAGTTTACAATGAAACTGAGCAAGTTGAAACTGAATGAATGAGCAATGAAACTGAAACAAGTTTATAATGAAAGGTCTCCGGCCTTTCCATTGGGATTTTTTTAAACCAGCACACATACCTTGCAAAAATGCTTGCCTTTCAGTCTTAAAAGTCTTGTTACGCCATACTTTTCTTATGTTCTTCATTCACCCAAGTCTCGTCAGGGTAGTATATTTTGCGACTTGTATCTCGGTACAGTCTGATTGTCCTTAAATAACGTCTTCGCCACACAGCAATATCGCCCCTGGAGTGGTAAGTTTTCCTATTGTCTCAATTTCATGTCGCTATGTTCCTACGCATCTAACACTCACACCTGTAAGTTCAGAGCACAGCTGTTCGACTTCTCTCATTGACAAAAACGGGTTCTTCTCTGTGAGTGCATTAAACACATGCAACACAATTCTTTTTTCGCAGTTCTGTAAAGGTTTTCCCTTGCGATGCTTCAGCGAAAAACTGTCGTTAAACTCTGCCATTATACATCTAATATATACACGCGCAATAAACGATCAATAAAATAATTTAGCTCTCGCACTCAGCACAACACACCTTAGAATTGCGATATATGACTAATCCAGTTCAAAACAAGGTCAGTGATAAAAGTCATATAAACAAATATGTCATCACTACCGCTAAATCACGTGCTATCGTGCTATGTGCTTGAGAGCAAAGGAACCTCCTCTTTACTTCGTTTAAGAATTAACATGCATTTCCGATAAATCAACTCTGTTGCGTAATATATTTAATTCAAACACTTACGAAAATATAAATTTGACAATTCTCTTCCAACATATCAAGATATATCAGCATGTTAAGTAACGAACTAATTTTTACCGCACAACAGTCTATACTACAATAGCAGTTAATGAGAGTTGATAAGGTCACATGACCATTAAGAGATACGTTGCAAGCTTATGTGAAACAAGGATTAGCAATCATAAAACGTTACATTATTTTGTATACATATTGCATCATCTCGTGTGCCACTGAATTTCACACTTTTCCATATTGATGCTCAAACTACATATTTCAACATGTTTTTAACTCTCGAGACTTAAACCAAAACAACGGTTACAAAGATAATTCCTCGTCTTCCCCATAGTCTGGAAGTATGAATGAGAATGCGAATGTGTGCGTGATCTAATGATTAAAACCCAACGAATAAGAGTTAACAACTTCGATATATTCCAAAGGAGAACGGCCGTCAATATGACCATTGGAGTTAAAGGCGGACTATAAATGAAAGAAAAAAAAGATATAATACAATTATGTTTCTTCAGTCTAAGTGAGAAATCGAGCTTCTTTCCCGGAAAGAAGGTATTTAATTGCTAAAATTTTTGTTATTTTCTATATTCGTTTAAAATAGATTTATAACGAATGTGTACTGAAATTGCTCCAGAAACTTGTACAAAAAGAAAATACAGATTTCTTACATCCATAATCCTTCTTATTGTTATGATAACTACTTAATCAGAGATGCAAACAGGCAAAATTAATACCTCTACAACAGCGGGCGAAGCGGATCATGTTTAGGAGGAGGATTCAATTGTTTTATTTTTTTCGTTATTTACATCCTCCAGCCTTATTTAGGTCATATTGGACCATGAATGAAATGGATGAATTGATACTCAGATGATCCCAGAAAAATGGAGAATTGTACCACGAAATCTGTTTAAGCGCTGTGGAAAAGAACCATTCATATGAGGAAAATGTGTGTGAGATGCATAAAATATGAATATAGAAGTGTAGAAATGTTTTATTTTGTTCTCATGATTACATTATTATGCGAGCACGTTATTTATGATAGCGCGCCCCAGAGAGATAAGGAACAGATAGTGCTGGACGAAGATAAACTGCTTGCCTAAGCAGATAAACATAGCGCGGGGATAAAGGTTATGCCAAAACATTTAAACTGAGGTAAATGGAACATTCTAGTGAAATCTTGATTGATACAGAACATTCGGTTTCCTGTTTGTTCCGGAAATATCTAGTAATAGGAGTAGTGGGATATATAAGGAATCCGAGACAGTCGTAAACAGTGGTTGTAAAAGAAAGTTGTACACAGAGGCGGAACGAGAGTTGTAATTGAAACTGGTTTGTTTAGAAAGTGAACTCTTTGTTGTGCTCAACGACCTTGGTAGATTGTAATTGCGTATGTGTCCTAATGCTGCTACTGTAAGTGAATTTCTACGGAAATAAAGAACATTTGGAATTTCTGCAACTTAAATTTTTAATTCTACGAACCCACAAAGTCACATTATGTACTGGAATTTTATGTTCCGCCGTTTTTCTTTCCTTTCTGATTCATCCGTTATGCTAATCCTATTCATCTTCCAATTGGGCGAGATTAGGATTAGTTTCCGCTCAGGATAAAAATGTAAACCGAAGTATACAGAAAATTCCTCATAAAAACGTACCATTTAACATAATTCAGAATTTAAAGGCTTCAATATAAGTCAAAGCTTTCATATTTACGTGACAAATACGACTTTTGTGAAAGGTTTTCAAAATCTCCGATTTATCCGCGCTTACCTTAAGTAAAACTTAGAATTTTTGGTTAATATCGTTGTGTGAGTGTGTGTTTGTATATATTTTTTTGAATTTTCAGGAAATAGCCGTTAATCTCGTTTTGGACTATTTTTATATAACTGGTAAACGTAAGAGATAGACAAAATGTTACTACAAAATGTAGATTTGGGTAAAACTTTGAATAAAGGCAACTAGGGAATTAGTTCAATATTCAAGTTCTGGTTTTTGTACGATGTTTTTGAAATTATATTCCTTTTCGATGTTATCCAGAGAACTGACTGCAGGCATTAGTCAATAAACGACAGGTATGGATCTTTAAATAAATAATAATGTACATCGAGGCTGTAGGGCTATAAAGTTGCTTTTAATAAACTTTTTTGTGTTGTAGAGACTTTTCCTATAGGCTAAACAATTAAGGATATTACATTTATGCAAATTTGAACATAAAAAGGACGTCATATCTATTTAAAAACAATTTGACATATATTTTGTGCCATAGTGTCACAAATTGTCCACGGATGGTGAAGGATTAGGATGCCACGTGGCCAGGTCGAGACGTAGGCATACTCAGGAGAGGATGCGATTTCTATATAAAGGTTCGATTTCATTACACATATTAAAAATAAAATTTATACAAGAAACATTTACTACAATAATATGAAATACACAATTACTACATGGCCATTAACCTGACAAAGGATGGACCTATGTCCGCTCTTGACTAAAGCTGAAAGCAAGAGAGAGCAAGAAAGCTTCCTGCATCAATCGTGACAGAGAAGAGGTCACGTTAAGCGTGACATCTCTTTACTAGATTATCAATATAAACTCTAATCTCTGTTTCATATAACCTTGCCCCGCTGACATGTATCACTCCGCGTGCAACTACCTTCCCCCTCACCCTAATTGGCTAATGCTTTCGCACCATAGGGCATAGGCGGTGCTTTCCCGTCACATTTAAACCTGCAGTAAACGTCATAATAATTGCCAGGAAGATAGATAAAATCATACAAATTAGAATATGAAGGCATGCAAAAATACAAGATTTGTGATGAAACTGAGTAAGTTGAAACTGAATGAATGAGCAATGAAACTGAAACAAGTTTATAATGAAAGGCCTTCGGCCTTTACCACTAGGATTTTTAAAACCAGCACACATACCTTGCAAAAAGGATTGTATTTCAGTCTTAAAAGTCGTGTCACGCCATACTTGTCGTGTGTGCTTCATTCACCCAAGTCTCGTCAAGGTAGTATATTTTGCGATTTGTATCCCGGTACAGTCTGATTGTCCTCAAATAACGTCTTCGCCACACAGCAATATCGCCACTGGAGTGGTAAGTTTTCCTGTTGTCTCAATTTCATGTCACAATGTTCCTACGCATCTATCACTCACACCTGTAAGTTCAGAGCACAGCTGTTCTACTTATCTCCTGACAAAAACGAATTCTTCTCTGTGAGTGCATTAAACACATTCACCACAACTCTTTTTTCGCCGCTTTGTAAAGGTTTTCCCTTGCGATGCTTCAGCGAAAAACTGGCAGTAGACTCTGCCATTAAACATATAATAAGTACACGCGCAATAAACGATCAATAAAATAATTTAGCTCTCACACTTGGCACAATACACCTTCGAATGGCGATAATCCAGTTCAAAACAAGGTCAGTGATAAAAGTCATATAAACAAATATGTCATCACTACCGCTAAAGCACGTGCTATCGTGCCATCTGAAAGACGGGCTTCTGAGAAAAGGAACCTCCTCTTTATTTCGTTTAAGAATTAACATGCATTTCAGATAAATCAACTCTGTTGCGAAATATATTTAATTCAAACAATTACGAAAATATAAATTTGACAATTCTCTTCCAACATATAAAGATATATCACCATGTTAAATAACGAACTAATTTTTACTGCACGACAGTCTATTCTACAATAACAGCCAATGAGGGGTGATAAGGTCACGTGATCTTTTTATAGATACGTGGCAAGCTTATGTGAAACAAGGATTAGTACAATCGCGCTGCTCGAACCATTACCATGGATTTATCTTTTATATTGGAAACCTCTCAGACAAGGCACTGATTATTGTTATAAGAGTGAGAGGGGAATTGCTGCGCTGCCCTGTGCTAAGCACCAATGAATGCGTCACTTCAGCCAATGGAATTCGTAGGAATCACAAATGACAGATATATATTTACTCCACGTGGAGTAATCAGGGCGTTATCTGAGAGGTATCTATTTCCAAAGACAAATCTATGGTAACCGTTCTCGCAGCGCGACTTTAACTGCAATAACCAAATCGATCATTAATGTGACATCTCCCCCTCGTCCGCCAAGATCAATGCATACATTGATCCTTAAACATACAAGTGGTTTGAAATTACATTTTTTAATTTTTTGTAACAAAAATAGTAATTTTGTTTATGTGATAATTTATCTGATGTGAAAGTGTTCCTTAAAATATGGAAGCTTACTTTTATAAATAAAAATATATGATGGAGTCCCCAGCGCAAAGAGCTGGTTGTAAAGTTTAGCCATAATAGAAAAAAATATAAGTAGATAAAAATAAACAAATAAAACATAAATCAATGTCACCGTAGGACTAATGTGATTATAGGCATTTTAATAAAAATTATTAAAACGTTTTCAAGGAAATAAAAAAGGAATTACATAAAAGTATTAAATGTAAAGTACAGTTTTGAGTGAGAAGTGTTTTGCTGAAAATCCATGTTCTATCTTTTGAGTATGCGAAGCGTAAATTCAAATTTCGTATTTAGCCGAATTTTCATTTGTAACTTATCCTATCCACATACACATTTTGTTTCTGTTTTTTGTTTGGCTGTCTTCAAAACATTTATTTTCAATTAATGTAATGATTTAACCGAAATACAATATTTCCTCTACTTGTAGTTGGTTAAACGCTGGCATACTGATCAAGTTTACGTGTTCAAACCTCACCCCTGTCAATGGATTTTTAAATTAGATTAAAAGCGGAACGAAATTCCTTCACACTGCGGCCTGATATGGTCTAGGCAGACTATAACTTTATGCAATTTAAGTTGTGTTTCTTTCTTTGTATTTTGAAATTTTTTCTAATAGATCCCCATGCATGTTTGTACTGGTGAATCTTATTTTGTAAATCATTACCAATTATACAAAGTTAAATTCAGTCTTACAGAAAAATAAAGACATACATTTTGTTACAGAAATATAGTAATCATATGATGTAATGAAAATTTGGCAGTTTCGAAAGAACAAATTTTCTGAAATATTGTATTGCATCTATGAATTCTGAAATCAATTGCCAAGTGGCGAATATATTTATTAATTTCTGCTAAACTTTTTTTTTATTTACGTCCTCCAACGTTAAGTCATATCGTACGATGAATGAATTGGGTGATATGATGCTCATATGAGTCCAGGGTCCATGGAGCTTACAGTTACCCGACATTCGTCTTGAAGGAGAAGGGAAAACCCGAAAAAGAACTTATGGAGGTAACTCACCCTGACCGAGATTCGAACTCAGTACCTCTTGAACGTGAGACAGACACGCTACCATCTACGCTACCGAGGCGGGCTAAAAACTTTATGGATCAATAAAACCTTAAAATAAGTGATCCTTGTGAAAATTCGAATTATAACTTTAGAATGGAGTACAGTACTTTTACGAAGGTGTTGGAGAAAGTAAAAATCTGTCGTTATTGCTCTGTACTTAGGAAAGGATTTAATTTGGCTCAGAGTTGGAATGCTATAAAAAGTGAGTGATCTTTATCCATTTTGGGTGAGGTAGTGTTTGTATGAAGTTTGATCCGTGTCTTAGCAAGGAAATCCTACTGGCAGTCAGTGAACCGAGCAAGATTAGGCTACAACAAACTTGAGACACTCCGCCAAGATTAGTTTCCGTAGGGTGGGGGAGGGACCTGTTTCAGCTTCGGTCCACTGCTAATGCGATAAAAGCCAAAGACGAAGATGATGTGAGCGTAAAGGAAGCTTCTTCATCTCTCAGCTTCAGCAGTTCAGTCCATCTGGTCCTACCCTTAACACATAAAAATATGGCGTACTACGTTCACATCACCTCCGCAGCCCACCGTCGCCTATTACTTTAACTACTAACTAGCTATAATAAACAGAGAAAGTAATGCACCCTTCCCACAAATTCCATCTGGATATTTTATTCCAAATATTACTTTGAGGTGCCTTAAATAACACTTAAATAAATATAGAAATTTGTAATATATCATGTTTTCAAAGTGAACTAAAAATTATAAAATTAGTTCCCCTAGCACATACAGTTTCATAATCACATACAGACTGCACTAAAACTTATGATTATAAATTTTGAAACATATTTATTAACATAAAAAATGTTTAATATTTCAAGTCTCTAACTCATCGTGAAGCCAGTCCAAAATTTTTCGGTGTAAAGAGTAGTTTGAGAGGAAGGAGTATTCTTGAAAGCGAATTAATATTCTATTAGCATTCAACGCTGAGCTATGTTTCAAGTTTCAAGTCTCTAAAACACATAAAATTTAGTTTAAAACGAACTGTACAGTTTGTACCGAACAGACAAAGAAGAAGCAATACAAACGTTTTAAAATATAAATTTTAGAGCAAGTTCTGCGTGTGTGCTTTTTAATAAATTTACGTCATCCAACGTTGTCATACCAGACGATAAATGAAATGATATTTAAATAAGTCCAGGATCCGTGGAGCTTAGAATTACCTGACATTCATCTTGCAGGATAAGGGAAAACCCCCAACGTTGTCGTACCAGATGATGAATGAAATGATGTTCCAATAAATCCAGGATCCGTGGAGCTTAGAATTACCTGACCATCTTTCAGAATAACGAAAAACCTCCAACGTTAAGTCATATCGGACGATGAATGAAATGATGTTCAAAGGAGTACAGGGCACATAGAGCTTAGAGTTACCAGACGTTCATTTTTCAGGATAAGGGAAAGCCTTCAACGTCATAGCGGAAATTGAATGAAATTATGATCAAAGAGTACAGGGTGCAAAGGGTTTATGTTACCAAAAGTTTATCTTTCAGGATAAGGGTAAACCTCCAACGTTAAGTCTTATAGGAGAATTACTGAAATGATGCTCCAATGAGCAAAGAATTCATAGAGCTCAGAGTTACGAGACGTTCATCTTTCAGGATAAGAGAAAACCGCCAACTTTAGGTAATATCTCACGATCAATGAAATGGTACTCAGATGAGCCCATGATCCATAGAGCTTAGAATTAACAGTCAATGATCTTTCAGGACAACGAAAAGCCTGGAAGAAGTCTGTCCAGGTAAATCATCTGACCGGGTTTCGAACTTGGGACCTCTTGAACGTGAGGCAGGTACCATCTACGCTACCGAGAGGGGAGTGCGCGCTTATGTGTGTGTGTGTATGTGTGTGTGTGTGTGTGTTTGTGTTTGTGTGTGTGTTAGTATGTATGGTGTATGAAGAACTGGATAAAAGATAATGGTATAGTAAACTCATACAACGCCGAACAAAAGATTCAGTATCTTCAAAAGGCTTATAACATTAACATTTTCAAAAATATACCAGCACCGCAAATGATCCTTAACAAGGAATATTTTTTCCTTTTTTTTCATTTGCTAAAACCTATTGCATATAATATTATTATCAAGTGATACACAATACAATGAAAAGTGAAATAAAATGTTTGATTTTATTCTATGTTTTATGTTAAGTCTACTTCATGTTGAAGGACTTATATAATTAGCAAACTGTTAGCGACAAACAAAATCTTACTGGATAAAATATATAGATGTCGATATATCGCATAGTTTTTATCGATATTTGAAATACTCTTTGGCATTGGCTTAAATTTTCATATACTTAATTTTTGTCTTTCAGCTACAGGGCTTTATGTTCTATGGTCATATAAAAGTATTTCAAAGACATTTGTCTATCGCATTACCAAATATATTCTTCTACTTACTACAGTAAAACATGTGTAAGGTGTAATTAAAGTTTATCTTGACTAACAAGACATAGAAAAATCGGATGTTTTAAGAACGGTTCCTAGAGGAAGGAGTAGAAAAAATAACGTGAACACAATATAGGTGCAAAAAGCATGGAGTATTACGAACTAACTAGAATTATCATCATTGTTACCACGTAATTGTAGGGTTAAACTCCGCCCATCTTTTGAGGCGGCATAAGAAAGTTGTGAATTATGTGCAAAAGAGGAGGTAGAAAGTTGCGCCATAGGGCTACCAACTAAATGCCACTGCACCAAAATGGACAACCTTTTCTTCCCAAGAGTACACATACGTGGTAAGTCATTCATACGCCTAACATCCAATTTCCCCTGCAGAGTGTGAAGTACTTCATCCCTCCGAAATGTTTCCATCCCTTTGGTGGTGGTCGGAGCAGAATTATCGCTCCCCGATTGGATCTGACCATTGGGTAATCAAGCGGTTTTGCGGTTTGCCCTGTGCAAGGGCACCTTGGTGTACGCACGTGCACGAACCCCCACCCTCAAAGACATTCGTGGAACACCTGCCACACCCTTAAACAGTGTCAGCTAATAGTTCCGAATTATGTGTTTGCATCGGCATTTATTTGATTTAGCAGGACCTTGAGATATACATGAACAAAGACGTCGTATAATGTGAAAATAGTTTCCAAGTCCTGAACTTTAATGTTTACATCAACATTTAAACTGGCCAATCACAGATCAGTTATCATCAAGTGATTGTTCTCCACCATAACATCAAACTTACCGTCACCAATTGTCAATTGTCGGGTTATTTATAAAAATTGTAACAAAACAAATTTTGACTTTAGATGAGGCTATCTTAAAGTATAACATCCTTTAGACGAATAGTTCTTATTTATTTTCATAAAGGTTAATCCCAAAACTATTGATTAGATATATTATCAGCCTTATAAAGAAATTGTACGGAATATATTTGTATTTTACATCAATGCATAATGAGAAGGAAACATGAATATATGTCTCAAACAAAACCAATCACTATCTCATAAAGCCAAAGATAAAAAATAGAACATTTTAATAAAAACCCAGAATTTATTCCAGAAATCCCACGTAAAGCTGCACTAGCAAAATTTAAATTACTTCCCAAACATGATTATTTGGCCAAACACATACACAGAGTAGGAATTTATACAAGTCTAAATTGTCCTCTGTGCAACAAAGAAGAGGAAATGCCTGAAGAACATCTTCTAACCTGTGAAGTCCTACCTGCTAGACCCACTACACAGAAATATTGGGGAGCAAGAGAGCTAATGGCTTCATTGCGAAAGCCTAGCGTTTGAAAACAACATTTTTGTCGTGAATTCCTTAGCAAGTTTGCTGTTTAAGGAAAGGCAATAAAGCAATGCAGAGACAGCGATTCGTTCAAGGAGTTCCTCTAAATTAGTCATGTTTAGCTGTCTAGGAAGTTGCAATTACTAAGGCGTATAATTCCGATTTTTATATAGAGGGGTGATATGAAGAATCAGCCTCGGTCTGGATGGCTGACATATTATTTTGTCATTAATACATATATACCTAACCTCATACGTCGTGTGTACTACTTCTGGCCGTCGTATCAGCTCAGTTGTGCATACTCTCCTGCGATTTGGGCTGTTTTAAGTTTTCGTTTGTGTTGTAAATTAAAACGTATCACGTGAAGTTTGTACATAAGTTTTACTTTGTTAAGATAGTGCTTAATTTTTGTTGTAAATTATTGTGTTGAGAATTTTCTATTCATTCTTATAAGACCCCAGGGGCCTACTGCGATAGGTACGTAATTGGCGATCCCGGGATCCCGAGCTAAATCACTCGATTGGGTGCCTCTGAGTGGTGAGGGAGCTAATGCCAAACGCCCATAAATTTTGGTCCACATACTGGTCCATATCCTAAAGCTAAGCGAAGTGAATCGAAAAGAACCGAAGCGAAGCGAAGTAGAGCGAAGCCGAGTGAAGTCAAGCTAAGTCAAACCAGAGCGAATCACGAGTTAAGCTAGAGAATGAAGTTAGGGTTAGGCCAGAGCAAAGCTAGAGTGAAGCCACAGTTAAGTTACAGATTGAAGCCAGAGCGGGACCCGAGCGGTGGCTGGAGCCTAGCCATAGCCTAGCCAGAGCATAGCCAGTGTTAAGTTAGAGTGAAGCCAGAGCGGGATCCGAGCGGTGGCTGGAGCCTAGCCATAGCCTAGCCAGAGCATAGCCAGTGTTAAGTTAGAGTGAAGCCAGAGCGGGACCCGAGCGGTGGCTGGAGCCTAGCCATAGCCTAGCCAGAGCATAGCCAGTGTTAAGTTAGAGTGAAGCCAGAGCGGGACCCGAGCGGTGGCTGGAGCCTAGCCATAGCCAAGCCAGAGCATAGCCAGTGTTAAGTTAGAGTGAAGCCAGAGCGGGATCCGAGCGGTGGTCGGAGCCTAGCCACAGCCAAGCAGGGCGAATCCAGAGCGGGACCGGAGCGGTGCCCGGAGCATAGCCACAGCCAAGCAGAGTGAAGCCAGAACGAAGCCAGAGCCAAATCAGAGTGAAGTTAGATCTAAGTCAGAACCAAGCCACAGCTAAGTTAGAGTTAAACCAAAGCCAAGCCATAACCAAGCCAGAGTTAAGCTAGAGCCTAGCCAGAGCCTAGCCAGAGCCAAGCCAGAGTTAGGCCAAGCTCAAGTAAAGCTAGCACAATTTGGATTTCACGGGCACTCATGGCCGCGCAGTTGAGTGCCCGTAAACATCATCATCATCATCATCATCATCATCATCATCATCATCATCATCATCATCATCATCATCATCATCATCATCATCATCATCATCATCATCATCATCATCATCATCATCATCATCATCGCCAGCCTCGGTAGCGTAGATGGTAGCATGTCTGCCTCGCGTTCAACAGGTCCCGAGTTTGAATCTCGGTAAGAGTGAGTTACCTGGATAAGCTTTTATCCGGGGTTTTCCCTTATCCTTAAATGACGGATGTCGGGTAGCTCTAAGCTCCATGGACCCTGGACACATTTGAGCATCATTTCACACATTTCATTCTCCGTCCGATATGACTTAACGTTGGAGGACGTAAAATTACTAAAAAAAACGTCATCATCATTATCATCATCATTCTCACAAGATCACGCTATGTTGAGTAGTTAAGTAGTGAAAGAAGGTACATTCAAAAAAAAAAAAAAAAAAAGAAATTGAAGAACAATTTACATTTACTTTCTTCTAAACTGTGGAAGTTCAATTTTATAACCAAAAAATTTGATATGAAATTTCATTACAAATACAATTTTTGAAGTCTACAACCTAATCTTTGCATATAAAGAAAGTTATTTTTATTTTTTATTGTTTATTTTCAGAATAAAATAACGATTTTATTAAAATATCATGTATAATATGCTTGCCTGATTATAAAATAATATATTTTTCGAATTTTATAAGAACCGCATATAAATCTGCTTCATTCTGAATGATTACCAAGAGTCTCATTGATGGTACACACCGAAGTCAATACAAAATTAAAATCCCTTTATTACACTGTATAGTTTTACCCTAGTAATGTGTTAAATATTTACATACAAGCGACGCTAGAACTTTGAAGCACGAAAGCCTTACCAATAGAGCAGTAATATTCGCTGTTTATCACACAAAGATCCCAGCTGTCAGATAACGCCTGGGAATCAGATAAATGCAACACATTGTACACAAGGGCTTTGCAGCGCACACTCACGCTTGCACGTACGACTGCGCATATACCTAATACTTGCACAGGAAAATAATACATAACTATGATTAATGAGGGAAGTACCACTAAATTTGAGACTTCTAGTACCTACTCATAGGCGTTCATTAGTATTTTCGAGAAAGGTATCAACATCTTTCACTTTTCCAAGATATCATTAGTAAACTTTGGGCTTACAGAGTAATCTCTTAAGCATTAAGCATTGACACAATGACGGAAAAGAAGTTTCATCTCACAATTTGTTCTTTTAAAAGCTTATTACTCTACTTCAAGTTAATTGAAATATACATACATAACACATATCACTGAATATTCAGGGTTTTTGAAATGCAAATAATATGAGAACAGTAACAACAGTAACAAATACTTTGGAATAGCTAGTCACATCTGATTGATTTGTTGCACACTTGTAAAAACCTGTAAGACCTGATCACCAAGTGATGGCTTTGAAATTTAATGCTTGTTTCATGATCAAGTGGAAATAGACGAATAGCGACTTTCCATTTGAAAAACAAATAGATTGATAAACAAAAGAATGACAAGGATTATCTGTGGAATCACTATTTACACCAAAAAGTTGTGCTAATTTATTATGCTCTATCGACATCTAAATTTTCCTATAGTAATTTTTTCCATTTCCTATAGTATCAGTACTGCACAGATAGTTAAAATATATAATGTATGTTAAATGTATTCTGTTTGTGGAGTAAAGCATATCTAAATATTACTGGTTGTGTGTATATATGCCTGTACAGTAATTATACATCTCTAAAATTGTATTACAAGTACTACTCTTTTTCTTCTTCTAAATATGAAATATCGTTGGAGGCTTTCTCTTATCCTTAAAGAAAATGTCTGAGAGCTCTAAGCCCTATATAATTTAGACCCATTTGAATATCATTTAATTCACCGTCCAATATCATTTAAGTTGGAGGTTTTCACTTATTCTGAAAGATGAACGTCAGGTAATACTAAACTCCATATATCTTGGACTCGTTTACACATCATTTCGTTTATCGTCCGATATATTTTAATACTGGAAGCTTTCCCTTATCCTGAAAGATGAATATCTGGTAACTAAGCTCTGTGTACCCTGAACAGCATTTCATTCATCGTCTGATGTGACTTAATGTTGGAGGTTTTCCTCTATTCTGAAAGATGGATATCTGGTAACTAAGCTCTGTGTAACCTGAACAGCATTTCATTCATCGTCTGATGTGACTTAATGTTGGAGGTTTTCCTTTATTCTGAAAGATGGATATCTGGTAACTAAGCTCTGTGTAACCTGTACTCCTTTGAACCTCATTTCGTTTATCGTCCGATATATTTTAACACTGGAGGTTTTTCCTTATCCTGAAAGGTGAATGTCTGGTAACTCTAAGGTCTGTGTATCTTGTACTCATTTAAACATAATTTCATTCATAGACCCGTATGACTTAACGTTGCAGGTTTTCCTATATTCTGAAAAATATGTCTGATAACTCTAAACTCTGTATACTCTGTACTCATTTGAACATCATTTCATTCATCGTCCCATATGATTTATCGTTGGAGGTTTTCCCTTATCCTGAAAGGTAAATGTCTGGTAACTCTAAGCTCTATGTATCCTGTACTCATTTAAACATAATTTCATTCATCGTCCGATATCGCTTAACGCTGGAAGCTTTCCGTTATCCTGAAAGATGAATGTCTAGTAACTCTAAGCTCTATGTACCTTGAACTCATTTGAACATTATTTTATACATTGTCCTAAAGTATACCCTATACACACATACACACGCGCGCACACACACACAAGGTATCTTAAAGTTATACTTAAGCCACAGAATATATGGTCACTAATGACCGGTAAAGTACTGTCTACATACGCCTACAAATTGACCAATGGGGAGGTAGTTTGTTAACTATGACGTCACAGCGCTACACCCAGCAACAGGTCACTTATTTCCTTATGTCTATCTTTACAACACTTCTAGTATTTTCCATTTGTGCTTAAACGTGTAATGTCTGTATCTAGATTTTTTTTATTTTACAATACCTACTCTTTCTCTCAAACGTGATGAGTATGTTCCTGGAAATACCTTACGATCTCTTCCCAGGAGGGGGAGAGAAGAGGGAAGATAGGGGTTGTAAGGAAACAGGTAGAGAATCGCACGGAAGGACAGGGTATCCGATGCATCTCTGAAATGCAATAAACAGCTGTTTTGTATCCTTTTGACTATCTACCCACACGAACGCGCTCTGACTTTTATTTGATATTGGACTACACGTCCATCGTGTTTTGCAGACATTATCAAAGACTGCAGGTCTCAATTTATATTGCAAAATAAGAGACTTGGAAATCCTTTACATAGATATTATATTAAGTATATAGGATACATAGAAAGCTACAGTCACATATCGTCATTTATTTGTTTACTTTATACAGTTATTTAACACAATTACAAAACCTACCTAATAATAAGAGATAGGAAGGAATATAATCACAGGTGTAATTAAATCTTTCCAAAATAACATTCCTTCAAGTTGGTACATATTATAATTGGAGAGTAGTTTCGTGCATTCGTGCTCGATATTATACTTCTTCACTCTTGGCTTGCAACGGCCGAACGAATATCCACCTGCAATAAAAGATAATAAAGTTGTGAATATAATATAACAGTAAAATTATTAAATACTTAAAGAACCTTTCACTAAATGAAATGGTTGCAAACAAAACATCTATCAGTACATGTGTCTGAAAACACACTGAACCCGCGGGTGTAGCAATGTGGATGACGTCATGTCTCTGTTATATATCGAGGAATTAATCCATTCAGAATTAATCGTTTTAAATACAACTTCGTATATGAATGTTTTTAATCAATTAGAGTCAACTGAAAAATTCAATGCCACGGCCAGGGTTTGAACCACGGATCTCCTAGTTTCAGTCCAGTCGCTCTAACCCCATGTGCTACCATCGTCAACATGCCGACGTGACACTTAACTCTCCAACTGACTCATTAGATTTTCACGGAAATTTTGCATTGAATAGTGGCATTAAATTGTTTAGTTGACTCTAATTGGTTAAAAACATTAATATACAGGAGTTGTGTTTAAAATGATTAATGCTGAATGGATTAATTTCTCAATACAAAAAATTTAACATTAAGAGTTCAATGATAAAAATCCCTCTATTTAAGTAACTACAATTGTAAGTCGCCATAAATGTGTATCTCGAATATGAAGACTCTAAGTGGTTTAACGATAAAATCTAATGAGTTAATTGGAGAGTTAAATCTCGCGTCGGCATGTTAGCCATGCTAGCTCAGGGGGTTAGAGCGACTGGATGGAAACTAGCAGATCCCTGGTTTAAATCCCGGCCGTGGCATCAAATTTTTCAGTGGACTCTAGTTAATTAATAATGCACTCTGCTACTTGACCTGCCAACGACATAACGTACCCCGTCAGTTGTTAACATACCACACAAGTGTCAATCACAATGTTCACTATACAGGTATTTAAGCCTGCTTGCTTAGGCAACACACACACGTAATAATGCACTCTGCTACTTGACCTGCCAACGACATAACGTACCCCGTCAGTTGTTAACATACCACACAAGTGTCAATCACAATGTTCACTATACAGGTATTTAAGCCTGCTTGCTTAGGCAACACACACACGTAAGATGAGAGGCAGTTTTATCTTCTACAACTCTCGCCATTAAACTGCTTATTGGTTTCAGTTTTATCCTACGTAACCCGAAATCATCATGCACACATGCCCTTACAGGGGAACTATCGCTATGCTCATACCTGTACTCGTGTTACAGATACCACCCTGTCTGCTCTATTTGGGGCTTGTATGTCTAAAAACGGGTGCAGAATATAGCTGTAAGTACCAGAAAATGAGTCCATAATACGCAGGACATACCGGCATAATAACACAGCATTGTATGGGAGGGATGGTTCATCCCTGACGGGTAGTGGACTCCACATGCCATACGTAAGGAGCGCCGTCCCCAGCATCCTGTACAGAGCCGACTAGGGACATCCATCAGTACTTGGAATTGGTCGCATGGGGCACTTTACAGGCTTCAGTACTGAGTCTTGCGGTTCTACTCCGTAACAAATTTTTGGTGCACATGATTTACATACAGCGGCCATTATATCATCAAATTATCAGATGCGTAGCAGTGTGAGTACAGTGATAGTTCCCTTTATAGAACTGTCTGCCCATCAAGGAAGGAAAACGGCGCATAAAGGAGAGAGGAGCTTGAACTGTTTATCTGCTCTGGTAGTCGATCTGTTTACTACGAAATGAGTGTGTGAGAGTGCATATGAGTCACCCATGCTGCCAGATTTAATGATCGCTTCAGTAAATACAGTGATAGATATTATGCACGGGTGAGTAATGTGACAACAATGTATTTTACATGAACCCAGTATCCATATCATATCCGGAAGGCGAGCACAAACATGATGCGTTTAACAAAAGTGGTTACGTTATACATTCCTCTGACTTGCATTCTTGAGGTGGGCAGACAGTAACTGAAGTTTGGAAATATATTAAGCTTTGGAGATATATATATAGAGAGTTGGTGAACCACATAACTTCCTATTTTATTTTAATCCTAACCTGATATGTCACGATATTTTGTAGCAGCTCTTTAATAGAAACCTTTTAATGATTTTATACAATTTCACAAAGATTAACTGTTTACATTTCAACAAAGTTTATTGAAGGTTCGATACTTGTGCATTTTTCGGTAAGTAATGCTGGTATTTTTTGTTTTACTGTTTCTGGAAAATTTATTAGATTTCTTTGGATGGCAATGCTATTTACATGATACCACGGCGAGTGTTGCGTACATTGTGAGCTTGTAGCACTCCTCAGTTGTTAATAAACAATCACAACTTGGAACTTACGTCCTTCTAAAACCCGAACTTACGAGCCCCTCCCTGTTAGGGAGTTATTCGGATTGGTTTGGACTCGAGGGGGCAGTGGTTCCCGATAACCGTGGCAGATCGGGTACGTCTCCGGACGGGGTTGAGGGAAACCATTAATATTCCCGCGCACTAGCCAGCATAGCTAGTAGAAGGTGTTCTAGATCACCAGGCGGCCCCACCGAGGTCATATCGGTAGTTTTCCCATTTTGGTGTTGGCGCGCGTAAGTGGCGTATGCACTTTCATCCCGTCTTGAGACCACAGAACCAAATGGGGGAGGTGTGGGGCTTGTTAGTCTCTAGGTCTTGCCTTATGGAAAGTCACACGGAGGCATCGGGCGCCGTTTCGGGATAGCTCGGTAACTGCCTGGTCGAAGGAAGTCCGGGTCCTTGGTCCTACGGGTCCAGGACTAATGGGAGTAGAACCTCTAGCATGAATTGAATTGAGTCCTTCTAAAATACTACTGGGAACATGATAATATAGCCGCTGCCGCAGCTCGATGAATATGTTGGGTGGAAGGAGAAGCTTTAGTTAGTGAGCGTGTGGCACAATGATGGTACCAACGTTTCAACAAAGGATACGAAAACACTAAAGATTTTCCACGTTCTGGAGGACTTATGTATGGAATATTGAGAATACACGCCAAGTTTTGCGAGAAAATCCGGAAAAGGGGTACCCACCGTAGGCTTTCAGAAAATCTTGGGCATAAAAAGATAACATACTCGCCACATTAAGAAACTTGGAAAATCATACAAAAGCTGTAGATCTTGAACTGACACCTCAATAGGCTGAAAGTATAGTGGATATCTGTCGCCAGCTTATGCATAATCCCATGGATGATTAGATTTGTCAGGAGAATTAAAACTTGTGTTTAAAAATGTGTATATTTCCTAAACCGTGATGCCTCGAAGCAGTGGCTTGATCTGTGCCAACTTGCCAAAGTCATCGTTAAAAACATCAGTTCGGTTCCAAAGTAATGTTACGTATCTGGCAAAATTTTGAAGTTGTGATTCACTGGGAGTTTGTACCAAACGGGCAGGTAATTGATGCGGATCTTTATTTTCAACAACTGGAACGATTTCATGAAATTCTGAGACGGAGATACCCAGCATTAGTTAATCGAAATGGAATTATATTGCAACAGGACAATACAAAACCCATACCGCAAGAACAACCATGGAAAAAGTTTAGCAGTTGGAAGCAATCAAACTGCTGTCATACCCAGTATGTAGCCTTGATCTCGCACCATGAGATTATCATTTTTTTCGATACATGGACTATTATCTACGTGGAAGAATGTTTGACAACTTTGAAGCAGTGAAGCCGGGTTTCGCCAAATTCTTCTCATCAAAAACCAGAGAATCGTACCATTGTGGGATAATAAACCTCGCTGAACGATAGCTCAAGACAATAGAATCTAACACCTTCTATGTCTTCGTCACATATTGTACAATAAAAATCATAACAAAATGCTCTGAATTAAACAAATAAATATTATCACTGATGTAACTATTTTTACAATTCATATTTTTAATGAAACAAAACTAATCATGTGTTCGTTGAACTTTCTTAAGCTCTTCCAACCATCAAAACGATATCTGTCATTTCGGCTTTCGTGTAGCGCTCCATATTGCTTGGATTTGCTATCTAAGTACGCGCAAAATCCTCCCTGTTCGGACGGAATGTGTAGTTTTACACTGAAGAGCAACCTTGCAACTGTCCGAGTAATTAGTCGACTTTTGCACGAATTGCTACCCTTTGCTCCATTACCTGAAAGTGAGGCTAGGGTCACTGATAAAGGGCAAGGAGTAATGTTTTTGTTTTCGTGGCCGGTGCGTCCTAATAACAACTTTTGAGGTTCGCACACCAGTGGTTGCTGCGCTGCCTAGTAACAAAATCATGTAATATTTAATTCTGCATAAAATTATACCTAACAGAACTTCGAAGCTGCAACACCGAAATTCGGACTAGTTAAGTTATAAACTACGCAACGGCTATAATCATTAGGTGTCGTTTTGAAACAATCTGTATATATATAGGTATATATATTATAATATATTCATAGTATAAATAAAATCAAGGCTCCTCTGTGGCTGGTAGCGTGACTGCATCATGTTCAACAGGTCACGAGTTCGAATCTTAGTCAGATTTAGCTATCAGAATAGGGTTTTTCCTTATCCTGAAAACGAATATCTGATAATTCTAAACTCAGGGATCATTTACCATTAAAAACAATGTTGAACTAAAACTTGAATCATTAAAGAAGACTAAGATTGGATGACAGTATAACATGAAATTCAAAAAAGTCCACACATGCCCCTGTATATGGAATTATTTTCGAAATTAAGTTCCCAGAGAACTAGACACTTGAAAGTTTAAACAACTCGGAACTAAATTAGAATGAAGTATTTAATCAGTTTCAAGAAAATCCCTCCGCCCAAATATACCCTTTCAATGGAAATATTCCTGAATATTTTGATTTTCTCAAAACTTCTTGATTAAAGCACCATATGTTAAAATATTTTCTGACAAATAGCCTCCAGGAATGGTCTCTGGAGTTCTTTGATGCTTCAAGTATGTCTCAAAACTAGATAAATACAAGTTAATATACTTTTAATTATTTAAATAGAAATAATATATCTGGTGCTTTAAATCAGCCTAAACGTAGTAAGGTAAATTTTTCCGAGTTACACACACATAAACCAATACAGATTACAAACTCAACAAAAATTATCTTGAGATTTCTGATTTTGTCTTTTGAGTAGCTATGAAAACGCTTGTTAAGGTTCAAAACGATAAACATGGGGCGTACGCAGTAGATAATGGGAAGAAGTAACTATCTGTCGTGAGAGAACTCACCCAATAATCCATATCGGATGTACGAATTCATTATTAACAACTTAGGTGAACTGTTCGCGCATCGATTAAAACGAACTTTACAATATCTTACTGTAGAAAAATTGTGTACACGAATAATGCACTCTTTAAAATACACCATTTACTCCTAAGTCGTTTTGAGGTATCAGCCATTTCCGTTTATGTTTATTTGAGTTTTTCAGTACGTTGAAACAGCCTTATTCAATAATCTGGGCCCTATAGTCTCCTTGTTATTTCTTCAGCTTACCTCTTCCACCATCGAGGTGATGGGCGACAGTGTGTCCGGTTCTAATGTGCTATGTGTGTATTTCTTTTCTATGAATATTTGGAAGGACGGATGGAAAAAGCAGTATGAATCTGTCATATTTATTTTGATTGACAGTGAATCAAATGATATTCTGAAGGTCATAGAACAAAATGTATGCACGCACAGTAAGAACATTAGAATATCAAGGTTCCTTATGCACTCAGGGTGGCATTATTTGAACTAACACACCGACGCACCTGCCTTCCTCTTTCTGTCTTAATATCTACCGCCAGGCCGTAAAAATCCATAGTTATCCAAAAAGGAAAGGGAAGTAAAAGAAAATGAATGAAAGCAGCACAACAGCAGGGAATTGTACGAGATTCGAAGGGGAAGAAAATGGGACAAATGAAGAGAAATATTGCGGATGACGTGTAGGAAGTGTGCAGTAAAACAGAATGGACAGCTGGTGTGCTGCGGGCAAGTATTCCTAAAGGGGTCACGGACATTTACGCTGCAAGAATTCCAACAACTTGATATAAAGGCTAAATTAAATTCCTAACATTCTGTCAAACAAAGGAACAAAAAAATAAAAGTGAATACGCAGCGCAATCGTTACATTTGTATCTTGTAAGCTCTGACACAAAAATGTGAGCATCGTGTTTCCAGACGTAAGAAACAGACCAACTGAGAAACACAGAAGAGAACGGTTTCATGGTTCTTTTTACGTTTCTGTTACGTATCTGCAATACGTATATTGCATTCCAACCCAACCTTCGATATCGAGATCCACCGAAATAACAAAAATAATAAAATTGTGCAAGTAACAGACTGTGAAAAGGATCATGCAAAAATATAGGTTTGGTTAGTACCAAAGTTGGCATTTCAGGCTAGCGTGTTCCAGAGCGGACACAACAAGATCAGAAAAAGATTATGTATATTAGTGGGGGTCCCCAATTCTTGCCATATCTCAACACTCACGATACTTGAATGGTATCGATATGGAGCCATACTTCAGAAAATATGCTCGGTACATTTTCAATACTTCGTTGTTGACTTTGATATTTTATTTTAAAATCACAAAATATTACTACTGCAAGTAGAAAATTTCAAAGCCCGAGAAATTTCCAAGAATGTGGTACATGTACAGTGACATTATGTAAGAATATAATCGTGTGTCAAAGTCAGTGTCAGTTAACACTTCCCAAGAACAAATCATTACATATCTCAACGAAGATTTGTCACCTCCTCTTTCTAGTGCACTGGATTACTGGGAAACAAATTAAAAATTTACATAAATAAAGGATAAATAGTTTTCTTTGGAAAACTAAGAGTTATTTTAAAGGCAATTTTATTTACTTATGATAGCATCAGCTAACGAATTTTGGTGAAAATAAATATGCAAAATATTTATTTTTCATCCTTCTTCGTAAATACATACATTCATTAGTACAACAATAAAAACCTTTCTTGTTAACACCCAATATACACTTTCCACCTGCTTGCCATAAATTTCGGTCTCTGTACACCCAACTCCTGGTTTTCCTCTGCTCTCTTATATCTCTTACTCCCGTTTCTCCAATTCAACTTGATATTCTTGCCCATTCTTAGCCCTTTCTCTCTAACTTTCCCTAACTTTCTTACATTATTTTATACTTTTATATATAACATTTTCCTGATTACCTCCTGATACCTTTCCCCCTCCCTAAATCTTTACTTGCCAAACTCTCTCCATACATTTCTTTGTTTACAACATACTATATCAAGCCAATCTGTGTCATCTTCTCCACAAATTGGGCATTTCTCTTTATCCTTATCGTGTCTAACACCTTTCAAATTTCTGATTACTATCCTCGCCCAAGGAAAACATTCTTACCCTAGCTCATTACACACATTTATACTTTTCCCTACCCCACACTGTTTTCATTTCTCTATATCTCCTCAAAGAGCCCTTCTCCCTTATACTAAGACAACTAACTTGACTATCAATATCTCCTAATCTCCCCATTTATCCTAATGTGTCGCATACCTATCTGTTCCATCAATTCCCTCAAATTTTTCTTCTCTTCTTTTTGAACTGTTTCTCGTGTTTAATCCATATAAATGGGTGTGAAATAAAATCCAAATGTGTTTATGTGTATGGGGGATGGCTATAACATCATAAACACAAAACGAAAAATTAATTAAAAACCAACCTTGCTGTTTAAAACCACCGTCTTCGAGAATGTCAGATGGACACTTTCTTCGTTAAGATCCTATCACCTGAAACTACTCTTTAAAAAGAACATTTATAAAAAATGTATATTTAAAAAATTTTAATGCCTTTGATTAAAGCAGAGTATGATTAATATATTTGAGTTTGAAGGGAAATGTGCATCTTTAATTTTTTTAAATAGAATCTAAAGTCCTCTTTATTATTGATATCCTTTTCCTCTAGACATTGAAGTAAGAACTCGTCTTTCTTTATACTTCCGTTACACCGAATCCACTTCCTCTAAAAGGTAGAAAATGTAAAAGCTGGCCGTCTTATGTAGTTTTATTGCCCAGAACACACTTGCAATAAGCGTTAAAGGATGAACACACCTAAACGTTTTGCTGAGCGTGTTGGAGAATTCTCATTAAACTTAAAGCCCATTACGCCAGTTTGGGGGTTGGAGTTGGCAAAGAAAGGAAGTTAGTGTGTCCAGCAAGATGCTAAGAGATAACCCCAATACAAATGTCTGGTGAACGTTTAGCAAGCAAAAACAACGGTTAACTTATTAACACTATATATTTCTTTAAACTGTGCTGCAATGTTTCTTCTGGAGGAAGTGAGAGGGTAAACAGGGCAAGAGGAATCTTTTTGTCATGGAGGTAACAATCACACTTCCCTGCCTCGCTCTCTCTCTCTCTCTCTCTCTCTCTCTCTCTCTCTCTCTCTCTCTCTCTCTCTCTCTCTCTCTCTCTCTCTCTCTCTCTCTCTCTCTCTCTCTCTCTCTCTCTCTCTCTCTCTCTCTCTCTCTCTCTCTCCCTCTCATTCTTTCTCTTCTGTTTGGGCAACTCTGCTCTTTGAGGTAAGGTATTCGAGTTCTTCCATTGCAGTTCACGAGATAGAAAAGGCTATTTCTGAAAACGATTAAGAAACTAAAACAAAAGCTCTGTTTACGTCCTTTAGGCCCTTATGCGGACTGGACTGTACTTGGTCTGTTGTACCTAAGCCCCCTAGTGGGGCACTTCAGGAGGATCAGGCGAGAGGAGACAGAAGGTAGGCATTCCAAGGAGCCCCGAAAGTGCAGAGGTTAGGGTACGTACAATTTATTAGTTGGAAACTCCTCGGCAGGCCAGAACTACAAGCCTCCCACCCTTCTGTGGTCCGGAAACGGCCCTGATGGACCGGGTTTGGAGAAGAGAGACCACCCTTACTAGGAGGAATTTTTACCAAGAGCATATCATCCTGCCATGCAACGCCGAGGCACCCACCGACACTTCTATCCTTAAAGGGACCACCAGGTGAGAGATGATGTGAAGTGAAAACGGAGATGAATTGGAGGGATGAGGAATTTGGGGGATGTAATTGACCTACTCAGCACTCGTCTTGCGACCCGGAAAAAAAACCGATAAAACCATGAGTCAGGTACGTCGGCCAAGGGAATTGAACTCGGAACTACCAAATGTGGGCCAAAGACAAAACTGACTGAGCAATTCCGCTCGTTTTACTATTATGCACTCTTACTTTGGTTTATGGTGATTTTGATTTCGAATGCTGGAGTATTTCCTTGATTCCATTAGGTGAAGTGAAATAAAATGTGTAATGTTTAACGCTAGCTTTTACTACATGCGGCACGGCAGGTGGTGACACTGTAATATATGAAGCTGGAGCACCGGTGGAATGAGATGGCGGGGGAAACCGGAGATACCGGAGAAAACCGCCCAGCGTCGTGTTGTCCATCCCAAATCTCACTTTGCGGTCGCCTGGGATTGAACCCGAGCCACCTTGATGAGAGTCGAGCGGTCTAACTGCTCAGTCACTCAGCGGCCCGACATTTTGCGATGTATGGTCATGCTAGACCGATGGCGCGATCCCTGTTCTCACGTGGGAAACGCTAGGGCACATTGGACTCGGAGTGTTATTGGCACTGGTACTAGAGCTCGAGCTCACAGCACTTATTAGCGACTTCTGCAAGCTGTCAGCGACCGTTGATTCCCTCACTTCATCCCCTCCTCCTGGAAGGTAATAGCTGCACTAGATCTGTGTAATCGTAGTACACAGTGCAGTGTGAAGTAGGTAGCAAAGTCCTGTATTGTATCATGAAATTCACTATCGGCATTTCAGAGATTTTCTTTAAATATGCAGTGTTTACTTTATTTCCAGTCAGTGTTCTTAAAAGCATTTGTAATTGTTCGGTTCATTTCTTATTAGTGTTCATAAACAGTCATTATACAGCCACAATCTTTGTAGGTTTAATAAGAATGCAGTAGGTTAACGTATTTGTTCAGGTTTTTAAAAAATATATCGGTATGTGATAGCTTTGAAACACTATGCTCTTTGCGTGACTACTAGAAAATTTAGTTTTAAAAATTATTTATAAATTACTTAATTGTAAAATGACCCTTTTTGTAAGTTGCTACAAATTATCTGACTATTGTGAGTTTTGTTAACGAGACCTGCTCCTTACACACCTTACTATCATCTATTAATGCTCTCACGTTTGTCGTTTTACTGTCAAGAAAAAGTTTAAAGTTTTTTATTTAAATACGCTAGAAAGTCTTGAATATTTCTTTGTTTGGTTTTCATCCAGCTTTGACCTATATTCCAAGCTTCAGAGGTCATTACCCGAAAATGCAAGATATTCATTTTATTTTCTATAAATATCTTAAACATGTCATGTTTTAGATAAACTAGTTTTATCCATTTGTGAGAGAACCAAGCTGTAAAAGGCAGTTTGAGGTGGAGGAATTTTCTTAGAATATTAAAAAACACAAAATGTGTTTTGGTTTGAAGGATCGCCTTGAAAATATTTATGTCACACCTTTGGAAAATGCCAATTGGAATTCAAATATTTCTGCATGTTAAATTTTGAGCTGTGCTGTTACACACACACACACACACACACACACACACACACACACACACACACACACACACACACACACACACACACACACACACACACACACACACACACACACACACACACACACGCACACACACACATTTTTACCTGAAACTGTAGATTTGGCGAAGAGTGAAGCTGAGTTTCAGATAAATGATTATATTCTGTGACAAGGTTCAAAGGCTCCCATCCCCCCTGTAAGCTCACACGTCCCCTAGGAGGCCCTGGACGCGAAGACTTGTACCGAGCCGAAGATCAAGGACTTGGAGAGCAAATACCCTACAATGCAAGCCAGAACGCCCGCAAACACTCAGATCTCAGAAATAGCCAATAACGGTGAAAGATGAAATGAAATTACTAGAAGTGAGCATGTACAGTAGAAACTCATTTACCCGAATGAACTGGGACCACGGCCGACCCGAGTTAAGCAAATACGGGTTATCCAGAGAATGATGGAAAAACGAAAAGAAAAACTTGTACAATATGTAATATTTGTAATGCAGTTTAGAAATTACTATTGCCACATTTTCATCTATAAACACAGACGCTCTGTGTACTGTAATAGTCTATGTATTTGCACTGTAAATAATATAGCTACAAACTAGTCGGTAGTAAAATAGACAGTGAGCTGCTTTCTCAGTTTATATATCGCTTACGAGTAGCGCGATCTCACATCTGCTTTAACATTAGAAGTTCATTTGGCCTAGTTTCGGCTTGAACCTCGAAACAAAGCATCAATTTGTCGTTTTTGTTGCTACTTGTGCGTGGGTTATAACCACAGCTGATTCATCAACACTGCCTGCATCTCAATATTCTTCATTTTCAGTAACATGCATGCTGCACTAATGCCTCTTCAATCGGTTTATAACCTCTGTCGTTGTCGATTTGCAACCAATTGTCACTATCTTCTTGAACAACTTGAGAACAGCCATCAACATTAAAATCTTCTCCCACACTTATTTCTTCTTGGTTTTCAGTCTTGTTTTCTGGCAAGTCACGCACACCAGTCCACAACTTTTTCATGGCTTTGGCGATGTTTCTCTACCAACCTGGTCCCAAGAAGTTTGAGTAACTGCAATGAATTCGCCGGTAGCTAAAGAATTCGCATAATGTGCCTCCTGAGAATAGTAATTTATAGTCTGTAAACCAAGACTTGATTTGATTGATAGAGTCGACATGAAAAATTCAATGTCACGGCCGGGATCTGAACCAATCAATCCAATACCTTAGCCTGTATACGGCTAGTGTGCAGAAATGAATAATTTCCATCAATTAACTTAAATAAAAAGTCTTAATTTACTACGCTAAGCAACATTATTTTGTTTTTCAAAGCTGGTCCGGGTTAACGAAGGCTTTACTGTAATTATTTGTTCTAAATTTTCCTAGCAACCCACCGAAACGCATAAAACAATCCATAGATCACGGGAATCGAATCTATCACCTCCCCAATGCCGGACGCTATTGCTTGAGCTATTCCATTCGGTTTTCAGATGAACCCTCACGTAATATGCCTTTTGGGTGGTATGAAAGGACAGTGAAGGTAAAAGAATTGCGTCTAAAAAGTGTTATTTTTCAGTTCGCTGCATGGGGAGATGTCGGAAGCTTGCTGTATACACGGGTCTGCATCATGTAAATAATCACGCCGTATTAGAGGGTTTTGTACGGAATCCAACCACAAATGTGACACGACGACACGCAGCATCATAAAACCAAGTGTCCACAGAACAAAAGGGGCCAGGAAAGAAACAAAAGAAAAGCGTTACAACACCACCACCACGTGAGTTATATGTTACGTTCTGGTTGACCCAGTGCTTGTGTATTTACGATTTGCCATTGTTATTTTGTCAGCACTGCCTGTTGTTTGTCAGCATTCCAAGTCGTAAAACCTGCATAGCGATGTGGGACTGCGGTCTTCATAATTATGCTTTCGGTGTGGCACCCAAATCGACCACCAATGTTGGTATCCCTGCAATGTTCCTGTTGCTCTGCTATACTTGGTCATGTCAGGCTGCAGAACCTTGGTCTAGGCTCGGCTGTTGTAGGAACACTGATCTCTGCCTCGCTGTGTATCATATGTACTTTCTTTTGTCACCAAGAAGTTTACTTCCTCCTCCTCCATCGATGGGTTTATTGTGTTATATCTATCAAACACCTGAACTTGAAGTTTGCTGTTGTTACGTACAAAAACAATGTGTTACTATCCTTTCTGTTAGCACACATAAAAGGTGTATACCATATAAAATGCCTCCAAAAATATTCGTATCAAATTTTTGCTGCCAAACCAAATCAAGAAAAAATATAATTGTGCAGATGAAACAAATGATTATACAGTTTTAATCTAGAGTTCCGCAAGACGTTTATATCTTAAGCTTTATAGTTTTCTCTTTAAAATAAAACTTATTATTCCAGCATATGTTTCATCAAATTTAAACAAGTGAAATCAATAATTTTGTCACTTCTAAAAATTTTATAAACCAATGGCTGGTATAAAATTTAGATCTTCCAGACACTTGGACTTGACTTTTACTATTGTTGTGCACAAAAACAATATTACTATCGTTTTATAGCACACAAAAAATGTATCTCATATAGCGTGCCTACAAAAAGTACTCTTATCCGCAAGTTCTAGCTGCCAAACGGAATCCAGAAAAATCATATGTATGGAGAAAGAACAAATGGTATTATAGTTTATAAAATACTCCTCATTTTCAAGTTTTATAACACTCTCTTCATTAAAATAAATCTTGGTGCTTAAGTTTCTCATTTATAAAATCTAAACGCATGGAATTTAATAAGATTTTCAGTGTATTGTTCTCCATATTTTTTCTAACTTCTTAAATATGTAATAAAATAATGACTGGTATAAAAGAATGCTTCACATTAAACTTGTTTAGTTGCATGGGTGATCGCATAAACTATAATAACTTTAAGGATTCTTAAGTGTTACGTAAATTGTTTTTCAAGATAAACATTTCTTGAAAATGTATAACTGTATACTTCCTTGAAGTATAGTGCGATGCATATAAAGCTGAAATATTTCAATAAGCCATAACTTTTGAACCAATAATAGGACACGCGGCAACTTTGAGAGAATATAATACACAATTAAGAAATTACGTTATACTATTTGCATCTCAGAGAAAATGTTGAAAGTGTCCTCTACCAGCATCTATACATGTTAGTATACATCTTACCATATTCTCTGAAGTTTTACGGAAAGTATCTTCGCCAATGTTACTTATTTCGGTTTGAATGGATTCCTTGAGAACATTAATTTTCTGTGGCCTATTCTTGTACACTATTTTATAGATACCCCCACAAGAAAAAAACCGGTGAGGTTAAGTCAGGGAATCTGGGGGCCACAGACATTTTGAGATTATTCGATTATCAAAAAAAACTGGTTACAAGTTCCATGGTGTCATTAGATATATGGCACGTTGCTCCATCTTGCTGGAAATAACCTTCTCTTAATTCAATATCATCTCCTGCCTCATGGTCGTCCCGAGAGTTACCGATAACTGGCTGACTTTTTTTAAAAAGTTTTCCATGTCCCTAATTAACCCCTGACAACATTTCTGCCCAGGTGTGGAAGGGATTTTTAGTTTAACCTGGACAGGTCCTTTGGGTATCTCCTTACATAGGTT
Organism: Mantis religiosa; assembly: GCA_030765055.1. Taxonomy (NCBI): domain Eukaryota; kingdom Metazoa; phylum Arthropoda; class Insecta; order Mantodea; family Mantidae; genus Mantis; species Mantis religiosa. Next base: position 159,162,989 of record CM060949.1, read on the forward strand.
TTTACCAAGAAAACTTCAGACCACATTTTTATGCTCTTCCCTGGTTGATGCTGTCACAGCGGCCCTTGCTAATACTATCCATAGAGAGGAGTCATATCCAACGTAACCATTATTTTTTAGTGTCATCAGTTTTTTCGTTTACTTCAATTCTTTGATGGACTACTTTGTTGTGTTGAGCTAGCCTGCAGCATTTAAACACAGTTCTATACCAACGTTTATTCAAATCGCTGTGACTCAGAGGTTTTAAACACAGCTTGTCCATCAGAAAGGATCAATAGGTGCGTATCTTTGCAGCCTGTTTCTAATCCTCTTTGATTGCACTCTAGGATCGCTAAAATTTTGCCTGAAATACTTACCTAATATAAAATTTAATCAGTATTCGCTGAGGCATTGTATATTCCTGTTTCAGAGTACATTCCTGTCCTTGAACCATTCGTATATCTTTTCAGATGGTATAGGAACTTCCACAGGATTTGTTTGGGTCATCTGCGTTTATTTAACTCTAGAAAACTACTTCAGCTTCAACTTAGAGGTTTGCATTCGGTGGTATAATTTCCATGAATCACTAAAATAACTGCTATACTTTTAATGCAATATTTACTCGTTTTCAAGGTATGTAAATAAACATATAATGAAAAATAAACCTCGAGTAATAAAGTGGGAGTAGTGGACGAAAAGAAATAATCTTGCACATTATACATAAGATAAAAGCAAACTGTTTAGGACACACCATAAGAAGAAGCCTTTTGCTAGGTGCCACTGAACGAAAACTGAAAGGAATAGGAAACTGGGGTGGAAGAAGAATTTAGTCACTTCAAACACAAGATAAGTTATGGAGAGTTAAAGGATGCAACAGGAAACAGAAATAGATTTGAGAGTGGGGCTACGCATTAGGTATGAACCTGCCCTTAGGAACAAGTACCTAAGGAACCTAATTGGTTAGTAAGCAGAAGCAAATATCCAAAGCACCTGAAATTCCTAAGAACACAAATGTAAGCAGTGGACCTGAAATAATTCAAGTCAACTCTCTAGGTACAAGAGACGACTCATGTGTACTTAGATGTAATTACGCATTGGACTTTAATGTTGATATTCTCGACAGATATTGTCCAGATTCTCAAGCCGATATTTACTTTCTCGATTATTACCGTGCTTATGCTATCTACACCCTTGAGATCACAGCATTGCCCGCTTCAAATATGAACATAACACTGTCGATTTTACTGTTTACACATACAGTGACTCCACTTTTGTCTCCATGTTAAAAATTCCAGCAACCGAATTATTGGAGAGAAAATTGTTGGCTTTATTTCTTTAAGCTATCTATAAGAGTTCTGAATTCCACCCAGCAAATTTCACATCTAGATTTGACAGAAACTGCATGTCTTAAGGTCCTTTGAACCGTATGAATAAACATCAAAGTTCAATTTCTTTGAATACGATATACAACAAAAGAAACCTCATTCCAAACTACTAATTACATAAATATTATTAATTTATTTTTTAAATTATTACCTACAAATATATAGCAATTTTAATTAAATGTTGTATACTAAAGGTATTTATAATGGCTAATAAAGCATCTGGTGTTGCCTTGCATTTGTTTCTTTACTCTTGTACAAACAATTTCAACAATATCTTTTTGATAGCTTTCTTGTAAGTGCAAGAGAAAGATAAGAATATATTAGTCTCTAAGCAATAAACAAATATTTTAAGATCTGATCGCTACGTGATTTTTTTATTGCAAGCCCAAAAGATAAAAAAATGAATAACGGCTTCCCATTTGGGGAAAGTAAAGAAATTCTAAAAGCGAAACGTATAGCAACGAATCTTTTAAATAATTCACATTACATAAAAATATATAATTGACAAACATTCTATGCTTTTGAATGATTAGAGCCAGACTGAAAAATGGTGAATTTTTCAGTCTGGCTCTCATTCAAACCTTAGCCTACACACGGCTAGTGTGGAAGAAATGATTATTTTCATCAGTTTACCTAAAACCATAGTGGTTTAACTATGAAGCCTGGGACTTAAGTAATTACAGCATAGTAAATCGCCACAAAAGGTGCGTGTCTCTTAGCATATGAGAACCCCTAGTGGTCTACTGGGTAACATACGAGTCAGTTGGAAAATGTAATGTCATGTCGGCACGTTGGTCATGGTAGCTCAGTGATGTAAAGCAACCGGACGGAGACCGGGAGATCTGTGGTTCAAATCCCGGCTGTGGCATTGAATTTCTCAGTCTTGCTCTACTCATTCAAACCTTAGCCTACACATGGCTAGTGTGGAAGAAATGATTACCATTTTATTTTTTGTTTATGTTTATTTTACGAGGTGCTAACACCTATATTTTCAGGACTGGGACCAAATAGGAACTTCTGTTTTTTTTTTTTAATACACGTGGACTCTTTGTGAATGCGTGAGAGAGATGGCAGCACTGTACAGTGCATAGAACTGTAGTGCCAGCGACGGGAGTTAGGACTATTTTAAATACTTAAAATAGAGACATTTTCATTGCAATAACAGCGTATAGTCATTCGTTTTCTCCGTTTACGTGGTGTGATACCTACTGAAATTCATCGCCAGTTGAGTGACCATGGATGTGTCTAATGCGCGTTCCTGGGTGCGACAGTTCAGTGAAGGTAGAATATCTTTTGATAATAAAGACAGTCACGGCTTCGCACCAGCCGGTCTGACGACATGATCCAGGGAGTGGAGAACGTTATTTTGGAGGATCGTCGATTGAGCGCTTTCAGATCCTCATGCAGAATTGTGTGCACAGATCCCACGGAAATGTCAGTATTGGAGGCGATGTCTGCAACTGTCTTGGTTTGTTGTCACACGATGTTCTGCCTTCATTGAACTGTCGTACCCAGGAACGCACATTAGACACATCCATGGTACCATCACCACATGACTCACTCAACTGACGATGAATTTCAATAGATGTCACACCACGAAAATGGATAAAACGAATGATTACACGCTGTTCTTACAATGAAAGCGTCGCCAATCTAAAGTATCAAAAACAGGCCTAACTCTCGTCGCTGCCGCTAGAGTTCTATGCACTGTACAGTACTGCCACCTGCCACGCATACAAAGAGTCCATGTGTATTTAGAAAACAAAACCAGAAGTTCCTATTTGCTACCAGTCCTGAAAAAATAGGTGTTATAGCTTGAACGCACCTTGTATGTTCGTTTCTGTAGTAAGATTTTGTCTATCTTACACGGTTTACCAGTTATACAAGTCAGGTTGAGAACATTCCTAATAAAGTTAAAAAGCAAGATTGGTAATTAACCAACTTCCGATTTTGATTTTAGTTCTTCACACAGACGAGTGCGCACACACACAGAAGCGTGAGAAGCTTTTCCTGAAATTTCTTTTATTACATAGAAGCGACTTGAAAAGGTATATTTATTACCAGTTATTCTAATATCTTGGACGAGAATAGTTATCTACCCTCTACAAGGTCTTGAATGGTGAATTTGGGATTCAATGTGTTTAATAATAACAGCAAACAAAAATCAGCGCTAGAAGTCTGCACTTCAGCGAATAATACCAACTGTTTTTAAGTCAAAGCCTGCGATATCACCATAGAAGTTAAATGAAGCTGGAAATTTAAAAAATAAATTGGAATAGTTAATGAACAATATTAGGGAAGTACCGTGGCCGAGCGGATAGAACGCTTGACTCTCCCAGGAGATCGCATGTGATATTTGTCGTGGACAAAAGGGTGCAGGGGCCGGTTTTCTACGGCATCTCCGGTTTCCCCCGCCATCATTTCAACAATTGCTGCATTATCGTCTTTCCTATCATTCACTTCGCTCTCATTCTGTCATCTACTTCCGCCACTCTTATACCAAACACTGGGCTGATCACCCCTCTTCGTTTTCTATATGATCTATTCTTCAACTCGATCTTAAAGGATAGAGGAACATGAATACCACGGTAGCGGTAAGACCAGGGAAGTTAAAGAAGAGGAAGAAGAATAAATAATATTATTTTTCAAAGATAGTCGTGAGATAAGTGAACTGAATTCTTGCTCCATATTTATAAAACAATAACCTCGTCTACATCTTGGAAGTCTAAAGTTTAGTAGGTGTGACAAACTTCCTATGTCCTCCTTGCGTCTAACAAAGAGTGTTATTAAATATTTCTGCAACTTTTCATCTCGAAAATATGAATTGATTAGAATAGTAAACTTTGTAAGAATAGTTTCTAGTAAAGTGATAGAATCTATCAAAATAATTTGTTTGAACATCTAGAATTTTTTTTGAAAATGTGTTTTTAAAAAGTAAATAAGAAATACTGCCTTTACTGAACTCCATTGACATCACAGATGTTACGTAGGTGACATAAGTATCTAACACTATTGATTGACATTTAAAAATTGAATATAAATATTTATTATCAATACACAAAGAATAATCATCTTATCATTGCTAAGCCTACCTTTGGAGTAAATTGAGTACAATAAAATAGGCGACACTACCTCAGCGAGCATCTATCTACTCCCAAGTTGCTCAAGTAGGTGGTGTTTAAATAAATATTAAATATTCTGTTTTGTAAAGAGAACTGTTAATTAGCAGGACCACATCAGTACCGCCGAATATGTTGGGCCATTTATTGCTAAGGAGTGGCATTTCTAATGACCTATAGGCCAAAGGATAATTGGAGAGGTTTAAAAATGGTTTAACATTGTATGTTTTACGGAGAGCAAGAGGAATATCGTGTCTATAAAGCAAAATTTCCCTTCGATTTCGTTGACTTCCTTATCAAAGAATAGTTTTGGTATCGTTTTAACAAAACTGTTACATTTTGGTGTTACTATAGAGTGGATCAGGGGAGATGTCATACTTACGGTTTTAGGGATCAAAAGTTGAGTTTAATTGAGAGTTTAGGCTCAGCACTAAACTGGCATTCACTGAGGAGCCTTCTCTACACACATATGTGCAAGTTTGTGTTATGTTATTATTGTTCATTAAGTGTGTTTTGATTTCTTTAATCAAAAGTGTCTTTAATCGGGGTGAAATGGCAACCATGTCATAAGAAAATTGGAATACTATTTTTGTGTATTTGTGTTACAAATACATACATCTTTTAGAAAGTATATTTATTAGTATCATATGGAATAAAATACTAAAGAAAGGTAATAATGGATATAAGAATAAACAAAGGACATAATTACATGCAAATGAAATCGAAGTTCTTCTGCACAGTTGTTTCACTCGTTTTCTTCTTCTGTGCAGATTTCATGCAACAATCTACTTCAAACGACATACTGAACCCAATTAACCTGTGGTCCAGTTTTATCGTGGTAATTGAGAGCACACACAGCACAATAATCACTGTCATTTTCTGACCGGTTTGGTTCTCTAATCCATGACTTACTTGCTGCAGATTTCCTGTGTTTAATTCGTTCTTATCTAATTTTAGCCTCTTCTATGCGATTTTGTGCTAAGAACTTCAGCGTTTTTCTTCTTGCGATTAGATTTCAGTGGATCCAATATAGGCACACTTCTTCAAATGATGCTCTGGTTAGTTCTGAATAATCACCTGTTCCTCTTCATTTTCTAAGAGAACAGCTTCAGCACATCCTCTCCTATTTGGTTCACTTTCTGGAATCCGTTTTGCATGATCATAGCAGTCATATCGAAAACTTGATACACATTCTGGAATCGTTCTTCAGTAAAGGTCGTTTTAGAGTTCTATATGGAACTCCATATTCTTGGGAAGCTTTAAAACAATTCATTCCGCCAGTCCTCACATGTTCCAGAGCCATCTGTAGAAATTCTTCAGGCCCCTGTCATCTATTTGAAGTTCTAACATACATTTGAGGAATCTCTTACGAAAATAAAATCCGTATAAGCGAGGAATAAAAGTAGGCATGTCACCCCGAAAAAACTCGGGCGCTGATGCCTTGAAGTTGAGAGCCCTTAAACACAAATCATCTTCATCACCCCGAAAAAACAGTAGCATTCTCTCCCAAGGATTGCGGTGAGATACCACTTTTGATGACTGCCACAATATGGCTGCTGTATAGCATCAGAGAATGGCAAACCGTAGCACAACATACTCACTATGCTTAGTATGCGTGAAATTTCGCTCTGCTACTTTATTCAAACGCTTGCACGTATTTTAAAATAATTGTGCACCACTAACCAGGCATCTATTTTTAGACCTTACTTGTATTTGTTGGTTTAAAAGTGAACAAACACCTAACACAACGAAAGACGCATTTGTCTTCACGTCACATTGTCACTAACGAGTGTCTTATAGGTTGGAGTCGCGATCTGTTTTCAACCTTCGTAACTATAAACTTATGCATCGCACCCGGATAGGCATATTCCCCCGATTCACTCTATAAAAGATTATCTTCAAACTACTCTCACACACAAATCCACACCCTCCAGCCTATAGGCAAAACTTGTTTGGTATAAAAACAATAACCTAGTTTACAATTTTAAAAAGCTACTGCTACCAAGTTTTCAATCTTTTATGAATAAATGTGCAACTATACAATAAGGACACTTACAAACAGAACTGCATTACTTGGTCAAGCAAGGTACAAGATTGAGCATTCGATCTACGAAATTCAGTGAAAATAATGGAGTTCTGTATAAATTCATAACATCTAATGCTTAGTTTGATAACTTTTCTTTCAATAATCTGACAAAATGTTATTCTTCCGGCACCTCCTTTAATCTAAATAGTATTTTATGACTCATTTCAGTACTTCGCTGTAGAAGGGTCAAATTTTAGTGAAGAAGGGTCGCTTTGATATACATTTACGAGATAAAAAGGATTAAGACTTAACAGTTGAAGAAAACACTATATGTACTATATGTCTCAGAGTTTGCTGAAATCACAAATAAAGTAGTAAACCCAGTTAATGGGGTCGATAACTTTTGTGCCATAAGATTTCGTCCATTCTTGCATTTTATTCATTATACAGAGGTTATTCGGAGTAAAGACTTGGAAAGCTATTCCAATAAATTCTAATATATATAAAAAAATTTTAATCAACATGTGAAAACTTTCTTGAAAAAATATACAATAACAAAAGCAAAGGATAGTTTGATGTGAGGAAATTTTCTTGAAATTCTTCGTAGTTTATCCTTCATAAAAGAAGAAGGTCCATCCTCCAAAAGCTCGTTTAGGTATCTAACATTTACTTTGTTCACAGATAGATACGGGAAAATCCCGAAATAAGCCATGGGTCCGGTTGGACGTTCACGTGAATCGAATCCGGACCTCCCGATTGGGGACCACAGACGCAACCGTCTGAGAGATCACTCACGGTTATGTAAAACTAAATAGTGGAAGAAGCAAAAACTGCCACTACTAGTATTTTCAACCCCCTACTTACAACATTCCTATAGAGGAACAGCCTGGACCAAACTTCAAACCTTTAAGATTCAAAAAGCGAGTAACTTATTTGCCATATTATTCTGGACTTTCAAAAACCACTATCCTTAACTTCTATCTCTTACTTAGATAATGCACTGATGTAGTGCTGAGAAATATAGGTGCTATATCATAAAACTGCAGTGAAGTTTATTAGTAACTCAAGAAAGATGCAAATTCAAGGCACAAGAACACGTGTGGTAAGACTGGGTGATTCGGATTGGCAGGCAACTTGGATTAATTGTTCTGAATCTGCTCGCTTGGGGACGATGGCGTATTATTGTGTTGGAACGACCTTTGTGGACGAAGAAGTTAACTACCTCAGACAATTAGGTATGGAATACGATTGCGTTTCTTCATTCAAAGTGAGAAATCAAGTTTATTTTCTCGAAAGGAGATATGTAATTGCTCCGTTTCTGTGATGTTCAAGACAGATTTATAAAGAATGTGCATTGAAATTGCTCCAGAGACTTGTACACTAAGAAAATATAGACTTCTTCTTCTTCTTCTTCTTCTTCTTCTTCTTCTTCTTCTTCTTCTTCTTCTTCTTCTTCTTCTTCTTCTTCTTCTTCTTCTTCTTCTTCTTCTTCTTCTTCTTCTTCTTCTTCTTCTTCTTCTTCTTCTTCTTCTTCTTCTTCTTCTTCTTCTTCTTCTTCTTCTTCTTCTTCTTCTTCTTCTTCTTCTTCTTCTTCTTCTTCTTCTTCTTCTTCTTCTTCTTCTTCTTCTTCTTCTTCTTCTTCTTCTTCTTCTTCTTCTTCTTCTTCTTCTTCTTCTTCTTCTTCTTCTTCTTCTTCTTCTTCTTCTTCTTCTTCTTCTTCTTCTTCTTCTTCTTCTTCTTCTTCTTCTTCTTCTTCTTCTTCTTCTTCTTCTTCTTCTTCTTCTTCTTCTTCTTCTTCTTCTTCTTCTTCTTCTTCTTCTTCTTCTTCTTCTTCTTCTTCTTCTTCTTCTTCTTCTTCTTCTTCTTCTTCTTCTTCTTCTTCTTCTTCTTCTTCTTCTTCTTCTTCTTCTTCTTCTTCTTCTTCTTCTTCTTCTTCTTCTTCTTCTTCTTCTTCTTCTTCTTCTTCTTCTTCTTCTTCTTCTTCTTCTTCTTCTTCTTCTTCTTCTTCTTCTTCTTCTTCTTCTTCTTCTTCTTCTTCTTCTTCTTCTTCTTCTTCTTCTTCTTCTTCTTTTTCTTCTACTTCACGACTTTGGATTGTTTAACCCGTTCCGGCTCCAAATTGGTCTGCCCATTTTTTCTTCGGTCTTCCCTGGTTTCTTCTTCATATAGGTTTATAGTTTAGGGCTATTTTTGGTATTCTGTTATTATTCATCCTCTGGACATGTCCTTTCCATTGATTTCTATTTCTTTCAATAGTATGATTTATTTCTTCTATTTTTAATTCTGTCCTAATATCCTGACTACGATTTTTATCAATTTTTGTATACCCAGCTATTGCTCTTATGAATTTCATGTCTGATGACTGTATTCTCGTACCATTTCTTTTTGTTAGTGTCCATGTTTATGATCCATAGATCAGAGTTGGTATAACCATTGCTTTTATATTTTTATTATAGAGTCCTGTCTTGCTTTATTTTTTAATGTTCTTTTTATTGTGCCTGTTATATAGTGAAATTTATTTATTTTTTCTATTATATCAGCTTCCCCTTGGTACGAGACATTACATCCTAAATACTTAAAGTGTGATTTCTGCTCAATTATTATGTTATCTAAAACTATTTTTATCCTACTGGATTAATTCCTTTAAATGCCATGGTTTTGGATTTCTTTGCTGATATTTTCATTCCATATTCTGTAACAATTTTATCTAGACTATATAGTATTTTCTGCAGGTAATCTTCATTTGTGGCCATTATTATTTGATCATCTGCATACAACATAGTTTTGAATTTAGCTCCTGATACATTAATGCCTCCATTGACTTTATTTGACCAAATCCTTACTATTTCGTCAACATACAAATTAAAAATTGCGGTTGATAAAGAACAACCTTGTCTTACGTCACCATTAACTATTACTAGTTCTCCTTTATTTATTTTTATTTTTGTGTCAATGTACATACTTTTTATAACTTCAATTAGTTGTAAAGGTATGTCTCCATTATTTAAAATTTTCCACAGTATCATTCGTGATACTTTGTCAAAAGCTTTATAATAGTCAATAAATAGTAAGTGCGTCTCTAAATTTTGTTCTCGTCGTTTTTCTAATATTTGTTTAACAGTAAAAACATTGTCAATGGTGCTTCTTCCTTTTCTAAAACTAGTTTGTTCTTCACTTTTTTACATCCATAATTCTCCTTGTTATGTGCTGCAAACTGACAAAAATAAATACCGCTACACCAGCAGGCGAAGCAGATTAAGGTAAGGTGAGGCATTCAATATATTTTTTTATTTACGTCCTCTAGCGTCAAGGCAAAGCTACACTGAAAATTCGCCGAAAATGTTGAAAATCATGGAATTTTCTTTTTTAGCATTTTTTGGTAGCTTAGGGTGTGTAGTAATAGATGCAATGCTATTTTTATCATTTTTACCATTTTAAGCTATCACGTGACAATATACAGAGACGTTTAACAATCGTTAAAAGTAACAATCAAGGTTTTAAAATTAATTTTCTGAGAAACTTTTTTCTAACAATTTTCGGTATACAAAATGCCTCACGCATGAAAATTTTTCATTTAACTTGGTGAAACTTACAGGATAGGTCCATAATAGTGTCGCTAACCCAATCGCGATAGCGCGGCTTGTGTGCGCAAAGAGCCTGGAGATAAGGAGTATGCCGGAACAAATAAAAATAGTGTGGGATAAAAGACCTGCCGGCACAGATAGAGTTACTCTTCTGGAAGGTGATAGAACATTCGATTCCTGTTTGGCCCAGAAATCTCTTGAAATTATCACTGAGGTATTTAAGAAGGCGACGACTCGCCAAGAGTCAGTTGTAAAACAAGAGTTGTGAGTAAACAGTAAACAGCTGTGAACAAATGTTGTTGAGCTGATTATTATTGTCATGTGGTGCGTATATGTGATGGAATGTTGTTATGTGAGAATTGAAAAGTGTATTTCGACGGAAATAAAGAACATTGAGAATTTCGGCAAATTGGACTTTTAATTCTACAAACCCACAAAGTCACAATATGTAAATAAGAAACTTCACATTCCCCCTTTTTTGTTAATGCTCATGTTTTGAAAATTATATGGTGTTAAGGAATAAAAACACTAATACTTACAAAATTATAAGAGCTAATACATGGAAAATATTTTAGAACAAATGCTACAAGAACATTCCAAGAAATAAGAATATGGATCTTTTAAAATTGCTCTGTACTAACCGAAAACAAAAATTCAACTTAAAAGCTCAAATATTTTGATGCGTAGAATATTTTATATAGCGAGTAATTTTTACAATATTTTCACAACAAAATTTAATAAATAATGAACTATTTGCTGTTGCAACATGGAAATTTGCATGCAAGTTTAAAATAATACTCTAATTATGTGGCTAAAGTTTCATAATGATAGGTTTAGTATTGTAGAAGTTGGAATTTTCAGTGTAGCGTTTGCCTTAAGTCATATCGGACGATGGATGGAATAGATAAAATGATGCTCAATTGAGTCCAGAAAAATGGAGAATAGTACCACGAAATGTGTGTGGGGCTGTGGGAAAGAAGCAATTCATATGTGGAAATATGTGTGAGATGCATAAATATATGAATATACACGTGCAGAAATATGTTATTTTGTTCCCATGATTATGTTATGTACTGAAATTGAATCTTCCAATGTTTTTCTTTGCATTGTAATTCGTCCGACATGCCAATCCTATTCATCCTCCAATTGCGGACGATTAGGATAAGCTTCCGCTCGGAATAAAAGTGAAAACGGAGGTGCACAGAACATTCTTTAACAAAAAACTTGGGCATTTAACATTATCCAGAATGTCCAGGCTTCAATATAAGGTAAAAGATTTCATGTTTACGTGAGAACTGGGGCTTTTGTGAAAGATTTTCAAAATATTGATCCAATTTACCCGTGCTTATCTTACTTTGTCCCCTTAAAAGGAGTAGATTTAGTCTTAAGTCAGATGAAAGCTCTGTGTGCAGCCAAGCAGCACACCTCAGTAAAGTAGAAGGGTTGTTATTATTCATGGACATGCAGAGACCGAATAACACTGTAGGGAATGCCTTAGTTTTATGCTTGCATTTTGATTCCAGTTGCGCGTTGTAAAAGACTGCTCCATTTTCTTATCATAGTGTTTGAGATTCCTTCTTCCCCAATCCTGGTTATCTTTTTGCTGCACTACAAGTCGTAAATGTAGCACTACTGTTGAGTTAAAACTCCCGTATCGCAGTTCCAACTTTGTTATAAATGTCTGCTTCATGTGTGAGAAACAATTGCGAGTTTAAGGGCACAAATTCATTTGGGCCAGAAGTTTCATGTAAGGAAGAATGCATTCCACTGTATCCGTAAATTGTGTATCAAGAATTATATGTTCTATTGATTATTTTAAATTGCTGAGTCGAGGGAAGTATCTAAATAAAAACTATCTAAAAACTGAGTGTCTGAATAGCATAAGTTAAAAGGCTATTACCATATACTCATTCATCTAATAAATGTTTACACTATTTTAAATATTTTTAAAACAGTGAATTGCAGTATGTTAGCCTTTAAAGTTCACGTTCTTTGCATGAACACGTGAAAATACAAATACAGTCTTAATGTTTGAAACAAATACTATAATGTGTGTCAGACGAATTCAACCCTGATGTGAAAGCCTGGAGGGAAGGGAGAGAGAGACAACAATAGTGAGACGGATGACCTATGGTAGGGCAGGTAGCCGGCCTTGGTAGCGTGGTGGTAGCGTGTCTACTTCACGTTCAAGAGGTCCGGAGTTCGAATCTTGGTCAGTGTGATTTACCTGGATAAGGTTTTTTCTGGGGTTTTCCCTTATTCTAAAAGACGAATGTCGGGTAACTCTAATCTCTATGGACCCTGGGCTCATTTGAGCATCATTTTACCCATTCCATTCATCGTCCGATATGACTTAACGTTGGAGGACGTAAATTAAAAAAAGAAACAGGGCAGGTAATGGCTGTTGTATTTTAGTATCTGATCCAATCAACAGCCTAGCGGTCATCTGTCTCACTATCGCAGTCTCTCTCTCTCTTTCTTTCTCTCTCTCTCTCTCTCTCTCTCTCTCTCTCTTTCTCTCTCTGTCTCTTCCCTCCTGGACTTTTACATCAGTCAGTATGGATACGAACTTGACGAGAGGATAGCAGTGAGGGAATAAGCCTGACAGGATGGCGCCCTCAGCCCCAACGTAAACACCGAAAGCACTATCGAGAAATAAAGGAATTCTTCGGTGAGGTCTCTCCACCTCCCGAACATTCTGGAACTTTGCGCAAAATTCCACCGTGCTACATAAGCAAGTATGTTCGCAAGTGTGTTCGTGAGAACGTGAGAACGTTTGTGATGCGACATAAAATGCTGGTAATGAAGAGTATTACTGTGTGAAGTTGCTATGATAGTTGTGAGTACAGTGAGTATCGTAAAAGGTGAAATAATGCTGAAAATATAACTATTTCATAAAACAAAGTACATTTTCAAAGAGTTTGTATAATTTCAGGTATGCATATATTGACACTGAACATGAAAATGTTGAATACAATATGGATCCGGAAACACTTGGTTTGCCAGATATATCTTCAAAACTGTAATACTCACCGGAACGTTTTTCTCCCTGAAGATACGTGACATTACAGAGAATACTAACCAAGGACTCTCTGGCAGTTAATCCCCACTGTAGTGTTTAGTGTTGTACTGAATGGCATGAGTTCAAATCAGAAACTAGTAGATGTTCTGTTGGGATAGGGATACCTGTATACTGAATAACACGACCATCTTAGTACAGCACTACTTTATCCCAAAGAACATATATACAAGGATAGTACACTCAACCTCAATGAGGTTCAAGAGAAAGACATTCCTCCACATCCTCCCCACCCTGGTCAATCTCCAGTTGGACGGGTCGGGTGATCGTGCCTCCATCTGCGGTGTGAAGTCTAGCTGTTCTAATGTTGCCATCCCTTCCTTCATGCAGTTCAACTATGCGGCTTTTCTTCCACATATGTCTTGGACGGACTGGTTCGTGGATGGGCAACATCTCCGATTCTCAGCTGGGTAGGCTCAGGTCCACTGGGTATTGTTGTTAGTTTTGCTCCACAAAGAAAGTGTGCTGGTGTCAGTGGTTCAGAACCTGCTTCTGCTCCTTGCGTTATAGGTCTGGAGTTCAGGGCTGATTCATTTATTATCAGGACGGTGTTTAATCCTTCCTCCGTAACTGGTGCTTTGCCTAATACTTTCCTCAGGCAGCGTTTAATGGTCCCGACCATTCTTTCCCACCATCCTCCCCGATAGGGGTACCAGGGTACTCAATAACACGGCCATCTTAGTACGGTACTACTTTACTCCAAAGAACATATATACAAAGATACTACACCTCATCGAGGTTCAAGAGAAAGACATTCCTCCACATGTTCACTCCATGCACGCCAAGACGGACGACAATGTTGCGTCGTTTTTACCAGGAGAGTTATCCACAGCAAAGAGGTCCAGATCAGAAGATACCTGAAGGTCTCCATCAGCTTCAATGGAATATTTACATATTTTTATTTCCATAGAGGATGATCAAGATGCGAAGAAGCTGATTCCAGATACTACGCAAACGAAGATTATCGATGAAAGTAAATGTTCCGCATACGGTTGCCTGGAGATGGTTGAATCATCAGCTTTACAGCCCATTATTCTGACTAAGAGGTTTCTGCAGCACTATGGTATACGTCCAAACTTCCCTGTCTCAGTGTTATGAAACAGTTAACACAAGTAGCACTATAAATTTTTCACAATCTGCGTATTATTAATTTTGCAACCCCTGAAGTACATTGCTGTAGCTCAGAATCAAGGATTGTATGTGCTAAAATTTCAACAGGATTCTTAAAATATATTTGTGACTATATTAACGTGTGAATCTCGCATTATGGAGTTACTGGGCCTCTCTCTCAAAGGTTTTATTCGTAGCTTTCCTAGTTCAGCAAGCAAATGCAAATATTTAGTTCCCATTCTTAAAGGAAATTCCAGTGTGCATGATTTCCTTTCATCTGTTTCAGGGTTATACAACCATATGATGACGGGCGGTTTTGTGTTTTGTGCCAGGACGTAGAAATTTCGTTTTGGAAAGGTTTGTCCCTAACACTTGGTGGTACTGATGCTATTTTCTTCACGAAAGATGCCTGATGTGTTCTCGGGAAACCCCAGCTTAAGCGTAACTAAGCTACGGCTGTCCGTTGAAGGTTATGACTTCCCTTCTTCTCTTCAGAGATCACGTTGAAAGTACAAAAGGGCCATCTATGATCTATGTGTTGTATTAAGCTCCAGTTACTGGGACCCTTAGTCTGATTATGCTATTGCTGAAAATCCTTTGTTAAAATGTATTTTACTACCTATTTGAAATCATTTATTCTTAGATTTTGTCATGAAATTATACGAGTAGAAGAATAACATTCTACATAAATACCTTTAAAAGCATAGAAATCGAGAATAGATAACTTCCTGTGTACAGAATTATTCATCTTAAAACCCATAGGCAAGGAAACAAGTGGGAACGTACGTAAAGAAGAAAGAGAACATATTTTACTTGTTTTAAATACAGTGTGTTAAATTGTTCACAGTATCGCGGATTCCTTTTAAAGGAATTTGTTTTCCAGCAGTAGTCCATCTTAACGATAGCTCGTTCTAATTCATTAGATGTTGGGGAATCCCATGGCACACACGTATCTAGATAACTATGATAGCTCTGTAATGGAGTGCCATAGCGGGAATGGTGATGTAAACATGTAATAATCTCCTAGGTATACGCCATTCGCCCTACACAGCTGCTGGTGGCTTCCCATAATGCAGTACACCGTCATGCAGAAACATCTTTTCTTGCTACAGACAGGTAGATGTAGCGAATCATTCATGCGTTGCGTAAATCCATGTTAAACCACAATTATTGCGATAGTGTTCTTATTATAGTTACAGAAAATATGTAGTGGAACCTTGTGTTGATTAAAAGAATTAAAGCAACACGTTTTTATAATAATAATTTATAAAATAGTAAGTAGAATTCACGTGAATTCATTAATGCGATTTTTAATCAAAATATATAGCTTCAGCAAGCAATGTACCCCAACGTGGTGCTTTTCATCCAATCTATAAAAAATTAACCACAAATATGTAGAAGAGTAATGCAATAAATTGTTACATTTAGCAGCAACCTTGATTCCTGAAGGATCTGTCGTTAATAAGTAGCGTGGATATAAGCATCACTTTTAGGTGAATGCATAGGGTATAACTATAAAACGAAAATCTACTTCCAGTAATTTAGTTCAGTAACAGCGTTAGAGTGGCTGGCCCCATAGCTCAGTCGGTAGAGCATCTGCCTGCCGTGCTAGGGGCCCTGCGTTCGATTCCCGGCGGTGGGGTGGAGATTTTTCTCCAACCAAGATGATTTCCCATCTTCCCAAGAGTCTGTAAGTATGAATGAAAGTGTGAATTTGTGTGATCTAATATATGAGGTATAAATATGAGGCGGGGTATAAATTGAACAAAAATAAAAAAAAAAAATCGTTAGAGTGATATCAAACTGCAGGAATCACCAGTGCTACGTCCTGGCTGTGCATTTATTCGTATTTCTAGAGCGACGGGAAACCTATTTCAGGGGTGTGTATATTTCAATGAAAGCATAGTACTTGTTCTAAGTACGAAACGTCTAATAAAAGGTCTATACTTTGCACAGAGTTTGCTGACCAATGGAATTGCAATATGCATCCACTCAATCCTCCACCAAGCAAATGCACGCTGTTCAGCCATTGAGGCAAGAATGACGACGAACCCGCCTAAGAGCTTCGTCTTTACCCACCAAAGATTAGATCAGTAGCGTCCTAAATTATATCCAAAATACACTATTAAGTTTCAAATTCTCCTCCTAGCCTCCCTATTTGATACTGATTCTAAGAGCTCCACTTCTAATCCTATATTGCCACATCATTTCTACTTTTCTAATATCTGCAGCTTTTCAACACGAAGTCCATCTATAAATTTCTAAAGTAATTCTATCCCACATTTGAAAAATGTGAAGCTACACTGCTCACCTAATCCGACAAACCTGCATCATCTTTTCAGTAACGTATCCAACCGAGTTAATTCTGCGAATTGTCCTGAAAACACCGATCCATCGTTAGTTAGCTATACTGCATGTCCTTTTACCCCAAGCTTAGATATAATTTTAATATATTAAAAACCTACAACCCATTAACTTTAACATAAATTCATAAACTATTTATATTTGTGAAAAACTATTCTGTTTTTCTCTGTAACATAATAGTTTTCATGGACTATATATCATGGTTATAATTAGGAATGGTCGATGCCATTTTATCGCGATACTCGATTCTGGATACCAATACACGATATTTTCCATGATACGCGATACCGTCATTTCTACTTGTTTCTAGTTACAATACAAAATAGAATGTTGGGAGAACTGTGTAATGGCAATGCAATTAAATAGATGCAGATATTTAGTGAGGCAAAACTTGAAACTAACAAAGTTCTCATTTTAATACTCTACATTAGACATTTAAAAACAAAACCGTCCATTTTTATAAGTTTTGTTCAAAAATACTAGCATTTTCACTCTTTAGGAGTCAAGTTTAGTTCTTTTTCTGCTACAAATGAGCCTTGCTGTACTAAATAGTGTTTCAGAGAAAACTGTTGCAGGTGGAATACACAAATATTTAGTGGATAATTTATTATAGTTCTGGAATTCATTTTCCAGTAATACAGTGTACTACAAAGAACAGGCCATTTCTTATTAGGAACTGGTCACTAGCACTGAATTTGACACGGGAGTGCTTTATTTTTGCGTAATGTTACTGTACAGATACCACATCCCTCGAAATTTCTCGGGCTTTGCAATATTCTACTTGTGGCAATAATATTTTGTGACTTTAAAATAAAATAAATATTGCAAAATTACGAAGTATTGAAAAACTATAGAGCTATTTTCTGAAGTATCGTTCAAAGTCGATCTCATACTAGCATCGTGAGTATCGAGGTATTCCAAACATCAAGGACCAACTCCTAGTTATAACTCTTCTCGATTTATTACTTTTATTATTGATTACAATTCATTTTATTCACCCATTATTTCTGTATCAAGCTCTCAAATCTTGTATCTGTCATAGAGTAACTCCAGGTTTCCTGCTTTGAACTATTTCACAGCACATATTTCGAGACTATTATTAATATCTTGTAAAGGCTGCATGAACTTCACAAAATTACTTCATTGGCAAATATTACAAAAAATAAATGTTTTCCTAAAATACAAGAATTGAAGCTCTGCTTTCATCTCAGTCATTTGTTTTCTTCCTTTGTTCCGAAGCTACAAGGCGCCGAGTCCTTTCATTTGAAACTCTAGTTCAAGTCAAAGAACATTTAATGTTATTGAAAGCTGTTGCAAAGAACAGCTTAAAATTGACGAGACGTTGACTTTCACAAAGTTTTAATTAAACCTTTGAGGATATACTTTTTAAATAATTATATTAACTAAAGCATTTCCTACATTATTGCGGAGTAGTTGCCTTATTCCGCATTATATGAGTAACATTTTATGAACGTCGCTTTGTCATCTGTCTGTCCGTCCACCCTTGAAATATTGTGATTATAGAATTCATATCGTTTGTATTTGAGTACGAAAACAACCCTACTTATTAATTTGAGTTCGACAGCAATATTAGTATGGTAATAACATAGCTTATAAAACTGCACGTAGCCTTTGCCAATAGGTTTGTGCGAAAATTCAGATATTTTATGGCAGACAGTTTTCCCACCCTCGCTAACACGTGAGCCGCATCACCTCCAGGAATGCTGAAGTTCAACCTTCACACAATGTAGGTATCTCACACCTTGTTTTATTTTTAAAACTCCATTGTCACAGCTCACGTACGCACGCCCACAATATTTTCCAAACGCACTTTTCTGCTGCAACTCCAATAATCGCATGCACCCTTCACTACGGCACCCTCGGAATTAATTTCCTAATGGTAACGGGAGGTAGGTAAGCTGGAATGGGATGTCGTCCTCTTGAAATATAAAGGCAAGCTTTGCATACGTTCACCATGTCAGGCCACAACTATAGTTAAGTTTTGTACCAACCTATTTATTATTATTATTATTATTATTATTATTATTATTATTATTATTATTATTATTATTATTATTATTATTATTATTATTATTATTATTATTATTATTATTATTATTATTATTATTATTATTATTATTATTATTATTATTATTATTATTATTATTATTATTATTATTATTATTATTATTATTATTATTATTATTATTATTATTATTATTATTATTATTATTATTATTATTATTATTATTATTATTATTATTATTATTATTATTATTATTATTATTATTATTATTATTATTATTATTATTATTATTATTATTATTATTATTATTATTATTATTATTATTATTATTATTATTATTATTATTATTATTATTATTATTATTATTATTATTATTATTATTATTATTATTATTATTATTATTATTATTATTATTATTATTATTATTATTATTATTATTATTATTATTATTATTATTATTATTATTATTATTATTATTATTATTATTATTATTATTATTATTATTATTATTATTATTATTATTATTATTATTATTATTATTATTATTATTATTATTATTATTATTATTATTATTATTATTATTATTATTATTATTATTATTATTATTATTATTATTATTATTATTATTATTATTATTATTATTATTATTATTATTATTATTATTATTATTATTATTATTATTATTATTATTATTATTATTATTATTATTATTATTATTATTATTATTATTATTATTATTATTATTATTATTATTATTATTATTATTATTATTATTATTATTATTATTATTATTATTACTATTATTACTATTATTACTACTATTATTATTATTATTATTATTATTATTATTATTATTATTATTATTATTATTATTATTATTATTATTATTATTATTATTACTATTATTATTATTATTATTATTATTATTATTACTATTATTATTATTATTATTATTATTATTATTATTATTATTATTATTATTATTATTATTATTATTATTATTATTATTATTATTATTATTATTATTATTATTATTATTATTATTACAAGAAAATTACTTGAGTTTGTACATTCCAGCACTATAAATTAAATTGATTTCTTCTTAAATATAATTGTTGTTTAATGTTAGTCATCTGAAAATTACGATCGCCAGTGTTCTAATAATCGATATCGAAAAATCGAGAGTGTATCATATTATATTCTGAATCACTGAATGCAAATAAACATACCCTACAACTTATTGCTTAAAAGCATTTATTCTCTCTCTTTCTTTTGCAGAAATGGTTTTATTTATTTTGTTCCAACTACAGTGGGAAATGGTAGAATATTAGGTTTAGGAGATGGATAAATGTTTCGAGAGAAAAAATGTCGCTTTTAGCTTACAAACGCTTTTCCTTTTCATCAACAAAGGTATAACGTATTTAAAATTTAAATCTAAAGGGAAAGGGTACCCAGTATCGGACACTTAAGTTTTTGTTCCATAATGACTTCAAAAATGTGTACATTCATGATTAAAAATTATTAATGAACACATGTTCTGTATTTGTTTAATTGTCCATAATGTGTTATATAAAGTAAGTACTGACAGGAGAGAATTTATATATCTCACAGTTTCCTCAATTTGAAAGTAACATAATCTATAACAGGCAGTCTGAATATTATAATACCAGTTCATTATTTCAATTTATCTTTGTATTACTTCTTAAGGCAAATGTCATATGTATAATAAAGGGCATGACCTTCAAATCTGGTACTGTTTTTGAAGGTCCAACCTTTGCAAATGCGGTATTGGATGCAACCTTTATAAAACGTCGGCACAAATGGTACAGTCGGTTCTTTTTTATATTCAAAGCTCAGTGCTTTTCTCACTCTTTGTGCATGAAATTGCTAAAAACGTTGCATCCAAGGGGTAGACGCTGCAACAAGAAAATGCTGACTTATAAGCTCTTTTCTGCATCGTTCGGTGCTAAATTCTGGTGTTTATCATTCATTTATTAATTCATTCATTTATTCATTAATTTACTGTTTGCGGTGGAATTAGATGGCTATTCTTACATTTTTATTTTTTTGTTCAATGCTTTGTGTTCTATTCCGGAAAAAAGTGTTTTACGTACCAATGTCAGGTTCCAATTTTTTTTCATTTCCTACAGATATTCATTTTTCTGTCTCCTAATGCCACTTTATTCATATAGAACTACTCATTTGCTTCCTTAATGCTTAGTTTCCACCCCATTACTTCATCAATCGCTAATGTCATGTTTTCCACCGTCCGGCTCCCTCTATTCCTTCCCATATTTGTCTGAAACAAATGAAATGAAAGGATTGATAAAAAAGCTACGAATGCGTTTTCCGATACCTTATTTCGAGTTCTTGTCCGATATTGCGTGCGTTACACATAAAACGTTACACATTTAAACACATTTAAACAACAGCTTTGCCTTCCCATATTTCTGGATAAACATACGGTAAATAACTTGTAACGCTTAAAAGTAAGTTGACTCACCAATATTTTAGTATCAGATCACAAAATATCTTTGTACAGCAGGAAGCAATTCAGAAATAAGGAACCTCTCTTTCACGTGATCAATTGTTGGTTCAATTACAGAAGGCTCCCTTTCCGGATTGCCTCCAGAAGGTCTATCACTACCTGAGCTAAATTGCCTGACACATCTTACTGGAATCCAGAAACTGGTACAATCCGATGAAGCAGGATTCCGTCCGATAAGGGTGACTTTCCCCAAATAAAGAATATGTTTTCGGAAATGCTTAAATATACAATAATAAACATATTAGTTGAAATGAATTGTCTCATTTAATGAGATCTCATGCATTGTGAAGCAAGCACAGTTTATAAGTTGTATAAAATACGTTAGGAATAATCAGTTCACAGTTTTTTTTTCCTTCAGAAAATTTATGATAAGCTAAATACGGGTTGTTCGGATAGGTGGGCAACTCCAATTAGTTTTTTCAAAATCTGCTCCCTAGCGGACGGTATTGTATTGTTGTGTTGGAATGACTTTCATGGACGAAGAAGTTAACTACCTGAGACAGTTAAGTGTATAATACGATTGTGTTTCTTCAGTCTAAGTGAGAATTCGAGCTTCTTTTCCGGAAAGGAAAAGAAGCCATTTCTGACGTTTTGTTACTTTTTAAATTCGTTTAAGATAGCTGTATAACGAATTTACATTGAAATTGCTCCATAAATGTGTACAATCAGAGAATACAGACCTTCTTACATCCATAATCCTCCTTGTTATAATAGCTACTTAATCAGTGCTGCAAACTCGCAAAAATAAACACCGCTACATCAAAGTGAAATGTGAAATGTGTAGTGTTTAACGCCCGCTTTTACTACATACGACACAGCAGGCGGTAAAACTGATGATACCTGAGATGAAGATGGAGTATCGGTGGAATGAGATGGCGGGGGAAACCGGAGATCCCGGAGAAAACCCGTCCCAGCGCCGTGTTGTCCACAAAGAATCTCACTTTGCGGTCGCCTGGGATCGAACCTGGACCGCCTTGGTGGGAGCCAAGCGGTCTAACAACTGAGCCACGGTGCGGCCTGCTACATCAGAGGGCGAAGCGGTTTAAGTTAAGGTGGAAGGCTAAAAATGTTTGTATTTTTTTATTTAATTAAGTCATCCATCGTTAGGTCATATTGGTCGATGAATGAAGCGGGTGAAATAATACTCAGACGAGCCCAGAAAATGGAGAATGGTACCACGAAATCTGTGTGGTCGTTGTGGGAAAAAAGAAATTCATAAGAGGATAATGTGTGTAAGATGCATAAAAATATGAATATACAAGTGTAGAAATATGTTATTTTGTTCTCATGATTACATTATATACTGAAATTGAATATTCCACCGTTTTTATCTCCATTCCGATTCGTCCGCTATGCCAATCCTGCAACTGTGGGCGATTTACCTGATTGCGGGCATTTACCTGACTCCGAGGGCGCTGCCACTCGTAGACGTAGTGCAGGGTTCTCACGCTAGATGGTGTTAGCAGAGACCTTCGGCGTCAGTGTAGAGCTGAACGTGCAAGAGTTATATTGTGTTTCTCTGATTGTTGGCGGGTTACCTCTGCGAAGTCGTTACGGCAACTTTAAAAGAAAAAAGAGTGTGTGTGTGTGTGAAATTTTGTTTCCTGCTTAAAAAAACTGCAACGGAGACACACCAAATGCTTCACGAAGCTTTCCAGGAGGACGCTATGAGCCGCAAACAGGTTTTCGAGTGGTTTGGACGCTTTTAAACGTGGTGAGATAAGTGTTGAACACCAAGTTCGTTCTGGTTGCCTTCAACATCGCGAAATGAGGAGAACATTGAAAAGGTCCGTCAAAAGGTCAACCAGGATCGTCGCCAAAACATCGACCAAATTTCAGTAGCGACAGGAATCAGTTGGAGCTGGTGTCAGTGGATTTTGAGGGAGGATTTGCACATGAGACGTGTTGCTCCTAAATTTGTTCCGCGCCTTCTCACACAGGAGCACAAAACCATCCGCATGAAAGTGTGTCAGGAC
This sequence comes from Mantis religiosa, assembly GCA_030765055.1. NCBI lineage: Eukaryota > Metazoa > Arthropoda > Insecta > Mantodea > Mantidae > Mantis > Mantis religiosa. The sequence continues at coordinate 159,186,185 of CM060949.1, forward strand.
TTGAAAACAGAGACTGCACGTGATCCAAACTTCTTAAACAAAGTCATTACAGGGGATGAGAGTTGGTGTTACGGGTATGACCCAGAAACCAATCAAGCGTCAAGCCAGTGGAGGACTCCCAACTCTCCCAGACCAAAAAAAGCAAGGCAAGTGAGGTCAAATGTGAACTCGATGATCATTGCATTTTTTGATGTTCGTGAAATTGTGTATCGCGAATTCGTACCCCCTGGTCAGACTGTTAACCAGCACATTTACTTGGATGTTTTAAGGCGTCTGCGAGAGGATGTGAGGAGGAAACGCCCGGAACTTTGGCGATCAGGTGACTGGTTTCTGCATCACGACAACGCTCCAGCACACACGGCCTTACGAGTGACCCAGTATTTGGCATCTCAGAGGTGGTCTGTCGTTTCCCACGCTCCATATTCGTTGGACCTAGCCCGTGCGATTTTTTCCTATTTCCACGAATGAAAAAAGCTCTAAAAGGGGAGCGTTATCACGATTTGGAGGCGGTAAAAACAGCTTCGCAAAGGGCACTGGACAATATTAAACTTGAAGAGTTCCAAACACGCTTCCAACAGTGGCAAAAGAGACTTGACAAGTGCATCGCATGTAATGGTGGGTATCAATTCGGTTTCTTTGGGGAAGTTCAAACCAATATTTGCAATATGTCCACAACATTGGTTGTTTTACAATGATGTGTAGTAATAAACCACGCAAAATGTGTGCTTATAGAGTCTGTGGGGAAATCACAACCACTTCATTTCTTTTACAAGTTCCTCACGAGGTGCGGTTCCATCGACATTTGAGCATGGGCTACGTGTAGTAGAACATACATAAGCATTTATGAATCTCTGTTCGTTTCACTTTTTGTAAAATCTACCTATAGTATGCAGAGGAAGTTTTATATTGCATCCAAAAATTCGATATTCTCTAAATAAAAAATAAAGAAATTGTGTACGGGCGAACATCATCAGTAAACGGCTATCCCGTGGCCGAGCGGTTGGACTACTGGATTTTCAGCAAGGCAGCTCGGACTCGATCCTAACCGACTGCATAAGGCATTTGTGGTGACAGACATTCTTCGGGATCTCCGGTTTTCCCCGCCATCATTCCATAAATTGCTTCTTTGCTGCTATCCTCCATTATCGGCAGGTATTATTCTTAAGGAATGGGCATAGCGTAAATTAAAACGGAAATCAATAAAATACGGAAGTGCTTAAACCCATACTTCATATTTAAGCTTAGCATCTTCCATAAAAATGAACGAAAATATTTTTAAACCTCACCCATATCAAACTACCATCTAAATGTCACAAAAATTGTATTTCAAATAGCTACCATACATTTAAGATATTTTCATAATATATTAAATAAGTGCCCGCCTCCGTAGCGTGATGGTATCGTGTCTGCCTCACGTTCAAGAGGTCCCGAGTTTGAATCTCGGTTAGGGTGAGTTACCTCGTTAAGCTTTTTCCGGGGTTTTCCCTTATCCTGATAGACGAATGTCGGGTAACTTTAAGCTCTATGGACCCCGGACGCATTAAGCATCTTTTCAACAATTTCATTCATCGTCCGCAATGACTTAACGTTGGAGTATATATATATATTAAATAGGCAAAATTAAATATTCAGGGAATTGCCTTAGCAGTTCTCATCATCCGAATACCTTTGTATAACCTGTGAAACTTAACATGTAGATAAACGCTTACTATAGCGTATGTATTATAAAAATCTATAATTCTTAAAGAATACAAAATCTCTGTCTTCCCTTTCTTTCTAAAATTTCGCATCTCCATTATATGCCCATATATTGTTTTGTAATTTCAAACATTTTGCTAAACAGGAAGTAGTTATGCTATGACTATATATCACGAAAAGACCACCATTACCGAAGATATTTAAATATTTATTCTGTTACATTCACATTATCGACGGCAAAGCTCTGACGGTTTCGTCTGTGGCCCGCATTAGAAAGGTCCGGTTTCAATTCCCTTGACCGGCCTACATGACCAATGTTTTTCCCGGGTCACCAGAAGAATGCTGTAGGTTAATTACATCCACCTAATTTCCTATTCCTCCACTTCATCTCCATTATCATTTCACACCATTTCTCATCTGGTGCTCTCTCTCAAGATAGAAGTGTTGATGGAGGTATAAGCATTGCATGGCATGATGATATGCTCCTGGTAAACATCTAGTCGTCCGGTAGATTGGTCTAGTCTCCGAGCCGGTCTAGTTGGCTGTTTCAGGACCAAAGTAGGTGTGATGCCGGCTGTACGAGCCTGCCGGGGAGTTTCCAACTGGAAATATTGGGGACCCTGCCAAATGCACTGTCGTGGCTCCTAGGTGTGTCGCCCTCTATCAAATCTTGCTTCATGCTTCCTCCCGGGGATGCCTAACTTGTAGGATAGATATAATCGATCAAGACTGGTTGCAGTGTCTAATCCCAAGAATCTATCCCATACTATTCTATATTCCATTACTTTCTATACCCCCTATCACATATTAGCCGGTTTACAACTCATTTTGTTTCATTCTACTAACCTAGTTCATTTGATTCTAATTCTCAGAAATTGCTGAAAACCACATTTCGTTGTAAATGGAAAGTTAAACATCAAATGCTTAATAACTGCACTCTATATGCTGTCATTAAAAGTCTGTTACTTTTCCAGTGAGACGTGAGCCTGCCTCCACAGCGTAGGTAGGATTAGCATATCACTACGGAGGGGATTCGGTGCGTAAGCCACCATACTGGGCCCATTGTGCCTATGCCCCCAAGTGGGGCACCTCCGGAAGGAAGAATGAGGTGAGAGGAGACAGAGGGTGGCTGACCAAAGGAGCCACGACAGTACTGAGGGCAGGATCCCTACAGCTTACTTGGATAGAGACTTCCCCCGACAGGTCAGCACAACGGATGCCTTCCACTACCGCGGTACGGCAACGAGCCCAGCAGCCGAGCCCCAAAGTCCCTGTCCGGCGGTCCCACAATGGTTCCAGCAGAGGAGCGGAAACCGGCAACTGACCTACCGGAGGAGAAACTAATTTACCTCAGAGCATAACATCCCGCCATGCAGCGCCGAGACACCTGCTGACATTTCTATCCTGAAAGAGATCACCAGATGAGAGATGATGTGATATGATAATGGAGATGAAATGGAGGGACAGGAAATTCTAGGGATGTAATTAACCTACCTAGCATTCACCTAGCAACCCGGGATAACCCCCGAAAAGGCCCCATGGGTCAGGTAGGTCGGCCACGGGAATCGAACCCGGGCCTCCATAATGCGGTAGCCTGACTGCCTTACGTTCAAGACCTCCCTAGTTCCTATCTCGGTCAGGGTGAGTTATCTCGATAGTTTTTCCGAGGGTTTCCCTTAATCTGAAAGACGAATGATAATTAAACTCTCTAGACCCTCGGAACTTTTGAACATTTCAGTCATTATCCGACAACACTTAACGTTCTAGGTTTTTACTTATCCTGAAAGATGATTGTCTGGTAACTCTAAACTCTATGGACCCAGTATTCCTTTGAACATCATTTCATTCATTGTCCGATATGATTTAATGTTGCATGCTTTTTCTTATTCTGTAAGATGAATTGTCTAGTAACTCTAAGCATTATGTACCCTGTACTCAGTTGTACACCATGAACTTAACGTTAGAGGTTTCGCCTTATTTTGAAAGATGAATGTTTGGTACCTCTAAGCTCTATGGACACTGTACTCATTTGAATATGATTTCAGTCATCGTCCGATATGACAGTTGGAGGATTTCCCTTACTCTGAAAGACTCTGGTAATTCTAAGCTCTATGGATTGTTGTCTTATTTGTGCGTCGTCTCATGCATAGTGCAATTTGACTTAACGTTGGAGGTCTTCCCTTATGCTGAAAGATGCATGTCTGGTAAATCTAAGTTTTGTGTACCCTGGACTCATTTGAACATCATTTCATTCATTGTCCGATATGACTTAACATTGGAGGTTTCTCCTTATCCTGAAAGATGCACGTCTAGTAAATCTAATATCTGTGCACCCTGGACTCATTTGAATATCATTTCATTCATCGTCCGATATGACTTATGTTGGAAAACGTTAATTTAACAGAAAAGAATAAATAGGAATAATTTTTTAAAGTATTGAGTAATGTTGCGTTTAGATATTAAAGAAAATATTCGTGGCTTAGATATAATTGTGGTTTCATATCAATATTAATAGGTTTCTGTGAATAGAGCATATTTTTATCAAAGGCTCCATCAAGAATGCTTTGGGACCAAGAAATTGGCCTTTCACGACCAAACTAATTAAACGCTATTTAGAAAATGATTATCCTTCCATGCTGGAATTGTTCCCTTTGTTTTGTCAATATAACAGCTGCAATCTGTTCACAAAAAAATCAAACATTGCATACTGTTCTTCTTACAAAGAATGACCAACGTTAACTTCTGAATTTGATCTTACAAGCTTGTGGGAGACATGTGGTGCTGTTTTTTTAACACAAATAATGCAGTTGTGACTGTTTATTCCCCCACTGGGTTTATAAATAGCCACTTGTTTAACAGCCGCCATCGTATTCAATCCGTTGGCATATCACTAATGCAAACTTGAAACAAGCTTCCTGAGTCTCGTAGTGTAAGATTTGCAGACGTAGGTATATAGTCCTGCTGAACAATTTACTGATACAACTTATATGGTATATTATCTCCGCTGGCCACAGTCGGCAACTTTTTTAAGGTTCCACGTCATGGCCTCAGACAGCTGTGTTCGTACTGGTTGCGACTTCATACATTTTTTTTTTAACAAAACATATTGGATAGGCAGAGCTCGGCTAAAAAACTTCAATTCTAACCAAGAATTAAACCACGGATTTCTGGTATTCATTTGGTTACTCTAATCACTGAGTTACCATGTCAATGTTCTAGCAATCTATTAAATTCATTAACAATGACATTCAATTTTTCAATCTGGCTCTGCTTATTCAAATCTTGTGCTACATATGGCTAGTGTAAAATAACAATTAATTTCCGTAGAAGCTGTTTCTACAAATGTAGGATATTACTGCGTGTTTAGGTATTTAACGCACACTATACTCACGTGGACTTGACACTCACAAGTGGAGAACACCGAAAAAGGACTCTTTTTTCACTCTGCTTTAATAGCCGTTTCAGTCATTCACTGCTTCCAATTTAGCATTACACATTGTTCATTTTCATTGTTAAATTGTACGAAATCTTTCATTTCAAAGCAAAAGATTATAAACAAGAAATATGTCTTAACAGGATATTAACTTTTATAGTTATGTTTTAAGAATATGATTATTAGGGATGGGTCGTTACCAGTTTTTTCGATACTCGATTCTCGATACCAATACACGATACTTTCCACGATACTTCAAACTTCGATTCTCGATATCGTCATTTGTACTTCTAGTTTCAATAGAAAATAAATGTTGGGAGAACTGTGTAGTGACAATAAAATTAATACAGGTTAAATGAGAACAAAATCTAACATTATCAGCTTATTTCTAAACTCTGGATTAGACATTTAAGACCAAAACAGTCCACTTTTATGAGTTTTGTTCAAAAACTCTACCCTTTCTGTTTCATTTCGGTCTCACATGAGTCCTTCTGTGCTAAATAATCTTTCAGAGAAAACTGTTGCAGATGGAATACACAAACATTTAGTAGCTCATACTTTTAGTTATGAGCATTTTGAACTTGACTTTTAGTAATCCAGTACACTAGAAAGAGGAGGTAACAATTGTCGTAGAGATATGCAGTGATTTCTTCTTGGTAACTGTTAACTGTCACTGAATCCGACAGTATGATTATTTTCTTACATAGTGTTACTTTACAGGTGCCACATTCCTGGCAATTTCTCGGGATTTCAAGGTTCAACTTGTGGCAATATTTTGTGATTTTAAAGTAAAATCAAAATTGCAGAATCACCACCGACGTATCGAAAAAAGTACCGAGGGAATTTTCTGATGTATCGTTCGATGTTGATACCATACAAGTATCGTGAGTACTGAGGATCCACTCCCAAACAGTATATTTCTATATATTTTATTGGTCTTATAAATACACAAAGCACATATAAACACTTTTTTACAAACTAGTTTCAGAGCTTTCTTGCCATACTATCCTTCATATATAGTTTCTATAATCTTTTCTATAAAACCTTATATTTCTATCACTATTCATCTGGTTGAAAGCACGTAAGAAATACAGGAAACTGAGTACAAAGTAACGTATTGAACAGTTAAAATCAATAACAACGTATATCTCAGAAATGGAAAATGCCACAAAGGTTACTTCAAGTACTGTAACAGTTGTGTGCAAAGAGTTAATCTGAAAAATTCAATGCTACCCCCGGGGCTTGAACCACGGATGTCCTGGTTTTCGTCCAGTCGCTCTTGCCCATTGAGCTACCATGGCCTACGTGCCGTCATGACATTAAATTCTCCAATTGACTCATATATTTTCCCGGTGCTCACATATTCGAGATACACCGTTTGTGGTGACTTGCTATTGTAAGTACTTAATTTAACTAATAAGAGTTTAATGAAGCAACAAACGGTGTATCTTGAATATCAGAGCCCCTAGTGGCTTACCGGGAAAATATAATGAGTAATTGGAAAATTTAATGTTACGAAGGCACGTTGGCCATGATAGCTCAATGGGTGAGAGCGACTGGAAAGAAACCAGGCGATCCATGAATCAAATCCCGGCTGTGGAATTGAATTTTTCAGTTTGACTCTATGTATCCAACACCATAACCAATACACGGCTGGTGTATTTGAAGGATTAATTTCCATCAATTAATTTCACTGTAAAAGTTGTTTTAATTTGGCTCCGAAAGATCAATATTACTTACTTAGTTATTTGATAATTATATTTAGAATTTAAAAACATATAAAGCATGTTTTAAAATATTCTTAAGTTTATAATAAGAATGTGAAAATTAAATTGTAAAAACTGGACAAGATGTGTATATGGAAGGTTTTGAATAGTATGTGGAAACGCGTGGTTGCCTAAAGGATAGAGACAAATCACCAATCTTCAGAAAAATACATTTTTTTTTTTTTTTTTAATTTTCCGTCCTCCAACGTTAAGTCATATCGGACGGTGAATGAAATGGGTAAAATGATGCTCAAATGTGTCCAGGTTCCATGAAGCTTAGAGTTACCCGACATTCGTCTTTAAGGATAAGGGAAAAACTCGGAAAAAACCTTATCCAGGTAGCTCACCCTGACCGAGATTCGAACACGGGACCTCTTGAACCTGAGGCAGGCACGCTGCCATCTACGCTACCGAGGCGGGCAGAAAAAGATTCTATCAGCAGAATTATACAAATATAACTATTTATAACAAAAAAAACTTCACTTATCTTAGAAAATGATGTTAATTTTTCTTATTAGTTGAATTAGTTGAAATCGATTTCAACTAACAAGAAAAATTAACATCATTTTCTAAGATAAGTGAAGTTTTTTGTTACAAATACTTTTAGTTGTATAATTCTTATTGCTTCACTGTAGCTAGCTTCATTTTCTACCTAATTCTATTAGAAGAAGTTTGATCGTGGCAGAAGACAGTCGCGTGTGCAGATACGAGTGTAAGTTGAGCAAGTGGATATATTAGGAGGATTATAGCTTGTGTTGTATCGTTATGGTTTAGTAATCGAAAATTAAATTTACTACAGTAAAACCTCTCTAAAGCGGAGCGTGATCGTTCTGGCATTTATTTGTCGTTTACAAAGATTTCCGTCTTACAGAGGGTTGTGTTTGAATACAAAGAAACCACAAAATAGACGTAGCGGTTTACAGTGAAGGAACAGAATAAAATGAAATGTAAACAATAATAGACTGATATGTATTATCTAATACATTTTCAGCTTACGTACAATCTCTTGTCTATTTTAGATTTTCCCTTTCCAGTCTGCAATTGTCTGCATATCAGCATCATTTTCTTCAGCACACACAGCATTCAAAACAATGATATATATATATAATTTTTATTATTTTTTATAATGATCACAAAGGGGAAAGGTAGAGTGGGAGGTCTGGTTTTACTTTAATTATTCATGTTTAGTTACATTTTGTTACAACATTTTGTAAGGAAACGGTGTGCCCACCCGCGCAAAAGTTAGCAAGTGAGAACCAGTTGATCATTTAACTCGGTCAACACCTCATGATATCTACGCATTTTGTATCGCTCTGCTCTGAGCCACGTTTTGAATGCAAATAAGTTAGGACAGTCTGCACTCAGGCAATAATGGTAGAAAGCTATTATCAACCAAATTTGAGTCCGTGCAGTGTTGCCTTTCTTAATATTCCAGGATAGAATTACTGACACTGTCGTATATTCCACCCTGCTTCCAACCAGCACGCCGATTATATATTTAGTCCATTTCCAGATCTCAGATACGTTTTTGCAGGTGGTAATTCTGTTTACGTTTACACCATGGTACTGTTGCTAAATTGTGTTTACATTTCTTTAATTCCGTTGGGATTAATTCATTCACAAAGAAGTACACGAACACCTTCCAATCAAGTGGAACGTAGGTGTTTCGAGAAATTTTCCATATGCAATCCCATGTTGTATTTGGATATTTTGCAACAATTGCAGGCACAGACACATACTCCTTTAACAAATCGATGTACAACTGTTTGGTCGTAAGGCATCCTGACTCCGTTGTAATCAAGAGCAATAGATGTTGATAGTCCTTTACTACAATTCGAAATGCAGAAGGTGGGGTCGTATCTGAGGACATCAGGCAATGACAAAAGTTCATTCCTGACGACTTCCCTGTCCATTGAGTGCGCCCAAAACAGAACGAAACAACAGCGCTCTGCACTTCACGTACACATCTGTTAGATTACAGCCTCCTTCAGTTATTTTCCGGCGTAACTGAGTTTGAAACACTGAGCCATCCATTGTAAGCTCTGACATTGCCTTTGCCTAATTTTCTAGGAGGGTATCCGTCCCCTCCAGCTGCTGTGGTGCGAGCGTTGCGACCCTTAGCACTCGTGGTACCTCTGACGTTACCAGAGGAACCTCGGGCCGAACAGCCGAGCCCCTCCCATCGGGGAGCTGTTTGGATTGGGTTGGACTCGAGGGGGCAGTGTGTTCCCGGAACCCACAGAAATCGGGTGCCTCCGGGCAGGCTACGGCCGCTTGGTGGGGGTAGAGGGTTGTCTCATAAGTCCCGGGAGACAGAGTCCTACAGAGCTAGTTGAAGGTGTGCTAGATCACCAGGCGGCCCAACCGAGGTTTGTCGGTAGTCTTCCCCGCGGGGTTGACGCGCGTAAGTGGGTATCCACTTCCATTCCTTCTTGACGTTATCGATGCCGGGGGGACTTTTTAGAAAACCAGGTATTGCTCTATGAAAAGAGCCCTGGAGTTGTCCGTCGCTCCCGGGTAGAAGGAGGCCAGGGTCTTCGGACTTCTGGGTAGCGCATCCTAAGTGCATAATAAAAATGTCTCTGATGCTCGAGTCTGAAGCAAGGTCCAGAAATGGGATTTTCTTAAGCGCGCGCATTAAGAAACCGCTCGAACCCAGCGCCATTTAGCTCGTCATATTCTGTAGATTTTGTGATGTGTTTCACAAGTCCTGCTGTTCCCTTTAACCACTTATCTTTAATTGTTATTTTGTTTTCCAAAATCTCATATATCTGAATCTTCCCCACTTTAAACATAACAGTTAATACTTTAGCTGGACGTTTGTTCTTTTTGAGTTCTTCAATAACTTTTTTTTTCCTTCCAGTGATTATCGTCTTATATTTATAATTTATTTTACAGAATGTGCGTACAGACAAACTATATGTTTAAAAATCACCAAGGTTTAGACTTTTCTTCCACTCGCACGTGATCACTTGTAACAAAGAAACTGAGAATAAATACACTGCAAAACAGTTGTACCCTTACCATATGTTCTGGAACAGAGTTGAGAGACGTAACGGTTTGTCTTCCCTTTTCCTCGAAGGATTACGGCTCATGACTTTATGGTTGATGAAACTTGGGTGCAAGTGCAGCTGCCCTCAAGATTATTGCACTTTTTTAAAATATGTACGTTGTAATCTATTATACATAAAGTAATCGTTCTAATCAGACAATTTACGCAAACGCATTCCGAAAACTACTTCCGTTTCCACGTTAGGTATTTTTTCTGGTTTTGGAGTATAATTTTACTTGGGAAATAACTCCGTGCTGAAATTTATTTTCTATTTTCCCAGGTTTCCGGCATATAATGGATCCGTTTCAGGCAGGGTTTACTCTATATAGAAAAAGAAAGTATGTAACTTTTTTATTTCGTATAATAAACATAAAAAAAAGCACATCAATCCAAGGTAGAATCTTCATGTGCTGATCGGAATATAGAAGTTTAATTCAAGATTAATTCATCATATTTCTGTAAATTCTCATATCAAATCTATACACACGATTTTTAAATTAGCATTATTCCAAGAAGCAACAAAACTTAAAAATATTCTCTTATAGAGGGCGTAGAGTAGTAAGATGTATCTTTCAAATGGCTTTCGGATCCTGGTTGCAGAATAAAACACAATTAAAACCTTTTTCAGTACTTCGTATGTTTAGCTCTTAATTTTTGTGCAATGAATTCTTATCCATTTCTTATAGTTTATTACTATTATACAAAATAATACAAGCTTCTAAGAATAAGCCTACCTCACATACTATTTCTAAAAGTTTAAGTTTTTCATTTTATTTGCTATATGCGTACATTTTTAAGGTTATAGCATATTAAAATTGTTACAGGCATTTATTTAAAAAATCGAACATTTCGAAACTTTTCCGTGTAAAGTGTAGTTTGTGATGAGTGATCCTTTTGAAAATCTTCGTGTCGCAACCATGGAAGACATTGAACTTAAATATTTAGAAACCCAAAATCAGATTTATGTGTCCATTGCAATATTTTCTCTATGACACTTTTCTTTTGTTATCCTAAGACAACAATGTAAAATCGATATGCTGACCAATTCTCAAGTAGATAAATTCCGATACAGTGTTGCAGTGACAGATATCTTAAACACACTATACTGCCCCCAGTTTCAGTGGAGGACTATTCCGGCACTACTACTGAGAGGATTTATTTTCCGATGAGTGCGTGATCCGTGTCTGTGACGTCACGGACTTCCTTTGTCATGTCGAGCCCCTCGACTCAAGAAACCTTCCCACTTTTCTATTCTTTCTTCTGCCGCCGCCTTCATTCGCATTTTATTTTTTTTCTCTTGTCCCTTCCTCTTCTCTACTCCTGCTTGAATTCCCTACTCCTTTTTTTAGGGGAAAAAATTACACAACCTTCTTCAGCATCTCTCTCCGCCTCCTTCCCTCCCTCTCCACCTCTCCCAGAAGAGCTGAAACCACATCCATGCCTCATCAACATTTCGTACATTCTTTCGGTTCCTCGACCTATAAAACGAAAAAATTATACCGAGGTTTCGGGGTTCTAGATGTCTCATCCTGATTTTTCACTGATATTTTCTGCATTGCTTTCACCAACATTTACAAATGAAGTGTTCCTCGAGCAACTTTCATTTATTAGCACTTAATATTTATATCAAACAATAATAATGGTTTACCATTTATACTCCACGCATTTGATTTTGACCAGTAATGTGTAGCATGAATCAACTATCAAATAATCGTTCTTATTTTATTCATTTGCATCAATAAGACTTTATTAACATCTCACTAGAGCTTTTATTTATATAAAATTTATATAAAATAATATAAATTTAATGTACATGTTAAGACCTACACGAGATTAGTTATTTATTTCGAAATATGCGCTTAAGTAACAAATTGGGAACTTTAGTATGAAAATCATATCCTTAAAAGCTGATTGCATAAGGAGAATCACAGATGGAAACTGAACGAAACTTTTGTTGCAGCATCTTTAGAACTTAATCTTAAGAATAAGAATAAAATCAATTATGCTTTTGGTGCATTTATTGCTTTCACAAACGTAGAAGTACAATATGTAGCATAGATAAGGATCATCATTATACCGGCGCCCTCCTTAATTTATATGGCGAGATAAAGAAAGAGGAAAAATGTTTTAATCCGCCGGAGACTGTGACTGCAGGAATTATTCGCGCTATTTTATCAACCACGTGTCCAACATTATATTGCATAGCTAAGAAGCAGTGTTTTTATACACAGGTGTGTACGAATTGACGCATTTACTTTTCTAGTTTCTGTTTCACAAACAAATTGGAGGAAGAAAGCTTAATTCAAATGTGTTCTAAGTGTACTCGTAACTGTTCCCTCAATTAAACGCGAAATTGTGTAACTTGACCCGCTACCCTTCTCAGTTGCACAGCCAGATAAATGGACCAGCCCGCATGTGCGTCATCAAGTCATGAAAAGATGTAACACTAAACTGTGATGTAATATTTCACTTTTTTAAATAAATAATACTTTATTATAGCTTCAGAACTATACGTTTTTCTTTAGTTTGCTGCAGAATACATGGTGGGCTTAAAATCTTTGAAACTGTGTAGTTAAGTGCAGTTTACTTCTTGTGTTCTGTGTAGGTTACCTCAGCAATATCAGCTATGTTGGAGATAATATTTCACACATACACTGTGTTCTTTAGCTACTCTGTGTCAGTGTATCGGTTTTCCCGCACACTAGCTCGGGTGTGGTGAGGTCAGGGGTTCTTGCAGACCGAGGTAATCGAGCTGAAGATTGTTCTGTTCCTAGTCCAAGTTCCAGCTCCTTTCGCCAGCCTTCCGCTGCGAGGCCGTCAAGAACACACATGCATTGGCAAATGTCTTTTTCTCGCACCCCAGTAAGGCCCGAAGTGCTTTGTCAAGACGCACCGCCAGGTCATTTTCTGAATATCGTTTACTCTGTTTGTGGACTCAAACAGAAGCCACCAAATATTGTTACCTCTGAAAAGTATTTGTTTCGTTATCACCATCAGCACATACATTGCAAGATCAACATTCGATTATCTGTTTGTATCACCAATTTCATTCTTTCTTTGCTTAGTCGAACTGGGTGAAGTACAATGCAATGGGACTTTCTGTCCATCCTGAGGACACTGAAGCGTTAGTTGATAATCTGTATAAAATATACTTCGTGAATAATTTCACCCTTACAAATATACTGATTCCAAGTAAAGATTAGGTGTATAACCTACTCCAATTACCAATATTCGTAATTATAAATAAAATATTCAATATATTTACAATAAAATAGGTGCGAACAATGAGAGAAAAATGCCCCTATGTTTGTATATGCATACTAATGTGCATGGTAGCTCAATGGTTAAGAGTAACCGGACGAAGACCAGGAGATCCTTGATTCATATCCCAGCTATGGCATTGAATTTTTAAGTCTGACTCTACCTATCCTAATAAAAGAAGATCGCTTTTCGGCAGCGTAGGATGTAGACAGCTGCATGAGTGTTAGAGTCTGTTTAGTTAACTCATGTGCATGTCGGCCGCTGCCTTTGACGAACCCTTATAATCGTTTTACAACAGCGGGCCTCCTTCTCCCAGACCTTTCTGCAAGGTTGCCACCTTTCTCGATACGTCATGGGTATCGTATGAGGTTTCGTCTAAATAAATTATCTTATGTCCATTACTGAAAATTTCCTTAGTTTTGACGATATATATCGCAAAACTACAATTCTACTGGATTCCATAATAACCCTTAACTTATTCACAGTGCGGTATTTGATACCTAGCTCCTTTAGGAGACCGCGCGAAGTGCAGTGCCCATAAGGGAAATCACAAATTTCTTGCAAATGTGCAACCGTTTCGTCTAAGGTGGGCGCTCTCCCTTTTGCATAGAATCTATAAATTTCTCGACGAATTAAATCGCATGTAAAGTTATCTACTTTAGAGAAACGTTTCCTTTTGTTTTCACACTTGATCGGCGTCATTAGTATTCCTTTCGTCACAATATTTCTTACTGTATTTCTGTGAATACCCAGAATTTATCATCAGGTTCATTGCAAGACTCCTTGCTAAGATTATTTTTCAGCACTTATTTATATGTGTTGAAAACAAGCGCTTGAATTTGCTTATAAACCGTTTCCGTTATAACTTTGTTTTTTGAGGTTTTTCCAGTAATATAACTCGGCCCAGTTATTCACACTATTGTCATCACTTTGATTATTTTCACTTGACTGAAAGTAATCTACTGCATTTACCACTGCATTTCCCTTCCACGGTCTCCACATCGTGACACACAACGAATTTCTGCACGTAATGAAACAGATCAACTGGAAGTTGGAACTTTGGCAACTGAGACTCCACGTGGAGTAGACATGCTACTGTCACTTCGAGAAAATCAGGGTTGCTATTGGTCCTCAACGACAGTGTTCCATTTCTGAAGTGTGGAGATAGATTTATGACGGTCATTAGTGGGCGGGAGGGTAGTTTCCTTTGAGGGGCTAACTGCACTCGCGTTCACTAGACAGACTTTACCAACAGCAGGATGCAATTTCACGCCTGCTAATTGGGCAACAATTTAATGCTGTAATACGAAAATGATTGCAATTAGAGCTCATATACCATAAAAGTTGCGTCTTCGATTTGATCAAAGAAAAGAATTTTGAAGAGATGATGCATAAATTCATAATGCATATATAAACCTATTGTATCGAATGGTTATACAGAGCTGCGATACTAAATAAACTCACCTAAAATGGTTTACTTCGAACGTAGATGATACTTAGGGAACGATTTACGTCAGTAATAGTCTTCTTGAAGGATTAGGCGTATGGCCCATTCCGAGTGAATAATATCCGCAATTATAAGGAGAATCTCAAAGAGAATTATAATAAAAGAGGTACTTGGTGCGAAACGACGCGAGAGGGATGCTTCTTTGTTATCTGCATGCTAATAAAAGAAGGTCGCCTTGTCATATCACGGGGCCTTGCCTGCCTGCAAGAGATAGAAAATACCAAATAAAATTTAAATATAAACATCAAGCTTTATATTGCGTCATTCCATGGCATTTTACGAGGGCATCAAACACAATCCTGGGGGACTTCCGAGCTTCAAATCTCGTTTCTGGATGAGTGCATTAAAATTCCAGCAGACGATCAAATATTCATATCATAAAAAAGAATGTAAAGTCAGCAAGTTTTTGCGAGAGGAGGGAGGGAGATGGTATTGAGCATAAAACGGAAACTCTTGCGATTGGAAGGGTTCATCCTGCGACAGAGAATTTGTATGTAAATGTGCAAGAGTTCTATCCTGGCTGTACACAGAAAATCGAAAGTGTACCTACTTTCACGTTTTCACTGCATCCCTTTCTCTCGAAAAAGAATGGGCGTAAGTACATTTACTTGTTGTGCTGTTCCATACACATACGAGATTTATGCCTCAGAATATCAGAACCTGCAACTACATGCACAGGTTCTCATCGCATCCCAACGTATACGTCGATTTTATAAATTGAACTTCGCTGTATTTTTTTATATTTGCTTCCATGGAGATACACTCCTACTCTACACTCTTAATATTATACAAGTTTATATAAGCTACCTATCCATAGGTTATATTATTAATTTCTATAATTCCTTAATTAAACTTTATACCATAAAAAGATTAGCGTGCATCCAGAATGCCACTGAAATATCCTTTTTTCCTTTCGTAATTTTTAATTGTGTAAACAACAAACGCTTCAACTTATGAACAATTAAGAAATTTGCAGATTTTACTATTTACTCCAAAGCAAGTGAATTCTCTAGAAAGTTTCGCAAATACATTTACTCCTTTAGTTTAGCATAAATATTAACTTTGGGTAAGCATTTTTTTAATTACATTTTATACTTTGTCTTAATATTGCAAATTGAACAATAGCTATTTAGTGTAGACAATTTCGAATGTCCAAAAGAGGTAAACTTACCAATCACCATTTATGCGCAATATTGACCGAAAATAATAAATATTAAGAAATAGAAGGTTTAGGGTTAGTTATTAGCACAAAATAAAAAAAAAATCGCTTTTCCTCGCAAAGAAATACCTCTAAAATACTCGTTATCTCAGGATAGCGTAGGATAGGATTTTAAGGAGACAATTTTAAGGAGGCACGTAGACCAAGTTGATCTTTTTCACCTATGCCTAGAATGGCGCAACCCCGGAAGGAAGAATAAGGTGAGAGGAGACCGAGAGCGGCCGTATAATGAGCCACGAAAGTGCAGAGGGCGAGATCCCTACCGCCTACTAAATTGAAACTCCGCGGCAGTCCAGTGCAACCTGCAACCCAGTTACCGTGGTTCCACAACAGTCCACTAGGCCTACTAGGAGACCACCCTGCCCGAACTCGGAAAACTCCCGATAGACTTGCATCCCGCCGACCGCAGTTGTGAAACGATCCTGAAACGTCCGGAGACCGGAGACTATCCCACCGGAGGAAGAAGGTGTTTACCGGGAGCATATCATCCTGCCATGCAGCGCCAAGACACCCACCAACACTACTACCCTGAAAGAAACCACCAGATGAGAGATGACGTGAAATGATCATGGACATGAAATGGAGGTACAGGAAATGCGGGGGATGTAGTTAACCTACCAGCATTCGCCTGAAGACCCAGGAAACCCCTCTGAGAAAACCCATGTGCCAAGTAGGTGGGTCCTTTTCTTGAATGCGGTCCACAGATGAAACTCCCTGAGCCATCCCAGTTAGTATTATATTAGGAACTATTGGATAAATTTTGAAGCATTTACAAGATAAAGATGAAGTGTTTATTATTAAATTGACAATATTTATGAAAAATTAACATGACTAAAATATATGAATTTTCGAAGCATTTTTAATGTTTATAATTACTTATGAAGTACAATAATTTATTTTGAGCGAACTAATACCTCCTGTGGTTCAAAGTAAGTATGTGTCGTTGTGGTCTAAAATGATAACTTCCATCATTTGCAGTTACAGGAACATTCGGACACCTATTACAAAAGGAGAAGTTTGTAGAAACATCAGTATAAGGGGGCATATGAGTAACTCTTTATAGCACAGTTACACATAAATTCCAATCCACATTTATCATCTCGTTGCTTCAGTTTAAACTATGATTATTTGCCGTAGGCATATTCTGCTTTTAAATTTTTGTCTTAATTCTTAGGCGATCCAATTTTAACACCATCAATGATTCCTTTCCAATTTTCATACCTAAATGTTAGATGGCACATTCTGTCTGTGTTTCCTAAAATAAATATAATAAATGTTTAATCGTGCTGCTCGAAGGGTAACCATGGCTTTATCTTTGGTAATAGAAACCTCTGAGATAACGCACTGATTACCCCACGTGGACATAACATCTGTCATTTGTGATTCCCGTAAATTCCATTGGCTGAAGTGATGCATTCATTGGTGCATACCACACGACCAAGAGGCGCATCAGTATCCCTCTCACTCTTACAAGATTAATCAGTGCGTTATCTGAGAGGTTTCTGTTAACACAGATAAAGCCAGAGTAACCATTTGAGCAGCGCCAATATACCAAGTTCTTGTCGATGGTTCAGTAGGTTTTACTACTGATCAAAATGTCACGCTTTCAAATTCGGTCCAGACAAGTTGTGTTTAAATGTACTTAAAAGTTACAACTACATGTCAGTAGGTTTAATGGCATGTAAAAGAACTCTTTTGGAATAAAATTCCTGCACACTAGAGCCGCTCTTATCATCCTGACAATTGAATAGCGTGCTTCAAAAACAAAATATTTATTTCAAATACATATAATAACACCTGTAGTGTAATGAAGCCAAAAGGAAGCTAATATCGGACTTCCATTAGTAACGTTTTCAAAATTATAAAATATTTTTGAACGTAGATGTTCATAGGTTATTGACGGCGAAATTTGATATGAATTTTTGTAACTAGAATAAGACACTTTCTCTAACCACCATACGTTTTTCGTGAAGAAACTGAAAACAACTGCATGTATGATACGGGAGAGAGACTTATGTAGAATGTGAAGCAATGTGGCGCACAGTTCCACGTTGACGCTACAGTTTGTAACGTATAATATGGGTAGCTCAGGGTTGAGCAATGAGGTTTCTCTCATGATATGCGTGGGTATGTATGAGTAACGATTGTTCTAATGACACTGGAATGCCCGTTTCAAACTGGTTTAATGACTGTTTCTTTTTATAACATCAAATTCAAAGTTGCCGACCAAGGGTTACCAATATAACAATGTTTAGAGTGACTGAAGGTGGAATGCTTATTACTCGATTACACTTAATTCGTTACGTATAAACCGACAAATCTTCCCTCGGGTTCTAATCTGCTTTCGACGAAGACAGAAAAACTTCTTACTTGGCCGCTAGCCGCGGACCGTCTGTCCTCACACTATTACACAGCTGTGCGTGGGTGTGTAACTTTCACTTTCTTGAAGCCCTTTATTCAACCAAAAATCTTTTGTGACTATTTTGTACATTGTGATTATTAGTCTCGGTCATGATATTATTAAGGTTCCGAAGAATACCTTTCCAAACAAAGTCAAGTGCTATCCCTTAGAATTCTGTTTCTCTCGTGTCTTTTGTTACACGATTAAACTCAACTGCCATTCAACTCACGTTTTGTAACAAAGATACACAATTTCTTTGAAACCCATTACTATTGTTTACTATTGTTTACTTATTGCATCCCTTAATTTCGGTATCAAATGTCTTACTGTGATTGGAAGGAGTTCAATTAATAGATTTATTGTAAGTAAAGGGAGGTGTAGAAGTACACTAATAATGTAGCCGAGCCAGCCCGCATGGCAAATGTACTGCCTTCATTTTGTCCTGGTATTGAATCCTGGCGAATTTATGTGCAATTTTTTTTTTTTTTTTTTTGTCATACCATTACATTTATAAAAACCTCTGTCGAGTTTTGGCTTTCTCTAATAAATTCCAAAGTTCTGTTTAGATCACTAGTAAAACACTAATTGGTCCATATGTGCTTTCATCTCGAATATACAGAGTGTTGTCAAAGTAACAACTAATTACTCGTCGTAATTGTGTTTGTTTCATCTTCCTATGCAAACCATTCCACACGTTACTCAGTAATTCCTTCCTCAAATATATTATTGCTCTGTAATGTAAACAGTCATGCTTACAAGGTATAAAACAACTGGTATTTACTCTGCAATAACGAATACCCTAGTTGACACAGTTCCTTATAGAATGTTATACTGGTCACATAAAATATAATTCTTCTCATTGGCAACCATTATACTCACATATATTTTTAACTAAAATAATTTCCAACTAAACAATATGCACCTCCTTAATACACGATAGAATTGTATGCAAAGTAATTATTCAATTGCAAAAAGGTCATATAGCATATTTCACAATAAATACATGCTTAGAGGACCCGTGAATCCCAGAAAAAATTCTACAGGAGGCTCCTTGACTTCGTGTATAATAAGCTGTTTGCAGTTTGGTATTTTTCAGTTATATGAATATCAGCTACGAAAATATTTGATTATCAGTAATGTAACCATCAAATTTCAAAATTGCGTTCGTCAATCTTATAAGTAATCATTCATGAAGCTCTTCTGAGTATTAGAAGTTGGCCGGTCAAAAATATTAATATGAAAAGCATTTTAACTAATGAAAACAACTACCAAAGAATTGTGAGTAAAACGAAATTTAAAATTGGAATTGGCATTACATACAGGAAAAGGCATAGCACACAGTTTTCAAATTTCGCGAGCTTTTTATTCAACTTTACATATGCATTACCTTAAAACACGATTCATAACGTTTTTGTGGAATTAGCGATCCTAAATATCCAATATTAATCAAGATTTGGCGGGTGATCAACCGCATCAGGTTTGTAAACTTAGAGCTTTCGGCTATTCTATACTCCATGACCTTCTTCAGGATGTAGAGAGCAGTAGTACACTCATTGCATTTAGGCCCTGATGAAGGCCATGGAGAATAGAATAGCCGAAAGCTTGATCATTATGAACCTGACACGAGTGATTACCCACGAAGCCTTGATTAATAAGGCTCGTAGTGAAAGCTTCAAATATATCATATCCATTATTATCGGATTGACGCTTTTGGTACTTTATATTTTTAAATTACTGCCATCATTCAGTTGTCTTTTAAAATCTAAATGTAAGAATGCAGTTTCTTGGTTTCTGCTTGCACTTACAAAGTAGTGTTTGATGAAATTACTCCTGCAAAGCTCACTTCGAGCAATATGAAAGATATAGAAATATCAGCTTTTGTTATAATAGTTTTTGGAGGTTACATAAAAGTAAGCGACCCTGGAAAGAAATTGCACATGACTGTGTATTTATTGACGCTCTTTAACAGCTTTCGTTCTGAACGTTCCATTTTATGAGGTACGGCCAGAAAGTTAGCTCTGTTTGGCAATAAAATTAAATTGTGTACAGATACAGAAAAAATATTTATTGCACAAAATTCTACAACTCTTAAACTACTTTTCCACATAACTGCCGAAATTATGCAGGCATTTGTCATAGCGAGGTACAAGTTTTGTATACCTTGTTCATAGAAGTTTGCCGCCTGTGTCTTGAACCAGTTGGAAACATTTTCTTTCAGCTCTTCGTCATTGTTGAAGTGTTGACTTCCAAATAAAAGATTTGACATGCACAAACAGATGAAAGTCGCTAGGAGCGAGGTCAGGGCTCTACGGAGGGTGGTCAAACACGTCCCAGCCAAATCCCTGTAGAATGTTTTTCGTCGCATTTGCAGTGTGTGGTCATGCCATGTCGTGAAGAAACACAGCACCTTTTGACATTACAGATTTGCCGATAAATTTCAATTGGTTTCACTTTTCTAGCATTCAGAAAACGAATCACAGATCTGATTTCACAAGCGGCGGGATTTTCAATCAACACCGACATTGTAAAGAAGCACAACAAAGTGTACGTGGATAACAGTGATCTCAAAATGGCGCACGCTTCTTCTCCTTAATACAGAGCGTCTACCGCTCATGTGCGGAGCTGCGATCGCAGCGTTGCAGCGGAGATAAATTGAAACATAACTTACTTTCTGGACGCCCCTTGTATATTGGACGTCGACGACCACTTAATTTTGCTCAGATATCCCTTTATCAGACTTGAAGTTCTTTTAAGTTCCGGAAATCTACAACACCGAATTACTGACTGTATTTACTTTCTGAAGAAAGTCATGCTAAGGAGCTTTACACCTGAAAAGAATCCATCGTACTCCACCGGGTTTGAATCCACAACCTCCGGAATCAGAGGCTAGCATGTTATGTCTGCACCCCGTGGTCCGGGCCCTGGCATTAAGGGAAAATTCACTGCATGATTTGTGTACATACAAAAAGACACACTTGTTTTCTCGCCACTTTACACACGATACATTTTTCTGAAGAATCGTTTTAAATGGAGCAAGAGGACATTCAACTTAACCAAAGGGATGGCTCACACCTTTCGTCTGTGGCCCGCATTCCGGAGGCCCGGGTTTGACTCCCGTGGCCGATCTACAAAACCCATGGGTTTGTTCGGGGATTTTCCCGGGCGCAAGGCGAATGCTGGGTAGGTTATTACATCCCCCGAATTTCCTGTCCCTCCATTTTACCTCTATTATCATTTCATATCATCTCTCATCTGGTAGTTTCTTTCAGGGTAGAACTGTTGGTGGGAGTCTCGGAGTTGCATGGCAGGATGATATGCTCTGAGGAAAAGGCTTTCCCCTCTGGTGAAACGGTTTCCGGTCTCCGAGACCACCTAGTGGGCCGATAGAGCAGCACGATAAGGATGCCGTTCTACAGGCCTGCCTGGAATATCCTGCTCTGAAGATGTGGCTGTGATCTCCGAACCGGCCGCGTAACTGTAGAAGTAGGATGACGATTATCCGGGACCATCGGGGAATTTCTGTCTACAGGATGCCCCACAGAAAAGCAGGAAATTTGGATTTTCTACAATAAGAGCGATCGTATGTGCAATTGTATAGCAGTTGTATAGCTTTGTACTGTTCCATTGTGTATCTTAGGTATGTAATTCACACATTGAGGACTTGCATTGATTATGAACCTTCGAGTGACAATGTCAGTACAATATAAATGAAAATATTTGTGTCCAACTCGTATTACAGAATCTAAAGGAATTACCTAGTTTTTATGCGGGGCAGCCTGTAGTAAACTTTAGGGAACCTTCCTTCTGTACTGTACTAAATCTTTAGGGTCATCTGACCCACTTTGTCTCCTCCATCCTGCCCCCCGGGGGTGCCTCACTAGGGGCATAGGTAAAATAGACCAGTCTGGTCGAGGTGCCGAACCCCCTCCGTACAATCCAATCCAAGAGAACATTCAACTTTCGGAAACAAAATTCAAATGTTAATTCATTTAAGTATATATGACATTTAGGAGCTTGCAACTCGATACATTTCCAAAATAGCCAGCCTACGAGAAAAAATTTCATACTTCACTTCCCACTTACCTGATTTAAGAATTCTTTGCTGAACAAAAATATACAAATTCAATCAAATATACGGACGAAAATTCAAAGTACATTGTATCACTTAAAGCCTAGTACCTGTTGACTTCCGGGAAATATACAAAGGAAATGTTATTTTAACATGAATTACAAGAACAAGCGTCATTCATCCCGGCATCTCACTGAGTGACTGAATATAATTCTTAAAGCAGCAGTAATTTCAAAACAGATTATAGACATTACGTATCAACACTCCCAGTTGCTTTGTAACCAACACAACTACTAATTAAGCCAATGAGAACAACGGATGTTGCGTATTTAACTCGCTGTGTACACAAGAACATCAGAACCTGACAGAGGGAAAGTGCTCCGAGATAAGGGCTACCGCAATTTTTCGTTATGGTGCGGCCGATTTTACCAGTATAATTACATGATATCCAGCGTGCTCTTATCACACGATCGCTACAATGCTAGTTTAAATTAAACTTTTTAATGAGTTTTAAAAAAGAAAACGTTTGCGCAGCCAACGCCGAGTATCGCGGCATTAAAGTGTGCTACTTACAGTGTGATATTTGCCGATTGCATCAGTTTAAACCCCTGCTGTATGAAGTTGTTTGTCACATTTGACCGTGAAAAAACTCAATGCCGAGTTCATAATTTACAACTTATAACTAAAGTTAAAGTCATATGAAGGTGTGCTGTTCTGAAGATCATCGGTCTCCTATAGCACTGGTACTATCGCTGTTCAGAACGTTACCCTGGCTATATCATTTTAATAAAATCCTCTCAGATAACGCACAGAGAAGCGCGACAATAAACATGTATTAAACACAGAAACTGAGACAATGTTCTTTACAATTACGCTCAGATAAATATAAAAATACAAAATCAATTTATTAGTACATTAAATTGTGTTTTCTATTCTCACACGCTCCCACACATACCTTGAGAAAGAGAGGGATCCCATAGTTCACAACTGTAGCAGGCGGCAGCAAGGCCGAGATAGCTCTTCATTCTTTTCGGAAGGGATTTGGCACTGTGACCAGTCTTGGTCTGTAATGGGGCATCCCTGGGAGGAAGGATGAAGCGAGTGGAGACTTAGAGCGGCCGTCCAGAGGAGCCACTAAATGCAGAGTGCATGGTCCCTAAATTTTACTTAAATGGAAACCTCCCCCGGCAGGCCAGGCCAACGGACATTCCCCCGTACTGTAGCTCGAAGACGGTCCCAACAGTCGGTTCGGAGACGGGCAGCCGACCTACCGGAGGAGGAAATGGTTTACTCAGAGCATATCATTCTGCCATGCAGCACCAAGACTCCCGCCGAAACTTCCACCCTGAAAGAGAGGACCAGATGAGAGATGATATGAAATGATAATGGAGATGAAATGGAGGGAGAGGAAATTCGGTAATTAACCTACTCAGCATTCGCCTAGCGACCCGAGTAAACCACCGAAGGAATCCCATGGATCAGGTAGATCAGCCACTGGAATTGAGCCCGGGCCTCGCAAATACGTGCCACAGAAGAAACCGCCTGGGTCAATACGCTCGCACTGTCAGAGGGAACCGAATTGGGGAACACCCTCAGGAGCTGAAAAGGTCCAAACAGAAATTAAAGCCCGTAACTGGCACGAAAGGACCCAAAATGCGATAGATCTAGCACTATAAGTGCACGAAGAACACAAAAGAAATAGGGATGTGTCGATACCAGTATTTCTTGATACACTTGATTCTCGATACCAATAAACGGTATTTTCCACGATACCTGATACCTCATTACTCGATACGTCATTTCTGCTTCTACGTTTAATACAAAATAGAATGTTCGGAGACCTATGTAATACCAATAAAATTAAATAGGTGCACCTATTTATTCGCACAAAGCTCAAAATCATAAGTTCTAAACCTAAACTCTACTTAGATATTTAAAAACAAAATAGTCCACTTTTATAAGATTTTGTTAAAAAATACTAGCATTTTCACTCTTTCGTGATCAAGTCTCCTTCCTTTTCTATCACATACGGCTCCTGCTGTACAAAATAGTCTTTCAGTGAAAACTGTTGCAGGTGAAGTACAGAAATATTTAGTGGCTAATTTTTTTAGATGTATAAATTTTGAATTTGTTTTCCAGTAATTCAGTGCACTAGAAAGAGGTGATAAATCGTCGTTGAGATAGCAGTAAATTTGACTCACGATTGTTTTCTTGCATGTTATTGTACAGGTACCGTATTCCTGGTAATTTCTTGGGCTTTAGAATGTTCTACTTGCAGTAATAATATTTTGTGGTTTTAATATAAAATAAAATTGCAGAATCATCACCAAAATATCGAAGAAGTATAGATAGAATATTCTGAAATATCGTTACATGTCAGTATACCAGTATACCATAATTCAACAGCAAGTGCATCTGCAAACAAGGCGTGAATTCATTTATTTCATTATTCGCTAATGAACAAGTGCAAACATGCCAGAAGAAAATAATTTAGGATGAATAATATATGTTCAGGGGAGAAAATGTCAACATTTGTGGAATAATTATGGAAATGAGCAATGAACAGGCAACACTGTGGCAGGAGAGCTATCTACCAGACGACCCATCAGAGGTGGAGTCCCCGAAGGCTCCGTCTTATCCCCTACACTTTTTAGCGTTTATGTGGCAGATCTCCCCACGGAGCTACATGTCAACATAGGCCAGTATGCAGACGATGTGCTGCTACACAACACAGATAGAAACACACGCAGAGCCTTCAACCCAATACAGCGACACCTAAGCCTCATTCACGACTGGTGTAGGCTTTAGCGATTGTCCATCAACCCGGAGAAAAGCCAAGCCATACTCTTCACCAAGCATCATTTTCCCGCCAACCTCCCCTCCTTTAATTATTCTGGCAGAATGATAGAGTGGACAAGCTCTCTTAAGTATTTGGGTGTAAAGTTGGACAAGGGCCTAACTTTTGGGGGTCACATCCAGGAGGTAGCTCATCGGGCATGCGGAGCTTCGGTTTCATTATACCCCATGATGCGGCCAGGGATGCCGACACCCCTTAAGTTGCGCCTTTTCAGGCTTTAATTCTTCCAATCATGTTTTATGCGTGTGAGATCTGGGGCATGGCCGTAAGAACCATTCTGCGACAACTCCAGCGTGTACAAAATAGATGCCTTAGGGCCATCTATTCTGTGTGCTGGAGGTTTCCCGTGAGATACCTTCATGAAGCCTCATCTCTCCACTATGTGGAAGATGTCATTAGGCGCCAGGCCACAAAATTCTACGCGAGTTTGCCTCAACATCAGAGCACCCTGGTTAGGTCTCTAGGGAACTATAGATTCTCAGAAACACGCTACAAGCTCTACCGGCATACCCGTAACAATAAAGTTGTTATTACAACCTCAAATCTTTGAAAACTGATAATCATTCTAAATTAAACTCTTCGTAAATTTTCTCGCACCAGCGATGCACACAAGCGTTGCACCCGAGTTGGCTAACATGAGGAGCTACGGTTACCTTCCTTCTTTTCATCCACCTAAATTTAAACCACCACCCTGCAAAACCCCTTATATCCTGTCATTAAGTGGTTAAGTCCGTGTAGGACAGGTACACGAATGACATACGTCGTGCTGACCCCCAGTCAGCCGCCAGCATCTTGAATGAATGAACTGGCAGCAATAGGGCTCATGGGGAAATTTTATAGAATTCAGCAATGGAACTTATTCAAGGGTCATGGATTGATAAGTTAAAAGTTATGGAGGAAATCTAGCAGAAACGCTTAAAATAGTCAAGTAAATTTGGACGAAATCATGGAGAGTAATATGCAGCTATTAGAAAATATACCAGAACAGAGTGATGAGCCATAACAGAAGTTCGAAGAAATTCATCAAGTGATAGCAAAGAAGCTAGAGTCTATAGAAATACATGTAGAGAAATAACCTGATATTTAATAAGGAGCTATACGAGACGTTAGAAAACCAGCAGCAAGTACTGTGTGCCCACCACAAGACAAGTGGGCCTGAAGAGGGAGAAGCGCCTCAACTGTTTATCTGCTTTGTTAGTGGATCTGTTTACTACGAAATGACTGTATGAGAGTGCATATGAACCACCCATGCTGCCAGATCTAATGCTTGTTTCAGTAACTGCAGTGATAGGTATCATGCATGGGTGAATTATGTGACATCACTGTGTATTTTAGATGATCCTAGCATCCTTATTACATCCTGAAATCGAGCATATACATCATGCAGGCAGCAAAAGGGATTACGTTACCTATTCCTCTGCCTTGCTTTCTTGTGTTGGGAACAGTATTTGAAACATTTGAGAAGTTCTTTAAAATGGAAATAAGTAATTTATGAGGTGAAGTGAAAGAAAACATTTAACGGTTTAGAGTGGAAATAAGAACTTCAAGAAGATAAAACCGCGTTAAAGACCTGGAGAGAAAGGCCAACAGCATCACCAAATCCCTGAACGCCATGGTAGAGGACGTCGTCGGCAGGAGGTTGAAGGACATAAAGGCCATTCGCCGGGAAGCGACACAATATCTGCGCAAGTCAAACCTCCTAAATACGGCGGTGCGACATTTTTAGAAGTCTTTCGCCGCCAGTTCGATACAGTGGCCAAGCACAACAGGTGTTCACCTGAGGAAGAGGCCGCAGAGCTAATAGCCAGACTTCAAGGACGGGCCGCAGAAGTCCTGAACGCGGTGCAGACCGCGGCGGCTCCCAAGGACACCTGGGAGGCCCTGGAGAACGGCTTCAGAAATCACCGCTTAGCCGCAACGTACCGCAACCAGCTGAAGTAAAGGTCACAGCAGCAAGGGGAGACGCTGCAGGAGTTCGTCCTGGCAATCGAGCAGCTGGCGAGTAAAGCCTTAGCCGACCCACCACCCGAGTTCGTATCCCGAGAGACTGTACACACTCGTTGACAGGGTACAAGACACCAAGATACGTCAGCGCTTAATGCTCGGCGATTACAAAACAATCCACGAGGCGCTAACGGTAGCATTACGGATGGAGGCGGCCAAGGAGACGGCTACCTGGACGTCGCTAACCAGGTGTATCCGCTATACGGGAGATCGAAGGCCAGCCGAGGGACGCCGGCGAAGACCTAGTGGCCTGTGTTGGGGGTGTGGAGAGCCGGGACACCTGGGGAGAGAGAGCCTACACCAGGGAGAGCATCCTGAAAATGAGTAAAGACCGTCGTGCAAGGGGCACGTCGGCGCCATCACCACCATCCCTTCGACCTCAGTGACCTAACTCCGGGGAAGTATCAGCTGTTCCGGGTATGGGAATCCACTGACGGGAAGACGCAGAGAGAACAGCTGATACTTCCCCGGAATAAGGCCACTGAGGTCTTGGAGAAAGTGCACGCCGGTGCTGAGGAGGACACCTGGGAGCAAACCAAACTATCGACAAACTCCGACAGCGCTATTACTGGCAGAGGCTTCAAGCAGACGTTGAGAGGTGGTGTCATCAATGGCACGTGTGCGCGGCAAGTGGCATGCAGCAGTACAACACCGGAGCGCCATTCGATTGCATCGCTGTCGACATAGCTGGACCATTCCCAGTGTCCGACCGAGGCAACACGTACTTGATTATGGCCGTGGACTACTTCACCAAATGGCCGGAGTTGTATGCCAACCCGAACCAGGAGGCGAAGACAATTACAGACTGCCTCGTGAAGCAACTGTTCTGCCGTTTTGCGGCACCGTTAGAGCTCCACAGCGATCAAGGCATCAATTTTGAGTCCGACCTGATGAAGGAGGCACTGAAAAGACTTGGGGTGAACATAAAATGCACAACACCGCTACATCCGCAATCGGTCGGCATGGTGGAGAGCTACATCAAGGCCTTAGAATAACATCTGCGAAAGGTCGTGGCCAGCCATCAGCGAGACTGGGACGTCAAGGTGCCACTGTTCTTGCTGGCCTATCACTCGTCAACACACGCCACCGCGGGGATGACGCCAGCCAGCTAAATGTTCGGCCGAGGATTACGCCTCCCCTGTGATCTGGCTTTTGGAAGCCCCCGGATGCAAAATAACCAGCAACCAAGTATGTGAAGAGCCTCGTGGATCATCTTCACGAAATGCATGGGATGGCTTGTTAGAACATCTAGAAGGCGAGTGACCGCATGAAGACCCGATACGACAGGCAAGCCAACAGCTAAAGGTTTCAGCAAAGGGATCTGGTCTGGTTGGACCGTCCTACCCGGACCAAGGGACGCTACCCGAAACTTCAACAGCCGCGGGTGGTAAGGAGGAATAACGACGTGATCTACCGCATCCAGAAGGTGCCCCGTGGAAAGATGGTAGTACACCTCGATCGTCGAACCCACACCGATGGTGCTGTTTGGAACGACTAGCTTTGTGGAGGGAGCAGTGTCGCGAGCCTATTGTTTCGATAAGCGCGGCTGACGCACACAAAGGGGCATATAGTGTAACATGGAGATAAGTGACAGAAGATGCAGTGCGGAGATAAAGGGCTTGCCGAAACAAACATAGATAACCAGAAAGTTCTAGTGACATTGAGTAATCGGAATTGGATCTTGTGCCTGCAACAGTGTTTTGAAGGTGAACTCTTTTGTTTGCGGACGGCGACCTCGGAAAATTGTAATTGTGTATGTTATTGTAATTCTGCTACTGTGAAGGTTGACCAAAGTGTGTTTCTACG
The DNA here is from genome assembly GCA_030765055.1 of Mantis religiosa. Taxonomy (NCBI): domain Eukaryota; kingdom Metazoa; phylum Arthropoda; class Insecta; order Mantodea; family Mantidae; genus Mantis; species Mantis religiosa. The sequence continues at coordinate 159,215,258 of CM060949.1, forward strand.
GAAATAAAACGCATTTTGAATTTCTGCAAATTGGACTTTTAATTCTACGAACCCACACAGTCATAATATAAAAGTGACTAATCCTAAAACTTGTGAGTCACTTATACTTCAGTGAATATAGAGTTACCATACTTTAAAGATAATCTTGATTATACTTGACATTACAGCCATATGAGTGCCTCATATATCACAAAGCAATTGCAATAGATAGGTTTAGTAAATGATAATACGTGTTAAAGTGACATTTGCACTGCATTGATACAGTGAATGAATCATGACTGAATCAGAATCAATCACAAATTTCTGGTTTTTCTGTAAATATACTTTTTTATACTTGTGTTGAAAATAATATAGGTACTCTAGAGCATTTCAAATCCTTATTAAACATAGCCATTAACAGAGCTACTTTGTTCTCTATTCAAAGAGATAGTACTACTTTTTGCACACAGTTTTTCTCATTCAAAATTTAGATATACATTTCGTTACTGCTTTTTATTTTATGTTCTTTTATTTTTATTTACTTCTTTATTATTTTGTTTACTCTTTTCTTCCAGGGAATTTTTCAACATTCTGTGTGCAAAGAAATTGCATAACACTTAACCTTATTGTATCCTTTTCTGTTTTCCTGTACCTACGAAATAATTATTTTAGTATTGAGCTACCTTTCTTGTAATTATCACAGTAAGAAGCTTTGGAATTCCAGCTTGAGGGAAAGGGAATGCAGATGTGTTGTATAACCTCAAGATCATCTTGAGTGATCTCACTCTCTCGTTTATTAAAGTTATAATTGTTTTTAAAGACAAAATTATTAATTTGCAATAGGAATATTAAAGCTATAATACTTTGTAGAAGTCATAATTATTCATATTTAACATGAAAAGTTCAAGTTGACAAGTGAACTCTTGAGTTAGTTTTTCAAAAATTCATTTGTCAACTTCTTTCGAAGTCACATCTCGCACACTGATGAATAGTTTACAACACATTTCCTCAGCGTATTTGACGCGTATTACGCTAATATACGATAGTTGAAATGTGTCATAAACTATTCATGAGTGTGCGAGATGTGACTTCGAAAGGAGTTGGATTCCATCAGTTGCTGAACACGCTGCCGGTTGTGTAAGGTTCAGGAGGAGCACCCTATGTGTCTTCAATCTTCACCACGGAGTCGATAATCTGGTATTCCTCTGTGGATTGAACAAACCATTGATTGCTACTTAGACATAGCAAATGCAGATAGCGTTCTGATATGAATTTATTATTAGCCTTGAAAATAGGAAATAATATATATTAAGGATGGAATGAAAGAGGAAGTTCACATTTCTCCGGTTAGTTAATATAGTCTCCTAGAAATGGAAATTAGAGGAAATTAGGAAAATGTACAGATATCCAATTTCCAGATCGGATCTAGCGTTCGGGGGAAAGAGAAGTACGAATTATTTGGATAGTGTACTGACTGCATGGGATTTAATTTGGCAGGCTTTCTCCGAGTGTGATAGCCTTCCACCTGAAGGTCTCTTCCAAGTTCGGAGGTAATACAACCATATAGAACAATGCTCGCGCTTTGAGGACACAACTTAAAAAATAAAAAAAAAAACTAAGGCATTAACGGATGGATTGGTGTAGATCGCCCTCTTTGAGCAGCGCGTTGAGGTATAAATAATGCTTTACATTCCTGGTGGTGGTGAAGAGTCTACCACGGCTGTTCTTGTTGTGATTCTCTTCTGTTCTTAAAGAGGTGGTACTTTTAGTTGTTAGAAATATGTTAAAATATAAATTATTCCTTCATTTTAGGCAAATTTATTGTCTTTCTGTTCTACCTACCTTAAGTACGGCATGCCATTGACGCTACGCTCCTGGGGCACCATGGCCATATGTGTACAAGATCTATAAATCTCTTTACTACATAGAAAAGTGTGAAAGTGTATCAGAAGGTATGTGAACCAACGGAGATGTTTACACGAGGTTATCGCACATACACAACCAGTGTACGTCACTCCGTTGAGAGGCAATAATGTCTTCAGGATATCATACATCGACAGGCGCAAGAAGTCATATAAGTGACAAAGAAGAGGGAATCAAAATCCTTTTTCGTCAAGCGACAAAAAGGGGTTACTACAGTGGTAATTCACATTTGCTTATAATAATTGGTTAACCTTTCATATCAGACCACAGCTCCCAAGTGCTCCTTTTGTGTTTCGTCACTTACTGTACACCAGGTTACTAATATTACGCTCTTCTAGTAAAAAAGGTAACAAGCGAATGCAGCGCTCATCAGTGAGGTATGTACCACTCAACGGTATACATGTAGTAACTTTTGTATGGCCGTGACAAGATTTGTGGTAGGCATATGGTAAATTTGCCGTTCTTATTTTACAGGTGCAATTTTTTTATCTCTGCATATGGAAATTTTCCTCTCTTCCCTTATGCCTGTATCTGTTTTCAATGTGACAGTAGCGGCGAGAGAAGAGAAAAATAGCAACATTCAAGAACAGCCTCTGGCTGATTCATAAAACTACAAGCTTAAGCCGCACTGTTAGTGCAAGGGATCTGTTTTAGACAACTCGAACTCCGGAAATGCAGCAAATGCACCTTCTCATCGCGATCGGCAAGATTAAACGGCAGTGCGAAGCCTAGCAGTTGAATATATCAAATACGGCGTAGAGGAGAAAGAACAGCAGAATCAAAGCAGCAATGTAGAAAAGCAAGATGTGGGGGAATCTGGCGCATCAGCATTGGAACCCGTCAACCTCTCTGGGGTCCAGGCCACCATAAACGCAACCATCGGCACCTCACCCCAGAAGTGGGCTCTCGCAATTACTAGCGTCGCCACCGTATCTCAGGAAGCCATCACAACCAGAAGCGCTACTCCATCACTGCAGTAGCCCCAACCAGCTTCACCACTCTGTACTTGCTACCGCATGGTAACTTTCTCACCTGATCAGCACGGGCCGAGCATCCTATGCCACCATACCAGCCCAGCCACCATCTAAAGTACTCCAAGAACCAGAAACACCGGCCATGAGTAGACCAACTGCACTTGATACTACCGGTTGCTACTTGATACCGGTTAGAGGGCAGCGGCAACTGTCATCCATAGAAGCATACCACCAAAACTGTTACTACATGTAGCACAACGCCACAGCCCACTGAAAGCTAGCCGAAGGTATAGGACCACTCCAAGTACCTCTGGTCTTCCTGGATCGCACGCACTATACCACCAAAATCTCATAGGATATATTTTCTTCGGGCGAATTGAGCCCCCCCGCACTATATGGACACAGCTACGTGGTCAGAACTGCACCTACGAGCTCTCCGCGGCAGCCTGCTCTGCAGGTCCACGCTACCACTGCTCAGGGCACCCTCTCTAACTTCCGTCTGCACACTACACGAACTGTCGCTCAGACCAACGTTCTGCGCCATGTTTTGTAGAACTGGTCGCTACAGGGCCCAGTTGACCTGCCCGCTCTATCCAGGTATGGCCTAGGCACCGATCACAGTCCAGCAGACGCACCCAGCCGCTACTCTACTCCGCCATCAACCACAGTACCTCCTATATCCTTCAACTCAGCCAGTCGCTGCCGAGGTTAACCCTTACACCCACAAGGCCACCCATGTCTCTAGCGATTCAACCGCCGACCTATAAGAGACAGTCGTACACCAATCAGAGTTCGAAAAGTTCAATACCGATCGAGATGCTCCACTCGTACACGTCAAGTACCTCAGAGCACTGAAAGCATAACGTTGGCTTCAAAACGTGCATTTTAATTAGAATATCGATGCCGTTCTTTTAATTATTGAGTTGAAGTTTTGTTCCAATTTCCAGCAACTGTCGTAACTGTTGGATCCTTGCTACTATTGGATGTTTACAATAAAATATAATACAATATTAATGTGTAGAATAAATTGTGCAATATTTCTGGAAATGTTTTATTATAGGATTTTTGCGACATTATAAGACTTTTTTCCAAAAAAATGGTACTACATATTCACTCTAGCAGTTAATTTAACTAGAAATATAATTTTATATTGTCTTGAGCTTAAAACAATCACAACTCACACAAGTTAGTACCTCTTTACCTACATCAAGATTAACAGCAAGATACACTTAATTTTAAGCATCAGAACATAGTTACGAACTGTTTTCTTCCTTGGGGACTTCTGGATCTTCTTCATCCCCATCAGTTTCTTCTTCCTGGGTAACACTTGACTGAGGTACACCACATAAATCTGACTGAGAATCAAGATCACTGGGTTGAAAGTCAACGGATGATTCATATTGTTCAAACATGAAGTTATCATCTTCACTGTCATCCTCTGAGCAACTGCTGAATTCAGCTTCGCTTTCCTCTGGAGCTTCTGATGATGAATCCAGGATATCGGATCCTGAAGGCAGCTCTAGGATACCAGTTCCCTTCTCAGACACACTTGGATTATTTTCAAAATGACTGGCAACTTGACGTTTGGATATCCAAAGCTTCATCTTCCATTTAGTTGATAGTTCTTTGGGGTGATGTTTGGATCTCATGTTCATGTAATCTACACCGTAACCTTTAGATGTCATCGAGATTCCTCTTTTCAGGATTAGCTCGATTGAGTCTTTATGATGTAATGCTATGTTCGTGGTTGGTGCGGAACTTGAACGGGCGGTGCAGTCCTCTTGATCATAATCTGTGCTGGTTGAGGGAGTCCTGTAGTGGTCTTCCAAAGCCGGTGTCAGCCGTGTCTTACTGAGAATACCTCTGCGAGTGAAGGAAGACTCTTTGTTGGGAGAGGTGGTTTTGTATGCCCCACCCAGTTCAATATTTTCTGGTTTTTCTGAAAATCTCACCGCATGGATGCGCTGCTTGGAATCTACCTGGCAACTTGAAGTATCGCACATTCTGGTCCAATTGCTTCGTTTCTGCCCAGATACTGATAGATAATCTTGAGTTGCTGCTATCTCCAACGAAATTCACTGGTGTCCATCAGCCAAGCATTTATTTTATGCTCTTCATATTCGGCATCATGCTGCAACACATAAAACAGAATAGGTCTGTGACTCCTCTTTCTCGTAATAGGCGGTGACTTTTTCACTCTCGTGGAACGATACAAATATTTTAATATTCAATGTTTATCTTTAAATGCAGTAGCCAACAATCAACTAACCGGTGTACAACAAATACTGCATGGCATATAGTAACATAAAACAATTAAACCAGCTTAAAGAAAACTTAACAATTCATACTATTCTATTAATATTTATTTTCCTATAACACACCTACGAGGGTTGTTTCATAAGTCTGGAAAAAGCCAATAATATATATAATCTTTGTTTTCGTGAACCTCTTACACATGGTCCAGCGATGTTCCAGCTTTTTCCTCCCGTCAGAAATATAGGTTCCGCCAAGGTCTGCAAAATACTCGTTGATGGTGAATATCACTAAATTTGATGAAACATTCTTACTCCCTAGCATAATTTTCAAGTTTGGGATCATAAAAAAGTCACATGAGGCTAAGTCTGGTGAATAAGGTGGATGAGGAACCAATTTAAAGCCCAGCTCACGCACTTTCGCCATTGCGATTGCTGATGTTTGCAATGGTGCGTCATCCTGATGAAAGATCAATCTTTGCGTTTCAATCTCGGTCTATTTTCAGTCAACTCATGTTGCAAACGATCCAACAATGAAGCATAATAGGCTCCAGTTATGGTTCTGCGTTTCTCCAACTACTCTATGAAGATTATTCCTTGAGAATCTCCCAAAAAACGGTGGTCATCATTAACAAACGTAGGCTTTCAAGCCGGCGTCTTGTTCAGTAGAAGATTCCGGGCTGTAAGGCCGTGGTCCACTGGGTTTCGTCATCTCTCTCACAGATGTTTCGCTTGCAAATGCGGCAAGCATCATCGGTGGCGTATAAAAGTCCTCCTTGTACTCTTCGTAGCTACTTAGTGGTCATCACCTTGGCAGCTGATAAAATACTCCTTGACTTCATTGGTGCACCTTCATCAGCCTCTGTTCATTCTTCTAACTGCTGTTTTGACTCTGGTGTGTAATTATGGATCCAGGTTTCATCTAGGGTCACAAATCGGCGCAAAATTCTTGCGGATTGCGATTAGCATCGCCAGACACTAGGTAGAAGTGTTCCTCTGGATACTATTTGGTCGACTGTGAGCAATCGCAGCACCCACCTTGCACACAGATTTTTCATTGCCAATTTTCATGAAGGTAATTGTGCTGTCAGTTGAGATTCTTGCAGCCTTGGTAATCCCACGAATTTTTATTCGCTGATCTTAACCAGATCGTGGATTTTTTTTTATCAATGGTGTCCTGTCTGGTGACCTCAATTGGGCGACTATAGCGCGATTCATCTTCGGCACTTATACTACCAGGTTCAAATTCATTGATCTAAAAGAAAATGGCCTTCAATGTTAGTGCAGCGTCCTCGTGAACTTCATCCAATTCAGGTTTGACTTATGTGACAGTCCAGCCCTTCAGATGAAAATGTTTAATAACAGCACGAGGCTCTTGTCGCCCCCCCCCCCCCATTTTCAATTGCAGCTATCACATTGACCAGTTCAGTGGCTGGTAACAATAAACTGTATATTGTAGCACATTCAAATTTTCTGTAAAATATTCTGAATAATCACTCTTACCACCCACAAAGTTGCAACAAAGAATGTGTAACTCTTCATGGAAATTTTCCAGACTTATCAAACGACTAATGGATAGCAAATACAGGAAGAATTATATTACACTAAAAGCTTATACAAAATAATCTCTAGTAATGTACATTTCTCAGTCTCCTCAACAAAAACATAATTTTAAAAAAGTATATGTGCGTCTGCGTATTCCATTGTCTGTGCTGGTGTATCTGTGAACAGTATTTCTGACATGTCCAAGGATAAATACCATAGTCTGTGCCAGATATTTGAGATTTTTGCATTACTAATAAACTTGATATCTGAGGTTATCTATGAACAGCCTTTGAATAGCCTCTTTATGCTGACAAATGTTTATATACTTCAGTGCAACTTCAAAACCAGAAGGGGTGCAAAAATTATGCTACGGCCTATCTATCGTTTTAAGAAAATCAAAATTTTTGAAAAAAGATACATGTGAAGGGGCTGTGGGGTAATTTCCCATTTGGTATCAACCGTTTTTTAGTTTTAGAGTTTTGAGAATTATGCTGTTCACACACATACATGCACACACGAATACATACACTCATACCACATAGCCCACAAAATTATTTCGTGCACACTGTCCCTTGTCTCGGTTTTAGCCTATTTGACTAGGCATCAGAAGTAAAGAAATTCATGTAAAGAAACATAATTACCTATATATCCTTTGAAGAAACACATGAAGCTTAATTTATCTTTTCTAGATTGGATAAAATTTAGTTTTCATTTCAACAAACTGTTAGCTGTTTGCACCAATTTTCTATTATAGATGTAGTCTCTCCTTATCTCTCAGCAATATTTTAATGCTGTACCCTTCACTTTCTTGGAATCTGTGTAACATTTAATAGTTATTTCTTCATATACCACCTATACTTCCCCATGAACTTTTTTTTAAATTTTTTTTCTGTTCTGACATATTTCATTAATGCAATCCTTTTTCTATACTTCCATCGAACTGTAACTTTCCTTTTTTGTAATATGCTAAAAGATTATTGCTCTTTTCCTTTGAGATTCTTGTGTTTTAATTTTTTCTTTTTCTCCTTTGTTTGACTACCTATATTCTTTAGCTGTCTTCTTTTCTACTTCTTGATAACCTTCCTTTTCACCACTTACTATTTATGATTTTTGTTTCTATTCCTTTCAGATTCTTTGTAATCTTCATCTTCCTTTGGATGCAGCATATACAGCTGACGTTTTTGTTTCTTTAAGATCTTTTAAAGCATTCATTTCCTTTTGCTTGCTGCTTGTGCACTTGATTCCTCTTCTTTCAAATTCTTTGTAATCTTCATTTTCTTAACTTATCACTTATTAGATTCATTTCTTCCTATGTTACAGTTCGTTGCATTATTTAAACTTATTTAATGCTTTCATGATTTTCTTTTCTTGTGCTATGATTATGATTTATACAGCTTTCCCTTGTTATAAACTTTTTAACCTAGGAATTCACCAGTTGTTACCGTATATTTAGAACGACTAACCATCTCAGAACCGTTAAACACTAACTAATTATTTTATGATTCTAATAGAAATTAATTTCTAATTAAATCAAATAACTTATTAAAATTATTATCAAAGCCAAATGCACAAATCCCTTAAATTACAATCTAGAGGTTTGAATAGCAGTACAAATACATAGACTCATTCATAACAGGAATTACAAGTTGAAACCATTAAGTAAATACAACGTAATCCTGAAAATGGAAAACGTTTTTTTCACACTAACTCAAATTTATTTGTGACTGCATTGTAGGCTACGTTTATATCAGTTTATGCATGCTGCATACACACTTCATTTATAAAATGTGAAGTAGATAGGTTTAATGCCATTATAATTTCATTTTTTCAGTAAAATAATGTAAAAATAATATAAATGAGGAATGTTATCTATTTCCTGGTTTAAAATGGTTCTATAATATGTAACAAAATATACACTAAACTTAAAATGAAATAGTGATACGAAATTGATTCAATCCCTACTCTTTCGGAGTTAAAGCCGCAAAAGAAAGGTACACAAAATATATTTGGCTGACCCCGTAGCTCAGTCGGTAGAGCACTTGCCTGCTGTTCAAGGGGTTTTGGGTTCGATTCCCGGCTGGGAATCCCCGGGTGGGTATTTTTCTCCAACCAAGATGATTCCCCATATTCCCTGGAGTCTGGAAGAAGGAATGAGAGAGTGAATGTGTGCGTGCTCTAATAATAAAACCCAACGTTTATGAGTTAACATCATCGATATGATCCAAAGGAAAACGGCCGCCAATATGACCACTGCAGTTAAAGGTGGGGTATAAATGGAACAAATAGATATATATATTATAACATACAAATATATACCTTTAATTATTTCACATATTTCACATTTATAGTAATTTGATTTCTGCACATAAATAAATACTGCATTATTTCAGCTTGCGGTAGCCACATTCAAAAGCTCTTTATTTACCATATTGTGATCCAAGACTGGCGATGTAAACCAAAAGGAAGCGAAGAAAGGAAACCATAAGAAAAGAATAGAAAACGAGCTAAGAAATAACGTCTTCTCATATGAGAATAGCAAAGTAGCTAAATGTTATTCACACCAATGAAAAGCAATATCTCGGAAATTGTTAACTCTACAGATATTCATGTCTTTCATGAAAATATCTTAAACATGCATTACTTTAATCAAAATTGATTGAGCCATTTTTGAGCAAGTAAATATTTGAAAACACTTTCCATTTAAATGATAGTTACAAAAGCTTATTTTCTTAATCAGGGAACCCAGAAACCTATTCCCAATGCAATCTCATCATCTAATTTTTCTACTACATGTAGTAAGAAAAGTAAAAGTAGTTTGGGGGAATGATTCAGGAGGTTTTTTGGGACCTAGAACTTCTGAAGTCATAATTACAGAATCCATTCGCTCAAGCATTTCACCGTACAGAATGTTATGTAACCGTCATCTTAGAACTCCTGTAACACCAGTCAGATATTTAGTTTATAGCCGTAGTTCTGCACTTTTTGACACGTTTACTGTGGGCATAAGACTAGCACGTGACTTTGTTTCACGACCCTCGGACCAATTTCCCGAGATAGACATTTTATAGGTACCTTCCTGATTTACAGACCTTGAATGATACAACTTGTGTCTACTACGGCGATGCTGAGATCATGGTTCCCACATTACCAGTGAGAACATACTTCTGAAAGGTTGGGCACAAGGTTAACAAACTTAGGATATACTTTGTGAGTGAAGGGTAGGTGCTTAAGTTTTTATATGTAGATGACGACAGTTTAGTCAAAAGGTAACGTATTAATGGGTTGGAATGATATTGAACACAGAGGAGTACGGTAGTAAAGGTTGAACTGTGAAACATGTCCATTTTTGATGATTTGGCCTATAAATCCTTTTTATTTTATTTTATTATACACAGAATCCTGCGCTCTTCAAAACAGTGTGCCTAGTTGCTGTATGTTTATATGTTTTTATTTCTTTACAGGTCAATAAAATGGATTATCAATTCGATAATTTCTTCTTTTTGCATTTCATGAAGAGCCAAAGTTGCAGAATCTGCTCGACCGAATGTTGTAGTACTCCCTAGAATATAATTTAACCTAAACAGAATTTCCCATATCAGCATAGGCAGTGTGACTTAAACAGCAATTTCCGTTTTATCCTCCTTCTTACAGCCCTAGAACCTACAAGTGGATACCTAGGGTCAGACGCCTGTTGAAAAATAGGAAAATTCTGGATCCCAGAGAATATCCAGAGAAAAATATGAATAATGATTTAGCATTTGAAAAGGGCCTAAACATTACAAAATTAAATAAATAACAAGGATTAACTGAGAAAGTTTATCTGACATGAATGGTGTGCTGAGAACATTCCCAGAAAATTCAAGATATACGTTTATCATGAAATTGTACGGGCACAGACTCAAACCTCGTGGTATTACATATAAGTGGCATTATCAACTGTAAAGGAAGAAAGCAGGTTTTTTGGGGTTCCCCGAGAAAGACGCGTTGTAGACTGGAAGGCGAAGCCAGTCGGCCAGCCAGGCAGGCAGGCAACCCAACCGACTCGAGAGTCAATATTTGCAACCTCACAGCGAGAATATTTCACTTCTCCGTCAACAAATATTTGCATTTGCCGAATGACCGCTCGGTGCAAGGGGAGCAAGTATGGCCTGCAGCAAGATATTCGGTTTCCGTTCTTTCCGCCTGCGTTCTTTGTTATCCAAGTAACGTTATCAGATTAAAACAACCATCCAGACGGTCCGTGCATTTCTCGTACGCATAAAAATGTGTTACGTTACTTTAACATGATCATTTAATTACAAAGTATTCCTACCGCGTCAGCTATTTGGTTCAAATAAATCATTTTAATATCTAGCGCAAAACACAGACAGAGGAAGAAAAAGGTACAATAGCTACTTTAAACTTTACATGATGCAGTTGCATGTAACATATGTTAGGAGAACAGTTTTACAGCACGGTGCCATTTAAATTACTCATCCTCTAAATGTTATGCCATTTTATCAAGTACAGTTCCTTTATTATTTTCTTGGATACTAAACCCTTTCACTAAATTACAGCTACAGATCTGAAAATGTTAAGAATGTATTTAAGGACAATTTAAAGAACGATTACAGTTATAATTTCAATCCTTTTTATTTTTAAGATAATAATGAACAAGATTATGTAATGATTTATGAATCGTACTTTTAACATATTTTCATAAACAAAAAGTAACCACAGTATGAAAATTTACATTGGATAATTTGTTACATGCTATTAAAAACAATGTAGAAACAACCTGTTTCATATCTGTGAGAGGAAATTTTGACTACAATTAATAAAAGGTATATAAATTTATAACTTAAAAATGCAATTATATATTGAATTGCAATTTTGTAACAATATTTAGTTACTGGTAATGTGTGAATGTAAAATTAAGTCTGTAGATCTAATACATCAATCACTTAAAACACTTCTGTGTTCTCTCAGAAAGTTTATTGCTTTACTTGTTCCCTATTGAGATAAACTTTCATTATAGATTTGCTGCTTTCACTGTAATGTAACACAGTAGACAGAATTAATTTTAAAAAAAAAGTGGAACCCTGAGTGTTCTCTCGACGATGAGTGCCACAAAAAAACCGAATATAGGTTAGTATCTGAAACATCAGAAAGAATATCTCTGAAATTTTAGAAGCAGCAGTTGTGGGATGGTTATTGTGACAGTAGACGTTTGAAGTGTCCCGCACTGATTACTTTCATTTGTTTACGTGCGGCTGAACAGCTAGTCGATCTTGAAGACAGCTTATTGTCAATTTCACGTCTTTTTACTACAATAGTGTTCTAAATACCTGCAAAGCAGACTTTTGAGTCCACGTAACCCTTGCAGTCACTGTATTTACCCCCAACCCCCCCTCCCAAACACACACAACCTCACCGCAAAACTCAGACGCGCATATGTTCTAAAAATATGTTGTTTTTTGGACTTAGGAGCATTAAAACACATTTTTGACATACCTCTATACGTAATTTCTACTTAGAATGCATTACCTCCTCTGCATACATATATAAAATGTAAACAGATAATATACCGGAAATAGCCAATGCCACGAAAACTGTGTATATTAATGAGGTCCATTCCCCATGGTTTACTAATTACGTAAAATTCATTAAAAGTAAAGAAGATCTCATCTTGTATTCCCACAAACATCAAGATTTACTTTCCATGCTAATCTATTAAACATATGTACGTTTAAGCCTTGTTAGAGCCATTATAAGAAAAACAAATATAAGAAATAGATATCCATATAAAGAGCGGTTTTGTGTGTGAGGTTTTATTGAAAACATTTGTGTTGCATCCATGGGAGAAACTGCTTAAATATTATATATAGTGTTCACTTTTGGGTATACAGATTAGCAGAAAACTAAACCCAAAACTACATAGTCACACAGAGCGTAATATAGCCACAAAAACTTGGGGATCTTGAATTAACTTCATTTGCCGCTTTAAATTCCTTGTAGAATCAGGAAAATGTATGTAAAGTTAGCCATAATTATAAATTTACGTTACTTTTCCACATTCATTGCCCTTATTTGTTTCATAAAATATTTCGTTTAGCAGCGTGCTTAAAATTACTGGTGGTTGTTTCTTTGTTTTGGTATATATACCATAGAGGCTACAAGTGTCTTTTCAGATATACATGTTCTAGTTTCGACATATTTAGCAGTAAACCACAAAACGTGGGGCTATTAGAAACCTCAGAACTGACTAAGTAAAGCTGTGATGATTCACAAGGGAAAATCCGTTGCATCAGCTGTATCCAGGGTGAAGTACACGTCATTAAGGCATGTAAAGGTTTATGAAACCTTTCTGGATTCTGCTGCCACGTCATACATTACAGCAAAGTTTTCCTAAACATACCTTCCTTAACCGACAAGTTCCTGTGTCATTTATTTTCTACTACACTCTGCTGAACATCACATTGAACTTAAACACAATATGGAAAATAAGCTTTTCTACGGTCATGAGTTTCCGGTACACGTTTTGTAGAAAATCTTTAATGTGATCATTTAATTCTAATTTCTTTAGCTAAAAACGATTATTCCACTTTCACTTGCTAGTGGAGAAGAGCATGCTACATTTCACTGAGTGTCAAGAACGATACACAAACTGACCTGTTAGTGAAATCTTTAACACGCAAAGCACTATGTGCTGGCTTTAAAATTAAATATTTTATGCATGGCATCACAAAAAAATAAATAATGCTCAAGCGCTTTAAAAAGTTCTTCACATACTCTTCGGCAAATAACTTATGTTCTCAAAATTATTTATTCGTGTATCAACTTTCTGCATATAGATTAAAGAGCATTATGTGATATAAATTATATGATTTATGAGATTATTAATTTTTTTCGAAATGGCTCTAACAATTTAGTAGAAAACACAACACTTTTAAGATACTTTCATAATAAGGAAAGCTACATCTTAAATTTTTGCTAATAGCCTTCTTTATTCTGAATAACTTGTACAGCTGGTAATCCGTGAAACTGCACAAAACTGTAGATTACGTTAAATCAGTGTATGATAAAGAACTTTAATTGATTTAGGCATTTCCCAAAATAATTGGTCTGAATTTACAAAAATGTAAACATTTCCCTTCTTTTCTCGTGGTCATGGCTCAGTTATTCACGTTCTACACTGGATTGCTTTCATGAACTCATGACTTTAGAAAGTATTAGGGTATGTTAGGAGACCCCAGGAAGCGCCTAAGACACAATGCAATGCGTACTACCATAAAAGACCCTCCCATGAAATGTATGGAAATTCAATACGTTTATAAAACTACAAAATGGGTTTTCGCTTCAAGACGTAAAATTCGCAAACACAAAAGTTTCACCATAACGCTTTTGCTTTGATTCCACAAAAAGTGAATGCAATTTATAACCTACGCAAGTATCAAGCTTGAGCCACTTATTTCCTTCCGTCTGGTACATAACAATTATATATAAGTTACCTACCTATGTACAATAAGCTGCAATAACTAATCATATTTAAATGTGAAACACGATTGCCTCAGAATTAGGGTAGACCACCTCCTCCCTGATACTACAAGGGGCGTCCAGAAAGTAAGTTTTGTTTCAATTTATCTCCGCCGCAGCACATGCGTGGTAGATACTCTGTATCAAGGAGAAGAAACGGGCGCCATTGTGAGATCGCTGTCAGTCACGTAGAATTTGTTGTGCTTGTTTGCAATGTCCGTGTTGATTGAAAATACCGCTGCTTGTGAAATCAGATTAGTGATTCGTTTTCCGAATAGTAGGAAAGTGAAAACAATTGAAATTTATCAGCAAATTTGCGATGTTTACGGACAAAATGCTATGAGTGATACAATGGTGAGAAGATGGGTCCAACAGTTCAATGAAGGACGTAGTGAAGTGCATGATGAAGAACGAAGTGTGCGTCCATCTTTGGTTACAGAAGAACTGGTTCACGCGATTGATGACAAGATCCAGGAAAACAGCAAGTTTACAATTAGTGCTCTCGCTGTGGAATTTCCCCAAATTTCATGATCACTAGTTCATGAAATTGTTACCGAAAAACTTAAATTTCGTAAACTTTACTCACGCTGGGAGCCAAAGATTCTTACTGAGCAACTCGAAGCAAAACGGATGGGTAGTGCACTTCAGTTTCTGGCCCGTTATGATGAAGGTGGCGAAGAATTTCTGACAAAGTCACGGGAGATGAAACTTGGGTTTCTTACGACACCCCTGAAAGTAAACTTCAATCAATGGAATGGCGACACACCTCATAAGCCAAAAAAAAATCTTGACACCACAGTGTTCTGGAACAGGAAAGGCATCTTATTCATTGATTTATTACCACGTGGTCAAACTATGAAAGCAGATGTTTATTGCGAGACACTTAGGAAATTGCGCCTCGCAATAGAGAATAAGCGCCGAGGAATGCTGTCAAAAGGTGTTGTGTTTCTTCACGACAACGCACGACCACACACTGCAAATGCGACGAAAAACATCCTACAGGGATTTGGCTGGGACGTGTTTGACCACCCCCCGTACAGACCTAACCTCGCTCCTAGCGACTTTCATCTGTTTTTGCATCTCAAATCTTTCCTTGGCGGTCAACACTTCAACAATGATGAGGAGCTGAAAGAAAATGTTTCCAACTGGTTGAAGACACAGGCGGCAAACTTCTATGAAGAAGGTATACAAAAACTTGTGCCTTGCTATGACAAATGCCTGCAAAATTGCGGCAGTTATGTGGAAAAAAAGTTTAAAAGTTGTAGAATTTTGTGCAATAAATAATTTGTCTCTATTTGTACACAATTTAATTTTATTGCCAAACAGAACTTACTTTCTGGACGTACCTCTTATACTGCTCACTTTTGAACATAAATGACATTAGTACAGTCAATCACATGACTTTTGTGTACCCAGATTACTTGAAAATGCAATCACTCCAACTCAATTGGTTTGGATGATCGTAAAATCCATCGACAATCTTTATTGCCTTATAAGTCAACATACGTTTAATCCCTAGAGACTTTTTATATCTTAGAATTACAAAAAGTTTGATTTCCTTTGTCCTCTCCATCTTTATCTTATCCTCATAAAGCTATAAACGAAGTTCTATAATTGAGATCAATAAATCAAGGAGGGACAAAAAGAGAATTTCCCTAGATATCGGTCTTCAATTTAGTTTAGATGTAACTTAGATAAGAAAAAGTGTGTTACATTCGTATGACTTTCTTTACCATTCATTAACAAACGGTTATTACAGCAGCCTCTTTTCTACTTGCTTCGTGTTAACTGAGCTATGCAGAAATGCTTTTATTACACTTTTTCTGTAGATTCAAGGACTCAGAAGCTAAAATATAGTTAAATAATTTAAGAGCGGATCGCTCTTGTGATTATCTTTGACATTCCCTTATTTTTGATGACCAAGATAGAGAGACAGGAAGACAAGGAAAAGAAAGGAACGCCGAATTTGCCCTTAAGAAGAGTATAAGCACTTGACAAATCAAATAATAACAAATAATGTCTCAAAAATGGTTAACACCGCAATTTATTTGGAATACACTGCCTACCTTAATACGATGTACATGCTTTTTTTTTCTCTTTTGCTACAAGATACGAAGAATTATGTCATATACAGGACTTTTATACTTATTACGGCAACACATTAGCAGTATGTATTATACTTCTAATCAAGTTACATTACTTATAGTGTGTAACTTTAAATACCAATCTCGACAAAGAACTTGAATTTATCTTCAGAAATGAATAATAAAGGGGTTTACGAGTATATGTGCAGCTGGCATTTGATAGGTTACTAGTTTGATACTGGTGTCTCAGAGCTTGGATTTATCATGGTTTCAGTGGTTGGTAGCGGTACACTGGGGTAGTTTCTCCCACTTTGGTCTCACGGGGGTATCAAACATAGTATGTCTAACCTCTCACAATAATATCAGTCACTCTAAACTACAACCTCACTCGTAGAACACACTGTGTTGCTACATTTTGTACAGCACTAATAACACACTAACTCGTTAGCACTCGCGCTTGTAATACACTAATCGAAGGGTGCCTTATAGTCTGGTATGGAAATATAGAACCGTAGAGAAGTGACACAAATTATGGGAGTAAGCAGTCCTAAGTAAGTCGTTCCGTACAGGTTTATTGGCCACATAGTAAATTAGCCACTATAAATACGTCCACACTATGCACAGAAGCACAGATGGCAGACACGCGATGAAGTAAAAATTGGGGTCGGAAATCTGGGAAGGAAACTTTACAATTCATGATTCCTCCAAGACATTTGCTAGTTGTCTTTCTTACTGAGGAAAACCTAAAGGAATCTGTAGCCAGAGTGGACGGTCCTCTTAGGATTCAAACAGAGAACCATCCGTACATGTGGTTTCATCGTCTCAAGTGCCCGTGTCAGTATAAATTATGGACTAGATGTCAATCGCGATATGGAAAATAAAACACTAGAATTCTGAGACTCTGGTGTAGGGAAGGCTTGTATGATCATATTCAAGAGGTTACGAGTTAAAGTCTCGTTTAGTTTTGAATTGCCTTGATATGATTTTTTGAAGTCATCCCTAATCCTGAGAGGACGAATGTTGGGTAACTATCTCATTTAGCCATCTTTGAACCATTTCAAACTTCGTCCAATATAACCAAAAAGGTGTCAGAATTTTAATAAAAACAGAAAAAAAGGGTTCCAAATTTTTTTAGTAATTATTTCATGCAGGAATAAATAAGCATCATGTAACGAGCTTTAGAAATGCTGTATTAGAACTATTTTTAAATCGGTTGATGTTTCAGAAAGAGTCGTTCACTGACATTTTCATTTAAAGTTTTTTCTCAGTTGTTATATTCAACAGAATGACAAGACAGTGTTTAAAAAGCAGGTAACTGCATTACTTTCCGTAGACCTTATAATGTCGAGAAACTTTGGCCCAGACGTTTGCTTATCAAATTTATTTCTCTGTGCGGTATGTTGTAAAATGTTTAGGCATAATTAAAATGCAAGTATCTTGAGCATATGCTGTTTTAAGCAAAGTGGTTAGTCCCTTAGAGAAAGCATAAAATAAATATTAATTTGATGCATTAGGAATTTCCTTGTAAGGGTCTCAACTTGTACAAAACTTTTATTTTTTCCTACTTTACGTTACTCTATTACACTGTCCAATGATGCACACGGCATATTTAAGGTTCAGAACAGTTCAGGATGTGTGTTTTAGTGCAATCTATACGTCTAGCTACTGTACATAGTCTTTTTATTAAGAAAAAAGCTGATGAAACTTCAATATTTAATTATATCTAATTGGATGCAAAATATACATCAACCTCAGGCATTGTAATTGAGTAGTAAAATTTAGCAACGAAATACTAAATTAACTCACTTAGAAAGCAATTTTTTTAAACAATTGCTGCTTATGTTCCCTTGACAAAATGTATAAAGGCTCAAAATCATATACATATAACCAGGCAATTAGCATGAGTGGTGAATCAAAAGCTAGAAATGCACGAGAGAATTCGTTCTGTTAATCTCCTAATTGCTAGAGAATGTTCTCGAGAGGAGTCCCCGCAGGGAGGATGATGGTATACGATCGCGTTAAGCTCTGTTTCTGCCTAATGAAGCACTTAAATTTATTTCTTATCCCTAAACATTGTGTTTTTATAACTCCACTAACCATGAAAAGGTAAAAGGATTCCTGTACTTCTGTATTGATATTTCCTCTCTTACATCACACAGCAACATTTATTACTTTAATTTGGACATAACTAGAAAAATATTATTTTAGTACATTAAAAAACTGTGATTTTCGAAAATAAACATAAAGGTATTAAACGCTACGAGAAGTATGTTCGGAAACGATTGGTAGTCGAGGAGGAGCAATGAACCAAGAAATTATTTTCATTTCGTAGCAGTTTGGGATTCTGAGGACAAATTAAGATTTCTGGTTTTGTTAAATAAATGAATAGCTGCATGAGTGTGCTCATTTAAAACAAAGTATAATACACACATAACCTATCACAGTCAACGAGTTTTAACATATTGTCACAAGTGACTGTTTTGTTTAATTCAAATAGCTTTGTGAGTAACTATTTTATCTAGAGTTGTGCTTATGTCGTCATGTCACGAGACATCTCGTTCCTTCGTCACTATCTTGTGAGCTCTCTTGTGAACAAGGACGGGCCTAGGTCCGTTTTGAGGCAAGTAACGGCCATGTGGCCACTTGTGTATTTTCTATTATTGTAGTAAACCTTTCATGTCTAAATTGTAGTTCCAGTATTTTCGTAATGTAAATGAACCTTTATGTACCTCTGACTTTACTAGAGGAACCTAGGGCCGGACTGCCGAGCCCCTTCCGTAGGGGAGTTGTTCGGATTGGGTTGGACTCGAGAGGGCAGTGTGCTCCCGATACCCACGGGGAATTTGGTGCCTCCGGCCAGGCTACGGCCGCCCGGAGGGAATAGAGTGTTGCCTAAAAGTTCCCGGGTACTAGCCTGCAGAGCTAGTAGAAGGTGTGCTAGATAACCAGGCGGTCCAACCGAGGTTTTCGGTAGTCTTCTTTGCGGGGTTGACGTGCGTAGGTGGCGTATCCACTTCCATCCCGTCTTGACGTTGTGCTCAGCGAGGGGCTTTTTAAGAAATCAGGTATTGCCTTATGGAAAGAGCCCCGGAGTATCAATCGCTCCCGGGTAGAAGGAGACTCGGGTCCTTGGTCTTGGGACTAATGGGAGTAGAACCTCTGCACATAACTGGAAATCCCAACCTCTCCTAAGTATGCCTACCACTGATTTATTAGTCCCTGAGGTGCGACCTGGCCACGTGGCAATCTAATCCTTTACCATCCCTGGCCAGGTTGTTACAATATCATACTTGCATTTTTACTCAGAGTATTATAGCAAACAAAAAACCGACCAAAAAGGAGAAAAATTCTGAGCTGTATTAAACATGACTTCATCTATTCTTCTTGAATTATTCGTATATATTCCAATCTACTTGTAGATCCAGATAAACTATAGATATCTACTTAATCATTTCGCTATATTTATAACACACTAAGTTTTTGTTAATTACCTGGTGTGTGCACGTTCATGGTGAAACACAAGAAAAGCGACTTGCCAATTAACAAAAGTATAATTATTTAAAAATCTCAGAGAAATAATAAACACCTCAGCAGTACTTAATTTCACAAAAATGGCACTTAATATAATGTTTGTGCGTTTTAACCAGATCTATATTTGTATGCAGCAAAATGTTGTCTGTTTCTTACGGTTCACGAGTTATGCAAAAGTTATCCAGAATTAAGAGGACTTCTGAGGAAATACCCATAAAATCCAAGACTTACATTCTTTCGTGCTAAAAATAGCTCAACTATATGTATTGTGACTTTGTGGGTTCGTAGAATTATAAGTCTTGTTTGCAGAAATTTAAAATGTTCTTTATTGCAGTAGAAATACGTTTTGTACACCCCTTACAGCAGTAAAAATACGTAACATAATCAAACGCAGTCTTCAAGGTCTCTCGTTGCTTCACCACACGTAAAAAACGAAATAAATTACTGCGGTACACTTCAAATGTCCTCACAGTTACTGCATATCTGCAGCTCAATTAACAATTCACTAGCAAATGACTAGCAACTAATACTCTGCCGGCTTTTATACTACTAGTCATTGTTCTAGAAAGCCACCGATCGTTCGATTAACAATCACGAGGGCAGCGGCAAATTGCAGACTATCTCTGCCTCTTTCTCTCTCTCGAAAAGCGTTCAGCACTCGCCCACGCGCCAGCTGCTGCTTGCGGCCGCGGCACCAACCAACAATGCGATCGGCGATATTTTAATCAAATTCCTTGGACCCATCTTTGAGAAACTCAAATATTTTAAAAAATATTGCTTGTGAAAGTGGTCTACATCATATAGATTATCTTAAAAATCATCGTGTCGAATTCTTGAAAGGTGTTAAATTTAAATATTAACTTTCTTTTGTTATACTCTTCACACACGCACGAGCGCGCGCACGCACACACACACATATCCACATACACAGACACATAGCGGGTTCCATAACGTACGTAGTAGCGTGTCTGCCTCATGATCAAGAGGTCCCAAGTTCCAATCTCGTGCAGAGTGAATTATCTGAATAAGGTTATTTCCGGAGTTTTCTTTTATCCTGTGAGATGAACATCTGGTAACTCTAAACTCTGTGTACGCTGTACTCATTTGAGCACCACTTCATTCATCGTCCGAAAGGACTGAACGTTGGAGGACGTAACAAAGCAAAGTAAAATAAATAAGAATCTCAATATGGAATGTTTTAGGAATGTAACACTTCTCCTACTTGCAATGCACATGCAGCAAAGTAAAACCTCTTATTTTTGGATTCAGGGAACCCCAATTTGTGTGTTTCCGGTATTGAACATTTTGGTGGAATGAGTATTTACTCTGGTTACTATAGGAAAGTGGCATGTGCTTCGTTTTCATATATTTCCAGTAATTGATAAACGTCCAAAAACAGGCTACAAATGAGTTAAATGTAATATAACACCCGAGGACGTGTTAACCTGGCTTACCACAGGCAGTACAACGTTAATTTTCTATCGCAAACACCCTTCCTGTATTTCCAAAAGGTTCCAGATGTCATCTCTTGACATATGTTGACGATCCCTAGCAAATGAAATGTTGTGTCTCTTTTCTAATCAGTTTATTCCCTCAGGAATATCAATTTTCATAACATGGGATGAAAAGGTTGCCTGTTTTCAGGGCCCGCGGTACGTGTTTTTATCATGTACAGCTTGTTCGTTCATCTCCCGTCCTTACAGACCGTGCAATGGAGACGTCTGTGTAATTTAATATCCTTGCTTGGGCGAGCACCTCCTATTTGTGATTGGATATGTGGCATGGGCTCTTTGTAATTAATACTGCCACAGCCTGCATCCATACGACGATCATATACAACTTGTTTCCGAAATCATCTGCCAACTCCATAGAGATCATGAGGTTTAGGATTTTGTGTATATTTAGTTCTCTACTACTTGCAGGTTATACAACTGTAGGGGACACCTTGCCACTGTGGCCTACATGCATATAACTTTATTGCAAAAAGAGGTAAAGTAAAGTAACCACAGAAAGCTATAGTTCATTTTATAAATTATCTAACGTCGCACTAAAATGTTCACACAAATAAAGCGGAACCAGCTCCTATCCGTCATGTATTGCACGTGGGGATAAATGGATAAGGACAAGGAATGAAGATGCTAAGAAAAGAACAGATCCAGAATTACGCTTTACAAGGAAAGTGTTTTCTTGTTTTCTAAAAGGTCACTATACTGATTCTGATTAAAATATTGCAATTCAGTAGAGCACCTGCCTGCTATGCGAGGGGTCCCGGGTTCGATTCCCAGCTGGGGATAGGGACTCTTTTTCCAAGATAAATTCCCCATTTTTCCCAGAGTCTGGAAGTATGAATGAGAGTGTGAATGTGTGCGTGATCTAATGATTAAAACCCAACGAATACCAGTTAACACCATCGATATGTTCCAAAGGAGGCTGCCGATATGACCATTGCAATTAAAGGTGGGGTATAAATGGGAAAAAAATTGTATGTTTAAGATATTTACATGGAAAAAATGTTTATTCTCGCCTTCTTAAGGGTTTTTTTTTTTTTTTTTTTTTGCTACATTTATACCTCACCATTAACTGCAATGGTCATATCGGTGGCCGTTCTCCTTTGGAACACATCGCTCAATGGCGATGGTGTTGTTTCCTACACGTTGGGTTGCTGGTAGATCACGCACACATTCACACTGTCATTCATACTTCTGGACTCTGGGGAAAGTGGGGAATTATCTTGGTTGGAGAAACCCCCCCAGCCGGGAATCGAACCTGGGCTCTCTCGCACAGCAGGAAGGTGCTCTACCAGCTGTGCAATATTTTAATCAGAATTATTATAGAGACTTTTTAGAAAAAATGAAAACAACACTTTCCTTGTAAAGCGTAATTTTGGATCTCATATTTTCTTAGCATCTTATTCTTTTTTATTTCAATCATTAGATGAGGCACGCATTCGCACTCTCATTCATATTTCCAGACTCTGGTGAAGATGGGCAAACATCGTGGTTGGAGAAAAGTCCCCACCACCAGCCGGGAATTCAACCCAGGAGCCGCCCGCTTTGGTAGCGTGGTGGTAGCGTGTGTTCCTCGCGTTCAAGAGGTCCCGAGTTTGAACCTCGGTCTGGGTGAGAGGGTGAGTTACATGGATAAGGTTTTCTCCGGGGTTTTCCCTTACCCTAAAAGACGAATGTCGGGTAACTCTAAGCTCTATGGAACCTGAGTTCACTTGAGCACCATTTCACCCATTCCACTCATCGTCTGATGTGATTTAACGTTGGAGAACGTAAATAACCCCCCAAAAAATACCCCTCGTACAGCAGGCAGGTGCTCTAGCGACTGAGCTACGGGGCCAGCTGTATTTAGTATTTGATAGTGCGCGATAACTGGAGGGTCATCATTCTCACTGTGTAAGTACATATCTCTCTCTCTCTCTCTCTCTCTCTCTCTCTCTCTCTCTCTCTCTCTCTCTCTCTCTCTCTCTCTCTCTCTGTCTCTCAGGTTAGAAGTATGTGACCCACTGAGGCCATCCTGTTTCTTATTAATTGTGAGCCCCCTTTTGTGCTGTTCTTAATGTTTGCTATTCATCCTTTCTATGTGGAATTATCCGATACCCTTACCTCTCACGTGAGCCACCGTCTAAATTCTGTTCTGCTAATTGGCTCCGCGGTTACGATTTTTAATCCATTGACAGATATGGTGGAACCATAGCAATATCTTTAATTAATTAGAGCAACTACATAAACATCACATGGCTGGTAATCCGAGAAGCTCCAATTAATAATCATCGCCGTATAAGCTTTAAATATTACACCAATATCTTTAATTTACTATAAATAGCTTGTGAAGTCCTTTTAGTTTTAAAAGAAAATAGTTTTATTATTAAACTAGTTTTAGTAAATAGAGGTGTAATGCAGGTGTGCAGTTTAGTGGTTCCTTTTAGCATATATGTAATAGCATAAGAACATTTTAATGTGGAAGGTATACAATTAGATCAAAACATAAAACATTGCGTATTACCATATGTACACGACCTTTATATAATTTAGAAGGACATATATATCTTGGATGAAATATTAGAAGGGTATTAACTAAACATTTCAATAAATAAGCTTAAAGTGAAGGCATTTTCAGCAAAACGGCGAGTAAGAGCACAAAATAACAGTGAAAGTTCAAATAATCAAGCAGGTACGAAATTGTAATTAAGTTGGATGTGATATAAGTTGTATATGTGATACAGTAATATTCATAACATCATATATGTGGAACTATTCTGAATCTTAAAAACTACAAAGGAAGAAACACAACATAAATTTTATAAAGTTGTGGCCGTGCCAATAGTTTTATATGGGAGTGAAAATTTGGTTCTAAGACAAAGACAGGAGTTATATTCAACCAGCCTGGATGAAATTTTGAGGGTAGTTAAGGGAGTAACAAGTTGGAATGGATTAATTAATGAAAAATATAAGGTTTAATGATTAGTACGGCAGGAGCCAGCATCTGAGACCATCTGAGCAGAATGCATGCAAGCAGGCTACCAAAAGGATTGCCAGACTACAAACCTAAAGAAAGAAGATGGATAGGAAGACCGACGATAAAGTGGAAGTGAGCCAATGGCCTAACCATCAAAGGAAGATAAAGTCCTTTTAAGCCTGAACCACCTTTTAGCAAACAGACAAAAACTTACTTCAAAATTTGTGCATATCATTTCTTCTGTGCATTAACCATTCTGAGATAACCTTTATTATTGCTTTGATCTTTATTCCTTATTTCCTGCAGTCATAATATAGCAACTCAATTTAAAAAATATGAATATTGCTTTAGTCTCAGCTTCCAGATACGAAGCTTTAAGTTATTGTACATATTTCCCAATATAGCTGATGCATGCATTTGGGTCCTAGCCCCGCCCTGAAACTGGAATCGAAACCGTCGTCCCATCCATCATTGTCAGCCTCGAAGCGGGAGCCTCAAGGAGATGGCTTTTGTTCATAATGTTATTGATACTTGATATTACCCACATAAATTGTGAAATATTCACACGCTCGAGTGGCGAGGATTCAGCCAATGCGTATTTTGGGCGATAAAGAAGAGACATTAAAATTATTCATCTCCAATAAAAACACACGAAATATGAGTGTTTTGGCTTTGGCGGCCAAAATACAAGAGGGTGGAACATTACATGTTGAGAAATAAAAGTAATAAATGTGCGGTATTCTGTTTTCATGAGAAAGTGGGCGTAAATATCAGGCAATTCTGTTAGTGTGCATTACAACAAAAGGCTGGGAAGATTTTAAAGGTCGTGTTTTACAGACGCCTCTTATACGCTATAACTATCAGAACTCACAACTCTGTTGCTTATTCTGTTAACTGAAAATTCAGATATTCTCTAAATCGTCCCTTCTCTTTCCCTGTACTCCCTTGTTGTACTTTCATTGTAATATAACTTTTTTTAGTTAATTTACTACGTATAGTAAGTAGGGCAAGCACTGTACACCGTCCAAAAATACGAAATATTTTTGAAGCATATTCAGTCATTCATTTATTTATTTACTTATTTATTTATGTACCTATTTATGTATATACTTATTATCTATTTATTTATCTATTTATCTATCTATTTATCTATTTATGTATCTATTTATGTATCTATTTACTTATTTATTTATTTACTCACTTACTCACTCACTCACCCACCCACCCACTCACTCAGTCACTCACTCACTCATTCATTCATTCATTCATTCATTTATTATTGTGAACGTAACAGGCCTTGACTTAACTTGTGTAAAAGGGGAGTTGGGTTTTAATTGCCCTCAACACGTATACTTTATAAGTTTTTGTATTTTCTCCTATCTTTATGTTTTAGTTAAATAAACCTCTCTCTTTTAAAAGAGACAGTACGTTATTAATTAAATCTTTTATAGAAATATCTTCTGGTTTATCTTTATCCAGTAGTTCGTATCTTTTTCACAATTGGATAAAATATGAGAAAGTTTCTTCTTTTACATTGCATAATCTGCATTCTGGGGTTTCTTAGAAGTCTCTCATTGTGTGCAGATGTTTCCTCAACCTACAGTGTCGTGTCATTGCTCCTGTTACTGGGTTTATTTGGAATCTGTTAAGTTTGAGAATATCTTCAGTAAGTGAGGAGGGTATTCTACTGTGTCTGCATCTTTCTGTTTATTCCCACTATTTTATGGTTAAATTTTATCATCAGTGGTTTTTCGTACAGTATTTAAAGGGATGCAAAGCACTGTTTCAGTATCAGTAAATTATATTGTAAAACCTTTCCTTGCTAAGGCATCTGCCTTTTCGTTGCCTGAAATACCTTTATATCCCGGCACCCATCCAAGAGTTACGTTGTTCAGTTTTGCAAGCTTTAGAAGATTTTTAGATAGTTCCATAGTAGCTTTTGAGGTTATCTGATAACTTGTAAATAACAGGTCAACGCTCAATTACAATATTCATCATAAATGTGGGGATACAAACAGTAGTGGCATAGCTAAACACTGGAAGCAAACAAGGAAAATATGTGTAAATGCACATAAATTAATCTAGGAAAAAACAAGGAATAGAAACTATTATAATAAATAGAAAAAATGATAGTGGCATTAGTAAGTAATTGCAGTATTATTTCTAATTGCAATACTATTAATACTTAGTAATTATACTGTTCTACGAAAAAAGTAGTTAATAATTATGACATTTTTAAATTAGATTGAGACATGTTGCAAATATCTACACAGAAATAATGAAGATCCTTAAACTCATAATTCTGTACAATGGTGCATTTTTTGTGGATTTCTCTATTCACTCTGGAGGTGAACAAATGCCTCTTTGTAATTCCTTGTACAAAAATGTTAATGTTGGATTTCATTTTATCGGTTTAAATTTTCCAATATTTATACTTTTCTCAAATGGAAGTCATTCGTTTGCTTTGTTATCTTATTCTGCTTAGCTCGTGAACAGAAAACAGAACGGAATTTCAAATTCATCATATAGAGACAAATATTCAAAGATTTGACTATTGCTTAAGTTAACTGTATTTTCCTATTGCCTTTTTACCTACAGGAAAGTAGGCAACAAGATTATTTCTGCAAGTGATCAACAAGAAGTAGAAAAGCAAGTAACTTTAGGAATATTTTGCACAAGAGGTTAGATAAAGTAATGTAAGTGCACACATCCATCTTTAGTTATGCATTAATAAACAATTTTTCGACTATGAGATTTATTGTTCAGACAACACGGCAGACACCCTTTGCTTTTAATTTTTTTTATTATTATTCTGCGGCCCTCAGGAAGTCTCAAAACTCGCTTTATTCTTTTATAAATTACACACGTATGTTTTCGATTAAAGTGATAGTGGCTATATTACGACAAATGGAGTTACGAAAGAGAATCGAAACCGCGACCTACCACAGCTTAAGCAATTGTAATTACCGAAAACAGGGAAACGTTCGGGGTTTAGTGAAACAGGTGGTACCCGGTTGGCTCGCTCGCTGTAAAACGTCTTGCTGTAGTAAAGATTTTATCGGCGGCTTAAGTTACAACCAAGCACAGAGCACAATGTATATATTATGTTGCAAGACAGCTCTAATGGCGGTGTTATTGTATCCAGATTAAATCAGATGGTGATTAATGCACATACCCAGATCTATTCTCGCCAAAAAGGCTTCTGCCTACCTCCATATATTATTAAGGGGTCTTACTCCGGATTAATCTTTTGGAGCAGCGAAAAACACGGAATACGCTACACCAGTTCACTGTAAACGCCTCGAAAATACTAGCAAACATTTTCAATCGAACTGCGTAAAGGACAAAAATAGCCTAAGAGAAACTCAAGTTTCCCTCCAACAGCAGAAAGTGAAATGATTGTTTTGGGATGCACATGCTCTTCGCACTGTAATGACGAAATGTTGGCTTTCGTTCATGAATTCAGTGTAACGTAACCTACATCTATATCTCCTCTTTCACTGCATACCGCCTGCGGTGCCGCAGGTAGTAAAAATTGGCGTTAAACACTACACATTCTTCTTTTACTTCATGCATGTTCCATGTAAACTATATTAAATCTTCTAACTCAGGGATGGGAAGGAAGGCACTTAAAGTGTCCCTCTCTTTAGTCCCCACATCATTCAACAAACAGGAAAACATAATTAAACCGGCTGATTCCGTTTATATTAGCGTGGCACTTTTATCAGTATAGACCTGGCTCGCATGTGCAACATGAGTTAAGAAGGAATATTTAATCGAGACTAGGTTAACTTTTTTTTCTTCACAGTAATAAAACATAATTTCGATATGTATTACTAACAAAGGACTAACTAACTACCAGCTTCACCCTAATAAGGTATTCAATGAGGCTACATCTGGAGCCTATAAAACTTGAAAGCAATAAACCATTGGTTTGGATTTGTACACACTACTCCGAAAAGAGTATCTAGCAATGTACATTGTTAATATCAATTCATTTTTCAGACAAACGGTCACATTTATTTTTTAGGATACAGTATAGAAGCTATATGTGTTTTGTCTCTTACTGCCAAGTTACCGTAATTTCCCTCTTCAATTAAACAAGATAACAAGCGAGTGCGTGCCTGTCACTGAAGGTTAATACGCATCAACATTCTGTCGCAACATTCTTCGACTTTCAAATGGGGACTTTTGGCTTTGAACGCTTCCAGTTCAGCAACCAATCGCAGTCCTAAGGTATTGTTGAATTGCATTCCCCGTAAGTGGGCGTGATGTACACTAAGTGAATTCATCTACAATAAACACAATTTGCGCAAACAAAAAATTCAAATTTTGCAATATGTGATCTACCAGGAGGTAGGCAAAAATGTTTCTAACAGAACCCTAAAAGCCTCATATTCTTATCTCAAATATTCTTCATAATAAAAATAAATACGAGGTACGTCCAGAAAGAAAGTTCTGTTCGGTATTAAAATTAAATTTTGTACAGACACAGAAAAGGTATTAATTGCATAAAATTCTACAGAACTGCCGAAATTTTGCAGGCATTTGTCATAGCGAGGCACAAGTTTTTGTTTACCTTCTTCATAGAAGTTTGCCGCCTGTGTCTTCAACCAATTGGAAACATTTTCTTTCAGCTCTTCGTCATTGCTGAAGTGTTGACCACCAAGGAGAGATTTGAGATGCAAAAACAGATGAAAGTCGCTAGGAACGAAATCAGGGCTGTACGGTGGGTGGTCAAACACGTCCCAGCCAAATCCATGTAGGATGCTTTTTGTCGCATTTGCAGTGTGTGGGTGTGCGTTGTCATGAAGAAATACAACACCTTTTGACATTGCAAATTTGGCGACAAATTTCAATTAGTTTCACTTTCCCAGCATGCAGAAAACAAGATTTGATTTGATTTCACAGCGGGCAGGATTTTCAATCAACACCGGCATTGTAAACAAGCACAACAAAGCGTACGTGGCTGACAGCGATCTTACAATTGCGCACGTTTCTTCTCCTTGATACAGAGCGTCTACCGCGCATGAGCGGAACTGCGATCGCAGCGCTGCAGTGGAGATAAATTGAAACAAAACTTACTCTCTGGACGTCCCTTGTATAATACCATTGTAATTATTATAAAGAATATATTAATGCATTACAGGATCTCGGCTCCGGTACACTTACTACACTTACATATCAACCATGACATATATCACATTATTTTATTGAGTTAAATATTTCCGGGGTTTCCTAAATTTATAACAATTTTCAAATACTTACACCTTTTTCTAAAGTATTAAGTCTATATTGATTTCTCTCATTTTCATGCAAAGAGAATTTCAAAAGTATCGCATAGCGAAGAGCTTTTAAAAGATTTTGCTATCTCTTACTGTCATTGTACCTTCAAGGAAATTTATGTTAAAACATTTCCACACATGTTCAGCTTGATTTGAAAAACGTATATAGAGGATTAAGCGTTTTAAGTTTAGTTTGCACAATAACGAGTACAGAAAGGCATATAAAATATTACATATTTTCTTCGTTCGGAGACCTCAAAATCACCGTTCTGGGTGATAGCAAAACCTTCCCAGTCTATTTCGTATTGATAGAGGAGGTAACAAGATTTTTTAGAAATAGTTTGTAATTAACAAACGTAGGCTTTCACGGCCGGCGTCTTGTTCAGCAAAAGATTCCGGGCCGAAAGGCCCTTTTCTACGCCATCGATGAAGCTTGCTGCAGTTGCAAAGAAAACGTCTGGGAGAGAGTTGAAGAAACACAGTGGACCACGGCCTTACAGCCCAATATCTTCTACTGAACGTAGTTCGTAGTGCTATAGCAGGCGTGGCCACTAACCTTAATTTTGGAAGCTTAATTTATGAAGTTAATTCGAAGCGAAGAGATTGTGTATAAAATGGTTTAGAAACTGAAAATACATGTTTCATTTATAGAAAATGAAGTAACCTTTATGCTCAGCACTACACAGAACATTATTGTTCATGTGCACACGAAGGATTGAGATTCTACTTTTCAGAAGTCATTTTTGAGCGTTTATTTTAGCTGTTTGTATCTATAAATCTTGCTGATAATTGGTAACGTAGGTCCCACAAATTCACTCAAATGTTCACCAGTTGGTTCAGATCGAAATTTAGATTTAATGAATTTAAGCCAGTAGTGATTCACACACATAAGTAGTCCCAAAAAGTCTTTTAGCACACTCTTTTATTAGGGGATACTTTTGTTCTGGTACTTTCTTCCAACATTTTATGGTAGAAATGCCACTTTGTTTGAGACCTTTTAGTCTTTCATCCTATTGCAGTTTTAGTAGCTCCAACTCTACAACTGCTGTATCCTTTGTTATTGATGATGAAACAGCATAAAGGTATACCAGGAGAGAAAATTAAGGTTTAAATGGCCTTAAATCATTAAATCTGCCATTTATTTCTTCAGCAAGGCCCGACATGTTACTTCAGTAATCTTCAGTTTCCACCAGAACGTCAGGAAAGCTTTCAGTAATTTTCTTCAATCATTTGACATGAGCAAAACTTCAGTCCGAAGCTTTAACTTGGTATGAAAACTAAATACAGTCTGGCCAAATCAGAAATAAGTTTCTATATTCCTTGTGAAGATGTTTAACGTATATAAACGCTGTATCATATCTGTATAATAACCCAAATCTTACAATCACTGGGGGTCATTAACTTCAAGGAAAGATTTCTTAAGGCCCGACATGTTACTTAAGTAATCTTCAGTTTCCACCTGAACGTCAGGAAAGCTTTCAGTAATTTTCTTCAATCATTTGACATGAGCAAAACTTCAGTCCGAAGCTTTAACTTGGTATGAAAACTAAATACAGTCTGGGCCAAATCAGAAATAAGTTTCTGTCTTCCTTGTCAAGATGTTTAACGTTTATAAACGCTGTATCATATCTGTATAATAACCCAAATCTTACAATCACTGGGGGTCATTAACTTCAAGGAAAGATTTCTTCATTTTCCACCAGCCTCGAGATGTTAGTTTCCATTTATTAAGCTTACTCTATGCTTGGTGTCAAGAGCCACAGGGCACTGAGTGAAGAGCGGCATGTGGCTCGCGAGCCCCGTTGTGCACACCGATACTATACAAGAATAAACAATAGTGTTTAATGTCATACGAATGTCATACCAAAGAAATCAATCATAACTTAAAAATCTATAATTGTTGCTAGAAATACTGGCAAAATCTTTAAATTTTGAATTAGACATATCCCTCAGCTTAAACAAGCGTGGGAGATATAAAAGTTATTGAAACATTTCTTCTCTTTTTTTTTCCCCATCACTTGTCAAAAGTTTCATGTCCCCTGAGACAATGTGACGATGTTCAAAAGTAAAAGACATGGTGTTTTCTGAGAATTCTCACTTCCGGCTGTTCCCATTCTTCTGTGGCTCGCTACCAAAACGTGAAAAACAACCCTTTAAATCGCCTGTGACGAATGAGAAGTGTGAAATTGAGTGACATGTGAAGAGAGTCAGGTTGGCTTTGCCTTTGGGCTGCTAATCTCCATTTATTCAACCAAACCCTTATCTCTACGTGAGGATGGCTATTTCTTCCCTTCGGCAAGTTTGTCCAACGAGATAGTCGAGAATATAACTGTTGTTCTAGAAACTTCTAAAGGCATCGTGATAATGAAAACAAAACCATAGAGAGTGGAATCTTTATTAAAGGTAATTCCAATTGCAGAACAAAGAAATGCTTAGAAGGTTTTAACCAAGAAAGCCAAATATACCCAAAACAAAGACTGAAAAGTTTGTAATGGTCACACAATTCTCAACATTATTTTCAATGTCCATTCTATTAATTATTCATAAATAAATAAAAAACTTTTTACTTTTTATATTACTTAAATATGTTAAAAATGATATAATTAAACAGTGAAATTTTCATTCTAAAAATTATGTAAAATGTGAAAGGGTTAGAAAGAGAACAATAAATTATTTGTATAAAGGTGAAGCAGAAATGGAGAATTTTTTTTTAAAAAACTCCAGAGGCTCTACTCCCATTAGTCCTGGACCAGTAGGACCAAGGACCCGGGCCTACTTCTAACTTGGAGCGATGGGAAACTCCAGGTTTCTTTCCATGGGGCAATACCTTGGGTCTAAAAAAACCCGCTCCCCATCGACTACTACGTCAAGACGGGTGGAAGTGGATACGCCACTTACGCGCGTCAACCCCGCAGGTAAGACTACCGAAATCCTCGGTGGGGCCGCCTGGTGATCTAGCACACCTTCTACTAGCTCTACAGGCTAGTACCCGGGACTTATTAGGCAACCCTCCATCCCCTTCGAGCGGCCGTAGCCTGGCTGAAAAGTGAACGTAGCGGAACATATTAGGACACTAGCGCGGTTAAATATAAAAATTTATGAAAGCCTAATATAAATAAAATGAACGACATGACAAATTACCCACAATTATGGGGATAAGATCTAAATAACTTCATAAAGGAAATATTGAGTAATGTCTGCCCACCACAAGAAGGCAAGCGGGGTGAAGAGGGAAAGGGACTTTATTATCTGCTCTGGTAGTGGAACTGTTTGCTACGAAATGAGTGTATGAGAGTGCAAATGAGTTACCCTTGCTGTCAGATCTAATGCTTGTTTCAGTAATTACAATGATAAACATTATGCACGGTTGAGTTATGTGACAACTCTGTGTATTTTACATAAACC
Organism: Mantis religiosa; assembly: GCA_030765055.1. Classification (NCBI taxonomy): domain Eukaryota; kingdom Metazoa; phylum Arthropoda; class Insecta; order Mantodea; family Mantidae; genus Mantis; species Mantis religiosa. The sequence goes on from CM060949.1 coordinate 159,248,215, forward strand.
TAGTACCCTTATCATATCCTGAAGGCGAGGATAAACACAAACAAGATGATTACGTGTCACATTTCTCTGTCTTTCCTTCTTGTGGTGGGCATGCAGTATGGATAAGTGTAACATTTATTTCCATTTTGAGTAGGCATAAAGAATTCGCATTTGTGAAGGAGACTGTATTTAGTTCTAAATAAATTCAACCCTACTGTAAGCATAGGTAGTGCTGTATTCCATAAAATATTTGATACTGACATTTCTAAAATTACCAGTGAGGGTATTTTTTTTTCGTTGTTCCATTTATACCCCGCCTTTAACTGCTATGGTCACATCGGCGGCCCTTCTCCTTTGGAACATACTGAAGGTGTTAACTCGTTATCTTTGGTTTTTAATCATTACATCACGCACACATTCACACTCTCATTCATACTTGCAGACTCTGGGGAAGATAGGGAATTATCTTGGTCGGAGAAAAATCCCAACCCCACCGCCGGGAATCCAACCCTGGACCCCTAGCACGGCAGGCAGGTGTTTTTTTGTAATTTACGTCCTCCAACGTTAAGTCATATCGGATAATGAATGGAATGGATGAAATTATGCTCAAATGAGTCCGGTGTCCATGAAGCTTAGAGTTACCGGCCATTCGTCTTACAGGACAAGGGAAAACCCCCGAAAAAACCTTATCCAGGTAACTCACCATGACCGAGATTCGAACTCGGGACCACTTGAACGTGAGGCAGACATGCTACCACCAAGATACCAAGGCGGGCATGAGGGTATGTGAACAGCATAACTTCATAAAGGAAATTTTGGATAAATTGCAAGCTTCGTATTTAAATTCGAAATTCTCCAGAATGTGAAAACGGGTTTCTCCACCCAAACCTCTCCTCAAATACACAAATTTGTTCATTTTATTTTAGAAAAGGTCCTTAAATTTTTTTTACTAAAAGGCCATACGATTATTTCTTTGACTGATAAATGCAATGTATATTTTGAGTTTTGGAGGTATTTGTAAAGTCCTCTTCTTGTAAGCCGTCAGATTTAAGCATACGGTTTAATAATAATAATAATAATAATAATAATAATAATAATAATAATAATAATAATAATAATAATAATAATAATAATAATAATAATAATAATAATAATAATAATAATAATAATAATAATAATAATAATAATAATAATAATAATAATAATAATAATAATAATAATAATAATAATAATAATAATAATAATAATAATAATAATAATAATAATAATAATAATAATAATAATAATAATAATAATAATAATAATAATAATAATAATAATAATAATAATAATAATAATAATAATAATAATAATAATAATAATAATAATAATAATAATAATAATAATAATAATAATAATAATAATAATAATAATAATAATAATAATAATAATAATAATAATAATAATAATAATAATAATAATAATAATAACAATAACAATAACAATAACAATAACAACAATAATAATAATAATAATAATAATAATAATAATAATAATAATAATAATAATAATAATAATAATAATAATAATAATAATAATAACAATAATAATAATAACAATAATAATAATAACAATAACAATAATAACAATAATAACAATAATAACAATAATAATAATAATAATAATAATAATAATAATAATAATAATAATAATAATAATAATAATAATAATAATAATAATAATAATAATAATAATAATAATAATAATAATAATAATAATAATAATAATAATAATAATAATAATAATAATAATAATAATAATAATAATAATAATAATAATAATAATAATAATAATAATAATAATAATAATAATAATAATAATAATAATAATAATAATAATAATAATAACGATAGTAATAACGATAATAATAACGATAATAATAACGATAATAATAACGATAATAATAACGATAATAATAACCATAATAATAACAATAATAATAACAATAATAATAACAATAATAACAATAACAATAACAACAACAATAATAATAATAACAATAATAATAATAATAATAATAATAATAATAATAATAATAATAATAATAATAATAATAATAATAATAGTAATAATAAAAACAGTAATAATAATAACAATAATAATAATAATAATAATAATAATAATAATAATAATAGTAATAATAATAATAATAATAATAATAATAATAATAATAATAATAATAATAATAATAATAATAATAATAATAATAATAATAATAATAATAATAATAATAATAATAATAATAATAATAATAATAATAATAATAATAATAATAATAATAATAATAATAATAATAATAATAATAATAATAATAATAATAATAATAATAATAATAATAATAATAATAATAATAATAATAATAATAATAATAATTTACCTGCCGAACATACTTATTATTCTAAATAATTTTTCTGGAAAATGGGTTACATAGATTCATGAACATTAATTTTATAGGGTTTTAGAAGTCTTTTATGTTTTATAACGACACAATTTATACAAATTTGAATTAGGATGTCAGAGCTATAGGTGTGAGAGGTCTCTTTAAACGATTCTAGAAGATCGTACAATAAGTTCAAAGGGACCATGGGGCAGGTAAATTAGATAATTAAACTAGAATTCTATCTTTGTGAATGTGTGTGTGTATGTGTGGAGGACGGTGCGAGTCCATACCTAGGACAATAAACTTTGTGTGATAACAGATTGAATTTCTAGGAGCCTACTCAGGTATGTAATTTCTTGGCGCGAACTTTGATTATGCTGATTACAGCGCCAACATTACGCGGCTGTTTAAAGCCCTTCTTAACCCGGAGGGGCATTAAGAGACGAGATAGCAAACATTGTGGGATGCTTTTAAGGTGATGAATTTAGCTGCAAGTCATAGCAGACGCTCTTCATTATGCGACAGTATTCTCCTGTCTTCTTCATCGTCGCCACATTCTTTCTTTATTGATTTGGTTGGAATATTCTAACGTCTGACCTCGTAGTACATTTCATATGGATGATCAAAAATCAATATATGTAATTACAACTCATATTTTATCTTCTTACTGGTAATTGTATGACAGAAGCTTCAGATCTGCGACTGGAAGGAAGCCCCAAATACCGTAACCATTGGCTATGGGGAATTAATAAGCTCATTGTATTTTCAAACATGCCTACTATATGTTTATAACAAAACCACAATTTATAGTTTTAATGTCTCTCTTATATATTATATTTTAATAATGAAGTTCCAAAACTAAAATTCAGATGAATAACGAAAGCAATATTTCATTCGAGCATTGTTTTATGATATCAGTCTAATGACTTTGATGAATCTATGACTCCTTTTTTCAGGAAGCTCTTACATACCTCCTTCAGGTGTTCCTCGAGTTGTTAGCAGAAAGCAGAAAATTTCAAGACTGGCAAAACCAGACTGATTTTTAAAAATTATCCTATCACTGCCTCCTTTGTACCAAAATAAGTAAATTTGTATTAAAACTATATATGAAAAAATTTATCTTAGGCAGTAAGGTCTAGTAAAAGTAGTAATAATAGTACGTAGGTGCATTTTAAAGTTAAAAATGGTGGTTAGAAAGTGTCATATGAATTTTTTTGTAATTTACGTCCTCCAACGTTAAGTCATATCGGACGATGAATGGAATGGGTGAAATGATGCTCAAATGAGCCCGGGTTCCATGGAGCTTAGAGTTACCCGACATTCGCCTTTCAGGATAAGGGAAAACCCCGGAAAAACCTTATCCAGGTAACTCACCCTGACCGAGATTCGAACTCGGGACCTCTTGAACGTGAGGCAGACATACTATGTCATATGACCTTAACACGTCAGTTGTGTTTGTCTATCTTGAACAGCAGAAGTCAAATTCTAGCTCAGCCTCTTCCAAGTATATGGAATGACTATTTTCAAGAACATTCTTCAGTCTTTCTGGTTTTCTAGAGGTAGCCCTAGGGTTTCAATTGCAATATCAAAAGTATAAGGACTGTCTATATATTTAATTTTCTGCGAATAAGCTTGCCAAGTCCTTTAATTACTAAATGGTGAATTTTATGTAGCTGATAACTGTAAGTGACAGACAAAATCGTACCTTTCCCCTGGCACGACAGCCCTAAGAGGGCCAAGGCCTACCAACCCGACTGCCGGACTAACGCCGGCAGAAGTGGGCGATCATCCAACCGATACGGGGAGGAGATGTGGTCAGCATCTCGGCATCCCCCAGTCGGAACGTTGGTTTTCCTAACCAGGGCCGCTTACCTAGCTTCCTCACGAAGCTGAATGGGCACCGGTCCTATATCCGGGACCTAAAATCCGCGCCCCAAGGGTGGGATCGAACCCGGGCCGCTTTCCGTGGCCAGGGACCGAAGCTTGCTGCCTTAGCCCGCTATTCCACGGCGCAGGGAGACGAAATCGTATACCTCACTAAAATAAATAAACAGATATTTATAAACGAATATTTGGTTACTGCTCACAATTAATGCCAAGTAAAGTTTGAAAGAATATACATTCCGCCATATACTTTACTATTTGTTTGAAATTTGAAATACTTATACGTTTTAATTAGTATTTTGCTGTTGGTATTTACTTTTACTGGTGGGCATAAAACATTTAACAGAGGTACCACATAAAAAGGGGAAATACATGAAAAAGGTAAAATCAGAATTGGATACCATTAAATTTGGTGTACCACAAGACTCTGTATTGGGTCCATTATTATTTATTTTATATATTAATGACATAAAAATCCCACCAAAGACTACTGTTGTAATCTATGCAGATGATACTACAGCCATATGCTGGAATAAATCAATAGAAGGGCTGAACATCACTCTAAACAACACTACCTTTGAATTGCTGAACTATTTTCAATCTGTCAAACTATAATGTAATATGCAAAAGACCAATATGATGCACTTCAACTTGCTGAAAAAATATGATGGTAATATAAATATAAAAGTACAGAGTGACATTATGTCAGAAGTGAAAACATATAAATTTTTGGGTATTGTGTTAGATAATCGACTAACTTGAGCTGTTCATATTGAAAACATATGTGGAAAAATTAGTAAATCATTATATCTCTTAAGATATTTTAGCAAGTACAGAAATACAAATATCCTAAAATTAATATACTATGGATGTATCTATCCATATCTAATCTATGGAGTAGAAATACGGGGTTCAGCAGCCAAAACACACATGGATAAACTGCTTATTTACCCAAAAAGTGTGTTAGGGACATGTATAATCTAAAAGCAAGAGAATCTTGCAGGGATACCTTTATAAATAAAAAAATAATCACCATCTACTCTCTGTATGCTTATACAGCTATAATGTTTATTGTGGACAAGTGTAATCCAGTTAAAAATAGTCAGGTACATGAACATAACACCAGAACCAACATGAATTACTATAAAGATGGTGTAATTAAAACTGTCTCTCAAAAGGATGTACATATACTAGGAATTAAGCTTTACAATAAACTGCCATCTGATATTAAATCAATAGCTAACATCTCAAAACAGCATTTTAAATGGAAGTTAAAGGCTTTGCTCATAAATAAATGTTTATATAACTTAAATTAATTTTGACATTGCACCTTTAATTATACTTGAAAGTGATAAATTCATTAGGCTGATTAAGGGATCATGTGTAGAATTAGTTTCTAATGCTGTAATTGACTATGTAAATTAGTTTCTGTAAATTAGATTCTAATGTTGTAGAATTGACTATGTACAATTAGTATTAATGATGAAAAATTGACTGTCAGAAATAGTATCCAACAATCTATTGACAATATTTATTTGCTTTTTCTACTTTAGAACTGACGTGTCCTATAACATATTTTGTTCCAAAGGATGAAATAAATACAATATTTAGTACAGTAAATATAATTACAGTAGGTAGAGGAAATACGTTCCAGCCAAGAATTCTATGTCATTTCACTAGAAATAAGGTTTATAGACCCGGAACCCAAAACTGCATTTTAAAGTGTATCTATGTGCTTGATAGCATAAGCCCAAAAATCCAAAGTCTCCCCAGCCCAAGCTACCCTTTGCACGGAGAATTGTATACCAAGAAGTTAGAATCAAATACAAATGTGTTAATTTGCAATGAACGTTCATCTGGAAGCAGGTACATAACTTGTTTTTGTGAAAATAGGGAGTATAGAGGAACGAGTAGAGAAAATCATGTGGGTGAAATGCCTCAGATATTTTTCTCGTGGTTATTGAAGGCTCACGTTATTTTAAAGTTATCTCACAGAGATCTGTTTTCTAAATCTGGCTTTGAATTTAGCCTATACATCCTTTTACCAACATCGAATGTGTAAACGTGTGGTAAATAAAAGTTTATTTCGATTAAGGTTCAGAAAACTGCTGCTAAATATTATTTTTGAAACAGTAAGTACAGAATTTCATGTAAATAGAGCTACTAAATAGTTTATTCAAGTGACTTGAAGACGCATTTGGGGTTAAATCACTCTATGAAGTTGTTGGGTGAAATGCAAGTAGATAGTGTAGGATATATGACGATGTTTCCACAGAGGTGCAGAATGCTCCTTTGTCAAACTTTGTTCTGACTGAGGGAATTACTTTACTGCGTTCCGTGTATCAGTCCTTTTCATTGGGTGAGACCCTCAAGGCTTTTGTCAGAATTAGCCGACGGTGAAAGTTGTGCAGGAAACAAAGTTTGTGTAAGTGGCATCACTCAGATGTCCCACCTTCAAGTACGCGCGAGGGTTAATTGGAAAACTTGCACTTTGTGTATAATATCAAGTTACTGAGAAGAAAGTTGGTAAATCACCCACAGGGACTTTGCAAATGGGTCTAACTTCCTTCATTCATTCTACGTGTCCATATTAGAATCAATCTTAACTGTAGACTACAGATTTGGATACGTCGCTTGGTTGATATGAAAATGATATGAAAATTGTCCTTTTCCTTTTTCATTCTTCGCCTGGTACGTCTAAATAGTACCTGATTCGAATATTAAATGTGGTGTAAATTTAACTATAATCTTATAAGTCGATACACTGACAAAATTACACATCGTGTTCGTTTTTCTGAATATTTTGTGTGTTTATTTGACCTCAAAACATTTGTTTGAGGTGAAGGCTCTATGTACCTATCGTGGATTTTTTGGTGAGAAATATGTGGTGTTTTGTGTTGTTTCATAAGACGCTTTTACTCAAGTTTAATGATCGAAAGAAGGAGGCCATGTGAACTGCCTCATCCCATCGTTTGAAACAAGACGATATACGATCCTCTCTGTATAGTTAATGTACCTTGGGGGTTGAATGTAACACAGTAGGCCTTTGGAGAATTAGTTGCTTGGAGAATAGGCCTTACAACATTAATAGGCCGGGCTGGGTATTGTTGCAAGGAAAACGTATGGCCGGGATGTGGCTTGTGACCAAATGTTGTGTGAATGAGTTAAACTGGCCTGTTCCGGTGTAATACTAAGATGTGCGTCCAGCATGAAGTATTGCCGGATATGTTAAATGAGAGGAGATAATCGCCATTGAATAACTTTAAGTGTAAAGCAAACTCTGAGAGTCATAGAAATTCAACGGCTGCAGAGAAATAATAAAATGCAAACAACACATCAAGAAACGAAAACAATTTCCTATAATTTTTCCTGCTACATCTCGGTATTTCAGTTTAGCAACTTTCAAGGATACGACACGGAGATTTTCAAGAAGATCCCCAACTCAATATTACTCTTTACGTGAAATATTGTCAAAAATTTTACTATCTCAAAAATAGCTCGGATGATTTTTATTAAAATATCATAGGTTTAAAATATGTTCATACCAAATGTAATCTATGTCTTGAATTTCTTGCAGATGTCCTTAGAAGTCCTCTAAATTCCCAATGATTTGTGCAAAACTAAACTGTAGGATAATAGACAATATCATACTAAACTACACACTGCAATCATTAAGGGGACCGAGTAGGATACACTTGGTTGTGCTTGCGGTTCCGAACATAAATGTTTGTACCTCCTAAAGTTCTCAATGCATCTTACTGAATATTTTCTTCACATAGTACATCTTATAAGAAAGACTGAGGCAAATTTTGAAGATTCTAGGTTCTTAAATTCAAAATATAAAAATGGTTAATCAGTTAATAAATATTAATATTCAAATATAAAAATTAGGCCCCTTTAGGTACCATTTTCTCAAAAATTGTTAGGGTTATTTTTAAGAAATTATATCGGTAGGTTGTATATTTCATGCTCCAGAAGTGTGGGAAGAATCATGATTATAGCATAATAAGCTCATCTGTTATAACTGTTTATGTTTTATAAATAAATTAGTTGAAATTATTTCTTACAAAGTACCATATCATATCAAATTATTAATTTTAAGAATGTAAAAGTTAGGGAAAGTGTACTGTAAAGTACTTAAACTAATTGTGCAAAATCTCAGTGCTTTATGTCTTATGACTTTTGAGAAAATATCTCCTAAATAGTCAAAATTTTAGTTTTTAGTAACACTCGTTGAAAGGTGTCGCACATGGGTAATATAAAGGAACGCTTGCAGGTTTGATGAACATCTTATTGCTAATTATGCAGTATCACAATAAAGTAGATATTATATAGTACAAAAAGTGGAGAATGTTTTTATGTTAAAATCTGAAACCACCAGTTTTGAATATGTATCATTTCCAGTTCCCTTATTGCATAATTTATGTCAACTGCATTTTTATGAATTATTCCGAAGATATTCCTTTTTATTTATTTGTATTTTCTAATCCTTATAGTTTTCTCGAATGCACAGTAGTTATTCGTCTTTCTTTATGTTTTGCTTGTGCAAAGAGAATATAATTTGAATGCCATTACACAGCGACTATCCCTTCAAACATTTACTATGGTTTAAATTCAACTTTAATTCCCCTGGCACAAACAAGAACTTAGCAATAAGATATTTGTCCTAATTAACATGAAATAAATAGAGGAATAAGGCCTCGTAAAAGTATAGAGAAAACCATGTACAGATTAGATGGTCTCTAATGCTCTTAGATTTTAAAGCCATCATATAGCGAGTAGGTCTTCTAAGATTTGACTGTAGTATATGTATATTGAATTCCTTTTATAGCTGAAACACCCGTAGTTGGACGATTTATCCCTTCAACATTTTAGACTGATTGCACTTTCCCAATAAATGTACATTTTTGGAGCCAATTAAAAATATTGCACTTAGAGTTAATTAAAACTGTGAAGACATTACGAATAAAAATAAACAAAAACACCTAGTTAATGCAAAAAGACTGTTGAATAACCAAAATTAACTACAATTGCAGTTTTGTATCTCAATGTAGTTAAGTGACTTCTACATTGCCACATTTGGGCTACCTCACTTATACCACTAACATCCCGTATATTGTTGCGGCGACGCACATAAAAGGTTCGCGCGGAGCGATAACGCGGCTTGTTTACACAAAGAAACTGATAATGATAGCACGCAGATAAAGGTCTGCCGAAACAAACTGAGATAAATGGAAATTTATGGGGACATCTTGATTGATAAAGATTATTCGGTTTCTTGACTTCTGGAACAGTCTGGAACTATCAAATGTGATATTAAAGAAGGCGAGTACTCGCCAAGAGTCGGTCGCAAACAGAGCAGTAATAGAAAACTGCTGTACAGATTTTGTAACACGAGTGTTGTAAACAGATATAATCAGAACGCTGTTGTTGTGATCATCGACCTTGGTAGATTGTGCATGTGACGTAATTCTATTACATAAGGATTGAACAGAGTGTATCTCTACGAAAATAAAGAACATTTTGAATTTCTGCAAATTGGACTTATAATTCTACGAACCCACAAAGTCACAATATATTCTCATTGTACCTACAAAGAAATATGTAATGAAAGCTTTCTACGAATGTTTATCTCCATTAACAGAAGTGAAACAAAATCAGCCTTTGTAAATATATTTTAAAAAAAGAATGGAGAAGATTGCGTAAACACAGAGCGTCATAACTTCTTTGTTTTTGCAGGCGATTTCAGACATACGTTATTATTGAATCAATATTTAGATCGTTTTATAAAAAATTAATTAAAGGAAAAAACTTTACTGCAGGCAAGTGTGGAATACTAAAAATTGATAATTTGTGACAATTAAAACTGTTTTGAATGTTAGCAGATATCGAAATGCGTATTACTAAAGTGAAGGGTACATTTACAAATTTAAGTGAACATAATATCTCCCCTTTAATAGAGGAAATTGTACAATTTAGATCCTACCTAAGCTTCACTTAATAAGCATTCTTATTCCCCCTCCCCTCGCTCTATTCCTTCGAACAGCTTATTACAACCGTTTCCTTCATTCCGTATGAACCTTAAACCTTCTTGTCCAATTTGAAGGCACTCCTAGAAAAGTATATATATTTATCGAGAGTATAGGACAAGTTTTTATATATAAAACTTATAGCGTTTAATAGATATCTATATGTATATTCTTCATTGTTAGATAAAATCTTTTAAATTCATATCATCAGATTTTTATTTAAATATAGTTGAAGAGTTGTATAGACAAGTTATAGATTCAAAATTCCGCCACTGGCGTGGCTGATATGATCTTGATAATTGAGCTTTGTTAACAAACAGCATATTTGTTTATTTTGTTTTATACCTACAAGTTAAGGAAATTAAATTTAGACATTCACATAGTGACCAGGGAAAACGATCAAAAAGCCTAGGTCAAAGTCAATGATAGGAATCGACCACGGGACATGCCGAATGAAAGCTGCACCGCTGAATATTTTGTTATATATTCTAGTTGGAGGCCGTGCCGTGGTCGAGTGGTTAGACCGTTCGACTCTCACCAAGAGGATGTTCGATCCCAGGTGATCGCAAGGTGACAACATGGCACTGTGGCAGTTTCCTCCGGGATTTCCGGTTTTCCCCGCCATTATTCCACTAATTGCTCCATCTTCAACTTTCCTATCATTCATCTCGCCCTCGTATTATCACCCACTTCTCTCACCCTCACACCACTCATCGGGCTGATCACCCAACCTGGTTCTCTATCAGATCCCAAGCTTCGGTTCCTCAGATCCGACTTTAAGGGATAGAGGAACAAGATTACTCTAACACCACGGTAAGTGGTACTACTAGGGATAAGGCAAAGAAGAAGATGAAGAAGATATTATTCTAATTGGACTTCATACACATTGAAATTTAAATCAATGGGCTAAAACACTGCTACTTTAAAATATACTATTCTTTAGCATTAAACTTCTATGACTCTTCTCCACGTGGCCTCATTCAAGAGATATGTTTTAAAACGTTGAGGCTTAGTTCGTTTTTATCTCGGGAATTCATTACTGACATGCATATTTTGTTTACTTTTATGAAGTTTAAAACGTGTGTGTTGTTTATTTCAAGTTACCGTCTTATCAGTGAGCATATTTGGTGCATTGACTGTCAAGCAAACAGTGCTTATGTTTACAACTTTTTTCTTATCCCCGTTAGAAGCGGGACAAACTTAAATTGCTGATCTGCATAACAGCTTTAGTTTAGGAGCGAGTTTCATCTTGACGTCCCAGCACACACAAAAAAATCTGACTCATCATGTTTGGCATGGAGGTTTCATGCAAATCACGGAGCGGTGCAGCTCACCAGGGTTCCAACAGCACACTCTTTGCTACACACCTTATCAAATATTTTCTCCACCATCATTTACTGCTTCACGTATGCAATTTATGTTGTGCCCCTTTCTTGTTTATGACGATAAATACACCACAGAAATGGTTCCAATACCAATCTTTACTCTCTCCTACGTAGTGCATTCCGCCTATAAAGTAGGTACCCACACTTCATCGAAAATACACATTTAAAAGTCCCCTGAATAAAAACTATCTTTGTATAAAAAGATTCGCGTGTACTGCACAGCACATCTCAAAAACGATATGTGGGTAGAATACCAAAACTGGTATTTAAGCTCAGCATTTCCAAAGATGAGACAAAAATTATTTTTTTTAAAGCTCCTTCCCCACCTACGCCTTACTCAGAATAAGTTTCGAAAATTTTAATTTTCTCAAAACTAGTTATAATAATATTGATTAAAATGCTCTATGTTTAAGATATTTTGAAAACATGTTTATGATATTCTTATATAACCAATAAGGTAAAATATTACTGCACAAAATTTGTAGATCTGTTACTTATGTAAGTAGCTTTCTGTGAAGTTGCAATTAAGTTTTGCCCTTTAACTGCTGCAGTTCTCAGTGTCCATTTCTACACTAATCGTGAAGGAGTACTTAATGTTGCTCAGAGGATGTATGACTTAGATTCCGCAAATTTACGACGCGGGACCAACGAATTTACTTCCCTTTTGCAGGAAGCAATGCTAAGAGAAAAAACTTCACACCGATCTCCACCGGGTTTGAACCCGTGCCCTCATTAAAATAACAGGATAGCACATTGCTTAGACCACAGAGGACTATTTTTATTTTCATTTTTATTGGTATTTAAATTATTTTTTCACTTAAGTTTGACATTTATTACAATTTACGTCCTCCTAGGTTAAGTCATATCAGACGATGAATGAAGTGATGTTCAAATGAGTACAGGGTCTACAGAGCTTAGAGATGCCAGACATTCATCTTTTAGGATAAGGAAAAACCTTCAACGTTAAGTCATATCAGACGATGAATGAAGTGATGTTCAAATGAGTACAGGGTCTACAGAGCTTAGAGTTGCCAGACATTCATCTTTTAGAATAAGGAAAAACCTTCAACGTTAAGTCATATCAGACGATGAATGAAGTGATGTTCAAATGAGCTCAGGGTCTTCAGAGCTTAGAGTTGCCAGACATTCATCTTTTAGAATAAGGAAAAACCTTCAACGTTAAGTCATATCAGACGATGAATGAAGTGATGTTCAAATGAGCTCAGGGTCTTCAGAGCTTACAGATGCCAAACATTCATCTTTCAGGATAAAAGAAACCTCCAAAGTTAAGTCATATCGGACGATGAGTGAAATCATGTTCAATGAGTCCAGGGTCCATAGAGCTTAAAGTTACAGACATTCATTTTTCAGGAAAAGGGGTAACCCCGGAAAAACCTTATCCAGCTAACTTACCCTGACCAATTCTAACTCGGGATCTATTGAACGTGAGACAGACACGTTACCATCTACGCTACCGAGGCGGGTGGGCTAGTGTAATAGTTCAGTACATAATTCATAAATCTTGGAATATTTAAATGCAAAAAATATCTAATGTGCTCATTTATATCACCTTCTCTACGCATTTAAATACTACAAGTTGTTCTAACACTTCTTTTTCTCTCTCTCCTCTTTCTAACAGAACTAGTTGCATGTTAAGTTTAGTTGTAACTACAAAGTAGAATACAGTAAAAAGTCTTAAAAATCCATAATCGTTCTCAGAATTAATTGAGTCAGGACTGTTTTACAAAATGGCTAGTTTTAAAAAGTCCAAACAAATAATGACGATTGATTTGAAAATGGCAGATACCTTGTATTCTTTCTGGTGAATAGATGATTTAATGTATATTCCATTTGATTCTTTTAAAATTCAAACACAATGTAATTATATGTCACATGGAACTCCATCTGATTGTCTTACATTTCAAAGACAATGTTACCTTATAATCTCTGATGGAATAATTTTGTGGTATGCTCAATCTATATGATTCCATTACAAATAATAGATATTGTACACTCTTATGGTGGTGCAGTGTTGCGATGCCATTTGATTCGTCCTAAATGAACTATAACGAAAGTCTATACACTGTTGTACGAATTATTTCTGTCATATTTTAAGGTAGAGAAGGTTTTGAGAGTTTTATCATTGGATTGAAGCCAGCACCCAGTCTGACATTTCGGCGTCAACCCTCACGCATTTACTCACTCAAATTCACTAACTTTGCTTACCCAAACTAGCATCGTCGTTTTCGGGTGTCGAGTTTTGCTTTTGTTACGTCACACATCGCGCGCATTGTTTGACTTGACTCGACTAAACTTTCTCGGGGAAGACTTCCCCTGCCCCTCCCCCTCGCGAAGGGAAACAAAATTCAGCGGAGCGTTAAGAGTACACAGAAACTCAAGCTCCTCCTCCCTCCAAAAACCAAACGCAAACAAAAGAGGATTACTAAATGTCTGATGTTGTGGCACCATTGCTTGCAATATTCATCAAGTCAGAGCAAGGATCTCGTCTTTTGCCTGCCGTTTGTCTGTGGTCTGCGACCCCACTCCGAAGGTAAATCATTCTACACGTCCGAGCTTTGCACACCTCCTCGTAATGTACTGCCTAAAAGCACCATCTCTTACACTCACAACACTCTGCACTCAAATATTGTTACGAAAGCTAATTTTAACACGTTTTTATCAACTAGTTTCCTTATCTGCTAATTGAGTGCAAATTTTATAATCAATTTTAAACAATACGTAAAAAACAGAAGGTAACAACAGTGAAGCAACAAATACTACATAAAATGTAATTATTTATCGCCAACTTCACTATGATCTTAATAAAACTGATGAAATCTCAACAGAATTGAAGAGTATAGTTTCGAAGGTAAATAATTTGCATCTTCTAATCAAGGTTTCGCGGGTGATCAGCCGTGTCAAATTAATAAACGTCGAGCTTTCGGCCATTATAAACTCCTGAAGAAGACCATGGAGTTTACAATTCCCGAAAGCTCCACGTTTATTAATTTGATACGGCTGATCACCCGCGAAGCCTTGATTAGTAATGCTCACCCTGAAAGCTTCAAGTCTTACAATTTGCAACTTCAGTAATTTTTTTTTCCTATTGCCATCGTTACTGCCGCTAGGTAATTTTGTATTCTTTAACAAACTTTGAAAATAAAACAAACTTAAGCAGAAACGATTGGCGTATTTCAAAATTCCTTACGCGATTTATATATGTTTAAATATCTTCCCTCAAAACATTAAATCTATCGTGACCATTTAACTGCTTTTGTAATTTAACTTCTGAATTTATTACGTAGTTAAAAGACCAAGGATATTAGGTATAAACATATTGATAAATCGGCCATGGCAGATCATTTTGGGAAAACCAAAGATTCAGAAAAAAACGTTCGATATAAAAAAATATAAAAATTGCAGTAGATGTATCGCCCGCCTTGGTAGCGTGGTGGTAGCACGTCTGCCTCACGTTTAGGAGGTCCCGAGTTCAAATCTCGGTTAGGGTGAGATACCTGGATAAGGTTTTTTCCGGGGTTTTCCCTTATCCTGTAAGACGAATGTCGGGTTACTCTAAGCTCCATGGACCCCGGACTCATTTGAGCATCATTTCGTCCATTCCATTCACACACACACACACACACACACACACACACACACACACACACACACACACACACACACACACACACACAAATGGATGTATCCCTACAAAATTTTCGTGTTTCATTTCTTAAGATAATAAAATACCAAGCTTGGTATTCGTTTTAGAGTTATGTTCACAGATACGCACACCTGCGGGGGCAGTTGCTTTCTAAAAAAATATTATTTTTGTGTACAGCAAGCTAAGACGTGTCGTTCCATTCAAATTTGTATATCGGGTGGTTTATTAGAACACAAGTTCTGTTTCCTCTAATAAGAATGTAGTAGAGAAATTAAAACTAAAAAATACGAAATGTTTGCATACCTTCAAAGGATAACTTGGTTTAGGAATTAATGTAATGAAGATCCTGCACATGAAAACCAAATTTGGCACTTGCGAAATTTCCTTTAAAATATACGAAATGCCCTGCTTAGCGTACGTAGTGCATTCAATAGTTTTCAGTAAAGGTTCTCTAAATTATATTAAATAAATGTAAAATAAATAGTTATTGTTAAATATAAAAGGTTTACTCAGTCATTTATTGACGTAAGTATTGTATATTCCCACTGGTCTGAAACCTACTCAATGAAATGTCAACGTATCAGAAACAATTCATTATAACAATACGAGGTAAGGAATGCAGATGGCAGTGTTTATTCTGAGTTTGTGACTAAAAATATGCGTAAAAGTCATGAGGAAATTTGAATCAAGTCAGAAAGATTAAATCGAAGCTAGACAAATATCGGCAATATATTACATGAAGAGCTCGGATGTGGGGAAATTTACGCTAAAACTGAGTTAATGAAAGTAAATAATGGTAAGATGTCTGTAGTTCATTTATGAGTAAGCTGTTTGGTGGTTTGCCAAGAGATGGCAGCAGCATGCAATGTCAGATTTCTTACCTCTGCTGGTTTTCTCTTGTATCTGGTATGAAAACAATTTTAAGGGAAGACAAAATGGCTGACAGAGATAAAGCTTTATGTCTTGATTCTGAGGCACAAGAGCAATTAATGAGCTGTTTGGCAGATTGTGTGAAAGAAGTAACTCCATGAAAGATCCGACTTTGTTCCAGATAAAAATGACTTGTTCCATTCACCAGAAAGTATTGGTTCTGAGGTAAATATGGTTCACATCTCATTTCATGTAAATAATGTTAACTCTTGTGCGTTAACACTGTTTACTTGCCAATGTACTGTATTTATACTTACAGTGTTACGTATTATACGATAACACTATTTACTTCCTAATATGTAAGATTTGGGAAAATGAGTAACCTTTAAGGCTATTAATGTACTTTACATTAACAGGTACCAGTTTCTGTTAACGTTATGCATGTTTTTCTGCTTTTCTAGTACAATATCAATGTTATCGCAATGATTCTACAAGGATTACATCTTCAAATAAACATGCAGATGAAGATAATGAGCTTATTGAATAGAAAGTAAGAGGAAAGTACCAACTCTTTTCATACTTGGCTCAAACAAAAATTCAGAAGCCCTGCCAAGACCCCAAATAAACAAAATGACATACTTTCTAGTCTGAAAAGTATCCTCCCGTAGATCATGCATGGTATAACAACCTTAAATCTACAAGAAGTTGTGAACTTGGTCAAAATGAAGATGATTAATGTATGTTGATCAGGATTGTGTTTTAATTTAATGCAGTGTTAAGTACCCTCTTATTTTATGTAAACAGTGTTAAGTACAACTGCATATTAAAAAGAACGTCAATTTTTACAGTCACAATGGTCATAAAAATCTTAAATTGCAAATGGAAGTTCTTGAAACATAAGTTTATAGAAAAACGTCTGTTCTCTACGTATGCTTAGCAGAATAATTATATGATTTTTCTAAACTTTCAACTCTGTTTCTCTAAATATGCTACTTGACCCTTGCCGAGCCCTTCAAATTAAATATTGTTATAAGACAAGCAGCGTTTCTCTTGTAAATGAAATTGTGTTACTAACATATTTGGATTCGTTTGTATTACGCCACTAAACTTACGCTGTACTAAAAATTATATTTTGAGGGACTAAACATATCTCAAGGTACATATTTGCATTGAAATGTCTTGCTACCAAGGCAAGTAGAAGAAGTAAAATTGTATTCGTATACTCTCTAGTTTTGCAAAGGTGAGGGATCCATTACTTCAATTTTTGTATAAAAGCTTCCAAGAAACTGGGGCTAAGATTCCCAGAATGAGACAATGAGAATTTTTTTCCATTAACAGCTATGCGAGAAAAATAAGGCTGCATTTTTCGTAAGCTGAAGTGACAGGTAAAGGTTCGTGGAAGCCGCGCATTTTAGTTCCAGAAATCCATTAACGAATCATCTATGTGTCTTTCAGGATACTGACATGCACTAGGTGCCTTTAAGGATACCCTCCAGTCACGGAAACTTATCCTTGAAGAAAACAATGGTTGTTGGACAAAGGGATATTCAGGTGAGAGGTAACACTGCTGTCATAATTGAAATCTACTGAAAACGCACAAAGGCGCCTTATATGCTTAGAAAAATGAAGGAGCTTGAAACAAAATTATTAAGTAGAGACTGAAGAAGCCCTATCTCGCCAGTGTAAAACCTTCTAATTCCAATAAACATTTCCTCAAAAATGATTTGAGGAACCAAGAAACTTTTACATCACGTATATGAATACTTTCTTACTTCAACTGTGTGTTGTTGAAATGGTTGTTTGTGCAGGCAAATAGAGTTTGTAATAAAATACAAATAGAGTAAATTTCTCCATCAAAGCTTGTGAAATCATTTCCAAAACTCCTATAGAGGTAGCTCATGTTCAAACTGTAAATTCATTTGTCATCAGGATGTCATATTTATGGTTAAAGGCACATGCTTTATCATTTATATATGAATTTTATTTCGTTTTAAAATAAATGTGTAAATAAATCAATGGCATAAGTATAAAGACGTTTAGGTGTTGTACATATGTTTCCTTGAAGGTACAACAAGGGTAGGGGAATATATTAGGCTTAAACGTTAAACGAATCAATAAAGAGCTGGTGTCTATGTAATGGCTTTGGATTGCATTCTCTTTATATGCTCAGAACATAAAAAACGAGTAGCTACTTCTCATTTAAGAAATTATTTGCATGGGAAAATTCAAACAAGCTTTATCTCAGAAGAGGGTCACTCAAAAAAGGTATTTAATATAAACTGTGTATCTTAGTACATCCTACATGTTAGTAAAATAAAATTTTGTCTATCTCTTATGTTTATACAAAATTCGCCTAGAGTGAAGAGGATTTCGTATTAAGAACATTCTCGGAAAATTTGAGTTGTACGTTTCAATTTTCATGAGGTTTAACCGACTTTTCGTTTCAGAACAATGCTGTTTCAAACGCATGACACACAGGGACACCAACACAAGAACACTCACATACCTTTTCCATAAGTGCTCTTTTATTCTGGAAACCTAAAAACGTGTATGCATGAAATACTAGCATTGAATTTTTCATTGGAACACAATGTCATACTTAGTCACTATGTAAATAAATTAAAAATATTTCTTTTTTGGATGTGGGAGCCTAAAACTTGAATTTCCATAAAATCACGGTATCAAACTTTTAGGGGTTGATGGAACAACGTTATAATAATTGGAGGTAATTTGCAAGAAGCTGAGACACAAGAAGTTGCCTCGGTGATGTTCCTAGGTCCACGACACCGTCCCTTTACTTACATAGCAGCACTACCGCCAGTTTGTCGGTAAAGAAAGGGACAAAAGCCAAATAAATCAATGTTGCCAACCTACAAAATCATTGAAAGCAAGACAAATTAACAAGAGCTGCAAGTTGGGAAAACAGTAAACACCAAAAAGCCAAATAGAGAACTGTGTCATTCTCTGCTTCGACTTAAAGATGAAGCTATTTGATGGACACCTACCGAAGCACACGTATTCCAGGACAATCTTGAGTGCATCCCTTCCTACATGGAACACCTGTACCGTACCCACCATCACAATAGAAACAAGCAATAATAGCATTAAGGAACGCACGCGAGTGAATCCAGAATGCTTAGGTGCAACCACTGGATGCTAATTAAAGCAATCTTGAAATCTAAGCTTACATAAATTCTCATAAGCTTGCGGACTTTGGTGCTAATTAAATTGCATTTTTCCTTACTGGTAATTTTTACAGTTTCAGATGTTGGCAGTACGGCGTACCTTGCTATCCTCCCACTATCTTTGGAGTGTCTATGTCGGCAACACTTGACCAGCCAAGAATACTCCCATGATTCATCGAGTGGGATGCCTACTTGATATAACTTACACATTGCATGTTATAACTGCATAAAATTGTGTTGAATGTATTTCAGTAATTTAAATGTGTATTCTCAAGTGTTATGTCATGTTCAATGTACTTATTTGTCACAGTTGTACATTAAAATAATGTATAAAACATGTATTTCGGAAGAAATCGCATGGAATGTTTTGTTGGAACTAAATACTTTCTCCATTTACAGCAAGAAAAGTAAATGAAAGCGAAAGAAGGGGCATTCCAGTAACAACTATTGCAATGTCTAATGCGGGAAGTAAAGCAGTACCTATATCAAGTCGGAAGTAAATCAAACAATTCACTATTGAAAACATATTTATGCCAATAATGTTTCTATACATCTAAGTTACACTATAAATCAAGGATGTATTTAAAAGGACACATACTTTTTGTGATTTTGGATAGAAAGAGTATTTTAAAATTTTCAAAGAGCGTAGATACTTCTAGGAAGATTAATATGCAAACTTCATCATTAATTTGACGCTGACTTTCAAAATGCTCTAACTACACATTTCTAAGTGCGAAATAGCTCTTAAAATATTTTGGTTTACGATTTTAACTTACACCAGCGTTTGCGTCATTTCAAGCAATGTCGCTTTTTGGAATATTAGTGTTTTATCTCCGTAAGATTTTCGACTAACATCTTCGGGAAGTTTTAAAATACATTATAATTTGTATAAATAATAATTTACCTCACCTGTATTTAGCATAACAGTTCGTTAACTATGTTCTTCTGCAGAGAATCCAAAAGTGACCGGTTTCTTCGGCATAACGATTGCAACAGATGAACGTCAATTGATAAATAAAACAGCGACGAAATGTATCTAGGGAACCTAGTAGCACAAGCTTACATTATTTATTTTATATTAAGGGGGCCGATCTGTGAAAATTGCACATTGCCACAAGGGGAAACCGAGATAGGGGAAATGGCAACAAGAGATTTTAGTTTATCACCCGAAAATAGAGGCGCTGGCGCACTTGATCACGATGGCGATTGGCTGATTAAGGTTCTGCTACAACTTTTAAATTTGTACTGGTTTGATATTCTGTGGTTTGGTCATCTTGAAAATTTCAATGTGGAAGGATTGTTCTATGTTCCTGTGGAAGAAAGAGCATTTACATTAATGCACTGTGGTAGTACATGTACATGTACTGGCGTCTCTGAAGGTGTAACAGCAAGTTTTGGTGTTAATATTCAGAGATTTCGGGTCATCAAATCTAAGTTAAATACCCTTTGTGTTTTGACATAAAATAGGCTATAGAACAAATTAAGATATAAGGTTACATATGACAATTTTTCTATACAGTCTTAAATTCAAAATATAATACCGCCCCGTGGGGTGGGGAATGAACAAAAATGTAGCGGCTTGTAATCCCATAATCCAAGATGCTGAATTGATTGAAGAAATTAATTCCAAAGACTCAGGTCCCTGTTGTATTCGTAAATTGTAATCAAAGCAATGTTAACAGAATACATCCAATGAAGTTTGGCAGGATGATATATGAAAGAGGTTTCGAGGTAATTCCCTTTTGGAGAATCAGATTAGAAATACATTTTAACACTTCAATAAGCTAATGAATTTCTAGAATCCAATTTTGATGGAAAATTCAATACTGAAAGTTATATACCGTACTACAATTCAATCACAAAAGGAGTAATAAAAGGAGTGGATATCGATACCAGCGAAGACGAACTGATAAAAAATTCAGTTGATGGAAATTATGACATTGTAAAAAATTTTAGGTTTTCAAGAAAAATGATAGATGACGGGGGTAATACTGAAACAGTTTTGCTCACCTTTAGACCCCAGATGTTGCCTTCCTGAGTATTTATGTATGACATTGCTTACCCAGTTTCGGAATATAAAGAGAAGCCCTTTCAATGCAAAAAAGGTATTACGATTTTGGTCAGTCAATGAAATGGTGTAAAACTAAACAGGTATGTAAAAAATGCAGTAGGGAACGTCATGTAAATCTTAGTTCCACAGATAAGGCTTCTTGTAGTAATTGTGAAGGTGAACATAATGCGGAGTCACAGGAATGCCTAATATTCAAATTGGAAACTAAAGTTTTGCAGACTAGAAAGAAAGTGAGAGTGTCGAGATTAGACGCTATTAATGTGGTTAAAAACAAACATTCATATGCAGATAAAGCAAATATGGTAGAACACAATGCTTTGGACAGCAGTTTTCATACGCTATGTGAAGTAGTAAACTCAGAGTTCCAAAAATGAAATGAAAAGAGTGACAATAGATTGAGTAGTAGTCCAAGCAGCCTAAACAAAACAGGACATTATTTTTCGTCTCCTAAAAGGAAAAATGTGATTGTTGAAGTAAAGAAGTTTAACCAAAAAAAGAAAGTAGAGGGGTTAAATGAGGAATTGCTTTTCCCAAATGGCAGGTCTCCTAGAATGGAGGAAAAGGTAAATAGTTTTCTTCATAAAGATCTGGAAACAGTACCAATGAGAACTAATGACGACATGCAGGTTACACCTTGTAGTAATAAGAAATCAACTGAAAACGAGGTTCATGATACAACTTATGTAATAGCTATTCCAAATAATTCGACTAATCCAAAAGAGGAAGATTACAAGAAAATTAATAAGCATAGGTACACAATCCCCACATAAAATAGTGGATGTTGATAAATTATTCATTATGAGTTAGAATGCTAGAAGCTCAAACACTAAGAAACAGGATTTAATTAATTTTATATCACAGCATGGTATTGATATATTTATTATTCAATTTTCATGAAATTTAACCGACTTTTCGTTTCAGAACAATGCTGTTTCAAACGCATGACACACAGGGACACGAACACAAGCACACCCACATACCTTTTCCATAAATGCTCTTTTATTCGGTAAACTTAAAATCATGTATATATGAAATACTAGTATTGAATTTTTCATTGGAACACAATGTCGTTCATAGTCACTATGTAAATAAATTAAAAATACTTCTTTTTGGGATGTAGGGGGCTAAAACTTGAATTTCCATATAATCACGGTATCGAACTTTTAGGGGAATACAATGCCCCCTCCACTTACTATATAATATGTAGGTAGACGTCATTTGTCGGTAAAGAAAGGGACAAAAGCCAAATAAATCAATGTTGCCAACCTACAAATGCAGTGAAAGCAAGACAAATTAACAAGAGCTGCAACTTGGAAAAACAGTAAATACTGTGACTTTGTGGGTTCGTGAAATGCAAAGTCCAATTGCACCACTCAAAAATGTTCTTTATTTCCACCGACTTACAGTTGAACACTTGCCAATTACATAGAATTACGTAATGCACACAATTAGGATTCACCAGTTCGTCCGTTACAGTCCCACTTTCACTCGCAATTACGTAAACTCCTCCGACGCACGTACGTAGTCTGTCACCTCACTGGGCCGTTCTCACAGCTCGCCAAGAACTGATTGAACTCACTCATTGCAACCCTTTTTGTAGGAATATCACTGTTTTCTAGAAGTCCCTCGTTTCAGCGAATCACCGCGAATGTTCCAGACGGCAGGGGAAGGGGAAAGAGGCGGCCAGCGACAAGTGACACTCCCCTAATCATCCCCTCAGGTAGTGACTGAGATTAATAGGTGGATGTGGCCCGGATGCCTCTGGTCCCTTCTCAGCTGTCGTTGGTCGGGCTTTCCGATAATTGGGTGACACTGCTCCCTCCTCAAAGCTAGTCATCCCGAACAGCACCATCGTAGCGGGCTAGACGATCCAGGTGTACCACTAACATCTTTCCTCGGGGCACCTTCTGGATGCGGTAGACCACATCATTTATCCTCTTCACCACCCGGTACGGCCCTTGCCATGGCTGCTGAAGCTTCGGGCAAAATCCCTTGGTCCGCGTAGTACAGTACAACCAGACCAGGTCACCTTGCTGGAACCCTTGGCTGTTGGCTTGCCTGTCATACCTTGCCTACATGAGGTCACTCGCCTTCTGGATGTTCTGGCCAGCCATCTCGTGGATGTCGAGCAGATGATCCACCAAGTTCTCCTCATACTCGGTCGCTGGCTGTTTCGCTTCCGGAGGGTTTCCAAAAGTCAGGTCACAAGGGAGGCATAACTCTCGGCCGAACATTAAGCTGGCTGGCGTCATCCCAGTTATGTCGTGTGTACACGAGCGGTAGGCCAGCAAGAACAGTGGCACCTTGACGTCCCAGTCTCGCTGATGGCTGGCCACGACCTTCCTCAGGTGTTCCTCTAAGGTCTTGATGTATCTTTCGACCATGCCATCCGACTGGGGATGTAGAGGCGTCGTGCGGGTCTTGTTCACCCCAAGCCTTTGTAGCGCCTCCTTCATTAGGATGGACTCAAAGTTGGTACCCTGGTCACTGTGTAGTTCTAACGGCACCCCAAATCGACAGAACACTTGCTCCACGAGGCAGTCTGTGATTGTCTTTGCCTCTTGGTTTGGGATGGCATACACCTCCGGCCACTTGGTGAGGTAGTCCACTACCACCATTAGGTACTTGTTGCCTCGGTCGGAAACTGGGAACGGTTCAGCAATGTCAACGGCGATCCGTTTGAATGGCGCTCTGACGTTGTACTGCTGCATGCGACTGCGGCTCCTAGCCTGGGGGCCCCGACTTGCCGTGCACACGTGACACTGACTGCACCATCTCTCAGCATCTGCTTGGAGTCTCAGCCAGTAGTAGCGCTGCCGTAGTTTGTCAATCGTTCGCTTCACTCCCAGGTGTCCTCCTGAAGTACCGGCGTGCACTTCTTCCAAGACTTCCGGGACCTTACTCCAGGGAAGTACCAACTGTTCTCTCTGCGTCTTCCCATCGGGTGATTCCCATACCCGGAACAGCACGCCCTCTCTGGTCATCAACTAGTCCCATTGGGCTCAGTAAGACTTGTAGGAGGCGCTCCTCGATGCGATGTCCTCCCAGGTTGGTATCGTCCCTGCATCCACTTCCCTCAAGAGTGGCCCCAAGTCTGCGTCCACCAGCTGTTCCCTCCTCAGACCTGCGCTATCCCAGCCGTCCGCTGGCACTGCCACAACTACTCGGACTGCTGCTTCACGCTCTTTCCCTTCCACTCTTGTGCACTGGTCACACTCTTCTGGACAGGGTCTTCGGGACATTGCGCCGGCATTACCGTTGCTCTTCCCTCTACGATGTTCCGAGGTGAAGTAGTACTCCTGCAGCCCCTGGACCAAAAGTGCTGTTTGGCCTTCCAGGTTCTTAAAGCTCAATAGCCAGGTTAGGGCGGAGTGGTCAGTCCTCAGGTGAAATGGCTAACCGTACAGGTACTTGTGGACGTGCTCCAAGGTCTTTACTACCGCCAGTAGCTCTCGTCGGGTGACGCAGTAGTTCTTCTCTGCCTTGGATAGCGTCTTGCTGCAGTAGGCTATCACCCGCTCTTGGCCGTCCTGGATCTGCGATAGGACACTTCCAATGCAACGGTCGCTAGCGTCGGTGTCCACAATGAAGGCGCCACCCGGATGTGAGAAACCCAAAATTGGATCACTGCACACGGTCTCCTTTAGGTGCTGGAAAGCGTTTTCGTGATCCTCCGTCCACACATAAGGTCGGTGTTCCTCTGTCAGGTGGGTGAGGGTTTTGCTATGGTGGAGAACCCCTTTATGAACAGGCGGTAATAACTGCACAGCCCCAGGAAACTGCGCAACCCTTTCTTATCCTTTGGGCGAAGCCATTCTCTCACAGCCTGTGTCTTCTCCGGGTCTGTGGCCACTCCGGTTGCTGAGACTTTGTGGCCCAAGTAGTTCACTTCCTTGCGGAAGAGCTGGCACTTCTTCGCCTTCAGCTTTAAGTTGGTCGCCTGCAGTCTCTGTAGCACCTTACTCAGATTCTCGAGATGGTCTTCAAAAGTCTTACCGAATATGAACATGTCGTCCAGGTATAGCAGGCAGGGGTCGTAAGTCCTCCTTTCATCACTGACTCCATGAGGCGTTGGAAGATAGCTGGTGCGTTGCAGAGGCCAAAGGGCATAACCGTGAACGTCCAGAGCCCTTGGCCTGTCGAGAATGCGGTCTTCTCCATGTCTCTTGGGTCTAGAGCTACCTGCCAGTAGCCCGACTTCAGGTCCAGGGTCGAGAACCACTGTGCACCAGCTAGCGTGTCCAGGGTGTCGTCAATCCGGGGTAAGGGGAAACTGTCCTTCCGGGTGACAGCGTTCAACTTTCTGTAGTCTACGCAGAAGCGCAGCTCGCCGTTCTTCTTTGTCACCAAGACTACAGAGGAACACCAAGGGCTGTCAGACTCTTCAATCACTCCCCTGGATCTCATGTCCTCCAGCATGTCTCGTACCGCCCTTTGCTTCGCCAGAGGAACGCGTCTATGTGGTTGCTGAATAGGCCGGGCGTCCCGAGTGTCGATGCGGTGAAGCACTTTGTCCGTGCGGACGTAGTCACTATCGTCTTGGCTGAAGACGCTCTGGTATCGCCTCAGCACTTGTCGAACTTTCTCCAGTTGTTCTGCGGCCAGGTGGTAAACCGCCCCTCCAGTAAGTCTTCTAGCCGGGGCCCGAGGTGTTGGGTCGGCACCGGCTCCTGTGTCTTGTCGATTGCTGTTACGCTCACCACGGGCTCGCACGTTCCCAACTCCGTCCGGCTGGACGTCGTGATCGGTGTCCGTTGGATTTAGCAGTCTCACTGGCACCTCCTCTTGGCACGGCAGTAATGCCCTGGCTACACACAGTCCGTGTACAGGCGTCTTCTGGTCCAGGATCATGATCCTGGTTCTCTGGCCTTCCAGTCGCGCCGTCACCACCACCTCGCTCCTCGCGGGGACAACCAAGTCTTCGTTCAAGATGACCCTGCGG
Organism: Mantis religiosa; assembly: GCA_030765055.1. Classification (NCBI taxonomy): domain Eukaryota; kingdom Metazoa; phylum Arthropoda; class Insecta; order Mantodea; family Mantidae; genus Mantis; species Mantis religiosa. The sequence continues at coordinate 159,274,643 of CM060949.1, forward strand.
ATTCCAGGGCGCTCTTCGGGTTGACGGAGTATAACCTCTTCTCCGTTAAGCCGCAGGATCTTCCTGCCGACGTCGATCGTCGCCTCATGGCTCCTGAGGGCATCCAGTCCCAGAATCACCTCCTCAGCCATCTTCGCGACGAACACCCAAAGACGTACGACACTCCATCCCAAGGTCAAATTTAGCAGCACCTCCTTCTCCACAGACAAGGTGTCGCCCGATGCCGTCACAAGCTGGTATAGTCGGCATGGCAGCCTCATCGGCAAATCATTCGCCACGTCAGGTCTGATGATGGTCACGGCCGCCGCGGTGTCCACCAGCACGCGGTACGGCTTTCCTCTTAACCAGCCGTCCGCGATGAGGCTGTCATCTATCCGCCGGCTGACGGCGCGCAGTGTCACTCTAGGAGATTGTGTGGACGGCGCCGACATGCTCCTCGCCACGCCGGGCCTTACTCGTTCTTCCGGCTGCCCTTCCTGATGTCGGCAATCTCACTCTAGGGGTCCCGGCTGTCCAAATTCCCAACACAGGCCACTAGGTCTTCGCCGGCGTCCCTCGGCTGGTCTTGTGTCTCCGGTGTAACGGACACTCCTCGTCTTCGACGTCGGGATAGATGTTACCTTGGCCGCCTCCATCCTTAATGCTGCTGTCAGCGCCTCGTGGATGGTTTTATAATGGCCGAGCAATAGCCGCTGACGAATTTCTGTGTCTCGTACCCCGTCCACGAATGTGTAGGCAGCTTCCAGGGATACGAGCTCAGGTGGGAGGTCGACTAGGGCCTTGCTAGCCAGTTGTTCAACTCCCAGGACGAACTCCTGCAGCGTCTCCCCTGGCTGCTGTGATCTTGCCTTCAGAACGCTGCGGTACGCTGCGGCTGAGCGGTAGTTCACAGAACGATTCTCCAGGGCCTCACAGATGTCCTTGGGTGCCGCCGTTGTATGTACCGCGTTCAGGCTTTCCGCGGCCCGTCCCTGGAGGCTGGCTATTAGCTGTGTGGCCTCCTCCTCTGGTGACCATTTGTTGTGTTTGGCCACTGCGTCGAATTGGCGGCGGAAGACCTCAAACGTTGACGCACCGTCATATTTCGGAGGTTTGACACGCGCCGAATCCTTCAAATCCTTCAACCTCCAGCCGACGACGTCCTCCAACATGGCGTTCAGAAACTTGACCCTGCTGTCGGTCTTTACTTCCAGATTGTTAACGCAGTTAGCAAGGTCTTCGACGTCTTCCACCATGGCGTTCAGAGACTTGGCGTTACTGTCGGCCTTTTCCTCTAGGTCATTGAAGCGGTTCGCCAGGTTCTCGACGCGCTCGTCCGCTTGGCCCATCCGCATGCCCAGCTCCGTCACGTCATCTCTCACGCCGGCCAACTGTTCTTCAAATATGGCGGCGAGAGCCTCGTTCGCCACCTTCATTTCCGTGGTCAGTTCGGCCATCTTTGCGATCATTGTCGTGGCCAAGTTGTTGTTTGCCGCTTCTGTTTTTGTTGTTAACTCGTTCATCTTCGCGGCCATGTTGTTATTTGCCGTCTCCAACTTCTTTTCCATTTTCTCGGTGATGTCGTTTGCCGTCTTGATTTCCGATGTCAGTTCGGCCTTCATTTCCATCATCTTCTCCAAAATCTTTTCCAGTGCCGCGTCCATCGTTGTAATGTTCGGTGATGTTGTCGTCCCGCTTCCTGACACAAGTGTGACTTTGTGGCTTCGTGAAATGAGAACTCCAATTGCACCACTCAAAAATGTTCTTTATTTCCACCGACTTACAGTTGAACACTTGCCAATTACACAGAATTACGTAATTCCCAAAATTACGTTTCACCAGTTCGTCCGTTACAGTCCCACTTGAACTCACAATTACGTAAACTCCTCCGACGCACGTACGCAGTCCGTCCCCTCACTGGGCACTCCCCACAGCTCGCCAAGAACTGACTGAACTCACACATTGCAGCCCTTTGTATAGGAATGTCACTGTTTTCTAGAAGTCCCTCGTTTCAGTGAATCACCGCGAAGGTTCCAGACGGCAGGGGAAGGGGAAAGAAGCGGCCAGCGACAAGTGACACTTCCCTAATCATCCCCTCAGTTAGTGACTGAGGTTAATGGGTAGGTGTGGCCCGGATGCCTCTGGTCCCTTCTCAGCTGTCGTTGGTCGGGCTTTCCGATAATTGGGTGACAATACCATAAAGCCAAATACAGAACTGTGTCATTCTCTGCTTCGACTTAAAGATGAAGCTATTTGATGTACTCCTACCGAAGCACACGTATTCCAGGACAATAAGAGTGCATCCCTTCCTACATGGAACACCAGCATCGTACCCACCATCACAATAGAAACAAGCAATAATAGCATTAAGGAACGAGTGAATCCAGCATGCTTATGTGCAACCATTGGACACTAATTAAAGCAATCTTGAAATCTAAGCTTACATAAATTCTCATAAGCTTGCGGACTTTGGTGCTAATTAAATTGCATTTTTCCTTATTGGTAATTTTTATAGATTCAGATGTGGCAGTACGGCGTACCTTGCTCTCCTTCCACTATCTTTGGAGTGTCTATGTTGGCAACACTTGACTAGCTAATAACACTCCCATGATTCATCGAGTGGGATGCCTACCTGATATAACTTACACATTGCATCTTATAACTGCATAAAATTGTGTTGAATGTATTTCAGTAATTTAAATGTGTATTCTCAAGTGTTATTTCATGTTCAATGTACGTATTTGTCACAGTTGTACAGTAAAAAAATGTATAAAACACGTATTTCCGAGAAATCGCATCGAATGTTTTGTTGGAACTAAATACTTTCTCCATTTACAGCGAGAAAAGTAAATGAAAGTGAAAGAAGGGGCATTCCAGTAATAACTATTGCAATGTCTAATGCGGAAAGTAAAGCACTGTATCAAGTCAGAAGTAAATCAAACAATTCACCTTTGAAAACATATTTATGCCGCTAATATTTCTAAACACCTAAGTTGTACTCTAAATCGAGGAAGTATTTAAAAGGACACATACTTTTTGTGATTTTGGATAGAAAGAGTATTTTAAAATTTTCAAAGAGCGTAGGTACTTCTAGGAAGATTAATATGCAAACTTCATCATTAATTTGACGCTGACTTTCAAAATGCTCTAACTACATATTTCTAAGTGCGAAATAGCTCTTAAAATATTTTGGTTTACGATTTTAGCTTACACCAGCGTTTGCGTCATTTCAAGCAATGTCGCTTTTTGGAATATTAGTGTTTTATCTCCGTAAGATTTTCGACTAACATCTTCGAGAAGTTTTAAAATACATTATAATTTGTATAAATAATAATTTACCTCACCTGTATTTAGCATAACAGTTCGTTAACTATGTTCTTCTGCAGAGAATCCAAAAGTGACCGGTTTCTTCGGCATAACGATTGAAACAGATGAACGTCAATTGACAAATAAAACAGCAACGAAACGGCTAACGTCTAGAGAACCTAGTAGCACAAGCTTACATTATTTATTTTATATTAAGGGGGCCGATCTGTGAAAATTGCTCCTTACCACAGGGGTGAAAGCCGAGATAGGGGAAATGCCAACAAGATATTTTAGTTTACCACCCGAAAATAGAGGCACTGGCGCACTTGATCACAAAGGCGATTGGCTGATTCAGGTTCTGCTACAACTTTTAAATTTGTACTGGTTTCATATTTTGTGGTCTGGTCATCTTGAAAATTTCAATGTGGAAGGATTGTTCTATGTTCCTGTGGAAGAAAGAGCATTTACATTAGTGCAGTGTGTTAGTACATGCAGCTGTAGTAGTGCACTGTGGTGGTACATGTACATGTACTAGCGTCTCTGAAGGTGTAACAGCGAGTTTTGGTGTTAATATCCGGAGATTTTGGGTCATCAAATATAAGTTAAATATCCTTTGTGTTTTGACATAAAATAGTTAGGCTATAGAGCAAATTAAGATACAAAGTTACATGTGGCAATTTTTCTATAGTCTTAAATTCAAAATTTAAAATACCACCACATGCGGTGGGGAATGAACAAAAATGTAGGGGCTTGTAATCCCATAATCCGAGATGTTGAATTTATTGAAGAAGATAATTCCAAGGTGGTGATAATATTAATAATAGTAAAGAAATGAACAATATACACAAAGTGAAAGAGATAAGATATAATTACAAAGACCCAGGTCCTTATGTTGTATTCGTAAATGGTAATCAAGGCAATGTTAACAGAATATATCCAATGAAGTTTGGCAGGATGACATATGAAAGCGGTTTCAAGGTAAAAAAGGTAATTCCCTTTGGGAGAAATAGATTAGAAATACATTTTAACACGTACATTGAAGGTAATGAATTCCTAGAATACAATTTTGATGGAAAATTCAATACTAAAAGTTATATACCGTACTACAATTCAATCACAAAAGGATTAATAAAAGGTGTGGACATCGATATCACGGAAGAGGAACTGATAAAAAATTCAGTTGATAGAAATTATGACATTGTAAAAGCTTTTAGGTTTTCAAGAAAAATGATATATGAAGAGGGTAATGCTAAAATAGTACCCACTGAAACAGTTTTGCTCACCTTTGGATCCCAGATGTTACCTGCCTGAGTATGTATGTATGACATTGCTTGTCCAGTTCCAGAATATAAAGAGAAGCCCTTTCAATGCAAAAAAGTGTTACGATTTTGGTCACTCAATGAAATGGTGTAGAAATAAACAGGTATGCAAAAAATGCAGTAGGGAACATAATGTAAATCTTTGTATCTCGGGTAAAGTTTGTTGTAATAATTGTGAAGGTGAACATAATGCGGAATCACAGGAATGCCCAAAATTCAAATTGTAAACTAAAGTTTTGCAAACTAGAAAGAAAATGAGAGTGTTGAGATTAAAGCTATTAATATGGTTGGAAACAAGCATTCATGTGCAGATAAATCAAGAATGGTAGAATAAAATGCTTCGGGCAGCAGTTTTCATACGCTATGTGTTACAGAAATTAAATGACAAGTAATTGAGTAGTAGACCAAGCAGTCCAAACAAAACAGGACCTTATATCTCGGCTCCTTAAAGGAAAAAGGTGTTTGGTGACGTAAAGAAGTTTAACCAAAAGAGGAAGGTAGAGAGGTTAAATGAGGAATTGTTCTTCCTAAATGGCAGGGCTCCTAGAATGGAGGAAAAGTTAAATTGGATTCTTCATAAAGATCTGGAAACTGTACCAATGAGAACTAATGAAGACATGCAGGTTACACCTTGTAGTAATAAGAAAACAGAAAACGAAGTTCAGGATACAACTTATGTAATACCTATTCCAAATAATTCGACTAATCCAAAAGAGGAAGATCACAAGAAAATTAATAAGCATAGGTACAGAACCCCCACATACAATAGTGGATGTTGATAAATTATTCATAATGAGTAGGAATGATAGAAGCTTAAACACTAAGAAACAGGATTTAATTAATTTTATATCACAGCATGGTATTGATATATGCATTATTAATGAAACTTTGTTCAAAGCAGGGCACAAATTTTAACTAAGTCAGTACTAAATAATAAGGTTCGGTAGGAAAAATGAAGGTAATGGTATGATGATAGGATACAAAGAACATCTAATTGTAAACGATTATTCAAATATAGAAAATACAGGCAATAACTAACAGGGAACCATGATTCAGGTTGGCGAATGAATAATATTTAATATATATAAAAATCCAAATGCAATGGTTACCAATGCATTTTGGAAAAACATTTTTCAACTGCAACATAAGGAGAGGTTCTTAATATGTGTTGACTTTAATTTCAACTCAACCCAGAGGGATAAAAGTATTAATATTTTAAATATACCTTTTGTTAAAAGGATGGAAAATTTAAATATATGTGTGTTAAAAGTTGGACCAGCAACCAGATTGGGAGCAGGAAGCTAATTGGATAGTTCTCCAGACTTACGTTTCGTTTCAAGAGATATGGTAAATATGTTCAGTGGAGGGTTCATAACGACACTATGGGTAGCGACCATTTCCCAATCCTAATCAATTTTGGAACAAAAAGATTAAAGTAACACCTAAAATTCTTAAATCAAGAAACAAAATCGTCGACTGGCATTTATTCGATTCTCAACTTAATAAGTTAAAAGACATAAAGATCATCAAGGAGGAACAAATATTTAATCAGTTTTACAATATGTTACATAATTGTTTAGATAAAAATAATCCCTCTAAGATCAACAACCCGACAAGCTTAAACCTCCCATATGGTTAAATAAAGAAGGCAAAAATACTATTTTTCAAAGAAAAGAAAAAATTAAGAAATTTACTAAGAACAAAGGCTTTGATAACTTTTTAGAAATGAAAAAGCAGATAGCAAAAGCTAAGAAGATATTAATAGATTCCAAGAGCAGTAATTGGACTACTTTCTGCAACTCCCTATTACTACAAAATTAAAATATGAATCAAATATGGAAAGAGATAACATCCTTTTCAAAACCCAGAGAAAATAACTTCGCTCCCATTGATGGCAACAGTGAAATTCAGTTAAGTTTCTTAAAACAACTGGTACCGGATTTTGTGACTCCTGATTTTAGGGCAGAAGTGGATATTCATGGTAACAAGGAAGACCAAGTGGAAAAATATGATTTAGAGAAAGAGGTAGAGTTAAATGAGATAAAATGCATTATTCAAAAATGTAAAAATAATAGTCCTGGTCCAGATGAAGTAACCTATGATATGATCAAGCATCTAGATAGTTCTGGCTTAAATTTAATTAGAAAGGGTTATAGTTACATATTAAATTCGGGAGAAATACATCAGTTATGGAAAAAGTTTTATAATCTTATAAATTTTAGAATCTGGGGAAAACCCAAGGATCAAAGAGCTACAGATCTCATTGCACTTTTCAGTGCCCTAAGGAAGATCTTTGAGAAAATACTAACAAACAGAATTATTTTCTACCTTTAAAGATATGGGATTTGGCCTCAAATTCAGTGGGTTTCAGGCAAAAATATAGTACTCTCAACAGCCTAGCCCTTATCGTTACAGAAATTCACAATAGCTTTATGGAAAACAAATATCCTTTAGCTACCGCCTGGATTATAATTCTGCATATGACTCAGTACAAATTAATATCCTCTCAAAAATATTCAAAGAAATCAACGTTCCTGTTAACATAAGGAAATGTGTGGTAAATCTGTTATCAAGTAGAGCAATTTCATTACACCCAAGATACCACTCAGAACAGGTTAGAATAGCAAACATTGGTCTTTCACAAGGATCATCCTTAAGCCCTATATTATATGTGATATACACAATTGCTATTTCTTCCCATCTTAACTCTACAGTCAGAGGATTAACATTTGCAGATGATATACTACTGTACTCAACATGTCCTAAAGATAAACTGGACTCCAAAATTCAAGAACTTGAAAGTAATATTAAGGAAACTATAGAAGTTATAGATCACTTAAAATATTTCATCAAAATTTTCAATGTTTAAGGAATAAAAAAGCCAATTTAGAAACACTGCTGCATGACCACAGGGATTTAGATGTAATCTGTATCTCTGAGCACTGGTTAAATGAAAACGAAATTGAATTTTTCACAATACCTAATTTTACTTTAATAACTGGATTCTGTAGGAAAACTATAAAGCATGGAGGTACTTGTATATATGTAAATTCCAATATAGTGGCTAAACCTTGCACATATTTCCCAGATTTAAATATTGAAGGAAAATTTGAGTCTTGCACAGTAGAATTAACACATTTTAATGTATTAATTACTTGTATATATAGGCCCCCTAACAGTAGCCTTGATCTGCTTATTGACTGCTTGGAAATAATAAATCAAACAGCATTAAACAAAGGAAAGAAACATGTAATCATAGGTGATCTAAATGTAAACTTTCTAGATAGCACACCAAAACCAGAGCTAATGTGCAAGCTAAATTCTTTTGGAATGGAGCCAGTAGTATTTGTGCCCACTGGAGTAACACCACATTGTCAAACAGCACCAGACCAAATTATTATAAACAAAAACCTATGGGAATATAGCTTGCAGGTAATTGAAACAGGATTTTCAGACCACTTAGCCCAGATTATAAGTATTAAAAGCAAAATCAGATGTAGGTTACCAAACAAAAAGCTCGGCTATTAATACATAAGGATGATCAAAGAAAATAACTTAGATTATTTAAATTACTTACTACAAAAACAGTCATGGGATCTAGTATACCAATACCACTCAGTAGATGATGCATATAATGAGTTTTTTAATACCTTCAATTATTGCTTTCAAACATCATTACCAAAAACAAGAGTGCCAATTCAGCAACCAAAAAACAGATGGATAACACCTGGTATTATAAATTCAAGTCACAGAATGAAATTTCTTAGTAGAATCATAAAAGCTGGAAATGTGTCGGAACAATTCAAAACCTACTATAAAAATACAAACATATATATACCAAAGTATTGGTTGAAGCAAAAAAACTGCATAATGCAAGGTTTATACATGAATCACAAAATAAATCAAAAGCCATGTGGACCTTAATTAAACGAGAAATTAAACAAGATAAGAATATCCCTGAGAATATACACCTTAGACACAAGGGAACTAAAATAAGTGACCCAAAACAAGTAGCCAATCTTTTTAATAACTATTACACAAATATAGTTCAAAATAGTCCACATGATAGCCTGAAGAAAGATTTCCCACAGCCAAATAGATATACAAAACAATGCAATAGTATGTATTTAACCCCAGTCACAGAAATGAAGCTGGAAAGCATAATCAAGGGTTTGAAATGTAAATCATCTTGTGGTATTGATGAAATTCCTGACAGTGTTATAAAGAACTGCTACCAAAATTTAATAAAACCCCTATGTTACATAATAAACCTCTCACTATCAACGGGTGAATTTCCAGATAAATTGAAGGTGGCCGAGGTGAAACCTCTCTTTAAGAAGGGGGAAGAATTTGATGTAGGTAACTATAGACCTGTATCACTACTATCCGTTTTTTCAAAATTAATAGAAAAAGTAATGTACGTCAGACTTACATCATTCCTCGATAAACACAGTATAATAACAAACAAACAACATGGATTTCGTAAAGACAAGTCAATAAACACAGCAATAGCAGATTTTGTTAAACGTATATATGAATCTATGGATAAAAAGGAAGAAAATATTGGTATATTTTTAGATTTGTCAAAGGTATTCGACTTAGTAGACCACAAAATTTTATTGGAAAAACTAGCTGTTATCGGTATATGTGGAACAGTGAACAAGTGGTTTAAAGAATATTTAACATCCTGACAACAGATGGTAGAAAGCACTTATACACATGTAAATACAAATGAAATTACAACATATTTATCATCTATGGCAGTAGTAAAATATGGTGTCCCCCAAGGTTCAATTCTTGGACCCGTTTTATTTCTGATATATATATAAATGATGTAGAGGGTTCCTTAAAAAATAGTTATCCAACATTATTTGCTGATGATACAAACTTTTATATTTCTGGTTACAACTTGAGATCCTTAAAATTTAAGATAGAACAGACAATGTCTGAATTGCTAAACTGGTTCAACATTAATAGATTATTAATAAATACAGAAAAAACAACAGCAATAGCTTTTCATCATAAACAAAATACACTTGCCAGTCATCCCTTTATAGAGTTCCAGGGCAAATATATCTCATACACAGATAGTACAAAATTTCTAGGGGTATGGCTGGATAATAATTTAAAGTGGTCGGCTCACATTCAAAAACTATCACAAAAACTGAGTAAAATAACTTATGCCATCACAGTCATTTCAAAAATCATGGACTTGAAATCGGTCATATCTTTATATCAAGCATATTTTCAATCTGTTCTTAGCTTTGGAATATTATTTTGGGGTAATTCAACAGGTGCAAAATCTATTTTTAAAATGCAAAAACGGGCAATTAGGATAATACTACATGTTAATAAAAGAACCAGTTGTAGACCACTATTTAAGGAATTAAACATATTGCCCCTCCCCTGTATTTACATATATGAAACATTATGCTACATAAAAATAATCTCAGTATGTACACAACAAACTCACAGATACATTCTCATGATACCAGAAGAAAAGATAACCTTCATGTAATCACACATAGCACTAGTTCTTTTGAAAAAACTTTTGTATATACTGGCCTCCAGCTTTATAATAAATTACCCAATTATCTGAAGCAAATACCTGCACTGCATCGATTTAGAATTTGTCTAAAAAAACTTCTTTCACTCCATTGTTTTTATAGCATAAAAGAAAATTATGATTACTTTTACAATTAATGTTAATGATGTTAATGTTTTATAGTATAGGTGAATTGTTTGAATATGTTAACTACAAGTGAACTATTATTATTATTATTATTATTATTATTATTATTATTATTATTATTATTATTATTATTATTATTATTATTATTATTATTATTATTATTATTATTATTATTATTATTATTATTATTATTATTATTATTATTATTATTATTATTATTATTATTATTATTATTATTATTATTATTATTATTATTATTATTATTATTATTATTATTATTATTATTATTATTATTATTATTATTATTATTATTATTATTATTATTATTATTATTATTATTATTATTATTATTATTATTATTATTATTATTATTATTATTATTATTATTATTATTATTATTATTATTATTATTATTATTATTATTATTATTATTATTATTATTATTATTATTATTATTATTATTATTATTATTATTATTATTATTATTATTATTATTATTATTATTATTATTATTATTATTATTATTATTATTATTATTATTATTATTATTATTATTATTATTATTATTATTATTATTATTATTATTATTATTATTATTATTATTATTATTATTATTATTATTATTATAATTATTATAATTATTATTATTATTATTATTATTATTATTATTATTATTATTATTATTATTATTATTATTATTATTATTATTATTATTATTATTATTATTATTATTATTATTATTATTATTATTATTATTATTATTATTATTATTATTATTATTATTATTATTATTATTATTATTATTATTATTATTATTATTATTATTATTATTATTATTATTATTATTATTATTATTATTATTATTACATTATTATTATTATTATTACATTATTACTATTATTATTATTATTACTATTATTATTATTATTATTATTATTATTATTATTATTATTATTATTATTATTATTATTATTATTATTATTATTATTATTATTATTATTATTATTATTATTATTATTATTATTATTATTATTATTATTATTATTATTATTATTATTATTATTATTATCATTATTATTATTATCATTATTATTATTATTATTATCATTACTATTATTATGATTATCATTATCATCATCATCATCATCATCATCATCATCATCATCATCATCATCATCATCATTATTATTATTATTATTATTATTATTATTATTATTATTATTATTATTATTATTATTATTATTATTATTATTATTATTATTATTATTATTATTATTATTATTATTATTATTATTATACTGTACATACAGTTGAATTTTCATTCCAAACTTGTGATGTATATATGTATATTGTATAATTTTTAGTTATAAGTACTTGACGTGTCCTATATCATGTAATATGATCAAAAGGATGAATAAAAGCTAACTAACTAACTAATTTAGGAATTAGTATTAACCTTACCAAAAGTAATTAGATGATTTTTTTTTTTTTTTTTTTTTTTTTTTTTTTTTTGAAAGGATGTGTCATACAAAATAAAACACTGAAAATTGGAAACCACGAAATCACTGCGAAAACTAATATGAAATTCTTGGGTATGTACTTGGACCATAAATTAGCAGAGAATCAACATTTACAACGATTAGTAAATAATCTAGAAAATATATCATATGTATTTAAATATATATCTGGTAAGAAATGGGGAGCACATATCTATACATTAAACATCATCTTTAATAGTCTTGTGAATTCGAGACTGGAATATGGATTAATCCTGTTAGGGAAAATACCAGGAAAAATCACGGTAAAATTGGAATCCACTATTTACAAAATTCTTAAGATATGTTCAGGAATAAATGGGAATTCATCTATCAAAGGTGATTTCTTCTACTTAATGTTAATGGAGACAAATATTTACAGAAATTACTTTACTGTTAATTTTCAGGGATGTGCCACGGCAGTGCTTACTTTCTCCAAGGTAGTTAGTTCAAAACTAGGCCAGGCTGTTGTTTTAAGTGTTAGGCCCATCTCAGTAGATTTACCAGCATTAAAATAACTCCAACGGGATGAAATTCCGGTACGTAGGCAGTGCTAATATATCCTTGCAATTGGGGGTGCTATTTGTAAGCAAAATAGTGTACTTTAACAGGCTTTAAGCGAATATCAAGTCACATAAGAGCTCGTCTGTATGTGATGCCTTGGATTTTCTGTTCTGTTTGTATACCAGGAGATAAAATTGCGCATTCCTGTTTGAAAAACCAAGCATTAGAAAATTCAGATAAATAACGAAATTCTTGGAAATCGCACATTATAAAAATATATTTTATGTAACTTGCCCTCATTTAGTGAGATTTATATCCATAAAATATTTTATCAATCTCTTATAGTCACGTTTTAGAGGTCCCGAGTTCCAATCAATGTCACAATGGTTCTTCTCCGAGGCACATTATCCTGAAACATTAATGCCGTAGAACTCTAAGCTCCCTAGAGCTTCAGCACATTTGAACATCATTTTATTCACGCTCCAAAATGTAAGGTTATTTTACCAGATTCCTCCTTATACTGAAAGGAAAAACGCTGGTAACTCTAAGCTCTATGTACCCTGGACTAATGTCAACATCATTTCATTCATCGTCCGACATTACTTATCGTTGGAAGGTTTCCCATGTCGTGAAAAATGAATGTCTGGTAACCGTAAGCTCTATGTACCGTGGACACATTTGAACACCATTTCATTCATGTCCGATATGACTTAACGTTGGACACTTTCCCTTCTAATGAAAAATGAATGTCTGTTAATTTTAAGCTCTATGGACCCTGGACTTATTTGAGCATCATTTGATTCATCGTCCGACATGACTTATCGTTGGAAGTTCTCCCATATCTTGAAAGATGAATGTCTGTTAACTCTGAGCTCTCTGGACACTGGACTCATTTGAACACCATTTCATTCATGTCCGATATGACTTAACGTTGCAGGTTTTTCCTTATCCTGTAAGATGAATGTCCCGTTACTCTGATCTCTATTGACCCTGGACTCTTTGAACATCATTTCATTCATCGTCCGAAATCACTTAACGTTTAAGGTTTTTGCTTATCATGAATGATGGTTTCTCTGAGCTCTATGGACCCTGGACTCATTTGAGCATCATTTGATTCATCGTCCAACATGACTTATCGTTGGAGGTTTTCTCTTATTCTGAAAGATACCTGTACTCTTTTGAACATCAATTCATTCAATGTCCGATATGACTTGACATTATATTATATATGTATATTATATATTATTATATATTATAAATATATATTATAAATATATATTATTATATATTACTATATTATATATTACATTATGTATTATTATATTATTATATATGATATTGTAGGTTTTCCATTATCCCTAAACATGAATGTCTGGCATCACTGAGCTCTATGTATTCTGGATTCATATGAAAATTTCATTCATTGTCCGATATTAGAGATTTTCCTTGGAGATTTTCCCTTATCCTGAAAGTTAAAAATCTCGTAACTCTAAGCTCTCTGGACCCTGACTCATTTCAGCATCTTTCACCCATTTCATTTATCGTCCTATATGACTTAAGGTTGGAGGACGTAAATTAAAAAACAAGCTGCTCTGGCTGCTGTAATGGAAGTAGAGGAGGTAGATAAGTTAGGTATCTCCCCTTTTTTAGGGAATTCAGAATAATTTTTAATAATCCGAGGTAGTTCAGAAAAGGCTGCAGCACAAGGAGTTGCCTGGACGAAGTTTCTAGGACGATCCCACCGTCCCTTTACTAATATAGCAGCACTACCGCTAGCTTGTCGGTAACGGAAGTATCAAAAGCTCGCTAAATCATGTTTGCCGCCCTATGAAATTTAGCGGAAGCAAAATAAATTAACAAGTGCTCAATGTTAGGAAAACAGTAGTTACCCTAAAGCCAAATATAGAACTGTGACATTCCAGGCTTAGATCGAAAGATGAAAGTACATGATAGGAATGCATCAGTTCCTATATGGAACACTTGTCTCATACCCAGCATCAGAATAGAAACTAGGTAATATCATTGTTGAGGAAAGGACGAGTATGAAGCCAATATGCTCTACTGCAGCAACTGGGTGCTAATTCAGGCAATTTTGAAATATAGGCTTTCATAAATGCCCTATCATGTGCCTGGGGGCTTTGGTATTAATTATTTTTCATTTTCCAACTCCTTATTGGTAATTTTTAAAGTTTTAAAAGTTTTTCCTGATCTTTTTCCTGATCTTTAGCAGTCTTTGGAACGTCTATGTTGGCAACATATATCGAGCTCAGAATGCACCCATGATGCATCGGGTGTGATACCTAGGTGAAGTAGCTGTCGCATTGCATGTTATAACTCTATATAACTGCATTAAATGCATTTCAGTATTTTAAATATGTAATGCTTAGCTTTAATTCACTTTCGAAGTATGTATTTGTCATAGTTGTACAATAAAATAATGTATAAAACATGTATTTGCTATGAAATCGCGTAGAATTTTTATTGGAATGGAATGCTTTCTCTATTTACTGCAAGTAAAGTAAACGAAAATGCAGTTTAATAATGACTATTGCAATCAAATTCATCGCATTACCCAGTGCAGGTAGGAAGTAAATCACGAAATGAACTATCAACACTTACAGTTTTGCCCACATATACGTGTGTATACCTATGACTAAATAGTTTTATATAAACAGAAGATGTTCTTAAAAAGATACATAGTTTTCGTAATTATGGGGAAAAGGGCTACAATTTTTATAGAATGTAGATACTTCTGCGACAGGTTAATATAGAAACTTTATCATTAACTTGATGCTGACTTTAAAAATGCGCTAACTACCACATTTATAATTGCTTATTAGCTTTTAACATACTTCGGTTCATGATTGTGACTTTAGCTGGCGTTTGCGTCATTGCAGTCAATATCATTTTTAGGAATTTAGTGTTCTATTTCCTTAAAATTTTCAGACAAATATGAGAGGGAGTTCTAAAATGCATTATAACTGGTACAAGGAGTGATTTATCTTACCTGTATGAGCCAAATCAGTTAATTAACTATGTTCTTCTGCAGAGGATCCAAAAGTGACCAGTTTGTTTAGCATATCGATAGAAACAGATGAAGGCCAATTGAAAAATAAAACAGCAACGAAATGCCCAGAAATCTAACTTCTGACCATTAACACGCGCCTCCTTTGTTTCTTTACTTTATAGATCCGTGTAAATCGCTTCTATCCGGAATTTGGAAAGCATAAGAAACTGAATAGATTTATGCGTTTATGAACTTAATAATAATGTTTTTAAAAAGACAAATAAATGGAATAATGGGAAATAACGGTGCATATAAAAATATGAAGGTTTTTATTCACCAAATTACAGGCACAATGTAAAATGTAGTACTTTAAATATCTAAGTACTGTTCACAAAAATAAAGCATTAATGCTCAAAGATGTTTCTCATAATTTGAAAATATTTGATATAGAATAAACGATATTTGAAACAAGGCATAGTAGAGGAAACAGTATAGAATGTGTTGATAATAATACATCTAGATACAAAAGAAAATGAAGCTATGCAATTCCTATGTAAAATTATAGGCATAGAAACCAAGAAATCCCTAATAGAACCTCAGACATTTTGTTTGCTTATATTTTCTAAGTTTAAGTTCTTTTAAACTTGTAGTCATTCTGCATTTTGAATGAATGAAATGATGCTCAAATAAGTCTGGGAGACTGAAATGAGAGCTTCAGAATATGTGGAAGTCTATCGAAACTGGATAAACCAATTCTTGACTTCCTCTACTCTCATACAAGCTCTTAAAGCGTGTTTTCTTCTGCGTTATGTTACTCAAGACGATCTTTTTGCAGAAATTTTCTTACTGCTCACTAGTAGGTATGTGCAACGGGAGTGTTTACTCCAAGGCCGTTGGTTCAAACCTAGGCCAGGCTGGTGTGGTTTTAAGCCAGGACCATTTCAGAACGTTTACTGGCATTAATCGAACTCCCACGGGATAAAATTCTGTTAAATAGGAAGTGCCAATACGTCCTCGCAATTGGCAGTGTCTTTAGCATACAAAATGTTATATTTTAACGCCCTTTAAGTGAATGTCAAGTCATTTAAGAACTCGCCTGTGTGTAATGCCTTGTAATATTTGTTCTCTTTGTACAGTCAAGAGATAAAATTAGAAAAAAACGTACTCCCATTTCGTGAAAACTAGAAATATTAGAAAATTCAGAAAAATAACAACGAAAATCTTGGAAATGGTACATTACCAAAATTTACTTCATGTAAATTGTGCTCGTTTAGTGAGATTTACGTCCATAGTAATATTTCATCTATCGCTTACAGTCACGTACAAGAGGTCCCGAGTTCCAAACACGGTCACGGTGAGTTATCTGGATAAGGTTTTACACAGGGTTACCCTATATTGAAAGATGAATGACGATTAGCTCTAAGCTCTTTATAGCCTGGACTCAATTGAACATTTTATTCATCGTCCGATATTACTTGAAGTTGGAAGTTTTCCCTTATCGTGAAACATGAATGATGACATTAAGCAATATGCACCCTGGACCATTTCAACAAAATTTCATTCAATGTCATATATGACTTAATGTCGAAGGCTTTCCCTTATCGCGAAAGATGAATGTCTGGTAGATCTAAGCTCTATGTACACTGTACTCATTTGAGTATCATTTCATTCAATGTCCGATATGACTTAATGTTGGAGATTTTCCCTTATTCTGAAATACGAATGTCTGGTAGCTCTAAGCTCTGTGTACACTGGACTCACATAAACATCATTTCATTCAATGTCCGATATGACTTAACGTTGGAGGTTTTCCCTTATCGTGAAAGATGAATGTCTACTAACATGTCTGAACTTTCTTGAGCATCATTTCATTCATCGTCCGATGGGACTTAACTTTGGAGGTTTTCCCATATTCTGAAAGACAAATGTCTGGTAACTCTAAGCTCTATGGACCCTTGACTCATGAAATGTAAAATGTATAGTGTTTAACGCCCGCTTTTACTACATACGGCACCGCAGGCAGTGACACTGATGACACATGAGATTAAGATAGAGCACCGGTGGAATGAAATGGCGGGGAAAATCAGAGGTCCCGGAGAAAAACCGCCCCAGCACCGTGTTCTCCACTACAAATCTCACTTTGCTATCGCCTGGGATCGAACCCGGGCCGCCTTGGTGAGAGCCAAGCGGTCTAACTACTGAGCAACGGCGCGGCCTACCCTTGACTCATTTAAACATTTTTCGTACATCACTCATCGTCCTATATGACTTAACGATGGAGTTTTTCCCTAATCCTGAAAGATAAATGTCTGGTAACTCTAAGTTCTATGTACCCCGGGCTCATTTGAACATTATTTCATTCACCGTCCTATATTACTTAAATTTGAAGGGTCTCCCTCATTGTGATAGATGATTGTCTGGTAACTCTAAGCTCAATGGAACCTGGGCTCATTTGAACCTCATTTAATTCATTGCCCGATGTGACATAACGTTGGAGGTTTTCCCTTATCATGAAAGATGAACGTCTGGTTACTTCAAGTTCTATATTCCCTGTACTCATTTGAACATAATTTCATTCATCGTCCGATATGACTTAACGTTGAACGTTCCTTATCCTGAAAGGTGAACGTTTGATAACTGTAAGCTCTATGGATCATATACTCATTTTATCATGATACCACCCATTTTCTTATCATCCGATATGACTTAATGTTGGAGGACGTAAATTACGAAACAAGCAGGTCTAGCTACTCTAACATAGGTAGAGGAGGTAGATAAGGTAGGCACATACTCCCTTTTGTGCCAGCACACAATAACTTATTAATAATCCGAATTAATTCAGAAAAGGCTGAATGGCAAGGATTTGTCTTGACGTTTCTAGGTCCACCCCAGCGTCCCTATACTAATATAGCAGCACAATCGCCAGTTTGTAGGTAAAAGAAGTGACGAGAGGTCGTTAAAATAATGTTTCCAATCTATGAAACGCAGCTGAAGTAAGATAAATTAACAAGTGCTGGAAGTTAGAAAAACAGCAAATTACCTAATAGCAATTACAGAAACGTGACATTTCTGCCATCGAACGAAGATGAAGCTGTTTGATAGGAATTCATCAGTTCCTACGATGGTGGTCTGAAAATTTTTCGACCTCAACATGAAGATGGCAGCACGCGTAAATAAAAGCTAGTTAATTTCGTTGCTCATCTTTTGACAGTTATTCATCAAAGTTTCGGCAATTTTGGACGCTCAGTTATTATATAACAGTCGTTTGAGTCAGTTAATGTGAGTGTTTTTATGAAAATGGACAAAATCGAATATCGAGCTGTCATTAAATATTAGTTTTTGAAAGGCAATACGTCTACGCAGATCAAAGATGAGTTGCGTTCTGTGTATGGGGACTCTGTAGCATTATTTACTCCAGCTAAATTTTGGGCAGCTGAATTTAGACCTGCTCATAAGAGCTTGGGAGACGATGAACATTCGGGACTCCAAAAACTGCAACTAAAGACTAAAACACCTCCAAAGTTCACCAAACGGTGCTAGACGACCGCCGAATAAAAGTGAGAGAGATAGCAGGGGCTGTGAACATGTCAAAAGAAAGTGTTTGTCACATATTAATTAAACATTTGGACATGAGAAAGCCGTCCGCGCGTTGGATGCCGCGTTTGCTTACGTTAGACCAAAAATGTGTTCGAATTAACATTTCCAATGCGTTGTCGGCGCTGTTTAGGCTCAATAAATCCGACTATTGGCAACGATTAGTTGATGTAGATTAAACTTGGACACACCATTATACGCTCGAAACAAAAATACTCTCCAAACAGTAGACTGCAAAGGGGGAACCGGCTCCAAAAAAGGCAAAAGCTGTTTCTTCGGCTGAGAAAGTGATGGCGACTGTTTTTTGGGGATAGTCATGGAGTTATTTTAATCTATTATCTTCAAAAAAGGAAAAAACCATTACAGGAGCATACTAGGCATCATTACTTGACAAGCTGAAGGCAGAACTTGCCGAAAAACCGCCACATTTGCAGAAAATGAACAACCTGTTTCACCAAGACAACGCACCGTCTCGCAGGTCAGCGGTTGCAGTGGTGAAAATCCAAGAATGATGGTTCGAATTGCTTGACAATCCGCCTTATTCACCAAATCTAGCCCCAATCGACTTCTTTTTGTTCCCTCATCTGAAAATTGCTCTCGGAGGATTTAGATTTTCGCCAAATGAAGGGCAATCACCTTCGTGAACAATTATTTTGCAGAGAAAAACGCCGAGTACTATTTGGATGGGCTACAGAGATGAGAGTGCGCGATTCGGTAGCAAAGATGGTAGCATGCCTGCCTCACTTTCAAGAGGTCCCAAGTTCGAATCTCGGTCAGGGTGAGTTACCTGGATAAGGTTTTTTCAAGGGTTTTCCCTTATCCTTACAGACGAATGCCGGGTATCTCTAAGCTCCATGGACCCCGGACATATTTGGGCATCATTTCACCCATTTCATTCCCTTTCCGGTATGACTTAACGTTGGAGGACGTAAAATTAATATAAAAAAGGAGAGAGACGAGAGAATCGCTGGGAGAGGTGTGTAAAGTTACAAGGAGACTATGTTGACAAAAAAAAGTTCTCAAAGAATTTATGTATCTTTATTAGGTCGGAAACTTTACAGACCACCCTCGTATATGTAAAAGCTGTGTTGTACTCACCACCAGAATAGAAACCAGGACCAATATCACTGTTGAAGAAAGACCGCGTATGAAGCCTATATGCTTCGTGTAGCTACTGGGTACTAATTAAGGCAATATTGACATATAAGCTTACATAAATGCTCTATCATAACCTTGAGGGCTTTGGTGTTAATTAGTGTTGTATTATGTAGTAAATTTTATTATCTTGATCTTCGTAATAGTACATCTAGCGTCACCTATTCAGCTTATATATAAACTGTATGCGTCCTTCTTTTGTTTAATTTTCTTTATGGCATTCTTGTTCCGTTGTTATAGCGTCTCTGGCCTGTGTTAATGTAAAATCTAAAATAAACCTAAGTAAAACCACTAATGGCCTAGTTTATTAAAATATCCACCACTTCAACAAGTATTTTACATTTTTTCCACTCCTTATTGGTAATTTTTATAATTTCAGAAGTTGCCAGTACTGCCTAGCTAATTTCCTGTCCTTTCGCTGTCTTTGGAGTGTCAATGTTGGCAATACATGGAAGCTAAGAATACTCCCATGACGGATCGGTTGTGATACCTAGTTGAAAACCGCAGCATTGCATGTTATAATTGCATATAACTGTGTTAAATGCATTTCAGTATTTTAAATGTGTAATGCTGAGTATTAAATTACGTTAAAAATACCTATTTACTATAGTACAGTGAAAGCATGTATAAAATATGTACTTGCTATGAAATCGCATATATATTTTGGTTCGTTTGAAGTAATTTAATGCTAGTAAAGGGAAATATACTTCAGTAAAATCGATTGCAATAAGATACATCCCATTGTCCAATGCAGAAAGTAAAGCAGTATATCAGGTAGGAAGTACATTAAATGCACGATCAAAACTTACATTTTTTTCCCACATGTAATGTATACGTGTGTATATGACCAGGATTTTCTATAAACAGAAGATCTTTTTAAAAAGATACGTACTTTTAGAAATTTTGTAAAAAAGATTGTTCTATAATTTTCAAAGCACGACAGATTAATATGTAATATGTTAACTTGTTGCTGACTTTCAAAATGCGTTAACGACCTCACATCTAACTGTTAGCTTTTATCATACTTTGGTTAATGACTGTAGCTTCAGTCGGCGTTTGCGTCATTGCAATCAATATCATTTTTAGAAATTTAGTGTTATATTTCCTTAAGATTTTTGGACAAATATGTAGAAGGAGTTTTAAAATACATTATTACTTATACAGGGAATGATTTACCTTACCTGTATTTCCCAAATCAGTTAATTAACTATGTTCTTCTGCAGAGGATCCAAAAGTGACCGGTTTGTTTTGCATATCGATGTAAACAGATGAAGGTCCAATGAAAACTAAAACAGCAACGAAATGTCAAGAAACCTAACTTCTGGCTAGTAACACGCGCCCCCTTTATTTCTTTATTTTATATTAATGGGTCCGATCTGTAAAAACTGGATATCGCTTCTATCCGGAATTTGGAAAATGTAAGGAACTGAATTGACTTATGCGTTTATGAACTTTAATAATACTGAGGTCTTAAAAAATACAAATAAATGGAATAATAGGGAATAAATCCACACATTTATTGCACAGGTTTTCTTCTCATTAGAAAGCTATAGGTTGCAGGCACCAAGAAAAATGTAGTACTTAAATATATAAGCACCATTCACAAAAATAAAGTATCAGTGCTCAAAGTTGTTTGTCATAATTTGAAAATATTTCATATAGAATAAACAATATTTTAAACAAGGCAGAGTAGAGTAAAATAAAATATATAACGTGTTGATTATAATAAAATTAGATATAAAAGAAAATGAAGACGTGAAAAATTATAGGGAGACCTGAAACCAGAAAATCCCGAATGAAACCTCAAAAGTTTTGTTTGTTACTATTTACTACTTTTAAGTTATTTTAACCTGGCAGCTCACGTCGGGAGCTAAATGGATGAAATAATGCTCAAATAAGTCTGGCAGAGCGAAATGAGAGCTTCAGAATATGTGGAAGTCTATACAAAACTGGATAAACAAATTCTTCATTTTCTCTACTCTCATACAAGCTATTCTTTCAAAGTTGTTTTCTTCTACATTATGATAATCAGGACAAACATTTGCTGAAATTATGTTACTGTTAATTTTGAGGTAGGTGGAAGGGAAGTGCTTATTTACTCCTAGGTCGTTGGCTCAAACCTAGCCCGGACTTATGTGTTTTTAAGTTTCAGACCCAGCTCATATTTATTGACATTAAAAGAACGCCAGGGGATGAAATTCTGGTTAATGTACGCTGCTAATATGAACTCGCAATTGGCAGTGTTTTAATATACGAAACATTTAATTCAGGTTGGCTTTAAGTGATAGTCAAGTCGTTTAAGAGCTGGTGGATATGTGATGCTTTGTATTTCGTTCTGTTTATACAGCCAAGATATAAAATTACGAATGACTTATTCCTATTTCAGGAAACTATATTAAAAATCGAGACAAATAACAACGAATCTCTGGTAAATGATTCACGCTACAGAAATGTACTTTCTTTGTCTCAAAATAATAGTCGCATCTCATCCACGACATTTTATTATCAACTAGGATGTAACAGTAATTCAAGGACTGATCAGGTACGTTTAGTGTGAGACGGTGCATATAAACCAAATTAGTAATCTAGGACACAAATCTAACACTGAACCTAACAGGAGAACAGAAACGTTTGCAATTTTGTTCATCAGTGCTGGATCCAGCAAATTCGATACTGCAGAAATATTTCAGGACATATTTGATCGGATTCATATTTATTAAAAATGTTTTTATTTTGTTGTATTATGTAATTAATATTCCATACTTACAATTATTGTTGCTATGCATCATAAGTTGACATTCCCGCCTGCATTCTAGTTGCTATTACAACTATCAGTACTTTAAAAATGACTAAAAGCGGTAAGTAGTGTAGTAAGTAAAAACATTTATTTTGAAATATTGATTGTGATATTACAATTTATAGAGTTATTGAATTCAATTGCACCATCTCCACTCCTGCTCTTGTTTAATATATTTCTCCAAAAGAGGACGGTCCTGCTGTCTCTTCACCATTGTGTACATCGTCTATAACTTATCCATAATCAGAATTAAATCCTCAATTAAATTCATTTTACACTTTTAGCAAATACAATATGGCGAGTTGACCAACAAAATAGCAACACACATAGGCGATGTAAGTTTTAAAATCTAATATTGGTCTTCAATTTTATTTATTAATATTTCAGCTAATATCTTAATTACTAAAATTCAGATAGATATAAACACACAAAATTAGTATAAAACACATGTAGTAAGCACATAACGGAATATCGGAAATTGAAGAATCTCGGCGCAAGAGCCTCCTTTTTATTTCTTTATATATATTACTCTTCCTCGTTCCACATAAAGTGCTTACCACATTCGTATCACAATATTATGATATGACTGTAGAAAAAGGAAAATGTTGCCTAACTGCAATAGAACTCAATGTATATCGAACCTGTCAGAATAAACGCTCCAATACGAAGGTGATGATTCTAGCAGCAGTGACACGTCCCTATCTCGATGCAATGCATAACCAGTACTTTGATGGAAGAATTGAGTCATTCCGTTCATCGATTAGGAACCAGTAAAACGCAGTAGCAGAAATAGGCCTAATGGGACAGTGATTAGGAAACCTGTCCAATCTGTTACTAGCATGAGTACAGAAAAATGCTCAACGAAAACTTTCTTCCTGCTGTCAAATCAAAATCGTCGCCTGCACAGCATCAAAACCCATCTACATACAACAGGATAATACAAAACACACATTGATCCTTTTGTTCCTAGGTTCAAAGTTGCCTCGTCTAATACTGGTGTAATAGTACAATTGGTCGCCAACAGCCCGGATATGAATGTCCTTGATTTCGGCTTCTTCCATGCCAATCAGCATCTCCAATATCAAGAGGCAACATCCACAGTAGATCAACTTGTTACTTCGGTTCAAAAAGCCATCAACGACCTTCCTTCTGAGACAATGAACTATGTTTTCCTGAACCTGCAACAAATGACGGTTGAATGCAACAACGTTCATGGAAAGAACTGTTATAAACTGCTTCGTATGGAGAAGAAAAAAATGCAACTTTAGGGGTGTTTACCTCTAGTTCTACAGTGTGATTCCGGAATTGCCATATCAGCTTGTGGTGCCTTACGAAGTGTTGAGTGACTAAGTGCAATTGTGATTACTGTAAATAGAATCGGCTTGTGATTTATCAGAGTTATAAGTATATTCCTTTCTGTATTGTTTATTGTCAGTAAAGTACTTGCTAATGAATTGCGACTATTATTTTGGGACAGATGTTGTATTTAATATAAATGCGTCCTTCAGTAAGACTTAGATGTGTAATAATATTTAAGATCTCTTAGATTAGGTAGAAAATGAAGCTAGCTGCAGTGAAGCAATAAATATTTCACAAATAAGAATATTTGCCACTTAGGCTTCACTTATCTTAACAAATTGGTGTTGATACTTCTTTTCAAATGGATATCGATTTCGCAAACAAATCGTGATCCAATTGACAACGGAGTTTATCTGTGGACTGAGGACGCAAACGATTTGTTTGCGAAATCGATATTCATTTGAAAAGAAGTATCAACACCAATTTGTTAAGATCAGTGAGGCCTAAGTGGCAAATATTTTTATTTGTGTAATATCTCTTAGAGTTTACTAGTTGTGCAAAAGCTCATCCCAGCTGAAGA
This sequence comes from Mantis religiosa, assembly GCA_030765055.1. NCBI lineage: Eukaryota > Metazoa > Arthropoda > Insecta > Mantodea > Mantidae > Mantis > Mantis religiosa. Next base: position 159,299,410 of record CM060949.1, read on the forward strand.
GGACCTCAGAGGCTATTCCAGAAAATTTAAGATACACATTTTATTTCATATGGAAATACCTTACACATATAGTACTTTTATCAAAATTTATAAAACATTTTGGGAAAATCGACATTTCTTAAAGTGTAACATGAAAAGGATATTTGGGTTTTAGAATGTTTCATTAATGTTCAAGTACAACCGGCTTTCCGCCCTCCTCCTGGTCAGTTCTTGACTTTAAGACCACTTCTCATCCGGAGGATTGGGAAATACAGAGAGAACATTCACTGCCCTCCGACATTTACAACCATACCACCTCGATAGCGTAGAGCTTGGCGTGTCCGCCTCACGTTCAAGTGATGCCAAGTACAAATCTTGGTCAGGGTCACTTATCTGGATAAAGTATTTCTGTCGCTTTTCCTTATCCTAAAAGATGAAAGTCTAGTAACTCTAAACTCTATGTACCCTGGACTCATTTGAACATAATTTCATTCATCGTCCAATATGGCAACGTTGGCGGTATTCCCTTATCCTGAAAGATGAATGTCAGATAACTTTAAGCTCTATGGACCCTGGACGCATTTCAGCATCGTTTCATTCATCGTTCGATATGACTGAGCGTTGGAAGTTGTAAATTACAAATTTAATGAATAAAAACTTTTAGAGCCACGAAACACTCTATCAGGGTGAAGAGTGACCGCTGGATTATCTACGATGGAGCTATTTCTTCCATTGCTTTTACCGAGTGATATGAAGCTGAAACAAAAACAACCTTCTGCAAGAATAGTTTTCGGAAGCGTTGGTAGACAAGCTTTTGAAAGCAGTTCTGAAGGAAAATTCCAATACATTTTAATAAACATAAAATACTGTTGAGAAACAATGGCATGTGACGTGTATATCACTTGTGCGTGGTCTCTTTGTCTCGTTTCTTTGTGCCGCCAGGGAATGGAAGAGAACCCCGGACCCCATAACACATTATACACAGTCTGCTAAATTCTAAAGCCTTATTGGCTGTTGCCCTTCACAGTTGCATAATTACCATTCATTGGCCCAGAGAAAACACGAAGAACCTTTGAGTTTTGTGCCATGCGCTTCCCGAGGTATTCACCGAGTTGTTTCAAAGCCTCTCTTTTTTGCACTCACCCCTCTCTTTTCTTTCCATATTCCTTTGTTACTTGCTTTTAATTCATGAAAGAGGAGATGCACATTGTTCTGCGTAGGCGTGATGTAAAACCACGCACGCACGCCTGGGGGGAAGCTCAGCCATATTAGGGTTACACCTGTCGCCAGGACCGAGGGATTATAAACAGTTTAAAGATCGAAATGGGTGGTAGGCATAATTCCAAACCTCAAGCATTTACGTACCTGCGGCAAGTTAGCGAACTGCTGAATTCCAACAAAAAATGTTCTGTAATATATGTTTCTTTTATGTTTTTAATTTAGGTTCTCCAACGTTAAGTGATATCGGACGATGAATGAAACGATTTTCAAATGAGTACAGTGTCCATAGAGCTTAGAGTTTCCATGCATTTACCTTTCAGTATAAGGGGAAATCTGAAAGAAAGGAAAAAATCTTGCTTAGATAATTCACCCTGACTGATATTTCAACTCGGGACGTGAGGCAAACACGAGTTGCATGTGTTTGTGTGTGTGCGTGTGTGTGTGTGTGTGTGTGTGTGTGTGTGTGTGTGTGTGTGTGGTGGGGGTTCTGTGTTAACAGAAAAGCTTGATAAGTTAACGTCATTAAATATAGAACGAGCTATTTAAATCTAAACTAGTCGAAGAATCGGATACCTTAAGAAAATACCATCACTCCATTTACATATAACATTTATGAAAATTTTGATTTTAGCAGAAAAGTTTTTAATGATTTTATTGAAATACCAAATGTTTAAAGTATTTTCATGACAAAATAAATGTAAATATAGAATTATCTGGAAATATAATCTTTTTTCAGAGCGTTTTTTGCATAACTGGTATACCGCAAGAGGTAGCAAAATCTTACTGCACAAAAGGTGCAGATCCTTTCGAAACCCACAATTTATATAAAATACATTTTTTGTCAACACTACAGTTTGGGAGATAAAGCTTGTCATTTGTCTCAATTTTCACAATACTCAGACTTGTCTCAAATGGGAAGACACCGTTCATTATTTTATATCTTAGCCATACAGAGTGAACGGAGTTTCAGGTCCATCATACACTCAGTCGTTAAAATAAAAACTATTTTGAGATTAAAAGATGTGCATCCATCCACGAGTATTAGGGGTCCGCAGCGTTCGCTGTATATTAGCTGAAGGGATCGGGGCCCTTTCTCTATGGATACAAATAATAAATAAGTAAATGAATAAATATATATAAACAAATAAATAAGTAAATCAGTAGATAAACAATAAACACAAATACACATGTTTCTCCACTATAATTTCACATTATCTCTCATCTGGTGGTTTCTTTCAGGGTAGAAGTGTCTACGGCTGTCTCGGCGTTGCATGGCAGGATGGAGTGCTCTTGTTATAACTTTCTGCCCCGGTACGACGGTCTCCATTCTCGGAGCTTGGTCTGGTGGGGCCCTTTCCGGTCGTTTGAGCTGCCGGTTGTTTTGGCTTGCAGGAAAGTGTTCAACTGGTAAATTGTAGGTGCGCTGTCCTCTGCACTGTGGTGACTACTTCTCGTAGGGGAGGGGATCCGTCCCCTACAGCTGCCGTGGTGCGGTCGCAGCGGACCCTTAGCACTCGTGGTACCTCTGACGTTACTAGAGGAACCTCGGGTCGAACATTCGAGCCCCTCCCTTTCGGAGTTGTTCGGATTGGGTTGGACTCGAGAGGGCAGTGGTTCCCGATACCCGTGGGTAATCGGGTACGTCTCCGGACAGGGTTGAGGGAAGCCATTAATATTCCCGGGTACTAGCCAGCATAGCTAGTAGAAGGTGTGCTAGATCGCCAGGCGGCCCCACCGAGGTCATATCGGTAGCCTTCCCATTTTGGTGTTGGCACGCGTAAGCGGCGTATCCACTTCCATCCCGTCTTATGTCCTTAGACCAGATGGGGGGGGGGGGCTTGTTAGCAGCCCAGGTCTTGCCCTATGGAAAGTCCCACGGAGGACGCCGTGCGCCCTTTGGGACAACTTGGTAACTCCCTGGTGGAAGAGGCCCGGGGCTTGGTCCTACGGGTCCAGGACTAAAGGGAGTAGAACCTCTGGACTCAACTGTCGTGACTATTTGGGCGGCCGTCCTCTGTCTCCTCTTGCCTCATCCTTCCTCTCGGGGATACCCCGATTGGTCATACGTACAATAGATCCAGCCTGGTCGCAGTGTCGAATCCGATCCGTACTAATCCTGAACAGTATCTTGAAGGCAGTGAAAAATAAAAAAAGAAGACCGGAGGCGATATTAAATGGAGAACATAAATCGATACTCAGAGATTTTAGTTACTTGGAGAAGTTATTCTTATGTACACACTACAGTGTAAGTTGTTATTGATGTCAAGGAGCTAAAACGGTAACAATCCAATCTAAACATTATCCTGGATACTTGCAAGATACCAATTTCGTTTGCTGTAGACTAATATACAAAGATATTTTCTTCTAAGAAATACTATTGGGAAAACGTCCCTTGCTTACTACAACCATTTATTGGGTAAATAATATTACCTTATTAACAAGACTTCGAGAAAGGAGCTTTTTATTTACAGAATAGAAGAAAATGATGAGGTGGAGAAGGTCGTTTGAGTGCGAAATTAAAGCTTGCTTTAATACGTACAGGTATAGTTTTCATCCATTCTAATTAAGTCATTGTGAATATACGAATAAAAGGTCACAAACGTCAGCCATATGTGATAGCTGGCGGCCTTGAATCTTTGTTTCCCAGGTGAAGATGAAGATCGATGCAGGGAACATGTTGCAGGAGCGTCATCTAGCGGCGCTTTTTGAAGTAAGTACTACATTATCGTATTGTTGGCAAAGGGGAAGACGGCTTCGAACCAAGTACCTCCCTCCCCTTGAGTGAAGACAATGTGCAGTCTCCAAGGAGGGCTAATCTTTTTTAACCTCTTAATACCGCGTGTAGATTTTGCTTCAAACTTTTACACAAAACTTCATGAGTTTTTTTCTCTGCTCTTGCACAAACCATACAAAAACTTATTCCTCTATCTACCTCATGCTAACCAAAAGAAACGTTCACTTATTGCTAATTTTCTTATAGGTACAAGGGAATACGAGATACAATGCATTTTAGGTAGATAAAATATTTTAAACAAGATAGCAATGTGATGTCTTTGAAATTATCTTCTCTTGTTGTTTTTATGGTTTACGTCCTCCAACGTTAAGTAATACTAGACGATGAATGAACCGGATGAAGCTTCTGTTCAATTTTTAAGCATGGATCTTTAAGACAAGTAAAAGTATTGGAAAAATAACAAGAAATACCTTACAAATGCTTTTCTGCACAAAAAAAATATATAGTATAAAATATTCTTTTAAGAGACCTACATGTTTTCTACAGTAAGATTGTGTTTATATCTTACAATTTACTTCTTAATGAAAAGTCATCCAGAATAAAAAGATTTTCATTTTTTTTAGTTTAGGTCCTCCAACTTTAAATCATATCAGACGAAGATTCAAACGTTCAAATAAATCCAGATTACATAGATCTTAGAGTTACCAGACATTCATCTTTCAGGATATGGGAAAACCTCCAACGTTAAGTCATATCGGATGATGAATGAAATTATGTCCATATGAGTTCAGATTACATGGAGCTTAGAGTTACCGGAAAATTCATCTTTCAGGATTAGGGAAGACGTCCAAAGTTAAGTTATACGGGACGATGAATGAAATTATGTCCAAATGAGTTCAGATTACATAGAGCTTAGTGTTAGCAGACAGTCATCTTTCCGGATAAGGGAAATACCTCCAAACGTTAAGTCATATCGGACGATGAGTAAATTGATGTTAAAATGTGTTCAGGTTACATAGAGCTTAGAGTTACTAGACATTCATCTCTCAGTTTAAGGGGAACAGGCCTGGAGAAAACCTTATACATTGAAGTCACCCAGACAGGTATTTGGACTTGGGACGTCTTGAATGTGAAGCAGACATTCTGCCACCTACAAGGTCTTTAAAGATTTAGTCCCTATACAATGCCTTATTAATTTCTTGCTTTATACACGCCCATGCGATAAGAAAGAAATGAATGATGTATTCCAATTAGTAAAAAGTATAGGAAAAATCAGAGAAGTAATAAGAAATATATAGAATACGTTTCACTCCACACAAATGTACATATTTTCCATAAATAAAACGTGCATTTTAACGAGATCAACATTTTTTTATAGTTATCCTTTGTATATCTCTAACTGTTTACCGGTTATGCAAAGTCATCCACTCGTCCAATATGGCTTAACGTTGGAGGACGTAAATTACACAAAAAGGTCATCCAGAATGCAGAGGACTCCTAGGACATTCCCAGAAAATTCATGGTTTATATGCTAGTGAGGCAGACTAAAACATAAGAATTCCACTACAAATATCTTAAACTTACGCTATTTTAATCAAAATTGACAGAACTACTTTTGATAAAACTAAAATTATAAAAGATATATTCGTCGTAGAGCATAGTTTGCTATGAAAATCTTAGTGTTAGATATTTGGAATTTGTTAAATATAAGTACAAACTTTCGATTCCGTTCAGAGACACTCACATACACACATTTTTCTAAAACTGCGTTTTTTATTCCGGAGAGTTCAAAATTAATATTTGTAATCATATCTCGGATTCGAATTCTCGGATGGAATGGAATTTCATTCTGTTACCTATGTACTATTAGAAAGAGTAATGAAATGTTAAAAAAATACTAAGGAATAGTTATTTGTTCCTTTTTTTACAAAAATAATGATTAAAGGGATGTTGAAAAATGAGCGCTGTAATTTTAAATTCCAGCTACTTGCGGGGCTGTTAGTAAATGATAGCATGTCAAAAAGGGACGGTGAGGTATTTCAGGCAAACAGCCAAGGAGACGGACGGACCGACGGAATACTAGATTATATGTTCTAAAGTGAATCTGCTGAAGAACTGACATTTAATGAGAACAAAAAGGAGGCACTGCTAGCTACCTCTATTCAGTTGCACGTTACAAGGTATTTGTCAGTGTCTGCTCACTGAAATGCCTGCATTTAATTTTACCACGTACCGGGGAGAACAGAGGAAAGGAAACGTCCTACCAACCCTCTAGATTACCAGGAAACTTTCATTAAATATTTATTCACTGGACACAAGTGGACAAAAAGGAACTCTTAATTAAACTACATTTTGTTTGAAACCATTAAACGATATAGAACATTGATTAAGCACGCGTTGTTGCGTGCAAAGGTTATAGCAGCGAATATTTTCCAATTAATTAAATCCAAAAATACCTACTGAGTACAAAAAGCGATATGTAATAAAACAGAGATGGTTTATCCTCACAATAACAAATTAGTTAGAACCTTGTTTGCGAGACTTCTTCTGTTCCACGATGAAAGTTGCAGATACTGGAATTTTCCGACCTTTTTCAAAACGTGGTTGAACTGCTGAAGGGTGAACTAGATGTCTGCGCTCTCCAGTAAAATACAATACTTCGTTCAATGTTGGCCCAAAATATATAGTAATGCAATTAAACCTAGAAATAAATACGCATTAAATGAAACACACACAACATATACGAGAGTCCTTCAATAAGTCTGATGAAACTCCAAAAATAACTTTCTTTTTTTCTTGAACAACGCACCTTATTTCAACAATCTTCAATGTTGGCTATACACTTGGTCCAGAGGTGTTCCAGCTTTTACATCACAGCGGAAAAATAGGTTCTGTCAAGGTCTGCAAAATAAACATTGACGGTGACCATCACTTCACCATTTGATGAAAATTTCTTACTACCAAGCCAAATTTTCTAGTTTGGGAAATGCAAGAAGTCCTTACGGCTAATACTGGTGGATAAGGAACCAATTCAAAGTCCAACTCATGCTCTTCCGCCATTGCGATTGCTGATGTGTGACATGGTACATTATCCTGGTGAATGAAAACTTTTTGCGTTTCTATAGCGGTCTCTTTTCAGTCAACTCATGTTGCAAATTATCCAAGAATGAAGCATAATTGCCTCCAGTTATGGATCCACCTTTATCCAAGTAGTCTGAGGACTACTCCTCATAGAATTCCAAAAGCAGTTGCCATCAAATTACCAGCTGATAAAATCGTCTTTGCCTTCTTTGGTGCTTTTTCATTGTTTTGACTGTTGATTTTACTCTCGTGTGCAATGAGGAACCAGGTTTCATCCATGGTCACAAATCGGCGCAAAAGATCTTGTGGATTACCATTGAACATCACCAGACACTGGTACAAGTGTTGTTCCGCATGCGCTTTCGGTAGACTGTGAGCAATCGTGGCACCATCTTGCCACTTTCTCATGCAGGATATAGCGCACTCGCTCAGTTCAGACACTTACAGCCTCAACAATCTTACGAATTTTGATTTAGCGGTCTTGAACCTTTTCAATGATCGTGAACCTTTTCAATGATGTCCTTTGTGGTGACCTAAATTGGGCGATTAGAACGTGATTCATCTTCGGTGCTTCTACGACCATGTTTAAACTCATCCATCCAAAAGTAAACTACCTTCAGTGTTGATATTGTGTCCACGTGAACTTCATACAATTCAGTTTTGACTTGTGAGGCAGTCCAGCCCTTCAAATGAAAATATTTAGTAAAAGCGCGAAACTCTATTTTTCCACTTTCAATCGCAGACCAGTTCAGATGGTTGTGAACATTGTAGTATATCCTAATCTTTTGTACAATCTTTTGAATAAACAAGCTTATCACCCACAATGTTGCAACAAAATATTTGCACCCCTTCATAGAAATTTCACACACTTTCAAACGACCCTACACAGCCCAGGATATATACAATAATGACTTCCTATTTGAGATATAGTTAAGGATTTAAAATTCAGAACAATATCAAGGGATATCTTGAAAATATTAACATACCCGCCAAAAAGAAGAAGAACGAAACAACAGCATTTAAAATTCTAAGCTTTAAAGAAATCTAGTTTTTATGTACTAGGATCTCATGCAGTATTTTTTAAATGTTTATCAGTTATGTATAGGTCACTGTAATGAAGAGTGGCTGAATTGATTCGGCACTGGAAGCCTTTGGTTTCAAACCCCAACCATACCAATAGTTTTTAGGTGATCTGAAAAGCCACAGCCCATGTTAGTACGATAGATACATTCCTGTGCAGTGAAAATCCTTCTCACCGGCCCAATGATATTATTCCACCGATTGACAACTTCCTAATTAATTCATTAATTAATCAATCATTTAATTAGGAATTCAGGCACCATTCCCAGCTTCTGACCATTTGAGCCACCTACACCGACCGGAAAATTCGAGATCTACGTTTAATTTGCCATGGAAATATCTTGTTATGAGCGCAAACAGGAAAGTTTTCTGACCAATGCCTAGTTGAAGATGACATAGAGGGAAGCAACGGTAAAGTTATGCGGGTCATGTAAACGGAACGGCCAGCCGTGTAGTAGCTAAGGTGAGTAAACACACGGAGAAGCCTATCGGTCCATTCATTCAGAAAGATGAAGTTATTGGAGCAGTGGCGTGCAAACGTGTACCGCATACATAGCTATACAGGGGTGAACCTGTCCTGTTATCCAGCGGGCGTTCCCTAGATGTCACATTTAGACGGCCTACAACACACAGCTGAACACAGGTGAACACTGCAACTATGTAAAGTATGCTGTCAGAATAAGCTTGCATGTAAACTTTAAATAGATATATTTTTGAACGATTTGATTTTCTTAAAAATCTTAGGATTCTGGTAAATATGCCATTTGTTTTGCATATTTTCATGAAAAATGAAACGTACGAGGGGGGACCCAAAAGAAACCGGATTGTTGTCATAAAAACTTTATTGATGAACCTTTTAACAAAATTACTTCAGTCACCTTCAAAATACTCTCCATTACATGTAATTCTCTTGTCAAGTCTCTTTTCCCACTATTGTAAGCATGTCTGGAACTTTTCATGTTTGATATTGTGCAGTGCCCTTTGCGAAGCTGTTTTTACCACCTCCACATCGTCATAACGCTCCTTTTTTAGCGTTTTTTTTTCATTCGTGGAAATAGGAAAAAGTCGCACGGGGCTAGGTCCGGCGAATACGGAGCGTGGGGAACGACAGACCACCTCTGAGATGCCAAACAGTGGGTCACTCGTAGGGCCATGTGTGCTGGAGCGTTGCCGTGATGCAGAAACCAGTCACCTGATCGCCAAAGTTCCGGGCGTTTCCTCCTCATGTCCTCTCGCAGACGCCTTAAAACATCCAAGTAAAAGTGCTGGTTAACAGTCTGGCCAGGGGGTACTAATTCCCGATGAACAATTCCACGAACATAAAAAAAACAATGATCATCGTCATCACATTTGACCTCACCAGCCTTGCTCTTTTGGTCTGGGAGAGTTCGGAGTCCTCCACTGACTTGACGCTGGCTTGGTTTCTGGGTCATACCCGTAACACCAACTCTCATCCCCTGTAATGACTTTGTTCAAGAAGTTTGGATCACGTGCAATCTCTGTTTTCAAGTCCTGACACACATTCATGCGGATGGTTTTGTGTGGACACATTTAGCAGCAACAATTCTCATGTGCAAATCATCCCTCAAAATCCTCTATCACGAGCTCCAACTGATTTCTGTCGCTGCTGAAATTTGGTCGATCGTTTGGCGATGATCCTCGTTGATCTTTTGGTGGACCATTTTAAAATTCTCCTCATTTCGCGATGTTGAAAGGCGTCCAGAACGAGGTTGGTCTTCAACACACATCTCACCACGTTTAAAGCACCCAAACCACTCGAAAACCTGTGTGCGGCTCATAGCTTCCTCCTGGAAAGCTTCCTGAAACATTTGGTGTGTCACCGTTGTAGTTTTATTAGGCAGGAAACAAAATTTCACACACACTCTTTGTTCGTTTAAAGTTGCCATAATGACTTCGCAGAGATAACCCGTCAACAATCAGAGAAGCACAATCCCACACTTGCACGTTCAGCTCTACACTGACGCCGTCTGCACAGCTGTTTCATGAAGGTTTCTACTAACACCATTTAGCGTGAGAACTCTGCACGACGTCTACGAGTGGCAGCGCCCTCGGAGTCCGGTTTCTTTTGGGTCCCCCCTCGTATATCTTAAATGTCTTACTATTCTTTATCTGTATTTTATTGATTTACGTCCTCCAAAGTTATCATATCGGACAATGAATGAAATGATGTTCAAATGCGTAAAGGATACATGGAGCATAGAGCTACCAGACACTAATACTTCAGAGTAAGGGAAAACCTCCACCGTTAAGTCATATCGACGATGAATGAAATGATATCCAAATGAGACCAGGGTCTGCATAGCTCCTATTTACCATACACTCATCTTTCAGGATATGGGAAACGCCCGAAAAAAGCCTTATTCAATTTCGAGAAAGCTTAAACGTGTTGAGAAAAATTAAGGTTAAGGTTGTTAAAAGAGGTGGGAGTAAAATAGGGGAAATTTGGACAATATACCATATATTAAAATACTTACATATCAAATAAAATGTATTTGTTGATATTTATAATAACTAATATGTGAAGTCCTCTTTATTATAAGGGAACTAATTTTAGGTTGAATAGCGGCAAATCTTAAGCAATTAGACGAAAATGTACTGCAGGGACAATACGGGATTTTAAAGGAGAATGTTTACTTTAAATGTCATATTTGACCTGTTCTAGATATTCGTCCGTTACTTACGTATATCTAACGAACGATTTTGGATGTGGACGATACTTATTAGGTATTGAAAGTTTTGAACTATGTTACTACCTATTTATTTCATCCACATGATGGCATACCTTTTCCCCATTCCATTTGTCCAATTTGCTCTAATTATTGGTGGCACAACAATTCATCTTTCATTTTAAAGGTTACATTTTTGAAAGCAATCCATTGTTTGACATCTGTCTATATTAATTCTATAGGATTCAGATCCGGGTGTTACGGAGGAAGCCTTAAGTTTGCATGGTTATATTCTGACAATATTTAGCCAATCAAAAAGTTCTCCTGGGTAGGCTTGTTGACTAGAATTAAATAATACAATTTTGTTTAGGTGCTACTTTTATGAAATGGGATATTGTGATTTTGTAACCATGAGAGCATAATATATCTTGTTAAAGAGCTTGACGTTGGAGCATTATTGCTGTCTGCCCAACACAAGAAGACAAGCCAGAGGAATGTGTAACGTTATCACTTTTACTGTGTTTATGTTCGCCTTTGGAATATGATAAGGATGCTAGCCTCATCTAAAATATGAGTGTTCTCTTATAAGTCAGCGATGTATAATACCTATGACTGCAGCTACTGAAACGAACGTCAGATCTGGCAGCATGGGTAACTCACATGCACTCTCACATACACATGTCGTAGTAAATAGGTCCATTGACAAAACAGATAAACAGTTCAAGCTCCTCTCCCTCTTCATGCCGTGCTTGCCTTCTTGTGCTGGGCAGACAGTACTTGTGTATTATTGTAAGAAGCATTGTCTATTTTTAGCATAGAGATAAAGATTAAATAACTAATTAATATTTTGGTTAATCACTTAATATAATTTTCATCACTGATTTCTTTGTGAACAGATAATATGCGCATGACTCTCACTGTACATGGTGTTCATTTTTATCTATAATTTTACCGCGCAAAATTTGACTAGATCATCGCTGATGGAGCGAGGTTATATACAGTTCCCTCAGCGGCTTGCGATCATATTAGATGTGTTGACAGCAGCTATGAGGCCTTTCTCTACCCGTAGGTAAGTATGCTATTTGAGAGGTGCGTAATATGAATATGCGTAATTTCGCCTGCTGCGTAGATACGATAACTGTATATAAAAGCTATATACTGCGATGAAGTACACTACAAAGCTAATTATGCAGCCATAAAAGTAGACTATGAAGAATATACGAAAATATAAGTCAATGAACACTTATTTCACAATGAACATCTGTTTTTCTGCTATAGTAAGCATATATACATATTGTAAACCTGTCACATAAAATAGAAATATTTCAATTTGATCTAAATTCTTTTCTGTCACCCACAGTTTCCTCACAATGTAACTTAATTACAAACCAGAAAATTAGCAGAACATGTTCTAAGAATGAAAATAAATTAGTGTTAGGATATCTACAAAGCTTTTATCCAAGTCTAAACAAGAAAATATCTGTAGTACATAGTCCTATGCGTCCATTTTCTTATATTTCATTTCTCTCTTCCCCTTAAACACTGTCTATATTGCGAGAATGCATGCTTGAGGCCTTTCTGTCATAACATTGTTAATTGTTTCTAAACTGGGCGACCAGTCACTTTATAGCGTCCAGTGTATTTCTTTTTACGACTTATTATTTACTTACTATTCATACCTACTCCTACACACGGCTAGTGTGAAAGAACAATTTCCATTAATTGTACCTAATAGTGGTCCGAACTATAAAGCCCGCGCATTAAAGTACTTAAATCACAGAAAGTCGCCATTAAGGTAGCTATCTCATGTGTTTATGAGAACTCCTAGTGGTTTACCGGGAAAAACACGAGTCAGTTGGAGAATTTAATGTCATGTTGTCACGTTGGCCATAGTAGCTGAAATGGATAGAGCGGCTGGACAGAAACCAGAAGATCCGTGGTTCAAATCCCGGCTATGGCATTGTATTTTTCAGTCTGGCTCTACACTTGCATAGTGCGTCCTACACACGGCTAGTGTGAAAGAACAATTAATTTCCAAAAGTATGTCAATTTGACGGTACCTGAACACTTTTGACAATATTACGCTCCGAGGGACTTGTCTGAATGCCGCATAGCCATTTTTTTTTTTTTTTTTTTTTTTTTTGTAATTTACGTCCTCCAACATTTAGTCATATCGGACGTTGAATGAAATTGGTGAAATGATGCTCAGTGCGTCCGGGGTCCGTGGAGCTTAGAATTACTCCACATTTGTTTTTCAGGATAAGGGAAAACCCCGGAAAAACCTTATCCAGGTAACTTACCCTGACCGGTATTCGAACTCGGGACCTCTTGGTATCCAGGGGAAGGTGGTTGCATTAGTCAGCAGAGCAACCACATTGAGAGCGCTGTAATTTTCTTACTATTCCGCAAAAATTACCGGCACTTCTCCGTAGTGGATACTATGATTTCAAGATAGACTCACGAGTCAGATATGACGTCATTCTTGCTCAATTGGAGGGTGGGAAATAACGAATAAAATAAACACCGTTTACTTTACAGTGAACTGTGCTGGGGGCGGCATATTGCATCAAGAAGGAGAATAAGTTCGCTAAGTATAGGAATTAGAAAATGACAGGAGAGAAAGAAGGTTAGACCTGGGCTCGCTTACTGTTGTGTGGGTGAATGTCAATGTTCTAGTACAATGTCGCGATTTATAACTGTCCCTCTTTTGAAAATATCACTATTGCTTACATTTCCTGTATCACTCGAAATGTGAAACGAGATTGTTTCTCCAACCTTAATGTAGTTAATGTAGTTTCTCCAATCTTAATTAATATAAAGTTGATATAAGGATATCAGTTACTTTGATACATCCCCGCTGGGCTACAGTAGAGCACAAGAAGAAGAAGAACAATAACTTTCCCTTTCTTGCAAGAGATATGGTAGCTTGGCGAAGCTCCAGCCGTGAGTTGGGTAGACACCGATCTCATTACTATGTATAACTTGGTACCTTCTCTCACTAATACACGCTTTTATTGTCTTTTCTCCGCACACCGCACCATCGTAAATTACACCTTTCGTCTTTTCCTCTTCCTCCACACACACGAGTAGTTAAGAAAACCGAGTCTTAGCGGTATTAGACACACGCACTCACTTGTCTTCGGATAAACCACTTGCTCCTAATTCGTCTTTTATTGTTCCAAAGGGAAAAACCACAACGTTTAATTAAACTGAGAACCCAACCTGTTTAAGTAATAACTTTAGAGGCGGTTTTGTGAACTATTAACACCAGCTTTCAACCTTAATGACTCTGCCTCTGTGGTGATTTTGCTCATGTATTAGCCTACACTTGGGATTTCGCAGTAAACGTTCACTAATACAGGAAATGTATATGAAAATTCTTCTTTTATACTGACTGTGTATCCAACAATACAGCAAACACCAGTTTCACCTTTTAAACCGAGCGGAAGGGCCCAGGCCATTTTGTCTGTGGGGAGGTCCGGGATCGATTCCTATGGCCGATCTACCTTACACATAGTTCTTTCAGCTATTTTCCCTGGTCACCAGGCGAATGCTATAGATTAATTACAGCCCCCGAATTTACTGTCCCTCCATTTCATCTCTATTATAATTTCACATCATTGTTCATATGGTGGTCTCTTTCAGGGTAGAAGTGTCTACGGTTGTCTCGGCGCTGCATGGCAGGATGATATTCCTCCTTCGGTAGAACGGTCTCTGGTCTCCAAACCTGGTGTAGTGGGTCGTTTCCGGACCACAGTAGAGTGGCATACAGGTTGTTCTGGCGTGCCGTGGAGTTTCCAACTGGAAAAGTGTACAGACCCTGCCCTCTGCACTGCCGTGGCTGCTTCAGATGGCCTCCCGCTGTCTCCTCTCGCCTCATCCTATCTCCCGGGTACGCCTCACTTGGGGCCAAGTTTGGACCTGCGTGCCGAATCCCCTCCGTAACGCAGTCCCGTCGAGTCCAGTCTAGTCCACATGTTAAAATATTTCGTGAAAATATCTACTTTTAGCTTCTGCACTGAGAAAGTGATGCATTCAACCCAAAAATTTAATATGAAGTATACAAAGAGAATCACTTCTTATAATCACCTTATATATATATAAACTTGGAAAAGATTTTTCTTGTCCCTTCAAGTTGACAATTGTGATAAACATTTGTATAAATTCTTACATTACACTTCTTGCTGCTTATACTAAGGCGATTATAATATTTAATAACACGTTGACCATAATTTTTCTATGAAACGGCAAGAAACTGATGAATACCTATTACCTACGCTTTAAAAATAATAAATATTGAAAAATAGAGATCAATATCAACAGATAACTTTGAACTGGCTGATGCCATAAAAACTCTTATGTTATAAATAAACTACATTTATAGCATATGTTTGTGTTTTGTCGTTTATCCGTATAAAAAATATACAAAGTTATTTCTGAAAGAACAGAACTTAACTTGTCATTCCCAAGCAATACAAAATATAGTATTTTAATCTTAATTCATGGAAATAAGGAAAGAGTTTGTCTAAAAAGACTATTTTGTCTGCGAAGTTTCTTCCTTATAAATTTTCGTATTCCATTTGTGCAATAAGCTTAACTTAAATATTTGATCTGGTATTTCAGTTTATGCTATTCACACACGTACACACACACACACACACACACACACACACACACACACACACACACACACACACACACACACACACACACACACACACACACATATATATATATATACAGAAATATGGTATCGGATTTTATCGAGTTTTAAGTTGGAAGGCAACATTTGCACTACCAGCTATGTAAAATATGGTACAGAAAGTGGAAATGAAATTTAATTGTGTAACTTTGGAGTTTATAATGTTAGGATTGCTTAAATCGTACGCAACTTGTGTCTGTCTTTATGGTATACTGTGTCCTATCACGTTAAGTTTTTACTCATTTTGCAATTTAATAATAATAATAATAATAATAATAATAATAATAATAATAATAATAATAATAATAATAATAATAATAATAATAATAATAATAATAATAATAATAATAATAATAATAATAATAATAATAATAATAATAATAATAATAATAATAATAATAATAATAATAATAATAATAATAATAATAATAATAATAATAATAATAATAATAATAATAATAATAATAATAATAATAATAATAATAATAATAATAATAATAATAATAATAATAATAATAATAATAATAATAATAATAATAATAATAATAATAATAATAATAATAATAATAATAATAATAATAATAATAATAATAATAATAATAATAATAATAATAATAATAATAATAATAATAATAATAATAATAATAATAATAATAATAATAATAATAATAATAATAATAATAATAATAATAATAATAATAATAATAATAATAATAATAATAATAATAATAATAATAATAATAATAATAATAATAATAATAATAATAATAATAATAATAATAATAATAATAATAATAATAATAATAATAATAATAATAATAATAATAATAATAATAATAATAATAATAATAATAATAATAATAATAATAATAATAATAATAATAATAATAATAATAATAATAATAATAATAATAATAATAATAATAATAATAATAATAATAATAATAATAATAATAATAATAATAATAATAATAATAATAATAATAATAATAATAATAATAATAATAATAATAATAATAATAATAATAATAATAATAATAATAATAATAATAATAATAATAATAATAATAATAATAATAATAATAATAATAATAATAATAATAATAATAATAATAATAATAATAATAATAATAATAATAATAATAATAATAATAATAATAATAATAATAATAATAATAATAATAATAATAATAATAATAATAATAATAATAATAATAATAATAATAATAATAATAATAATAATAATAATAATAATAATAATAATAATAATAATAATAATGGTCTATGCAATTGGATAATATTGACTGTTCTGCAATGATTTTCATAGATTTCTTATGAAGATTATCCGAGAGTTGCATAGAACATTTAATGCAATTTTTGAATTATAGAATATGGTACAAATGAATGAATAAGCCTGAGGCAAGAGCCTTCTATAAGAAACGGACTCAGCGGTGAGCTATGCCGCTTGGAGTGTTTATTTGCCGCGTTAGTATGGCATGACTAGAATCTCATTTGTTTATTGTACACTTTCACTCCAGTAAACAATTTTTACTGCACTTGTACGGTTTCTGCTTGGTTTCCTTGTGTGAAAGAACAATTGGCATAAGTTTCTTTCCTCAGAATCCTTATTTTTACATATCATCTGTAAGCTACAGTTGAAAAGTTTATTCTTGTCCCTCAAAGTACTCCTGGTTTTGTCAATGGTGGACCAGTGGCTGTCTGCTATCATCTTGATGAAGTCGGCCCATGTGCGCCTTGGCCTGCCCCTGTGTCTTCTGTCTATGTATGGGTTCCACATCGTGGTCTGCTGCGTCCGTCTGTCATCGTGAAACCTGGCCAGATGACCGCCTCAGGTCCATTTAATCCCGTCGAATTGGTTAGTAATTGCCTTTGATGCTGATCTTATAACAAGAGACTTACTGGAAACTTTTTTGAGGGATATTTTCAAGATTTTCCGCACCATGTTCCTCTGGCATATCAATTCAAATATAGTATATAAATCATAAAATTATTCAGTAGCCATAGCTAACATAACTGATAGAATCTGCGAAGATTGGCTTCAAAGTCCAAGGCCTCACAATGGAGAGAGAAAAAAACGTTTATTTTCTTCGTTATCTCTCAACAGAATCTCCAGAAAAGCTAATACATTAGTTATATCGGTGGTGTAGTTTAATTAAACTATCTCTGTAGTAAAATATAACATGCTCCTCAAAACAGCTATTTACCACTTCAATGACCACCTCTTTGCTGGGAAATCTTCGTCCTCCAAGACATTTTTGAGTTACGGGAACAGGTGGTAGTCACTGGGTGCTATATCTGCCGAATAGATTGGATGTTCAAGCAATTCGAACTTTAATCCGCACATTTTTGCCATTGCAGCGAGTGAACGATGGGCCAGAGCATTGTCGTGAATAACCAAGATTAGTTTCTGTGCAAATTGAGGGTTTATATTTTCACCTCATTGCTCAAACGTTGCACTAAACTTACGTAGTAGTCACCAGTGATACTTTCACTCTTTTCCAAGTAATCTATACAAATAATTCCCTGTGCATCCCAGAAAACACTGGCCATCACCTTATTAGCTGGCAATAATTGACTTTGGCTTTTTTGGAGTTGTTTCAGCTGGTGCAATACAGTGCTATGACTGTCATTTACTTTCTGGAGTGTAGTGATGTATCCAAGTTTCATACATGGTAATAAACCGTCTCAAAAGTTCACAAGGATGGATATTGTAGAGATTAAAATTCTTAACAGAAATAGTTTTTCTTTGCAACTTTTGATCAGTTCTCGACAAACGCAGCACCCATCTTGCACAGATCTTTTTTGAGCCCAACAAATCACTTAAAATATTACCTGCACATCCTTTTGATATGTTTACAGCCTCTGCTATCTCAAACAACTTTAATCTGCGGTCGTGAAACACTAAACGATGAATTTTTTCAATACTCTCAGGAGTTGTGACTTCCACAGGGCGCCCAGAGCGAGGCTCTACACTGGTGCTCGTACGTCCCATTTTAAACTCTGCAACCCACCTTTTAATCATTGAATACGAAAGGCAAAGTCTTTCAATGTATTGTCCATTTCCTCCTCGATTTTTTTAGGCACTAAGCCTTTCAAATGGAAGTATGTAATCACTGCTCGTTTTTCCAAATCCTTTATTTTCGTGCAAACCTCTGCACTTGTCTTGTTTAAAATGTTGTCATTCATAAACTAAACAAGCTATTGACCGGTAACTATGGATACAGCTAGTCTAGAGTTAAACTATATGGTGCTATCCGCCAAACTGGCCCAGTGGCTCCATCTGTATATGAGGCCCAGGACCTATCAGCCAACCCTCGTATACACTTATGCGGATCACCCGAGTCTCTCACTCACGTGTAAGGATAAGACACTTAAACACTCTTGTTATGAAGCCTTCAGAGCTTATATGACAGTAGATTTGCTCAAATTGGAATGTAGCTTTTAAGAACGCGTTTGAACCCGCGACCATGGAATCAATAGGCCCAGTCTAACCAACTGAACCCAAACCGACAAAAGGATGTCAACTTACCACTTTATAAGTATTGTCACCCGAACATTGGAATTCCCGATAGGACCAGCTGGCAGGTAGGGACCAGACGGGAAGCATTCACCTACGCTTACCCATTTATCTTGTAGCGCTAACGAGGGGATGGTTGGAAAAACATCACTAGCCATCTCTTTCCACTCACTGACGTCTGGAACCTTCGGGATGATTCACTGAACCGCGAGAATTCCAGAAACAGCGATCTTCCTATAAAAAGGGGCTGCAGTTGGCGAGTGAGTTCAGTTCTTTGCGAGCAGCCGTGAGGAGCGCCAAGTTAGTGAACGGACTGGAAGACTGTGTACATGTATCAGAGGAGTTGTACGTAATTGTGAGTGTAGAGTGGACCTGTGACAGACGAACTGGCGAATTGTAATTGTGTGCGCTACGTAATTCTGTGTAATCGGCAAGTGTTCCAACTGGAATTCGGTGGAAATAAAGAACATTTTGAGTTTCTGCAATTGGACTTTTAATTTGACGAGCCCACAAAGTCACAGTATGGAGAAATTTCATAAAAGCGCAATGAATAAGTCGTATGTCAGTGTAACAAGTATTTATTTAGGTAAGTTTCAATCCGTCAATTTTGTATAGGTATTTCTAATGGCTTATTAAGTAAATAAAACTTATTCGGAACTAAGGAGACTTGACAGTTCAAAAAATTCGTTTTGGTAGTTAATCAAATTCAGAGAGCCGCAAACTCCTTCCTTGTGTGACAAATACATATATACAGCGTGGGTAATTAATGTACGTAGAAAGTCGAGAAAATGTGACACATAATATTTTTATCTCCATATAGCTTTGTTTACATTGAAATGTTCCACGTTGCGAAAAATAAATAAAACTAATGTGAGTTTATTTACATAAAAAACGTAATGTAAATTATGAAAGATTCAAAAGTGTTTGAAGGCGTGAAGTTCCTACAGATACTTTTTGTTTATTTGTTTACATACAGCTACACAAATAACCAATTAAGTTAAGTGAATCCATTGTTTAGAAAGCTTAAAGCAAATTAGTTTTAATTGACGAACCGTTTATGTTTGAAAAGAGTTATGGTTATTTAACCCAATAAATCTCGGCTTCTCTTTAGACTTATTGGGAGAGAGATACTAATCCAGGAACGCAGCTGTGTAACAGCTAGGTGTATAAACTCTATGGGCAGTTCCGTGTTTGTTGAAGAAACCATCTTACCTTCACACACATCGTATAATTTATAATTTTTAGTGAATTAAAGTGAAAATTCTATTAGTATTTTGTTTGTTACTGATGCTGAAATTATTAGGGTCATATCAGTAGTTCCGGTGTGCCGGAATTTCGTTCCTCAGGAGTTCTTTTACACTCCAGTATATCTGATACACTTTAAACATACATAATAAGATCGAGCAATGTCGTATTTGTACCCCGGATCTTGGACGAATTAAGTATCGTGTTAATAGGTACAATTTCTAATTGTAGCAGCTTCCATGTGGTCAAAAGATGTTATTTCTTATTTTAGGTACATCTGAGCATAGAGTCTAACCCTCCCTGATTCATTTAGTCAAACAAAAAGTCATAGTTCAATAGGTCATAATAGAACTACGCGGCAAGAAGTCATGTTGAATCTTACTAATCGGTGACAGGTGCCCCCTCTAAGAAGGAGTGGAGAAATGGTTGTTCAAGGTCTGGACAATCTATGGTGAGGTCCGAAGATAAAGGCATGTTCCAAGCTGGATATTAGCAGTATGTGTTCCCTGTTTAACGCTGCAATCAATGCGAGTGTGTTTCACGAGAATGGAGAGATTGGTATTTTGAAGTCCTGGAAAGACGCAGTTCAACTTTCCAAACAGCAGAATATTTAAACTCAGGCCCATTTGAGGTGGAGTTCCCGAAGGCTCGGTGTTATCTCCTACGCTTTACAGTGTTTTATGACGGATTTCCCGATTCAGCTACACGTCAGCATGGTCCATACACTGATGGCGTGCAATTTTCTTCTCAGATAAACACTTTCTTAGAGTCTACAACACTATACAAAGACGCCTCTGCCTCTTCAAGAGTGTGCCGGCGTTGGTGGATATCCGTTAATCCAGGTCGACCTACGAACTAGCTGAGTACCTACCTCGGAGTGAAGTTGGATAGGAGTCTAAATTTTCGAGAGCACACCAGGTACCTTTCCGTTCCAGCACAGAGGGCAATGTACTCAATGCTGAGGTCTGAATTGCCTGTTTACCTTAAGCTGTTCCATTTTCGGACATCATAATCCACTTTGTGTTGTGCCAGAAATGGAATATGGCTGCAGACAGCTGGTTACTATATTTACAACCGACACAGAATAGAGAAATTTGGACCAAATATGTTGTTGACCACTTTTTACATGCGAAACTGCGTACTTCACGATGCCTCATCTCTTCTATACATGGAGAATAAAATCAGACACTGTGCAGAAAAATTATACACAAGTTTACCCGCACATCAAAAGGCCTTAGTTAGGTCTATTGAGGATTATGTTCCCAGAAATCGCTTTAGACGATACATAGATTTTCCCGCAATGTTTGTGGACATCCCAGTTGCACTGGAGAAACTCTTAACAGCAGATAAGGCTGAGTTCCATTCTTAACATTTTCAAGATTTTGTTAGCTTGTAAATTCTACTATCCAGCAATCAAAACAATGATTTATAAATTGCTCCCATTAAGAAGCAATACAGCCAGCATCCTGAAATATAGACACACAGAAGCAACACCCTTCTTCTTATTTTCTTATACCCTAATAAATTGACAAAACACGCCCTAAATACATATTTTGATTAATAATACTATGTATAGTACAACATATTAAGCATCACCACGCAGCAAAATCGCTAAGGCTCAACTTCATCCTGCCAGCAGCGAAGAGAACGAGCAGTAAATGAGTTCAGTGAGTTGATTTATTTGAACCAGTTCAGAACACACTACAAATGAGATCTGTTTGAAACGCCATGTTTGAAACATTTTCGTGCAGAACTGGATTTCTTATGTGACAATGGGAATCTAAAATGTATATTAGAAAAAGGTTGTAGTGTGAAAAGTATGTGTTCATACACTTTTAATTGGATCGATGGGCTGATGATGGCTCATGACAAAATACGTTAGTTCATTGTGAAGTCTTAATGTAACAGAACTGGGTTTTGGATGATAAACGAAACAAGTTGTGGCTGAGGGAAAAGCTTCCCTTCAAATATGTATAAAGTACACAGAAAGCTCCATTTTAGCAAATACCTAAGTGCACATGTACATAACAAAGGCTGCATTTGTCATTCTACAACAGACATAAATAGGTGAAATTATAAATACCTGGCCTATAAACTAACGGGAAATCTTGAAATGAGAGTGAAATCAGGAAACATGGGAGAGAAATGGAAATTAATTATTCTTTCACACTGGCCGTGTGTAGGCTAAATTGTGGAAACGTAGAGTCAGACTGAAAAATTCAATGCCATAGCCGGGATTTGGACCACGGATCTTCTGGTTTCCGTCCAGCCGCACTACTATTGTGCTACTATGGCCAACGTGCCGATATGACATTAAATTCTCCAACTGACTCGTATTTCCCCGGTAAACCACTTAGGAGTTCTCATAAACACATGAGACAACTACCTTATGTGTTTATGAGAACTCCTAAGTGGTTTACCGGGAAAATACGAGTCAGTTGGAGAATTTAATGTCATATCGGCACGTTGGCCATAGTAGCACAATGGTAGTGCGGCTGGACGGAAACCAGCAGATCCGTGGTTCAAATCCCGGCTATGGCATTGAATTTTTCAGTCTGACTCTACGTTTCCACATGGGAGAGAAAAATAACTAGTTTTAATGTATAAAATGAATAAAAGTTTGAACAGATAATAATAATAATAATAATAATAATAATAATAATAATAATAATAATAATAATAATAATAATAATAATAATAATAATAATAATAATAATAATAATAATAACAATAAATGTTTTATTAATTTGCTACTGGAAAGAAATTCAGACTATTCCCTTGCATAAGTTTTCTTTCTACCATTTTACTTTAAGCTGCTTCTTCTCTGAATAACATTTTATAACATTTAAATGCCCGTTTTATAATAATTTAGTGAAGCTATATAAACGAAATTTTTATACAAAAAGAATAATAATTCATTGATTGTAGAGACCAATTTTGGTGTTAAGCTTTAGATAACTAATCCATGATAAATACTAAGTAAGATTTTTGTATCTCCTTAGTAAACCATATTAGAGGAGAAACATGTGTCAGCAACCTTAGTATGCATGCGGCCACAACCAGTAAAAATCAGTCCAGTTTCTTAAATGTTTGGGACCAATTGACTAGGCCCTTAAACATGCACACACACACTCACCCACTAATTCTTTAATATTTTTAAGAGAACTCTCTTTTTGTTAGCAAAATTAATATTTTCGCTATAGGGCTATTAATATGTTCTTAATTCTTGACTTAAAGAAGAAATACTATTGTCACAATCGTAGACTCTTCCTAGATATTAACAATTATTTGCACACCTAACTATTTTTCCTGTTACTCATACGAAATTTCAGTAGTTTTTCTGGATTAGGCAAAGGCAGTACTGCATTGCACTCCTTAGTTTGTTAAAAGCATTTCATAAATAATGCAGGTCTGACATTCCATGAATTAAGAAACTGACCTTCAAAAGGAATCATACATGTAGGGGAGTCAGTGAGTGAGTGAGTGAGTGAATGAGTGAGTGAGTGAGTGAGTGAGTGAGTGAGTGAGTGTGTGAGTTAGTGAGTGAGTGAGTGAATGAGTGAAGGTGTTTATGTTCTTACAGATGAACAAAATGTTATTTTTTCTTTATTGTAGAATATTTAGATATTTTTTATGAAAATTAAGAAAAGGAGAACCTTCAAATCTTAGTATGAGCGCCCTCAATTCAAAATAATTTTTGGAAAAAATATGTTGCAAATAAACCGGTTTGTTTCTAAGATGTTTCTTTAATTGGTAATTGCTAGAGAAGGTTTTAAAAATAATCTAGGAAACCTAGAAAATTAAAAACAGCTAAGTTCCGCCTAAATTACGTATAAAATCCCAATAAGGCAGACTGTTGTTAAAGGGGTTCTAACTGGCATCTACTACATTTGACGTTAATATCCCTATTACTGGAGTTTAGATTTAATTTAAACTTTTTCTAAGGAAATATTTCCTTCATCCAATATTGGCTGACAGCGCCGCAGTAAATACCACAAAGGACCGCCCAGTGATGTAATAGAAATTATTCTCCGCTAGAGGTAAACTGTTGCATTAGGCGGCCGATATCCGGAAGCATGGCGACGTTCCCAGCCGCTAATGAGCCAGCGAGGTCGGTCCGCACCGTTCCAAATCTGCTCTCGTTAATCGTTCGCTAAGCCGACGTAACGACTTTGCTAATTGCGAGCACAGTCTCTAAGTCCCCAGCTCTTTCTTAGGGGAACTCAAGTCGACCTGCGAGGAAAAACCGCAGCTAGTGGGCTAAAAGCTCATTCAGGACAACCTCATCTCTCAGAAGCACAGGATGTTCAAAATGTTCCTCTACCAGAAACACAAGGCAGTGTCTCTCTGAAGTAGAGTCTGTTCTAGATGTTTCTATTCCCAAAACTCTAGATATTACTTTCTATTGCACAGCGAGGTCTCTCAGTGTAACGAGCGGCAGGCTGAGTACAGCGTGAGCATTTTTGCTGTGTGCCCATCCTGAATAGGGTTTAGTTGCAGACAGACCTTTATTTTGTAAATTGGTGTATATGATTAAGAATTTTAATTGGAAGGACGTTTGTGAGAAATTATGCTGCTCCTCTGAAAAGAAATGAGGATAAATTAAGTGCAAGATGATGCTATGGTTGATGGGAGTAGAAGAGGTGAAAGAGCTGGGAAACACTATTCCTTAAGAAGGAGGATCAGATCAGGACGTAAACGTCAGAATTAGAAAAACTAGGTTCTCCTTACACACAACTTAACTTCGTTTGGACATCCAAACAAATTTTCTTGAAACATAACTAGCATCTTTAATACTAATGTGAAATACATCCTACTGTATGCTATGAGACATATAAGGCAACCAAATCAATAGAAAAGTAACTGCAAGCATATATAAATAGAAGCTTAAGATTCATTTTAGGAGTATGCTGGCCAAAAATCATTCCAAATAAGCATCTATGGGAAATTTCAGATCAACGAGAAAATTGCAAAAGCAATAAAATATAGGAAATGGAGATGGATTGGCCAGTCACTTAGAAGGGAATCAGAAAGTATAAGAAGAGCTGCCTTCATATGAAGCTCCCGAGAATCAAACAGGAGACTTGGCAGACCTAGAATAAAACAGAGTACCATATAGTAAGAGCAGAAGTTGAGAAAGCATTTGATAAAGCTGGAGTGACATTAGGCTGATAATAGAATACGTTGGCGTACTATTATCAAAGCCCTATGTACATCCCAGAGGAGTAATACGACTACGACTACTACTACTACTACTACTACTACTACTACTACTACTACTACTACTACTACTACTACTGGACTAAGCTACCTAAGAGATTCGGCACGGAGGTCCAAACTTGGTCTTATGTACCTATGCCCCAAAGTGGGACATCCCCGGGAGGTAACATGAGGCGATAGGAGACAGAGGGTGGCCGTCCCAAGGAGCCATGACAGTGCAGGGGGCACGGTCCCTACACTTTACTAGATGGAAACTCCCTCGCAGGCCATTCCACCCTCCAAGGTCCAGAAACACCCACCATGTCGGCACTGAGACCGTCCCACTTGAGGAGGAAGTGTTTACCAGAAGCATATCATCCTGCCATGCAGCGCCAAGACTCCCGCCGACGCTTCTATCCCGAAACAGACTATCACATGAGAGATGCTGTGAAATGATAATGGGGGTAAAATGGAGGACAGGAAACTTGGCGGATATAATTAACCTACCGAAAATTCACCTGGAGATCCCGAAGATCCCTCAAAAATTCCATGGGTTAAGTAGGTGGTCCACGTGAATCGAACTAGAAGCTCCCAAATGCCGGCCATACACAAAACCGCAGGCGGGATGACCACAGAGCCATCCCGCTCGATTCAAGATACCTAACCAGAGATCTCCCTCAGTGCACAGATGTTTATAACTGCGGGACGAAGTTATTATGCTCTTAAACGTACAACGTGTTCCTGGTGTTCCTGTACAGGGGAATTAAAATATAGGTGATAGGTGTACAGCTGGTTCCAAGTGGCCGCCTCGGTAGCGTAGATGGAAGCGTGTCTGCCTCACGTTCAAGAGGTCCCGAGTTCGAATCTCTGATAGGGTGAGTTACCTGGATAAGGGTTTTCCCGGAGTTTTCCCTTATCCTGAAAGACGAATGTCGGGAAACTCTAATCTCCATGGACTCTGGGCCCATTTGAGCATCATTTCAACCATTTGAATCATCGTCCGATATGACTTAAGGTTGGAGGACGTAAATTACAAAAAAAAAAAAAAAAAAAAAAAAAAATGCTTCCGGGGACTCAATTACCCTTCGCAGATACAATGTACTCCACATGTTTGTATACCGAGGACTGAAATTACTTATGGTATTCTACAGAATGTTCTACATAAATATATATATATATATATTTATTTATTTTATACTTCAGCATTTATACAACTTAGTTACAATTACAATTCTGTATTACTTGAATACCTAAATCTACATACAACTTAGTGTCTTATACAACTTAGTTACAATTACAATTCTGTATTACTTGAATACCTAAATCTACATACAACTTAGTGTCTTATACAACTTAGTTACAATTACAATTCGGTGTTACTTTAATATCTAAATCTACATACAACCCTTAATACATCAATTTCTATGCTTCCCTGAGTTGCTATATTTCCAAGGACCCATAGCATTAAACACCATGGTTACCAAGATATTGGGTCCGATTCACTGCCTTCCTTCAAATGTCTATACGTTCTTCTTTTTCCTTATTTCTAACTTTTCTCAGCCATCTATTTATAACTTAGCCTAAATATTTTCCTATTTCTATCAAACTTCCCTTCAATTTAACTCCTAATATTGTGAAAACCTGGCTATGGATGTTAATGGATAAAGATGCCACTTGGCCAGATCTTGCACAGGGGGATCACTCAGTCGGGATTTCATAATTTCTGGACAGGTTTGGTTCTATAAAGGTTGGGTAGCACTGACTAAAACCACAATTAACTTTATAAGAAGATTTAATACACTAAATAATTACAAAGATGGTCCATTGGACCCCATACCTGCTACAGACGGGGCATTGCGTCTGGCACAGCCAAAGGCTGGCAAACAAAGACAAAGATTCACATACTCACTCATGCCACCAGACAAATGCAGGAGTGGGTGAGTAACGTCACACATACTACCATAGTGAACTGAGTCACTATTAGTATTAATCAAAACAGTCACTTGTGACAATATATTTTTACCTCTGATTTCTTTAGTGAACTGGAGCAATTCCTCTTTTGCAATAATGTTTCTCTCATACGTTTTGTCCCGTCGTATTATGAAATTAAATGCCAATTATTCAAATTCCAACGGCACAATGAGCACTTTCCGTGCATTTCTCTTCCCCATAAGCCTTTTAGCATTACCACTACTGTCTTGGCGCATGCAAATCATTCTCATGCTGCTCTGTCACAAATATCGACATAATTTTTAGCTCTCAATGAAGTTTTGGAATTAAAACTACCAAAAATCTCCTGCTTCTGTATATCTTCAATTCTCAATTTAACTCTTTCTCAAAACCCTCTCTCCAGTATCTGCTCAACCGTCTAGATACCTCCACGACCTGTTTCATCTAGAGCCTACCACGCACTGTTACCAAGTATTCCTTTTATTACAGAAGATTTCAGATGTGTATATGTGCGGAACCCAGGATATTTGTCTCTCAGATGTATAACAGTTCCAAATCTTCCTATAACAAGGACTTAAGGTACTGGCGGTAAGTGTACATCGTGCTTGATGCTTATCAAGGGACACAAGTTACTCGTCTCAGTTTACAGCATGTTTCAGATGTTCATACACTAAGACAGTAGGGCTGATCTCTCAGATGTAACTGAATTATAGATTTTGTTTATATACATAGGACTCGATATACCCATATCAGGTTACAGCGTGTTTCAGATACTCATATACCAAAGTCTCAATATACTGGGATTTCAGATGAACGAAGGAAGTGTTGCAGACGTTCCTAAACCGGAGAACCAAGATATTGTTCAGCGTTTTCCAGATGTTGTATTCCGGTAACTCAAGATACTCGTCACATGTGAATTAATGATGTAGCAGACTGTACCCAAGAATGGTAGTTCGGTTGTAGCAACGGCACAGAAAGTCGATATTTATGATCCAATTCCCAGATAGAGTGTCAAATTAGTATAACCTGATAAAGAACCTGATTACAGAAGAAATACAGTAAACGTTTCTTGTATTAAAACGTATTTGTATTTCTGAAATGGTATTTACACACGTCTGTAGATTTAGCACGATGGTTATAGTAAATATGCGTACAAATGAAAAAATTAAGTGCCGCAAGTGTATCGCACCATTCATCCGATTGTCATTTGTTTCGTTGCACCTTCTAGTTTTCTATATTTATGTTTGGAGCGCCAACATATTTTTTAGTTCTCAGGAGAGACTTATATTCTTTTGTGGCCTTTTTCATTTGTTTTGTCATCCTCCTTTTGGTTTTTAATTGATTAGAAACGTACATAGATTACCAAACGAGATAGCTTCCGAAGGTTCCGGTTTGATTCCTGGAGACCCTACATTTGGACCATGGATTTTTCTGTAGTTTTCCCTAGTTTCAAGGTGAATGGTGAAGTGGTTTGTCTATTACCAGAGGCCTCTCCATTTCATCTAATTTCGCCTCCTGGTTTCATATTATAGGACGATGTGGAACTGTCTTGCAGGCAAATGAAGCGAACGCTTGCCATTCTCTTGCTACTTCTCGGCCCCGTCTGAGGGTGGCCATTCGATATCCACTATCATGTCAAGACATGATAATAAAATTTGAGACTTTTTCCTTCCATTTAATAATTTAATTCTTTAGAATCTACGATTATCTATAAATAATATAATTTTGGATAAAATGAAATTGAATACGATAATACTATGGATAATTTAAATCACCATGTGCCGTAGTTAAACCGTTTGACTCTCACCAAGGCGGCCAGGGTTCGATCTCAGGTGTCCGTATATGAAATTAGTGGTAGAGAGTACGGCACAGGGGTGGGTTTCTCTCGGATCTCCGGTTTCCCCACCATTATTCCAGCAATCGCTCCATTATCACCTTTCCTTTCATCCATATTACCCCCATACTTCATCTACTTCTATCACTCTCATCAGGCATCGGGCTGATCACCCATCCTGCTTCTTTAGCTGTTCCAGAGATTTTGCTCCTCTATTCGACACCTTAAGGCATAAGGGACGGAGGAACAATAACTTCCTAACACCGCGATAGTGGTAACACTAGGGAAATTGAAGAATAATAAGGAGAAATCCCAGTTCCCGCTAAAGAGAGCTTGAGAGTCATCCTTCGGCGGTTTGGACGGGTGGCCGCCAGTGCTTCAGAGTCAAGTGGTCAAGCCAGTAACTATTAGGGAACTCTACACGTCTCTGTCGCTTACGTTGTTCCTTGTCTTCTGCGGTTCCTTCATTTGATCCGTTCTTCCCGGAGGTGGGCACATGAAATAATGCAACAGCTCATCGAAGTGCTAGGTGTTCCTTCATTTTGCTACTCTTTTCTGGAACTTAGAGCTCTCCGTAAAAGAAGGGTTATGAAATTAATTTCACCATTTAGCAGTTTAAACATCTGCTCACGCTGACTTACTCCCTTTGTAATGCCAGCATGTACGTTCTTCCTACCTTGACCGATGCACAATATTTGTGCCCATGTTTACCAACTTTCAGCAACACTTAAAGGGAGCCAGAGCAGTTTTAAAACACACGTGCGCTCATCACACATTCATAAACACACACAGACAATCTTGTTTTATTTTATCAACACCCGCTGGCACTAAAGTTAATGAAACATAAAACTCTGTCCGGGTATACGACAGCTTTACGGCTTCCCAGGGGATTTCGATGACACAAGGACTGACATTTTGTAGCAAGGTTGGTAACATTTTGGGCACATGTTTGTCAACATTGTTAAAAAACATGCCTCCTTACTTTCAAATTTATTTTGTGATTATCCAAGCATAAAAACAATGTAATTTAAGTGATTAAACGTTTTTAAAGTTTCACCTGATAAGCTTATTTTGTATTCCTTGCCTATGGTAGAGTGCGTACTACACTCGAACATTCGCCGTGTTTAATGGTAAAAAACATTAGGTTTGAGGTTCACTGGAGCCAAGGAACGCATATTTAAGAAAAAATGTGTTGAATATGTAGGAGAGAGAGGGGCGGGATATAACACAATTAAAAATAATATAAAATTTTCAAACTTACTAACTAAAAGGTCTGTTTGTAGAATGAATGCAGACAGCCAACAGTGGAAACTTGCTTAAACAAATACAGATAGGCGGTTCTACGTCAACATTCCCTGCATCGTTCATCATTACTGGAACATAGCAGCTTAGTCTCTTATGCAGGACGGGTTCGAATCAAGTCATACGCTCACAAAATAGAAAATTAATATTCGATGTGTTATAGTGTCATATAGGAGATAAAATTAAAAATTATTACGTTAAGCAATATTGCAAAAATGGCAGTGAAGGAACTGTGCATAATATAGTGAGAGGTTCAACATTTAAAATGTAGGGGAGAAAAACTATCAATAACTTGCAAACATCGCACACACTCAAAAAGGTTCGATATAGATCAGTTTCTGCACAGAACTTTTCTCGAGTTTTATGAACAGAGAAAAGGAACTCCTACAGTACGTAAACTCATGAATGCTACGAAAGAAAAGCTTCCTTTTAAAGATAAGGACAAATTCTGTAGAATACTTAAAGACATGGGATATCTGTTTCATACGTCGTGTTACGTACGCTGTACTGATGGTCATATGTACTATACTATATTCCCGTCTTCTCTGATCTCTCTAAATCAGCCTTTTGAAGGTAGAAGGACACATTCTGTAGAATACTTAAATACATGGGATATCTATT
This sequence comes from Mantis religiosa, assembly GCA_030765055.1. Taxonomy (NCBI): domain Eukaryota; kingdom Metazoa; phylum Arthropoda; class Insecta; order Mantodea; family Mantidae; genus Mantis; species Mantis religiosa. The sequence continues at coordinate 159,330,583 of CM060949.1, forward strand.
TCATACGTCGTGTTACGTACGCTGTACTGATGGTCAGACTGTACTGTACTATATTCCCGTCTTCTCTGATCTCTCTAAATCAGCCTTTTGAAGGTAGAAGGACACATTCTGTAGAATACTTAAATACATGGGATATCTATTTCATACGTCGTGTTACGTACGGTGTATTGATGGTCAGACTGTACTGTACTATATTCCCGTCTTCTCTGATCTCTCTAAGCCAGCCTTTTGGAGGTAGAAGGATACATTCTGTAGAATACTTAAATACATAGAATATCTATTTCATACGTCGTGTTACGTACGGTGTATTGGTGGTCAGACTGTACTGTACTATATTCCCGTCTTCTCTGATCTCTCTAAACCAGTCTTTTGGAGGTAGAAGGACACATTCTGTAGAATACTTAAGGACATGGGATATCTATTTCATACGTCGTGTTACGTACGCTGTACTGATGGTCAGACTGTACTGTACTATATTCCCGCCTTCTCTGATCTCTCTAAACCAGCCTTTTGGAGGTAGAAGGATACATTGTGTAGAATACTTAAATACATGGGATATCTATTTCATACGTCGTGTTACGTACGATGTACTGATGGTCAGACTGTACTATACTATATTCCCGTCTTCTCTGATCTCTCTAAACCAGCCTTTTGGAGGTAGAAGGATACATTGTGTAGAATACTTAAATACATGGGATATCTATTTCATACGTCGTGTTACGTACGCTGTACTGATGGTCAGACTGTACTATATTCCCGTCTTCTCTGTTCTCTCTAAACCAGCCTTTTGAAGGTAGAAGGACACATTCTGTAGAATACTTAAAGACATGGGATATCTATTTCATACGTCGTGTTACGTACGCTGTACTGATGGTCAGACTGTACTGTACTATATTCCCGTCTTCTGTAATCTCTCTAAACCAGTCTTTTGGAGGTAGAAGGACACATTCTGTAGAATACTTAAAGTCATAGGATATATACTTCATACGTGATGTTGCGTACAATGTACTGTTGGTCAGACTGTACTATACTATATTTCCGCCTTCTGAACCGAGACATGCTACACCAGCGACGACTCAAACATCTGCATTGATTCCTGAATCTTCATTCCAAACACAAGATACTTTTACAAGAAAAATATATATTTTGTTTTCTCTAAATGGCTTAAAGAATCTGATTAATATTCCGTATGTTTAAATAACTATAGTCGAAGAAAAGTACATGTCTCGAATTTCATAATAGTTTCCCAGATTAAAATACACATCTACTATCCCAAAATGAGGACTTCAAACCCAGCCAGATCTACCGTATTTAAATATGCTTAAAAGGGAGAGTGCGACAGTTGATCTACTGACGTAATAGAACTCCTGTGGGACAAAGTTGCGACACACTGGCAGTCCAGATATGCCCTTCACAATTGTCATTATCGTGAAAAAGTACAATGTTTCACACAATCTCATGGATTTAATTTCTGGATGAAGTGCAATACTAAAAGTTGTGAAAAGTGTTAGGTAAACTCTGTACTCTGACAAAAAAGGAAAACTTGCTAGGTTTTTCGCTTTTATTATTATTACTATTATTATTATTATTATTATTATTATTATTATTATTATTATTATTATTATTATTATTATTATTATTATTATTATTATTATTATTATTATTATTATTATTATTATTATTATTATTATTATTATTATTATTATTATTATTATTATTATTATTATTATTATTATTATTATTATTATTATTATTATTATTATTATTATTATTATTATTATTATTATTATTATTATTATTATTATTATTATTATTATTATTATTATTATTATTATTATTATTATTATTATTATTATTATTATTATTATTATTATTATTATTATTATTATTATTATTATTATTATTATTATTATTATTATTATTATTATTATTATTATTATTATTATTATTATTATTATTATTATTATTATTATTATTATTATTATTATTATTATTATTATTATTATTATTATTATTATTATTATTATTATTATTATTATTATTATTATTATTATTATTATTATTATTATTATTATTATTATTATTATTATTATTATTATTATTATTATTATTATTATTATTATTATTATTATTATTATTATTATTATTATTATTATTATTATTATTATTATTATTATTATTATTATTATTATTATTATTATTATTATTATTATTATTATTATTATTATTATTATTATTATTATTATTATTATTATTATTATTATTATTATTATTATTATTATTATTATTATTATTATTATTATTATTATTATTACTATTATTATTATTATTACTATTATTATTATTATTACTATTATTATTATTATTACTATTATTATTATTATTACTATTATTATTATTATTACTATTATTATTATTATTACTATTATTATTATTATTACTATTATTATTATTATTACTATTATTATTATTATTACTATTATTATTATTATTATTATTATTACTATTATTATTATTATTATTACTATTATTATTATTATTACTATTATTATTATTACTATTATTATTATTATTATTACTATTATTATTATTATTATTATTATTATTATTATTATTATTATTATTATTATTATTATTATTATTATTATTATTATTATTATTATTATTATTATTATTATTATTATTATTATTATTATTATTATTATTATTATTATTATTATTATTATTATTATTATTATTATTATTATTATTATTATTATTATTATTATTATTATTATTATTATTATTATTATTATTATTATTATTATTATTATTATTATTATTATTATTATTATTATTATTATTATTATTATTATTATTATTATTATTATTATTATTATTATTATTATTATTATTATTATTATTATTATTATTATTATTATTATTATTATTATTATTATTATTATTATTATTATTATTATTATTATTATTATTATTATTATTATTATTATTATTATTATTATTATTATTATTATTATTATTATTATTATTATTATTATTATTATTATTATTATTATTATTATTATTATTATTATTATTATTATTATTATTATTATTATTATTATTATTATTATTATTATTATTATTATTATTATTATTATTATTATTATTATTATTATTATTATTATTATTATTATTATCTGTAACAGAAAGCTCATTCACGGCTATCAGTCAGTCCATATAATCGGAACCGTACTTCTAAAAGTTGAAACTGTTAGCTGATTGGTCAGCACTGAAATATAAAGTAATTGAATATAATATGTAATACAATATAGCACTTTCTGTAAGGCCATTCGACAACTAGATAACTAAAATTGAATAGGAAATAATTTGTGCCTTAGTTTTCCTTTTGTGTCTTTTTTGACAAAGTGTGCGCTGGCCATTTATTTACCAGTAAATTCATTATTCTTTAAATCACCTAAAAGCAGGTATTCCCCTAGGGGCAGAAGAGTTACAGGAGCGACGCCCTGCACAACTACATCCCTGTAAATGATTTGATTATAATACACATCCCTATTAGAGTGAAGAATTAGCTTTTAGCTTAAGAACTTGTCTATAACAATATGAAATACAATTTAAGCATAATATTTCATTTATAGGTACCTATTATTTGTAAATAAGTTAATTGGATACAGAGTACTAAATATACTACCGATCTCGCATTAATTGAGGTATATGTGAAGTTACACGTGGATGTTGAAATGAAACGCAGAACTCTTGTAGTTTAGCCCCTGAGTTGGATGGGGGCCCTTAAAATCCACGCATTTCCTTTCTCTCTAGCAGCAGAAGGGGAAAAACGAGTGGTCTGAGATTAACTCCTCAAAAAAATTACCCTGTCCTTTGCAGGGCAGTTACACAAATGGCTACACCCTGCTCAGGGTTCAAGATTAAGTGGGGAGAATGCCTATGTGCGTCAGGTAGAGCCCTTGCGCTGTGATTGGCTGTGGCGATGTTACACGAGCTGTAATTAAAACATTACACGGAGAATAAGCTATACATACCGACACTAAAGGGTTTTATGTCTGTCTGAACGCACAGCGATCCCGGAATCACTGGATCGGATTATTGAGCCCTTCTCGCAGCCCTATCATTCATTTATCTGCGAATCTTTTGATATACATTATTTACAGCTTCCAGTCAAAAGACAAGCTTTTTAGTTCTAGTACAACCTCCTACTTTCCTTCACTTTCTACTTTCATCTTTCTCTCATAATAAGGATCTCCGAACACATCCCTAGATCAATTCCTGAATAATTTTATTTAGAGAATCAAAGTGGAATATATGAGGTCACGTGATAAGTCAGTTAAAAACCAACAATCATTCTCTTTTTCATAAACATCTCACCATATTTCTCAGCATAGTCTCCATTGATGGCTATACTCTTTGTGCAGCGATGTTCCAGCTTTTTCATCACGTCGGAAAAGTAGGTTCCGTCAAAGTCTGCAAAATACTCGTTGACGGTGACCACCACTTCTTCATTTAATGAAAATTTGTTACCACCAAGACAAGTTTTTAAGTTTGGGAAAAGGAAGAAGTCACTTGAGGCTAAGTCTGGTGAATAAGGAGGATGAGGAACCAATTCAAAGCCCAACTCTTGCACTTTCTCCATTGCGATTGCTGATGTGTGCGATGGTGCATTATCTAGTGAAAGATTGTTGGATTATTTGTTGGAAAATAATCGTTCTTCCACACTAGCCGTGTGTAGGCGATGATTATATAAGGAGAGTCAGATTGATTAATTTCCATCAATTTACTTAATAGTGGTAGCTATGCAGCCTGGGCGTTAAATACTTACAACATATTCCAAGTTTTCTCGGGCTTCAATCCAGGTGTAGATGTTGTGATGTACCAACGTTTCGGGAGCATGCATTGTTCCCGTCTTCAGGATATGCTGAATGAGTTGAAGCCAAGAGCAGGTGCAGGTCGCCCGGGTTCTTCCGGGTGGAGGGTTACACGCCACGGTACCTATCCGCTGTGCGGATTTACCCATGCGGTATAAAGGATATAGTAATGTGCGCGAGCTTGCGTGCCATTGCGTAAGACGGCGCAGTTGGCCTCTACTGATGGTTCTGGAGCCGGGATGTCCCTCCGTGAAGGGGGGACAGTGCCCGTTCCACCTCACTTCGGGCGGTCGCTAGCTATCCGTCAAACAGAGGGAGAGAACCAGTAGGGAGAGACCAGTTGGAAAATGTGGTGTTTAGGTTTAAGTGTCCAGGTCGTGCGTGTGCCCCGGGCGCGACTGCAGGTGATAACCTTCCAGCCGCGGCCAGGCGCGACGTGACCTGGCGGTGATTGGGGGGGGGGGAGTCCATGTGCTCGCGGGTCAATGGGAGGCGCCGAGGCGCCATTGGCCCCTTGCAGAGCACATCGACTATCCCTTAAATAAAAGCAGGACGCTAGTTCAACTCATTCAGCACACCCTGAAGACGCAAACAATGTATGCTCCAGAAACGTCTGTACATCACCACACCTACACCTGCCTTGAAGCTCGAGAAAACTTGGAATATTCACGCAGCCAGGAAAACTTCAGCTCCTATTACTTAGTACATAGTAAGTCGCCACAAACGGTGCGTATATGATTAGATATGAGAGCCCCTTGTGATTTACCGGGAAAGTAAAAATTAGCTGGAAAGTTTAATGTTTTGTTGGCATGTTGGCTGTAGTATCTCAATGGGTGAAAGCAACCATACGGAGACCGAGAGGTTCGTGGTTCAAATCCCAGCTATGGCATTGTATATTCAATCTGATTTTACCTATCCAATTCATCGCCTACACACGGCCTCTGTGGAGAACGATTAATTTCCGAACATTAATATTTTGGGACATTTTGCGATACCAGGTAAATCATTTACTTAGTTCAAAAATAATGAAGATCCTAAGTTAGATCCTTGAGGAATCCCTGAATTGGCTTTAATTGGTAATACATACAATTCTTATAGATCTATCTTTTAGACATATTAGAAGTACTTCTATTAATGCAGAATTACTACCTAATTTAGATAGCTTAACAAGTTAATAGTCATAATCAACTTTATCGAAAGCCTTTTGGAAATCAGTGTATACTACGTTTACCTGTTTAAATTGGTCTAGTTCTAATGATACATTCATTAAAGTTAACCCTTCATTACGCGATTTTTTTAAATATCCTCCTATAAATATCTTTCTGTTTAAAATTGATCACAGAAACCAGGAAAAATAGTAAAAAAAATATTTGTTTAATTTTTTATAGAATTTTAACCTTTTTTTTGTCACTTTGCATATTTGAAAAACCGTGCATTTAGGTCAACATAGTGAGGTACATAGAGCACAACAAAACTTAACATACTGAGACACAAAACTGGATGAAATTACTGGCTTAAAGGTCTGAAATGCACTAAACAGCATTTGTCTTTGCTAAGGCACAGAAATATCAACTTCCTTTTCAATACACGATGCTTACTGAGAGTTTCAGTTTCTGTGAAATGCAGTAAAACAGTTTTTATCCTTATTCAAGCACAAGTTCACTTTGCACTTATCACACATCACATAGGTGTAACCCTTGCAGTCTGGTCGCTTGCATGTCGTTCTTTTCTCATTCCAGACAGGCCAGTGATTCATTGGATCCATTCTTACATCCCTCGGTGGCAGCGAAGATCCCTTGTATTTCAGCCTCTTGCACTCCACGGCATCTGCACTGGCGCTTGGCCTACCACGTTTTCTTGTTTCCAAACCAATCTTGCACAGAGATAGAGCTAGATCAGTCCTGAATTTCTTTTGATTCAATGGTGCCTCTATTTTCCCCGTTTGAATAAGCATTCTTCTGTATAAGATCCAGGAGTTGATAATAACTGTGTCAATCAAGTGAAAAAATAGACGCAGATACCATCGTTTTGACCGCACCTTTATGTGATGTCTTCCTATGTTGCTGTCCAGTAAGTCAACATTTCCCATGTGGGAATTGTACACTGACACCACTGCTGGACACGGCACCATTATGTGCTCCTTCTTCTTTCTGTCAAATCTTTTCACTTCAGTTTTTGGCATCTCTCCAACAAAAGTTGAGAGAAATGACACATTGCTGTTGTCTTTGTACAAAACGGTGGAAATATCTACATTCTCGATATTTGTAACAAATTCCTCTGAAAATCCACGTGGTTTATTTTTAAGTTCTTTCTCATTTAGAAATTTGCAATTTGGTAATCTGTTCCTCTGTATCGTTCCTACACAGAGAATGCCCTGTTTGTAAAGATAGAGAGCTAATGGCACAGAAGTATAATATCTGTCAAAATAGAGCTTGTAATTTTGATCACGTGGTATTTCTCTTGAAAGGCGGATAACTACATTTCCACTAGCTCCCAAATCAGGTTCTCCATCTAGTCGAAACTTTGCATCATTCTCCTGCCCGCTGTAAATTTCAATTTTGTGAGCAAAACCCATGTCTCCACAAAGCACAAAAAGCTTGTAGCCCCATTTATGGGGCTTATCTTTCATGTACATCTTCATGTGGTGTCTAGCCTTTGTTGAACACATCTGCTCGTCAATCGACAGTCTTTCGCTCATGGGTACAGATAGACATTTTTCATTTATATAATCCAGCAGTGGCCTTAGTTTATACAGTTTGTCATATTCAGGGCTTTGGGGACCTGGCATTTTTGCATTGTTATTGAAATGCAGTGTGCTATGCAGCCTCTCAAAGTGGCGCTGAGACAGGGTCTGCTTTACTAAATCAACACCGGTAACTTCATTCCATAGGTCACGGACACTGGAAGGTGGAGCCAAAGAACTAACAATGCATATGCCAATAAATTTGTATATGTCATAAGTTGTGCAGTCCAAAGGCTTGTTGGGATTTTGCTGAACGCTATATAAATTAGTTTCATCAACAATTTTAGACACAATTTCTTCTGTAAAAAAGTATTTGAAAAATTGGTATGGCGTTGAGAGCTCTAGAATTGATTGTGGTAGAGACGCACTTCCTTTGAATGGAAACTGATCGCTAACAAAATCTGCACTTTGCTTCTTCCACAGAATTTGATATTTTTGTGCTTTGATTGGCTTCTGTGGAGCAGTCACCTCAGGAATGGCTGTCTGATTTTCCATTGCATCCTTTACATTTGAATTAACCTCGTTCTGTTCAGTATTATCAGGTCCACTTTCACTATCTGAAGATTCCAGGTCGTTATAGTTTATTGTGGGATCTTCATCAGAAAAATCGAAATCCAGACCATCATCACTATCAGTGGGGCATTCCATTGCAACAAATTCCTCTACTGACATTAGTCTGCGCTTTCCGTTCTCCAAGTAGACAAACGAGTCCATATCCAAAAAGCAATGATCCAGGAAACTAAAAAATAATAGAGAAAAGGAAGCCATTATTGTAATGATAATTGTATACTGAACCTAATATTTTCGCGCACTTTTGCAGATGTGCAAACTAAGAAAAAAGTGCTCTTACTTACGTGATGTCTAGCAGATGGGTATTCCAAATATGAAGTAATATTCACCAGGGATAGCAGAACACCACAGTAATTTTATATTTCGCACACCTCTATTTTCATCTACATATATGCACACTCACAATGTGGCATCTCACGCTGTACTAACCCGCCAAGACGCGGAAGCAGGCAAGAACACGTGGTGTCAAGAGTAACACCATCTAGCGGCAAATTCTTTCTTACCACTCTAAAGGCATATGTATGCAGACGTGCAAAGCAGAAAACTGTGTTAAATTTTCAAGGACAACGGAGAAAATGACGTTGGAACATCCCTTTGCAGATATGCAAAGCTACGTAGTGAAGGGTTAAAAGATTTTTAACAGTTGACATTTCAGGCACGAAACAATGCTGTAGTGGTATAATGCAGATACGATACGCATATAACATCATAAAAATATAATGTTATACATAATGCAGATGTATACACAAATTCTCTCCCACATACACAAACACGCACGCTTTTTCTAGAAGTGTTTTTCTTGAATTCACGTCGTCTGGCAAACTGCAATTTTGGTGAACACCTAGCACCTAAATGATTTTTCTGTGCTTAGGGTTCTCAAAACATGCTTTTCTGATGAAATAACACAATGTTTAGGTGGAGAGCTATAGTTGCTCTACCTTCATAGAAAATTATTAAATATAAAATATAACATTAATTTACTCTCTGTTAATAATTCACTGATTTTAGTATATTTCTTTCCGAAAAACTACAAAACACCAAAACGTAAGACATAAAATATTAGGAGTACATGAAGTCCAAATTTGTGATCTAGTTAAGATTGTAGAAGTAGGCTACGGTGTTTCATATGCTGGAGGTCATATAGTAAGAAAAGGAAAGCTGCAGTCTGAACTACGTTCATCTTTGCTAGCTTCATTTAACATGGCGACTGGTCTTTCTTCCCCAAGTTGAACTATTGCTCCAAGCATTTAGTAACGACGGTCATTTCGTGTTTTTACTGCTGGCCGTGTGATACATGACAGTAATTATGGCTTTACTCTACTCACAGATTTCTAACCTTCTTGCTTCTACTGCCTTTATATAGCCATAGAAATGTCTACAACACTTTCAAATCTGTCTAAACCAACATTTGTACTGCTTGCTGTAACTTCCACAGTGCTCATGGAAACATATACAAGACGTTCTTTTATAAAAGCTTTCTGGTTGATTAACGTAAAACCATCATGCTTTTTAAAGCAATTTTGGTGATTAAATTATAAAGTAGCCGTACTTCTATAAAGTCCCTGTATTTAAACTAGCTAAGCTTAAAAGTGATTCCCACCCACTCAGTGCGAGTAGTAGCATGTGTGACGTTGGTGCGCTACTGTAAGGGCATTGGGGAAGCTCCGTGATGCCATCGAAGTTATCGTCTGCTTCGCTCGTCTAAGGAATGTCAATCTCCTGTGACAATTTCCATTTATGCAAGCATTGCCACAAGTCACCAGCTTATGTCCCTTAACCTATTTCCCCGCATCCCACGACCACACAGAGCTTGGTCCCGTACAGTACTTAACTTGTCTGTAACCAACATCTTGACGCATACAGGTTTGCGCTGGACGTCTTGCCTATTGGAATCGCCGTCATTGACAGGGACTTTATGGAAGTACGGTTACTCTAACGTACTTCTTAACCAAATTTGTTTCTAAATCAGCCAATTTTGAAACATTTTTCCTAAGTGGATCATAATTTAAAAACTATTTAAGAAGATTTGGCAGATGCCATATTAAAGTTATTTGAAATAAGGTGAATGTTTTATAAAATTTACGGAATTTTAAATCTGCGTCTTTTATTTTATCTCAAATGGTTACCAGTTATTCAAACATAGAAAGTATCTTCCGGATGAAGTAGCTCTTAAGGCATTTCCAGAATGCTCAACAAAAGCATAATATTTTTATATAAATATTTAAAATATATGACATTTTATTTCAAATATTTAAAGGTTAAAACAAAAAATTAAAAATATTCCATGTGAAAGGAAGGGATAACTTTTGCAAAACTCTTCACGTTGCATCTTTACAATATGCTGAACTGTATTTATTGAGTTTGTTATGCAGAAAGCCCGAAAATATATATTGTGACTTCGTGGGTTGGTAGAATTAAAATTCCAATTTGCCAAAATACTAAATGTTCTGTATTTCCGTAGAAATACACTGTTCAATTCTCTCGTAACAACGTTACATCACATATACACCACAATCTTCCAAGGTCGGTGACAATAACAAACAGCGTCCAGTTTACAACAACACTCTTGTTACACAACTGACTCATCGCTAGCCATGGCTTCTTTTTATACACCCATTCATGAATTCCAGACTGTTGTCGAATTTTCTGTAACATGTCACCAGATAAAACACGAATGTTCTAGAATGTAACTATATCGGTGCCGGCAAGCCTTTCACCTCTGTGATACACTATCCGTCTCTTGTTTATCGGTGTTATCGTCAATTGCAGGCTCTTTGTGAACGCTAGCAGCCTATCAGTTCCTTTGCGTAAACAAGCCGCGATATCGTAGATAACGGCTCGCAACAATATTTCCAGTAAAAATCTCCACTCCGTATTTTTGGATGAATTAAAAACTTTCTGTAGGTATAGATACTGGCTCACAAGTAATTTTTTTGAAGAAACACAATTATTTGAAATGTGTTCTGACAAGCAATTAACTTATTCTCCAAGTATAGACCATTAGACTCTATGGTCTTGACCCATCGTTCAGCGAGGTTTATTAACCCAGGATGGTATCAGTCTCTGGTTTTTGATCGGAAGAATTCGGTGACGCCCACTTGCTGTGCTTCAATGATGTAAACATTTCTTCCACGTAGAAAATGGACCATGGATCCAAAAATAGATCAGGGCTGTATGCTGAGTGTGGTAGCAGTTCTATTCCTTCAAATTCTTGAAATTTTTCCATGGTTGTTCGTGCAGTATGGGGTGTTGCATTAGAACTCTATTTCAGTTAACCAATGCTGTTTATCTCGTATCAAACTTTAATGGACCCGTTCCAGTTGTTGAGAATAGAGATCTCCATCAGTCGCCCGCCCATTTGTAACAAATTCCCAGTGAATCACGCCTTTAAAATTCCACCAGACACACAACATTAGTTTGGGACCGAACTATTTTTTAACGATGACATTAGCAAGTTGGCTGGAATAACGCCACCGTTTCCATACCTCAGGGTTTCGGTAATATACCCAATTTTCGTCACAAGTGACAATTCTCTTGACAAATCTATCACCCATGGATAAGCATTACGGATAAGCTGACGATAGATTTTTCAGCCTGTTGAGGTGTCAGTTCATGAAGCACAGATCTACAGCTTCTGTATGATTTTCCAAGTGTCTTAATGTGGCGATGTATTGTATTTTGATGCACTAAGTTCCTAAAGCCTACGTGATCCTTTTTACAGATTTTTCTCGCAAAAATTGGTGTGTGTCCTCAATATTCCGTACTTTAGGTCTTCCAGAACGTGGTAAATCTTTAGTATTTTCGTCTCCATTGTTGAAACAGTGGAACCATCGCTGTGCCAGACGCTCACTAACGACACCGTCTTCCATTTCAGATATTCTTCGAGTTGCGGCAGCGTCTTTATAATCTTGTCTCCAGTAGTGTTTTAGAAGGACTCTAAGTTCAAATTGTATCTCCATTTTGTGATTGTTTATTAACACTGAAGACTGATACATGCTTGTAATGTATGTAACTCTAGCCATGGCATCCTGTAAATAGCACTGCCAAACCAAAGAAATCCAATAATTTTTTTAAAACACCAAAATCAAAACCCGACAAGACTTAAGGTCCTTTTACCCTACAAATAAGCATGTTATTTTTATTTTATATATGTTTCCTAGATCCCTATTCTTTCGGATTATCCGTTAGTTATATGAATGTAACATACATAACATTTTCTGTATTATTACTTTGTCATAATTATGATCTGTACCGTCAAACATTACAGTAGCTGCAAGCTACATGATTTGCTGCAGTTACCTTTCCGAGCAGGAGTGCACGAAGTAATCATAGGAAGCCAGAGGCATTTGAGACTGGAACTGGAAACTTGTCACGGAGGTCCACACTTGGTCTATTTTACCTATGCCCCAAAATGGTTCATCCCCGGGGAGGAAGGATGAGGCGAGAGGAGACAGTGCAGAGGGCAGGGTCCATGCATTTTATTCACTGTGGTTCAGAAACAGACCCACCACGAGATCTGGGTCCGGAACTGTCGTACCGGAAGAGGAATTGGTTCACTCAGAGTATATCATCCTGCCATCACCGCCGAGACCCCCACCGACACTTCTAAATATCTTCACCTGTAAGACACCAATAGATTAGAGATGATATAAAATGATAATGGAAATGAAATGGAGGGACAGGAAATTCGGGGGATGTAATTAACCTACCCAGCATTCGCCTGGCGACCCGGAAAACCCTAAAAAATCCCATGGGTTAGATAGACGGGCACGGTATTCGAACCCGGACCTACCGAATGCAGATCACAAACGCCTGAACCATTCCGCTCGATAGACATGTGGAAGTACCTAATCGTTCCTGGCTCGAAGAACCATCTCAGTGGTTTACGCCCTTTTCAACCAAGCAGCCCTCTATTGCTCACCGGAGTGCTGCACAAGCATTTTTTGGAAATGGCATACGCCAGGAAGCTAGCACCACACATATAACATGAGAAAGCAATGGAATGAAAAGTGAACGACCGCTTAATTTTGCTCAGCGGCCTCCTTATCAACCTAAGATATTTTCACCTGCTGTAAAACACCGGACCACCGATTTTACTTCTCTTCCGAAGGAAGCTATTCTAAGAATTTTCCCTCCAGAAAAAAAGAATCCAACGCCCTGAATCTCAGAGCCAGAGTAACTTAAGAACTTAAGTTAAGAAACGAACTTAAGGCCACAGAAACAAACCTGAAACCTACTGAATGCGTTATCTGTATTCAGTTATTTTAATTTATTGCACTAGCATGCTATATTCTCTCAAACCTTCGCACACCAGATTTTATTTTGATTACTTTTTTAACCTCCTCCACGTTAACTCACATCGGACGATGAATGAAATGACGCTCAAATGCGTACAGGTTACATAGAGCTTAGAGCTACTAGATATTCATCTTTCAGGTTAAGGGAAAGCTCCAGAGAAACTTTATCCATATAGCTCACTCTGACTAAAATTCGAACTCGGAGCCCCTAGAAATGTGAGGCAGACATACTACTCCCACACCACAGAGGCGGGCTACGTAGGAGATTAAGAATGTTTGCCAAGCTATAAATGTAGTTATAAGTTGTGTGTCCTCAAGCAAATATTTTGTGCAGTTTAGAGTACAAAGGGAGACGTGACAAAGCATTCTGTAATGACTAGGACGGTGTAAGTTGCCAGCAAGGGAATGAGGCAATATACGTAACAATTTGCGTTATCCAACACACGCAACATACCGCATTGCTGATTCCAACGCCAACTTGCTTTACCACTCGCGTTTAATTTCTCTTTTGTTTTCACTATATAGCAGTGAATTTACATGATTTTGTCTATTAGGTAATTATTCTACAAACTATTATAATAAGAATATACTGTGATATAATTAAATAAAGCGATTATTATCATTTTTAAAAGATGATTTTTACGTTAGGACCTTTTAATGTTTTTAATTATACCTTCTAACGATAATTCATATCGGACGATCAATGAAAGGGTGAATTGATGCACATTAGAGCCCAGGGATTAGAGAGTTGCCTGATATTCATCTTTCAACATAAGGAAAAATCACGATAAATAAAAACTTATTCAGATAACTCTTCCAAACAGAGATTCCAAGTAGGGACCTCTTGAACGTTTCAGTTCTGGTATAGCATTTTCTTTGCATGGCCCAAAAGAAAGACGAATAGTTACTTTTAATTGGAAACCGAGCCTGATGGTTTCGTCTGGATCGCTTTCGGGAGGTCCGGGTTTGATTCTCCTGGCTAGCCTACCTCACCCATTAGTTTCTTCGGGGCTTTTCTCAGGTCAGTAGGGGAATGCTGAGTAGGTTAATTACTTCACTCAAATTTCCTGTCCGTCTTTGTCATCTCCATTACCATTTCACATCATCTCTCATCTGGTGCTCTCTTTCAGAGTATAAGAGTCGGCGGGAGTTTCGGCGTTGCAAGGCAGGATGACATTCTCCTCGTAAACACTACCTCCTCCAGTAGGACGTCCCCGGGCTGGTCTGTTGGGCCGTTCCAGGACCACATCGGATAGGATGCCATTGTACTTTCCTGTAGGGGTGTTTCCAATTGCCCTCTGCACTGCCGTAGCTACTTCGGTCGGCCGCCTCCTGTCTTCTTTTTTTTTTAATTTACGTCCTCCAACGCTAAGTCATATCGGACTATGAATGGAATGAGCGAAATGATGCTCAAATGAGCCCAGGGTCCATAGAGCTTAGAGTTACCCGACATTCGTCTTTCAGGAAAAGGGAAACCCCGGAGAAAACCTTATCCAGGCAACTCACCCTGACCGAGACTCGAACTCGGACCTCTTGAACGAGAGGTAGACATTCTACCACCACGCTACCGAGGCGGGCACCTATTGTCTCCTCTAACCCCATCCTTCCTCCGGGGAATGCCCCACTTGGTGTATAGATACAATAGATAAAGACTGATCGCAGTGCAGAAACCCCTATCCTATCCCACCTAGGAAAGAGGTGAGTGGCCGTTATGGACTGTGCTATACCGTGTTATCAGATCCGCATGGTAAGTAATTATGAATGCCTATCTTAATATTTATACTATTAATAATGTATAGAGGCTATTGAATCTGCGTTGCTATGGCAAAGAATACCATAATCTGTTTTCATCTTCTGTTTTAAGCCACGACAACTTTAATTATCGCACTATAATCAAAAAAATCTACACGATAATAAATACACTGGAAACATCTTTATTACAGAATTCCGTTAATTAATTTTTGAATTTATTTTTAATTTACAACAAGAAGATTCATGCACTCTTTACATAAATAACTATTATATGAATGCTTTGTGGAATAGATATGAGAGTACGTAATGAAGCCGCTTTGTTTGTGTTATATACGACGTCAAACCAAACGAAAGTTAAACGACTCTCCCCACGATGACGCAGGCATCGTTATGTGAAAGGAGCATATCACGACAATGGTAGGGGGGGGCATTTAAAAGGCAGGTGCTGTTGGGTGCAAGCCATAAACAATAGCTTTAGGGAGGGGAACGTGTTTTAGAGTAATTGATTCTGCCGAGTCCAAGTTTATAAGTCCCGAGTGTTTGACGAGTGCACTAAAAGGGCATGAAGTGATTCGTGCTGCTCGTGTCACTACAGGATGACAAATATCCCTGTGCATTACTTTCGCTGCCGCTTACCTTAGGTAGGCAACCTCTTTTTGTTGAGGTTACACTAAAAATACATTTTCAAGTTTCTGATTTGATGTTACATTCAATATCACTCATTTTAATGTACTTCCAAGAAACAACTGTTTTGAAAGCATCTACCTATAGTATCTGTTAATCCACTCTCCAAGAAATAATTTTCATAACATCTTTCGTTCCAGGTACAAGGAAAATAGAGACACTTGAAACGTTTCTCAGAAGCAACGCCATATACTGGTCTTAAAATCCCATACTCTTTTCGTTTTCGTTATTATTATGATTGTCATAATTATTATCGTTTTCGTTATTATTATGATTGTCATACATTTCGATAAACAACAAAATAATGATAGTGCTTTTTAAAAAGTAAGAAAATTTTTTAACATTTCAAACCATAACTAACTACCATAAGATCCAAAAACATCCTAACCGGCCGTGCGGTGTTTTGCCTGTCTGCGCGCTCAGCGCCCGTTGTCGTCTGCCACTAACATAGGAAGGCGCATTTCTCAACATGAACTATGGCGAGTGATGGAGGTACCAAACATGTATGCACAACGGCGGTGGTCTGTTTTTAATCTCCTTTAATAAAATGGTTATGTAAGGCCTTTAAAAGTAGTTTAAAAACTTTTCATGACTTCATCCGCGCCGTTATATGACAGCACCAGACGAAGAGTGCTGAGGACGCGGACGGGGAAAACTTCGCGCAGCCGGTTCTAATATTTCTGAATCTCTCGGTATGAAGTAGCTGATGCAACAAAAGATTTAAATAAATCGCTTTGTTTTACGTTATACCATTTGTCTATTTCTTCGATTTAACAATTTCACAAAAATATAACGAAGTGAGATGCTTAATATGTAGTTTCAAATGTCATATGTTTGTTTAACGTCACGAAGTAAAGGAATAGTGAGCTGAAAACATTAAAACAGTAGTCACGAATAAGTCGGAAAGAGTTAAAGCTACAATTTTTAAATAGTTTAATTGGTTAATCGTCCTTTACTTTTATAGTCAAATTGTGGACACGAGAAACAACTGACTGAAACATGGATTGTTATACTGTAGGATTTGACGCTTCTTTTATTTAGTTTTCGTCACCTACACATTCAGTAACACTCTCACTAAATTCTTCATTCATTTCCTTGGAAAATATGAACTGAAATATAGTGCTTGATATTTTACAGAATTTTGTTTTGAAGTTAAACTCCCTAGATATTTCATTTTTAGGAGGAGATATAAGGACTTCAAACTTTATGACTCTGATTAAATGCTCGTTTTTAGGATCTCTGAATTAATAAGACAAACTTTCCGAAATAAATCCATAAGTTTGGTTTGTGTGTATGTGTGTTTAAAGATTAAATTATTTTGTGTATTAAAGATCCTGTTGATTGTCAGATCCATAGTAAGCGATTATGGTGCACCGAAATTTCCTCCCGCAGGAGCTTTTACTTGCCAATAAAACCTATCCATAGTAAAATCAATTAAAGTCACCGATACGGGCCAGATTCGAACCCACGATCTACTAAGTATTTGTCTGTGCTTGTGTGCGAGTACGGTATGACTAAGACACGAAAAGTGATATTTACGTTTACTCCCTTCTAAAGATATGGCATTAAGATTTTTAGTAAAATTCCCCGAACATAAACTATCCTTAATATGAATAATGCTACGAAATATTTTATTTTGTCAAACTTACCTTAACTATTTGGATTAAAATATTGCATATCAAGGATGTTTACATTAGACTTAAAATTAATGCTGTGAATTTATGGGGATAGTCGATGAGGTAAGCAGTTTGTATATACATGATTCTGTAAACCCTACGTGTTAAACGAAAAAGCACTAGATTTGTTTAAAATAATTTTAGCACAAGCCTTTCCCAATATATACATTATTACTGTTTCTCATTGTTCAACACCTTGCTATTGTTTTCAGATCCTACTCACATTCACTTGTTTCCCTTGATTGCTTCGAAAAAGCTTACGGAATTTGAAGAAGTATACAGCTTTTTTATCTATAATGAAATGTATGATGTTAAAATTTCCGCATAGTTTGAAATATATAAATAGGAAATAAAAGAAGAAACGTTTGTACCCCATAAAATGGTTCAGAAAGTAATATAGATACAAAAATCAGAAGTATTAAAATATGTGTATTTTATATTTCATTCAAATTCCTATATGGTGGTAAAATTCTCAATTTTCACGTCACAATATGGTCAACACAGCTGCGTGTAATAGCTGGCATATTTTGACCAATAGGAAACTGAAGATGATATTCTTTTATTTCTCGAGGTATCCATCCCGTACTGGTATGCATGCATTGTGCCTTGCCCGGAATTACATTCCGGAGATCCGGTGGGATGGACCCGCTCTACATTCCAAACACAGCTGATGCAATACTGAGTTATGTGCGTTTAGAATGTTGTAGTTTCAGAAAAACGGGCACAAGTGCTTCTGTTCGCCATCACTCACACGATTCGACTTTTGTGACGTCACCCAACGAATTGAAGATTTTCACTTGGTGAAATATTACTTACGGTTCAAAATATGACATTTGAAATATGCATTATTCAAGGTGGTATGCAAATCTTTGTTGAATATTGTCGATGGATAGCACAGTGATAGAGAGTTACGTTCCCAGTAAGATGGTGCTCCTGCTCACTAAAAATGAATTTGAGATGAAAAACGTCCAAATCAACGAGTACGACAAGTGACAGATGTTCAAAACTTTGTTGAATATTAGGTTTATAATAAAACACGCTTTGTTGATGTCATTCTTCAGTTCTTTAAGTACTCAAGTCATTAAACTGGTACAAATACAAGCTGGATAATAAAATCTGCTTGAGTGTTAATCCTAGGCTATAGCAATGTATAAATACTGACAACAACTGTTTGTATTATTCACAAAAAATATTATTATTTTAATGTTATGTGCTAATTTATAAATGTATATCATATTTAAAGCTATTTCATTCCTTTTATTTCATTGCCAGGTGTTCTAATGCATAGGGATTATTTAGCATTATAATACAGGATACGTCAGAACAATTGCTAAACACACTTTGAACCGCATATAAAATTTATGTTCCATTCTTCAAGGTTCAACTGCTGCAAATGGAAAGCTTAAAGTCCAATTTGAAGCATAGATGCACTTTCTGATGCAAATGTGATCATTGTTCAAAATGGCTGCCTTCAACATAAACACTTTTTATTGTAATTTACATCCTCCAACGTTAAGTCATATCAGACGATGAATAGAATGGGTGAAATGATGCTCAAATGAGTCCGGGGTCCATAGAGCTTAGAGTTACCCGACATTCGTCTTTCAGTATAAGGGAAAACCTCGCGAAGAACGTTATCCAGGTAACTCACTCTGACCGAGATTCGAACTCGGGACCTCTTGAACGTGAGGCAGACATGGTACCATCAAGCCACTGATGCGGGCACACACATTCTGTATATCGTACCAATCTCTCCAATAAGATTTCTGCGCACACCGATTGAATCTCATTCCAAAGTGTGTCTAGGTCACGTGGTTTACGTTTGTACACCTCCTCAGGCTTGAAGACTGGAGACTTTACTACTGGAGGAGGTAGCTTTACTCAGAGCATATTATCCTGCCATGCAGCGCCGAGACACCCATCAGCACTTCTACCCTGAAAGAGACCACCAGATGATAGACGAAATATTAATGGACATGAAATGGAGAGACAGGAAAAAAAGAAAAAAAAAAACGAGAAAAAACGGAAAATGTCCATGGTTCAGGTAGGCTGGCCAAGGAAATGAAATCCAAGCCTCCCGAATGTGGGCCAAATACGAAACCAAATTAGCCATCCCCCAAGGGTTAGTATCTCTTTACATAAGGTTTTCTGTGCCCAAGCCTGGAATAGACCTGGACCTGAAGTTTTAAAACCTAAAAGGTTACTACTTTACCATGAATATATTCAATAAGAACGAAGAGGAAGCGATATTTCCCAAAAGTTAGCATGATAAATTGCAATACATACTTAAAATTCAAATATATATTTATAAAAAGTAATACAGGAACTTTCTTATTAAATAAAGGCATCCGAAGCATATTATATAAATATTTTTCCAATGTGAAAAGGTCAGTAAAACTTTGCAGCGTCTTTAAGTATTAAATTTGCTAATTATTCACGTTTCGTTTTGAATTGCTCTGCTTGCACCTTGATAAACTCTGACTGTAAAGAGAAAGTTTTCAAATGAGATTGTATCGTAGGGCAATTGCGCCGTTTCCCGAAGTTACAAGCTGATGTTGTACAGTTTTCATGTTTTGGTTTCATAAAACATTACAAATATGTGGGTCAGCACGCGACACAAGCAATCACTGCACCAAATCTATTAAACACGTTAAGGTAACTTGTGTCATAGCAGTCCATGACTCACGTGTCAAACTTTCTATCCTATTAAATCACGCAATGGTTCGCACTTTCACTTGCGCTGCGGTAATGCCATCTTTTAGTTTCGGTAGTTACGGTGGATGCAGAGAGATGGCACTGATGCATGCGGACTGTAAATTTCGGCGCCCCCCCCCCCCCAAAGTCGCTTTGTCACTCTTTTTCTATAGGCTTTGAGAAACTTCAGTAGTGTGTCAGGTGACAATCTATTCAGATGTTAATGAGTTCTGCACGTTTCTGAGCTTCTCTGGCTCCACCTTCTGACGGTTTGTGGCTCCCTTTCACCCTATTGGGTGGTAGATCGCAAAAAAATTCTTGTCGAGTTTCGCTGGGCATAGATTACATCGCTACGCATCTTCAATCACAGACACAAGGCTGTAGTTCCGGCAAGAGTGATCTTGACACTTGGATTTCTGCCCTTATCCCACTCCCTCACAGATCACGGTAGAAACAAAGTCGGTCGTTTTGGCTCACCAGTTGTGCTCTACTGCATGGCCCTGGGTTCGTGGGTACTTTCATTAACTGGCGAATACGTAATGTATTTGAGTGTTAACTTCGTAAGTTTTAAGCATAGTGTCTTGCTATTTTTCTTCACCTCATTTGTAATAAAAGAGGCAATTTTGGTAAGATAAGGTATAACCAGCATCTCGACCGACAATTGAAGTTTTGTGCATACGCCTCCGGGAGGAGTGGATGAGGTGAAGGAACCGTGGGAGACAATGGACTCAAAGAATACACAACGTAAGTGGCAGAGACGCGCTATAGCATTTAGTGGATTGATGACCGGGCTGAAAGAAACAGCGGAAACTGCCTCAGATGTAGGAAATAATCATTTCTTCCACTCTAGCCGTGTGTAGGCTAAGGTTTGAATGAGTAGAGCCAGATTAAAAAATTCACTGTCGGGATTTGAAACACGGATCTCCCACTCTCCGTGTGGTTGCTCTAACCAACTGAGCTACTATGGCCAACATGCCGATATGACATTAAATTCTCCAAGTGACTCGTATATTTCCCGGTAGATCACTAGGGGTTCTCATATGCTATGAGACACGCACCTTTTGTGGCGACTTACTATGCTATAAATACTTAAGTCCCAGGCTTTATAGTTAAACCACTATGTTATTCAGGTAAATTGCTGGAAATAATAACTTCTTCCACACTAGCAGTGTGTAAGTCGCCACAAAAGGTGCGTGTCTCATAGCATATGAGAACCCCTAGTGATCTACCAGGAAACATACGATTTATTTGGAGAATTTAATGTCATGTTGGCATGTTGGCCATAGTAGCTCAGTTGGTTAGAGCAACTGCACCGAGAGCGGAAGATTCCTGTTTCAAATCCCGGCTATGACATTGAATTTTTCAATCTGGCTTTACTCATTCAGGCCTCAGATGTAACCTTCAGCTGAAATTCGGAAAGGTTGACTCGGCGTTGCAAGTTGCAATGAATCGAGTTGAACAGTTGCAAATCGCAAGCTTCAGTGCCATTTAATTGTCGGTGACCGATACACAGCCCGGGGTAGTTCTGTAACACGACAGAGATACAGACGAAATAAGAATTGGGACAGAAAAGAGCAGCGTGGAAATTACCACTTTAGCATTCACCGTATTAACTAGGAAACACCACGGAAAACGCCATGACCAGAGTAATTTTTTTCATTTATGTCCTACATCGCTAGGTCATATTGGACGATAAATGCATGACAGAAATGATACTCAAATGAGCCAAGGCTCCATTGAGTATAGAGTTACCATACATACCTCTTTCAGGATAAGTAAAAACCCCTGAAAAAATATTGATCAGATAACTCACTCTGACCGAAATTCGAATTCGGGTCCTCTTGAATATAAGGCAGACGGGTTACCACCTCCCAATATCCAGAAATGGAAACTTGGAGCTTCCAAAATCGAGTTTCGCACGCTATACTTGAACCAATTTCGCTCAATTTATCTGAACTTGGGTTTATTGCGCTGGAAATGGAATGAATTTGGCCTATGGACCGTAGCTTTAGTTTTTTGACTGTTCGCGAGCCAAGACATGGTCTGAGGTACATCAGATAAACAAATGGTTAACTAACACTTCTTTTCATTAAACCATGTTTTGTACGAGGTAGGAAGGTAGAAAGCCTTATATGTAACACTCAGATAATATCCAATCTTCATCACAGTATTACATATTAGGAAACAATAATCTTCTATTCAATTTATTTTATTCTAGGGAGCGATCTTCAATCCTTTTATCAACGAATCGCTAAGTCATAGATTTAAAATTACGATATTTTAATACAAATATAAGAAACAAAAGAGGAAAGAAAGGGAACTATAGTTTTCCATTTGAGAAAAATACTTGGAAATTCAAAGCTACAACAAAGAACATCTCAAAAATAACTAACGCCACAAAGAAAATGTCATCATCACCCTAAGTCCTGTTACGCTCGCAGCAATCAGCACCTCTTCATCTTTTCCTCGGTCATCCTATGTTCCCTTTAAGAAACTTAAGAAAATTTGCGAGAAAAATAAATATGGTATTTCGTTGTAAGTGGTGTTGCATCTTATGAAGATGTTTATTTAAATAAAGAGTCTAATATTTATCAAAATATTTGTGTTTATCCAGGCTCGAACACACACACATACACACACATACACACACACACACACACACACACACACACACACACACACACACACACATCTTTCCCAAAATATGTTGAAATGTGAATTTTGAATTTTCGATTTCTGTACCTGTCGGACTTTATGTGGTGCGATGTAAGTAAAAGTATACGATAGTCATTGGACCTTGTATTCTAATTAATTAATTATTCCAATTAATTAATTCACTGCATATAAAATATGACTCTCATAATGCTTTCCACAAAAATACGAATAATGTAAAATAATTTTTATTTTGTTGCATTTTAAATCACACATATGATATTCGTTGTTCAACAAATTTAAAAAAGTTTTTATTATACTTTTTGGAACATTTTGGCCACATTTAAGCTTTTTTTTTTCGTAATTTTCGTCTTCCGAAGTTAAGTCATATCGGACGATGAATGGAATGGGTGAAATGATGCTCAAATGAGACCAGGGTCCATAGAGCTTAGAGTTACCCGACATTTGTCTTTCAGGATAAGGGGAAACCCCGGAAAACACCTTATCCAGATAACTGACCCCGACTGAGATTCGAACTTGGGACCTCTGGAACGTGAGGCAGACACGCTACCGAGGCGGGCATTTTAAGCTATTAGCAACCTTGAGGTATAATATTTCATATACATTTATTTTAGAAATATTTACTGTTCGACCTTTTCATAAACTCTGGTCAAATTT
This sequence comes from Mantis religiosa, assembly GCA_030765055.1. Classification (NCBI taxonomy): domain Eukaryota; kingdom Metazoa; phylum Arthropoda; class Insecta; order Mantodea; family Mantidae; genus Mantis; species Mantis religiosa. Next base: position 159,354,209 of record CM060949.1, read on the forward strand.
TATGCATTTATGATCTTAAATAAAATGACTGAAGTTATACACACACACACACACACACACACACACACACACACACACATATATATATATATATATATATATATATATATATATATATATATATATATATATATATATGGTTGATTTTGTGACTGTTACTCACCATGTTTTATTAACAAATAAGGTACAGCATACAGTTATTTAATGGAAAATGTAGAAGCACACGTAAAATGCTGTTGCTTTAAACAAAGGAAACAAAAACCGTACATGAAGTACCCTGCAGCACAAAACATTGTTTGATTGTTGGAGTTAAAGCAAATCAGCGGAATATTATCCAGACTCGATTCCACTTTATTCCCTGACCGATGTTCATTAAGCCAGGACAAACGCACAAAGCATACCACACATTTTTGCTCCCCAAGGGGTAGGGGGTGCTTTTCTGCAAATTTTCACGAATTAATTAGATATCTCTATTGCAACGTCCTTTGCTCAATTTCTCTATATTAAGTATGAAATGGTGCGCATTCCACGGTTTTGTTCAACCTGCACGGGTGGTGGTCTCTGAATGCGAACGTGTAAAATTAAACAAAATTCCTACGTAAATAGTCCGCATATTTTACTTATGGCTAGGGCCAATTTGACAACGTACTCATCGCGGTTGTCTCCCAATTACCTTTGTTATGTGTTTTCAAAACTATTTTATACAGGGTGCAAAAAGTTTGCTTCTGTTCTTCTAGCTAAGCTACGCCGAAGTGTCGCTCACAAAGTGTAATGTATGCAAACCACAACTGAGTAATCCGATATGATATATTTACACAATTTTTCTTACGGATAAAAGATTCGTTAATGTGATGCAGCGGCTCTGACCCAAATTTATCGGGAAGAAGTGGCCGACCGGCTGACTGGCCGGTTGAAGAGATGGCACCTAGCGTAAACACCAAAAGGTTTTGGGAAATAATGTCATCATTCTAGTATTATCTTTCTCTTTCTGGCACTAGCCCCTATCAAGGTGATACCCGATACGCTTAATAAGCTATTCAAAGTGCATATACTTGGCCTGTTCAATAAACAATGGTCATAATTTTAATTTTTATGGTCGTAATTTCTCGCGATAAAATGTGATCTTGAGATATTCTGTTAGCTCAATGTATTTAACAAACACACCGTAGTAGTTTCATTGTTGATACTCCTGGTTTCCGCCTGTGAGAACCAAGCAAGTTCAGATATGTTCAGTATCGCCTATCGCTGCAATGGAGGTAACACGCGAGGATCAATATGTGGCTTTGAAATTCTGCTTTCGTCTCATTAAATTTTCAGTTGAGGCCTATACAATATTACAGGAGGCCTATAGAGGGCCCGTTCTTCCCTACAGCACAGTTCGAATGAAAGTGTAGTGTTTAACCCCCGCTTTTACTACATACGGCAACGCAGGCGGTGACACTGATGATACATGAGATGAAGATGGAGCACCGGTGGAATGAGATAGTGGGGGAAACCGGAGGTCCCGGAGAAAACCCGCCCCAGCGCCGTGTTTTCCACCACAAATCTCACTTTGCGGTCGCCTGGGATCGAACCCGGGTCGCTTTGGTGAGAGCCAAGCGGTCTGACAAATGAGCCACGGCGCGGCCACGCACAGTTCGAAGGTGGTTTAAAATGTTTAAAGAAGGAAGACAATCAATTTCAAAGGAATGTGGACCCGGTATTCCAGTTACTGATGTTACGGAAGAAAACATCAACACTGCTGCTGCCATTGTGCGAGATTATCGACGTATTACCTTAATATCACTTTCTGAAATACTGAACATTTCATTGGGTGCCACATTTCCGTGAAGCAGGCTGGATGCTGAACCACGATAATGCGCGGCCGCATATTGTCAATGTTTTTGCTGAATATCTTGCAATAATCAACGTGAAGTGCATCCCTTACCCTCCCTATCGTCCGGATTTAGCCCCATGTGACTTTTTTCTATTCCCCAACTTGAAGAAACACCTTCGTGTTAGGCATTATCCATCATCAGAAGCAGTGGTGAAGGCTGCGGAGGCGATTTTGAAAGATCTCTCAAAAAATGGTTTCCAGCATGTCTCCGAAGATTGGCAGAAACGCTGGGACAAGTGCATCGCATTCAGGGAAGACTATTTTGAGAAGGACCATCAAAATTATTAGAATGAGTAAAGCAAAAAAAAAAAAAAAAAAAAAAAAATGTGATCATTCTTTATTGAACAGCTCTCGTATAATAGAAATAAATGGAAGGTTAACAAAAGATATTACGACTAATTATGGTTTAAAATAGGGGTGTAGTCTCTCTCCAACCCTTCCTAACATATATTTAGACCATATTCTAAATGAATAGAAACAAGTTATTCATAATGGATGATCAATTGGACGAAGTAAACCAGCCATGTATTATGTCTCGCTGATGATTTTGTATTAATTTTTAACAGAGGGCAGGCTACGAAAAATATTTATCAGTTAAATAATATACGTAAGAAATACAAGTATGATAATTTCAAAATCAAAATTTAAAGTAATGGCGTTCCATGAGGCTCCCAATAAGAACATGAGCAGTAGTACATTGAAGATAAAGTGATGGAACAAGTTCCACACTTCCAGGACTTGGGTTTGATATAAAGCTTGAAGAACATGTAAATAAGAAAATGTAGACATTTCACTCGTATTTTAGAACAATCAGACAAACACAGAGAAATGAAGATAGAAATGATACGCAGCTAAGATTTTATTAACAATGGCACACCCACCGGCAACGTATAGAAGTGAGGCCTGGACATAAAGGCAAAAATATAAAAGCAAAATTCAAGCAATAGAAATGTACTTGCTATGGTCTGTGAAAGATTGTTTCTTAACAGACAAGGGTCCCCTCAACATCGTCTCATTATACATCCCTCCTGATATTCATTTCCTATCGGGATTTGGACCTGATTCTTTTTACAGATAAGAATACTAAAGAGGAACTAAATGTACAACCACTTCTTCAACAAATAGAAGGACATAGGAGCAATTTTATTGGATCTGTAAAGAATGCTAAAGGATAGGATAAACCTAGAAAAAAGAAAATCAGTAGAAAGAGCAAGCAAATGCTAGGCTGAAAAAATGTGAAATCGGAACAGGCAAAGACCTAATCGGTGAAATAATAAGACGGTGATGATGAATGATCTGTTCCCTCCTAAACGTTCCAGAACTTTCTCGAAAACTCCAATGGCTATAAAAGCGAACGTGCTTGCGGGTGAGTTAGTGAGCTAGTGAGTTTGTTTTTTCTTCAAGTTATACAAAACTGTATAAAACTGACTTAAACTAAGCCAATTTAAGACGTTGTTAAGAAAAAATTCAGCTTTTTTACGTTCCCTAACGTTGTCATATCCGACGATGAATGAAATAATGTTGAAATGAGTCCGGAGTACATAAAGCTTAGAGTTACCAGGCATTCATCTTTCAGGATAAGAAGATACCTTCAACGTTAAGTCATATCAGACGATGAATGACATAATGTTCAAAAGAGTCCAGGGTGCATAGAGCTTAGAGTTGCCAGATATTAATCTTTCAGAATAAGAGAAAACCTCAAATGTCAAGTCATATCGGTCGATGAATAAAGTGATATTCAAATAAGTACAGGGTGCATAGAGCTTGGAGTTAGCAGATATTCATCTTTCAGGATAATGGAAAACCTCTAAAACCTCATATCAGACGATGAATGAAATGATGTTCAAATGATTACAGGGTGCCTAGAGCTTAGAGTTACCAGATATTCATCTTTCAGGATAAGGGACAACGTTTTGGTAATGATTTTTAACTTCTAATCGGAGTTGTCACTTCATTTCTATTTCACTGATATTTGCTGCTTACAATTCAGAGCCCAAATATAAATTTCTAATAAATCCTACCTCACATTCCAATAATCCCAAACTAGCCTATCATACATAATTTGACAACCTTCCCCTTTCACTCTCGTAATCGTACGAGCTTCTTTTACGAATTTTACTGAAAACCATAAGTCGCTAATTATCGTAATTAATGCCATCTTTCTCCAAGCCACAATGTACTCATAATCTATGCCTAACCTACAGCTATTAACAATTTAACACAATTCTCAAAATCAAATAAATCTCTAGAAAGTTCTCAATACAACTATATCTTGATGTTATGGTTATCAGAAATCGCGATCGTTGAGGCACACATTCGTGAACTGCGGTCCGCGAGTGAAATCCACCTGGACCATCCATCCCCTCTGACTGAACAATTTTCAGCATTTTCTCACTCCTCATCCACTGTTAATTCTGAGGAGTTATTCCAAACTTAGGCCTGGAACATTTCTTCATCAAATGTAATTTCCAAGTTATCATTTAATTTTATATATATACTGTCTCATAAATAATGTTGTATTTTAAGAAAAACAATTATTTGAACTGTGTTGTGACAAACAATTAACTAATTTACAAACTACAATCTGATTTTTAAAAGAAGATATCTTGAGGTCATCAGGCAAGGGACGCGAAGGGTAAGAAGGGAAGGTCGTTGCTATGGTAAGGTAAACAAAGGTTGCCAGATTGTTACACTAGTGAATCACATACTCCCCAGCTCAGTTATCGCTCAGTTTGCCTAAGTATGCAGTTGCTCTGTGTATTGTTAGCCTACTTTGTTAAAACACAATTAGAATACGTTTTCATGGAAGCAAGACGTAATGGCGGTAGGATTAGAGGCGGACCGAGGAATGAGGGCCTAAGGCATTAGATCAGCATACGGTCGGCTTGTTACATTACACAGCTAAGGTAGAGAATTTGTTCTATTAGAGAATTCTTGCAACAGGAACACGAAAATTTGCTCCTTATCAATGAACAGCTTATTCCTGTGATCCAAAAGCGACAGCCCCATGTCAGTAGATATGCCTGCAAGTAGAAGAATTCCTGTGGGTCAAAATTCCGGCATATTGGCGGCGTTGATATGAACTTGTCAATTAAAAAAGACGGTAATAATACTTTAGTGCGATATTATTGTATACGGAACGAGGAAAGGTTTGAAAAATCAAGGTGCTTGCACCGAGGTTTTTCAATTCTCGAGATTCCATTATGTGCTTACCACATGTGAGCTGCACATTACTTTTTGAACTAGGTGTATTTATATGAATCTGAATTTTATTAGTTAAGATATCAGCTGAAATATTAATAAATATAATTGAAAATGAATGTTAGATTTTAAAACGTGCATCGCCTATATATATATATATATATGTGTGTGTGTGTGTGTGTGTGTGTGTGTGTGTGTGTGTGTGTGTGTGTGTGTGTGTGTGTGTGTGTGTGTGTGTGTGTGTGTGTGTGTGTTCTATGGAGATATACCGCACTAGTGCGGCAATGTCACCTTATGATGCATAGCAACAATAACGGTAAGTATGGAATATTAGTTACATAGTGCAAAAAATTATTTAAAAGAACTCACACACGTGAAGTCTTTACAACTCAGTGAATGTGTGAACAATTTATTTCTGTTTTAAAGTTGGTTAATACAGATTAACTGTGTATATTTTTGTTGAGGTGAGATAACTCGAACGCTTGTTTATGTTTCGAGTGCTGAGAGGACAAAGAAAGGGGATCTGGTGGGCAACATCGCACTGCCCACGGGGAGAAACAGATGACCTTCAAGTATCTTCTTTTAAAAATCAGACTGAATAAAGTATTAGGTTTTATGGTCTTCGGCGAGGTTTATTATCCCACGATGGCACCAGTGTCTGGTTTTTGATGTGAAGCATTCGGTGACACTTATTTGCACTGCTTCAATGTTTCTAAATTTCATTCACGAAGAATATTGGCCATGGATCGAAAAATATGATATGATGGTACAAGATCAGGGGTATATGCTGCGTGTGGTAGCGGTTCGATTACTCCCAATTCCTGGAATTTTTACATGGTTGTTGTTGTTGCAGTATGGGGTATTGCATTATCCTGTTGCAATAGAACTCTTTGTGAGTTAACTAATGCTGAGTATCTCCGTCTCAAAATTTCATGAACTCGTTCCAATTGTTGAGAATAAGGGTCCGCATCAATCGCCCGCCCTTTCTGAAACAAACTCCCAGTGAACCACACTTTCAAAATTCTACCAGACACACAACATTTCTTTGGAACCGAACTGATGGCGGGGATCAAGCCACTGTTCCGTGGCATCCGGTTTTCGATAGTTTCCCATTTTTCATCAAAAGTGACAATTATCCTGACAAATATATCGTCCATTGGATTACGAGTAAGTGGACCACAGATATCTGCTCTACGTTGAGCCTCTTGAGGTGTCAGTACAGGAGGTACAGATCCACACCTTCTGTATTATTGTCCACGTGTCTTAATGTGGCGATGTACGATATCTTCTGATGTACCAAGTTCTTTTAAAAGCCTACGGGTACTGTTTTGCGGATTTTCTCGCAAAACTTGTATATCCTTAATATTCCATACTTTATGTCCTCCAGAACGTGGTAAATCTTTACTGTTTTCGTCTTCATTGTTGAAACGTTGGAACCATCGCTGTGCCACACGCTCACAAACGACACCTTCTCCTTCCACATCACATATTCTTCGAGCTGCGGTAATGGCTTTGTAATCTTGTTTCCAGTAGTGGTTTAGAAAGACTCCAATTCCAAAGTTTGTTATATCTTTTCGTTTTTCTTTTTTTGTAATTTTACGTCCTCCAGCGTTAAGTCATATCGGACGGTGAATGAAACGGGTGAAATTATGCTGAAATGTGTCCAGGGTCCATGGAGCTTAGAGCTACCCGAAATTCGTCTGTAAGGATAAGGGTAAACCCCTGAAAAAACCTTATCCAGTTAGCTCACCCTGACCGAGATTCGAACCTCTTGAACGTGAGGCAGACATGCTGCTATCTACGCTACCGAGACGGGCTACCAATTTCTTAATTGTATATTAACAACTGAATACAGATGCGTACTCACAATATTCGGAACACTAGCTAATCCATCCCCTAAACTGCATTGCCAAACCAAGGAAACCAAATAAATTTTCCAAAATACCAAAATCGAAAGCCGACATTACTTATGAGACAATCTAATATCATTAATGACCTCCACTTACTTTACCATACATAGTAAGAAGGATTGCTAAAAAGGAAGAAGAAAGATCCCTGTAGCATGATTATTTGAATATGGTTTCCTACGATAAATACTAACAAGTATATCTTTTTAAGAATTTCATTGAAAATGTATTACAGACCATCCGAAACACAGAGACATATAGCTTTATTACCGGTTTTGAAAATACCGCATTACATCTTAGTTGCATATAGAGTAGAAAAGGGGTAAAAGAGTATATGAGAAAGCATAGGAAGAGAAAGGAGACTGGAATGGGAGAAAATACAAAAAGAATAAGAAAATAAATCTCTCAATAAGAGTTCTGGGTTAGCTATAATACTGAAATACAGAACATTTAATGAAAGTGTTTAATATAAGTATAGAGGCCGTGTTTAGCGTTGTTTTCGGAATAAAACCCAAGCTCTAGCAGTTTGTCTGAATTCTCTTATTTTTAGTTTCCCAGATTCTAGAAGCCTCCCCACCAAATTTACAAGTATCGTTTGGCATTGTTGCAATTAAGCCTTCCCCCGGAGCTCTCCGAGGGGATTTCATTCGCTCTTTTGCTCCGTTTATTGCGTAGACCCCTCTAAGTCCGAAGCCATTACACGCTATGCAGTCGTACCAACATAGCCGGAAGGACTTCCCGTATCTAACAGTCTCTTATTCCCCTTTAAATTTGCCGTTCCAAATTCACTTTACATGAACCAAATGGAACGTGTAGTAGTAATGTGAAGTCGTTTGTGTTTTGTTTTTCTTTCGCTTCGATCAAACGGGTAGTTTTGTGTGTCTACCCATTATCATGTTTACTTTATGCCTATTATCCTGTAAAATATCGTACAAAATAGGATGAGCAATTTATACAGAGAAGAATTAAACGAATACTAAAACTGAAGGTTTAAATCACATTACATTTTAGGTTCCAGAGTGATGCAGCAGGTTGAGGAGATTTCCACATGATTAAAAGAGAGTCCAGTGAAATGACTCAATGACAAGATTCGAAACCCAGACTTAGAACCTCGGGGGAGGGGTGAGATGCAAGTATATAAAAGGTGACCGGACTTGACGAGAGGTAAAAGCAGAGCGCAGGGTCCATAACACTACAGATTTAAGTCCCCCTCCTCCTCATTACATCTCTACAACCGACTGTCTTTGCTCCCGGTGAGCTTAGATATCCCTGGGAAGCCTCCTAGATCCGGAAAAAAGTGAAATTATTGAGAGAAAATTCCCTGACACGTACGCTGAAAGCTCAATCTGTCCGGCGTCGTCCTTAGTTTATGAGGCGATGTAAACAAATGAACATACATGTGGGTGACATCCTTGGTTGTTTAACCTTGTAGCTCTTTGCGTATTAAAAATACAGTTATTGTAATTTTAAAATACTTTAAATCTAATGAAAAATATATAAACAACTTCACAACATTACAAATGCAACAGTAAAACATTTTGTTTGGTATATGTATGCAATAACTAGAGTGCATGCTGTGCCTGCGCAGTTTAAAAGCAGAAGGAATGGGGGATCAGTTGTACAACATGGCTGCTTCCATATAATATGTATACAACACAGAGCGAAACAGTTAAAAAGTGGTGAAATACAAATTATATTGAATCTGTTTTATATGTTGTGTGAATAATACTGACTTAAGCAATGGAGGACTTAATTTTTCCAGCAGAATAAACCGATGTTTAAGCGGCAAGTACGTATTATTAGTCGCTCGAAGCGAGGTTGTGAAAACAGACCGACTTTCCACTCCAGAAAAACATCGAAAAAGAATCAAATTGTGGTAGGATGTGATGAATTTGTTAAAAATGGTGTTTGTGGCAAGTTGCATAGCTTCTTTGAAAGAAACGAACCACTAACAATTACAAAAGTGCTTCAAGTTCTAAACGATAATCTCGATTTATCAAACTTTAGAAATACGATCTTTCATACCATTCTTCGCGACATAGATTTTGAATTTGTGAACACGAACAGACAAAAATCATGAAGGTATATTGTTATGGTTCAGACATTATCAAATTAAAATTCGGTAGTGGAAGTCGTTTAAGGAAGTCGTTTGTCAGATTCCAATTAGGCAAAGATGTATTATTTTATCTTGACAGAAATCATGCGTGGTAGGGATGAGCAACAACTGTGGTGGGGATAGTTCACCTATCGTCACAATGCGTCACACGCGTAACATTACGAGAGGGGAGTGCGGTGGATAAGGTGTCTAAAAACAAATCTCACTCTCGAAGGCAGGTTTGCAGCTCTTATAAACTAAGTTGTTATTCTTACTAGGATAGTAATCTCCACGTTGGATCGTAAATAGTACATAGGCGTTTGGAACAAAACCCTGTTCTCCTCCAGCATGCATGAAAATCAACTGTCAGCCTTTCGACATCGCTGCAGAATACCTGTAACGAGTTTCACTCCAGGCATATCGCCTAGTATGCGCTGCATTGATATGTTTCATTCATATAAACTACATAAACTTCACTGCGATATCTCTAAATATTTCGTAATAACTTAAGCCTTTTTGCCCCTATGGTACGATGTTCCACTAAAATGTATCTGTCATGCTTAGTTTTTCTCCCATATAAATCCTAGCTTCAAAAGAACTGCTCTTAATGTTCAGACACTGCCTTAGAAGTCAGTAGAATTTTGAAGCTTCATAAGCACTTTCGTCATAGTTGGTCTTTGTTTTGCTGTGTTTTAAAACTTATTCGCAGTTCGCCTAACTACTTTTGAATTAAAACATCTAAATTAGATTTTGTGCATGTTCTTAATCTTTGTTTACTGGGCATAGAGCAGGACGTTGTTCCTCTAACACCAATGGCTTTTCTTTCCTTAGGAACTCAAACTGCTTTCAGACACAATTGTTGCCTCAGATACCCCTTCTCAGTTTTTTGTAGCAGACCCAGACCATTATTCCTTTTTTATAAATCTATAGATATTTGTTATTATTCCTCGTGTTTTTAAATGTAGCACTTTATTTCCTAACGTGCTGTTAGGAGGCGTCATTTCTAAATGCTCTTGGAACCAGGAGACACGCACATCTTGAAACAAGCTGTAGTATTACCCAGTAGCTCTGAATTTGTTTACTTGTTCGCAACTAATACGTAACTGACCTGCCCTTCCCTCCAGTAGCGACCGTTTTGAAGTGGACTTCAGATACCACTGCGCATTAGTCTCCGTCAAGATATAAAAATAGATATGTACGTGTGTGGCTCGACCGACCGACCGAGGTACTGGCTGGCTGTATAAAGCCAGAAGGTTTTTGCTGCGTGCCCAACTATTAAGGGATTTTGTTGGATGTGTTGTAGGTTTTGAGTTTTGGAGTTTTTGAGGTTACAAATTTATGTACCTTCGGGTTGAAGGGCAGAATGTAGTACTATGCACTCTGGTGTTTTTATTTTGAGTTTGTTATTTGTTGAGAAAAATTTGGATGCCAAACAGTTTAAGAGAAATATGTGGAGCTCAGCTTTAGCTGCAGATAGGATTAGCTTCTGGGTTATCTTGGGTGCCCGCAAGCCATGCGGGGTACCCGATGCAGTCTAGAACGGCGTCTAGTGGGGTCATAATCTCTCAATGATCTAACAAGGGTGCTTCTATGTGTTGGTAAATTGGCCTAGAATTTTGATGCCCGACGCCTAATTTCATCCTCCACGTATGGAAGACCCGAGGCTTCGTGAAGCAACAGAATATATAGACCGTAGTCCTCTATTCTGTGCACGTTGAAGCCATGCCAACCAGCTATATGCAGTCATGCCCCAGATCTCGCAGGCATATAGCATCGCCGGGTTTACCAGCGCTCGGAAGAGGTATAACTTCAGGCCTACTGGCATCGAGGTCGATCCCAGCTTTGGATACAGGGAAGCAATTGCTCCCTGTTGCTTCGCCGATTGGTTCCTGATGTGACGGCGAAAAGTTAGACCTCTGTCCAAATTGACCCCTAGGTACTGGACAGAGTTTGTCCACTATATCCTTCGGCCTCGGAAGCTGAAGTTGGGGCAGTCTGCGGGGGTGTGGCGCTTTGTGAAAAGTATGGCTTGGCTCCGAAATAGGTGAAACTTGTGTCTATGTCGGAAGTAATAGTGGCAATACAAACAGTTTTATGTTAAAAAGAAATAAACAGAAATTGTAGAGACGTGTCGAAGTATTTATTGTATTTGTGTAAAGGAACTGTTCATTATAGCATTTATCTAACGATTTAAGACAAATAAACAGTTTTAGGTGACGTTTATCTGATATAATATAAGCCTTTTCTGGGTGAAATACAGTACTTCCTGTACTCCCTATACTGAACAACAAAGAAAGATAATAGTGTTATTATATACATATTTGATTGCACAGCAAGATTTCGTCGGTGAAACTCGCAACACTTGCGTGCTGCATTGCGCAAAGTGTTACGGCCGTATTTTGTTAACACTTAACGCTCGCAGGTGGCGTGCATGTAGTCCGGTATATTTCTGTTTTATAACCGGGCCATTTCCTCGAACAGTTGGTGTGCGGTTTAAAACTGGAGTCGGCAAATTGAAGGACGTACGTACGTACGTAAACATCAGACAAGAAAGTCTGGTTTACAACGTTCCTGGAATTTGCCTCTCACAGCACTGGGAGGATATTAAGCAAGTCAGTTGAAATTACTGTGTAACATCATTCAACTTTGTTGTTTAATTCACGAAGACTAATTGAGCTACCCGCACACTATGCTCACTTCAGGGCCTGCACATTTTAATGCGCACCACGCACTGGGAATGGCTCCAAGGAAACGTTTTGAGAGCGCCTTAATGTGCGTGCCCTACTTAAGAACTTTATTTTGAATTAAGAATGCAAACGGACCTTATTGCGCATTGTTTATTTCATTAGTCACGTTTCAAGAGAAGAAATATTAAGTTCAAAATAATTTTTGAATAACGGTTTGTTTTCGCAATGTTCTCCTACTTTCAGAACTACCAACCATAAGTTTATAATATGTTTTACTCCTTCTTCTGCTGAATCCCAAAACTTTACGCCGAGATTAACCTAAAATACATGTTTTCAGGCCATACTTTATATCGAATTTTTTATAAAATAAAAGTTGTCGTGCCATTAACTATTACCGCTATATTATTTTTTATAGCCTTTCTTTCAAAATATAAATTCCTGTTCACTTTATCATGATCTGCAGAGAATGAAAAATGATAAGCAATCATAAGACCTCCTACTAAGCCCGCCTCGGTAGCGTAGATGGCTGCATGTCTACCTCAAGGTCAAGAGGTCCCGAGTTCGAATCTCGGTCAGGATGACCTACCTAGATAAGGTTTCTGCGGGGTTTTCCCTTATCCTTCAAGACGAATGTCGGGTAACTCTAAGCTCCATGGACCCTGGACTCATTTGAGCATCATTTCACCTAATTCATTCACCGTCCGATATGACTTAATGTTGGATGACGTACATTACAAATAAAAAAAAAGCCTCCTTGTATGGCTTTTGTGGTAACAATGGCGATTGTATAACAAAGTAATTAAAATGTAATGCATTAACAAGAAATACATGGGCCTGGCCCCGTAACTCAATCGGTGGAGCACCTTTCTGCCGTACTAGGGGTCCCGGGCTCAATTCCCAGAAGTGAGGGTGGGGATTTTTCTCCAACCAAGATAATTCCGCACACCCTTCCCAGAGTCTGGAAGTATGAATGAGGGTGCGAATGTGTGCGTGATCTAGTGATACAACCCAACGAATACGAGTTAACACCCTCGATATGTTCCAAAGGAGAACGGCCGCCGATATGACCACTGCAGTTAAAGGCGGGGTGTAAATGAAAAGAGAGAGAGAGAGAGAGAGAGAGAGAGAGAGAGAGAGAGAGAGAGAGAGAGAGAGAGAGGAAGAAATAACTTTATAACTAATAACGAGAATAACCTGAATTAACAATTAACTTATTTTGTATTACGGTTCAATTTGAATAGCCCGGTTTATCTTCGTGGGGCCTTTTAACTTAAAAATAACTAATTCGTTACTTAAGCGTAGATTTACGTAGTTTATTTTATTGATTTACATTATAAAACACACTCATATTCACTTTCACACGTGTCCTTAATGAATGTGTGTAGGAAATAATTATAATTATTATATAAATATGTACCCAGCCAGACGGAATTAAAATTCGACATCTCTGGCTTGACAAGCCAGAATTCTGAACATTCAAATGTAGAAAATTTTGTCCTTACAGGATAATAAGGCACCATTTAACCACTTAGACTATTATTTCATAATTGTAAAGATCCTTATTTTCAATTGACAGAGGCTAGAAGACAGTGTTCCGTTCCTCAGTAACTAAAATGTCCAAGTTCGGCCAATATACCCTTTATAGGATGGGTACCTACGATAAATAATTTGAGAAGCTATGATAGGTACGATCTACAGTTGAAAGAAGCCTAACTTCCGGTAGAAGGATGTACGATGACAATAAGTCATCTCTGCCGTATGTATTTGTAGGCGTGAGACCGACAGTCGGGTTGATCGACTCATGGTCATCAGGATTCTCCCATCACATATTATTATTATTATTATTATTATTATTATTATTATTATTATTATTATTATTATTATTATTATTATTATTATTATTATTATTATTATTATTATTATTATTATTATTATTATTATTATTATTATTATTATTATTATTATTATTATTATTATTATTATTATTATTATTATTATTATTATTATTATTATTATTATTATTATTATTATTATTATTATTATTATTATTATTATTATTATTATTATTATTATTATTATTATTATTATTATTATTATTATTATTATTATTATTATTATTATTATTATTATTATTATTATTATTATTATTATTATTATTATTATTATTATTATTATTATTATTATTATTATTATTATTATTATTATTATTATTATTATTATTATTATTATTATTATTATTAGTTATATTAAACCACTCAAGGAGTCAACAGACCTACTCGAATACCCTTATATCTACTTCACAACTAAGAAACAAATTTTCTTTAAGACGAACATATGTTATAAGGGATCTACGTTCAGTATATTTTATGCTTTATATGGTTTATAGGTTTTCTTCTAAACCTAAACATTTTCTTATGCTTTTATAAAGAATTAATTTTTTTTTATTTTTAGATATTATTTTGTACTGCTGTGTGCTTCAAGAGAGTTATTATATAATTATATCTCTCTTATCCTTTGCAGTTTGTAAATGTGTTTTAGATTTATGTGTTTTGGTGTCAATAACAAGTGAATATGATTATTTTAATTTGTATCTAAAGTTATACTTTGTTTCATTTTTATAGCTTTATGTTTAGAAATAAATTGGAAATATTTTATTTTTTGCATCATTATTATTTGTAATTAATATTTATTTTATGTCGAAGAGAAATGAGATATATAATCGTGTCTAGTCATTTAACACATTGTTAATTTATTTTATAAATTTGAATCTATGTTTTAGTAAATGAAGGAAATTTGCCTGTATTTCTACATAAGTTTTACTCTCGTTTATTTTTACGTACGATTTTTATATTGCTGTTGTCTTTATATTATACTTTTGTAGATTAAATATAATTTACTTCAGTTTTTGGAGAAAGCTTAATCCTTATCTAATTTGTTTTTCCTTCCAGGTGGATATAGACTAAATAATCTGATATCAGCATGGGAATTCCTCTAAGAAGACTTTAAAATTTCTGAATATTACAAATAAAAAATATTGTCTTTAGAAAGGCATTATTTTTTTTAATGTTGGAGGAATGATGAGGAGACAGAAGAGAGAGCGTCTATCATTGACTAAATAGGTGCAGCGTATATGAGTGTTGGCTGATAAATCCCGGGTCTCACATACAGCTGCCACCATTGGGTCAGTTTGACAGATATCATCATATAGTTTAACTCCAGACTGGTTTGTATCATAGTTACAGGTCAATAGCTTGTTTAGTTTTTGAATGACAGCATTTTATACAAGAGAAGTGTAGAGGATTCAGGGAAATGGAGGATTTAGAAAGTGATTAAATACTTCTATTTGAAAGACTTAACGCCTAAAGAAATCAAGGAGGAAATGTACAGTACATTGAAAGACTCTTTCCGTTCATATAATGATTAAAGTTTTGGTTGCAGAGTTTAAAATGGGACGAGCACTAGTGATGAGCATCGCTCTGACGCCCAGTGCAAGTCACAACTCCAGAGATCATTGAAAAAATTTATTTGTTTAGTAGAGGAAGACTGCAGATTAAAGTTGTTTGAGATAGCAGAGGCTACGAAATTATCAAAAGAAAGTCCAGGTAATATGTTAAGTAATAATTTGGGCTTTCACAAGGTCAGTACAAGATGGGTATCGAGTTTGTTGACACCTGACCAAAAGTTGCAAAGAAAAACTGTTTCTGTTACAAATCTGCCGTAAAAATTCCAGTGAATTTTTGAGACGACTTATTACCATGAATGACACTTGGATACATCACTACACTCCAGAAAGTAAATCACAGTCAAAGCAGAGGATTGCCTCAGGTGAACCAACTCCAAAAAGGGTAAAGTAAATGTTTTCAGCTAACAAGGTAATGGCGAGTGTTTTCTTGGATGCACAGATAATTATTTTTATTGATTACTTGGGAAAGGGTATCACTGGTTACTACGCCAGTTTACTGCAACGTTTCAGCGGTGAGTTGAAAAGAATGGGACCTCATTTGGCAAATAAAAAGATATTGTTTCTTAACAACAATGCTCTGGCTCATCGTTCAGACATTGCAATAGGAGAATGTGCGAATTAAAGTTCGAATTGCTTGAACATCTACCCAATTCACCAGATCTAGCACCAGTGACTATCACCTCTTCCCGAACCTCAAAAAATTACTTGGAGGGAGAAGATTTCACAACAACGAGAAAGTCATTGATGTGGTAAACAGCTGTTTTAAGGACCGTGATAAATCATGCTATAGAGATGGTTTAATTAAATTAGAATACCGATATGACAATTTAAAATATTAGCATCTCTGAAGATTATTTTGATAAATAAAGAAAAAGTGAATTTTTTTTTAATTGTCAGGCCCGGGACTTATCAGCGGACCCTCGTAGGTATTCTACAGTATTTGTTTAATTAACAGCATAAAACTATGCATGCAAACCTCTGAATTATCTTCGTTGTAATTCATAAGACTGCATGTTTTAAATACAAAAATGTCTTAAGGGGGGGGGGGCAGAAGTGCTGTTTTAGTCATTTTCGTGAAAAAAAATGCAAGTTTGGTTTTTTGTTGCAAAATATGCACCATAATTTAATTTACTTGTTTACAAAGTTTCATGCCCATAGGGCAAATGCAACACCTGTTTTTGACGCCATTTTTAAAAACTTTATGCTGGTTAAAAGCCTTCCATGCTTTAAATGGCACGCCCACATGTTTGAATGCAGAGAACTTACAAACGATTTGATTTTAAAATACGCGTTAAAATAGCATTAAGCCACCGTAGCCTATTGTAACAAGCTTTCATATGAATCCCCTAGTTGGTTGTAATTTTTACGGATGGTTTTAGCCGTTTCCTTGATATAGTTCCTGTGTAATGGTGCCAAATGTTTGTTTATGTTTTCCTTTGTTGTTCTAGTGTTTTAGAAGTGATACTTGGCGTTTAAAGTTATTATTTTTAGGTTTCTCCTCTTTCTATTATATTTATTATACTCGAGTGTCCATTTGTGCCTAAAATTACACCGTAAGTTGTGATACAAGTTTATTTCAGTAAATCTACTTAGAACAACTATATATTGTGAAATTAAAGAGGTTGAGGTACCTATATTCATTTATATAGTACTGCATTATTTTTACTGTTTTAAATGCCAAAGATAAGGGGTGAGGGAGCCGCTTTTTGTAAATTAATGAATAAGAGCAGAAGGGGGAAGACAGATACTTCAGTTGAAGTAAATCAGAAAGTAACTGAGCCTGTAGCACTGTAAAAGAAAAACATACTTAGCGGTGGAATGTGAAAATAGACTACTTTTTTCAGTAACTACACCTAAAACCTAAGAATCAAGAGGCTAATAGGAGGGAAGAAAGTGTAAGTTACACTGCTGGGGCTTTCTAATATAAAGAAATTATATATTTTGTATGTAAACTGAATGCAAAAATTTAAAACCATTTTCTCAAGTTCAGTTTTTTGTTATTTTTCCATATTCAAAATCTATCTTCTCCCACAGTATCACAGCTAAAGCTCTGAAAATTGTGCACACTACACTTCAGAATCTGTACAACAAACTGATATATGGGAACTTTGATATAGGTCATAGTTTAATTTTTAAAAAATGATTACTATGACCAAGCACTGACTTTTTGAGCATTTTTTCGCCTTGATATACAAAATATGTTTAAAAAAATAACTATGCAGAATTTTAGAAATCCGATCCGTTAATTTGTTATCAAGGTATTAAGGAATTTAATTGTAACAGAATGAGAATATATTGTGCAATATCTGTCAAAAAAATTTTGATTTTAGGCAATAAAATTGTATAAATTAATTCATATATCAAGAATGCAGTAGCATATTGGAATGAAAACTGGTACACTCACTTCTTTAGTTACTAGTAATATCTGTACAAAAAATTGAGGCTCTAGCTTTAGTAGTTTAGAAAATCACTTTTCGCACTTCTGCCCGCCCCCCCCCCCCGGTTTTAAGTTTTATAAATACAAAAATGTTTTAATGAAACCTGTATATAAATGCCATTTTTATTTCCTATCTAAGCTGTAAACAAGCCCGTTAATACCATGCTACATGACTGTGACATTAGCATTTATGGCAAACACTGCAGGTCGCTGTTTCGAATCTCTGTAACGGACAAGCTCTGGGACTGGGGACTGGCTCACTTGAATACCATCACTACACAATGAAAGAGCACATATCAAAAGAAAAGAAAATAAAAACTGAGGAAATATTCATTGCACGTAAAGTGTGATTTAGGTTGAGGGTATGTTTTCTAAAACTCCAGGTTTCACTTACCATAGAAGACTTTGTAAAAATATTGTTTATGTCAAAGGGGGATCCAAAATTTTGGTTAGAATAGTAAGAATGTAAATTATTTCCATGATAAATTAAATATATATTGAATTTTCTGGCAATTTCCTAAGAAGTCCTCTTTATTCGGAATGATTGTAAGAGACGGACAATATCTCACTACACACAAAATGCATATTTCTGAAAACACGAAACATTGAGCTTATAGAGCATTTGACATTGCAGAGGTAAAAGTAGTAACTAAAGTAATGTTGAAACTCAGGAAGCTACGCGAATATATTGCGAAAATTTCACTGACCATCGATATGGCTGAAAGCAACCATTAGCATCCATTTACTTGTATGTCTTGATGTTAAGTGGTCCATTTGGACATAAGACGCCACAAGTCGATCTCAGGTTTTTAAGGAACTGCCGGGTTTAAGCGAATGTAAAAATGTAGTGCTTAAGTCAGGGTAATGATCCCACATTTTCTATGTTCTAAATATAAAGTAATTATAATAAAGTTGCAAATATTTTTTTAGAAAAGAACTATATTTGAATAAAAGGTATTACATTTCAGATTGAACTGGACTGGTCTGGACTAAACTACTGAGGAGATTTGGCAAGGATGTCCAAACTTAGTCTATTGTACCTATGTTCCAAGCGGAACACCCCAGGAGGAAGGATGAGGCTAGAGGAGAGAGAGCGGCCGTTCCAAGGAGTCACGACAGTGTAGATGGCTAGGTCTATACATTTTACCAGTTGGAAACTCCCCGGTAGGCCAGCACAACCGGCATTCCACCCTACTGTGGTCCGGAAAGGGTCTCACCAGACCGGGTTTGGAGACTGGAGGCCATCCTACCGGAGGAGGAAGTATTTACCAAGAGACTATCACCCTGCCATGCAACGCCGAGACACCCGTCGACACTTTTAGCTTAAAATAGATCACCAGATGAGAGATGATGTGAAATGACAATGGATATGTAATGGAGGGACAGTAAATTCAGGGGATGTAATTAATCCACTCAGCATTCCACCTGGCGACCAGGGAAAACCTCCGAAAAAGACATTGGGTCAGGTAGGTCGGTCACAGAAATTGAACCTGTGTCACAAATATCACCTCAGCCATCCAAAATTCTTTCCCCAAATATCGTTTCATTGCTTCTATCAAGAATATTGCTGCTTGTGGTTTTTGATGACAAATGAAATGGATATGTGGTATTTTCCGGGAAAGTACTCAGCAGTACTCTTCATTCTGGGTCACTCTTGCATAACCGATATATGATATTTTTGTTTACGTAAGCGTGTGTGATGCGGATTGGCGGGCAACTGGGATTAGTTTTTCAAAATCTGCCTCCTAGGGGACGGAAGTGTATTGCTGTGTTGGAACGACCTTTGTGGGTCAGGAAATTAACTGAGACAGTTAAGTGTGTAATACGATTGTGTTTCTTCAGAATAAATGAGAAATGGAGCTTCTTTTCCATAAAGTTAACCACTGGCGCGATAGCCTTTAGAGAGCCAAGGCCTACCAACCCGACTGCCGGCCTCACGCCCACTTATGCACCGCAGAGGTGGACGATCATCCAACCGATACGGGGAGGAGATGTGGTCAGCATCTCGGCATCCCCCAGCTGGAATGTTGGCTTTCGTGACCAGGGCCGCTCACCATGTAATTGCTCCATTTTTTGGCATTTTGTTATTTAATATGTCCGTTTAAGATAGATTTATAACGAATACGCTTTTAAATTGCTCCAGAAACTTGTAAAATAAGAAAATGTCGACTTTCTTACATACATAATCCTCCTTGTTGTTATAATGGTTACTTAATCAGTTCTGCAAACCGCTACAACAGCGGGCAAAGCGGATTAAGGGAAGGTGCAGAATTCAGTTATTTTTTATTTATTTTCTTTTTATTTAAGTCCTCCAACGTTAAATCATATCCGACATTAAATGAAATATGCGTTGTGAGAAAGAGACAATTCATATGTGACAAATCTATGTGAGATTCATAAAGATATAAATATACAAGTGAAGAAACGTGTTCTTTTGTTCTGATGATAACGTTATATAATTAAATTGAATGTTTAAGCGTTTTTTCTTTCCATTTTCATTAATCCGCTATGGCAATCCTATTCATCCTACAATTGTAGGCGATTTGGATTATTTCTGATATGAGAAACGTGAAAAGGAAAGTATGCAGAAAATGTTTCATTGAAAAACTTAGCATTTAACACAATCTAAAATGTACACTTTTCAAAATAAGGTAAAAGCTTTCATATTTACGTGACAAATAGGACTTTTGTGAAAGGATTGAAAATATTGATAAGATTCTCTCTCTTTTACCTTAGATACAATATGGAGCCATTTAAAGCGCATAATTTATGCCAAACTCAAACTTAAATCTCAAATAATTTTGTTTTTCTTAAATGGGTAGTAATTCGTTTTCGTCTCAAAGGCATCAGATAGCGACCAACTTGAAAAAACTTCACTATCACTTAAAACATACTGTATTCCCATATTCCATTGCTCCTTCAACAAAGTTATCAGTAACATGTCATAAACCCGTAATCTACGATAGCTCGGCTTGTATACACAAAGAGCCGGCAGAAAAAGATAGCACGCAGATAAAGGTCTGCCGAAACAAACAAACTGAGATAAATGGAAATTTCTGGTGACAGCTTGGATGATAGAGATTATTCGGTTTCTTAATTGTTCCGGAACAGTCTGGAATTATCAATGAGGTATTTAAGAAGGCCATGAATCGCCAAGAGCTGAGTCATAAGCAGTAAACTGATGAGCTGATATTGTAAACAGATGTAAACTGAACGCTGTTTGTTATTATCATTGGCCTTGGTAGATTCTGTTGTGTATGTGACGTAATTCTGTGACGTGAGAATTGAACAGTGTATATCTACGGAAATAAAGAACATTTTCAATATCTGCAACTCCTATTTTTAATTCTACGAACCAACAAAGTCACAATAATGTTAGTCTCATTTAAGATTAAGTAGATAGAGAACTAAGCGTTTGTAAGCATACTCCGTAGAAGAGTAGAGAAAATCATATTAGTGCAACATATATGCAACATGCTGATAAAGCCCGCTTCGGTAGCGTGGTGGTAGCGTGTCTGCCTTACGCTGGAGCGGTTCCCCTCCTTGTGGTTTGGATTTATATCACACGATGCGGTGAAATATTTGAAGTAGGATTCGCCCCGTCGTGAGGTCTACGCCCCTCACGCGCAAAAGTTTCGCGCTCCCTCGGGGTGGCGACACGTGTAGAAGCCAAACCTTACCTTGATGTAGAAGCGATGAACCTTTCGTCTAAAAGCCATGAAGATGATGTTCTCGAAGATTTCTATAAATCCTCTCTCCGGCAGCTGCGGCGAGCGATGAGATGTGAAACTTCTCAGGCGTGGCATCGATACAAAAGGGATTTCACTTTTGGGCAACTATGGAATAAAATAATTAATACCTTTTTACTTTCCTTGGAATTATATTTCTCGACATCATTTTCTTCTTTAAAGCGACTTTTTCCACTGATATATATATAGCCCTTTACTATATTTTAATGTTCTCCTTTTATTTATAAATGATGCAACGTATTTTTACTTAAATTATTAATCGTAGCGTCGCGTCTTCGATGTATATTTTAAACGTTTACTAAACGTTCATAATTTATGAACTCCAATAACTTCTCGTAGTTTCAAGAAGTCTTTTACCGAAACCGCGTCTATTCTCTTCGAGAGTTAAAGCCAGAAGAAAAAATGTAAGAATAAAATCATTGGTTCTTTTTTCTGTTTTGGTTGCTAAGTTACCGTAATACTTAATTCTGATTGGTCCTACGTCACAATTTGGGATTTCAATAAACCTAAGAATTTGTTGCATCATCTATATGGCCCGCTTGGTTATTAATTTACGTTGAATTACAGATGGCCATGTTTAGTGAATATGTCCATATATGCAATATCAGCTTCAACGTTCAAGAGGTCCCGAGTACGAATCTCGGTCAGGGTGAGTTACCTGGATAAGATTTCTCCGGGGTTTTCCCTTATCTTGAAAGAGGAATGTCGGGTAACTCTAAGCTCTATGGACCCTGTGTTCATTTGAGCATCATTTCACCCTTTCTATTCATCGTCCGATATGACTTAACGTTGGAGGACGTAAATTACAACAACAACAAAAATGCTGATATAGGTCAAGAAGTCTCGAGGTACATAATATCCGGATATGACTAGGTTAGTTTGTTTTGACTTTGGTTGAAATACGATAGATACCTAGCAACTCAAAAGTGGAAGATATAAAGTCCCGGGTACCTTTTAACGATGTCCTCGTTTGTGTATGGAGGGGTGCATGACGTAACAAAGAGTTCCCCCATTTGCATATTCCGCTGTAAGAAAAGATTTTCATCGGTTTAAGTTTAATTGAGCGGCGCGGTAATATGTTTACGAGATCTCGTTGTTCATTACACACACAGAGAGGTAAGCCTGTCTCCCTCCCTGCTGCCAAGGGTTTTTGTCTTTCTTCTCAATTACATCCGGAGCTGTGACTTGCGATTTATACCAATCAGCAGTTTTATCGCATAACGGCATTATGCAGCCAACCTCGCTTTTAAATTGCTGTTAATGACGTCGCTAGAGGGAGGGGGAGATCTCTGCTGCAGCCAGAATGGGAGTTGAAACTTGCATGCCTAATCCAGAGTCGAACCTAGTTATACGAAATATAACCGAGAAAGAGGCTTCCGAGATATCCGCGTTCAATCCCAGTTCGTTGGTAGACACATTACCGAATGGCTTCTAATTCTGTCATTCGAAGAGATCACGAGAGTGGATTTTGCTCTGAAGAAATGTCTGCGATTTATATTGTAACTTTGTGAGTTCGTGAAATTAAACGTCCAGGTTACAAACACCAAAAGTTGCTCTTTATTTCCGTAGAAACACACATTTATCACCCTTTACAGTCCAGAAATTACGTTACAGCGCACACAGATGTTCACGCATGCGAGTTCAGTTAACAGCTGACTGACCTGGCAGGTGGCGGCTACCTTTTTATAGTTAAGTCACTATCCGGACTGTTCTCAAACAATCAAGACGGCGCTAGAAGAAAGACAAACTCTCGAAAAATCCGTCTCATTCCCCCTACCGTTTCCGCGAACTTTTATCTCCGCACTGCACTGCCCGTCTCTTTGAACTCGTTGCCCGCGCCACCTCAAATCAACAATGCGCTCGTGACAATATCTAGAGACGTCAGGGATCGCTTCAGCTTTTGGATATGACATTTGCTTAACCCTTTCCTATTACCAAAACACAGTTAATGCCAGAGGTTCTACTCCCATTAGTCCTGGACCCGTAGGACCAAGGACCCGGGCCTCCTTCGACCAGGGAGTTACCGAGCTGTCCTAAAAGGGCGCCCGGCGTCTCCGTGGGGCTTTCATAGGGTAAGACCTAGAGACTAGCAAGCCCCCCCATCTGGTCCTCTGGACTCAAGACGGGATGGAAGTGGATACGCCACTTAGGCGTGCCAACTCCAAAATGGGAAGGCTACCGATATGACCTCGGTGGGGCCGCCTGGTGATCTAGCACACCTTCTACTGGCTATGATGGCTAGTACGCGGGAAAATTAATGGCTTCCCTCAACCCCGTCGGGAGACGTACCCGATCATCCACCGGTATCGGAAACCACTGCGTCCTCGTGTCCAACCCAATCCGAACAACTCCCCGTCAGGGGGGGCTCTAATGTTCGGCCCGAGGTTCCTCTAGTAACGTCACCCGCTTTTACTACGTACGGCACCGCAGGCGATGACACTGATCATACATGAGATGAAGATGGAGCACCGGTGGAATGAGATGGCGGGGGAAACCGGAGATCCCGGTGAAAACCGGCCCCAGAGCCGTGTTGTCCATCACAAATCTCACTTGCGGTCGCCTGGGATCAAACCGGGGCCGCCTTGGTGAGAGCCAAGCGGTCTAACCACTAAGCCACGGCGCGGAGCCCACCACAAAGATTCGAACTCAGATCATTCACTATCGCAAAGCCTGCAATTCTGCGTTATGTCTCCCGTTCCACACTCTGGAGCAAACTAGACGCATGTGCCATGGTTAATTGGAGTTAGATTGTAATATTGTCCATTATACCATCATAAATTACAAAGACAAATATTTAAACATGTATGGTAGGATCTCGCTGGATTCCAACGCTACCGCCTGCCGTTGTGCGCGGGAGCTAGCGATCTATATTCCACTCGGTAGTATTTGTATCGGCCACCAACATGAGCAGGAGCTTGACGTGTGTAAGATGTATTGCAAATGGGAATCGATAAGCCGTGTTCGCACAGAATATATTCAAACGTTTCCTGGTGAAGTGTCTTCTTCCAGCTTTACAATTCACGAGATTGAGAAGAAATTCGGAGCCACTGGTTCTGTGGCAAACAAAAAACGGAAGCGTAAACGTACAGTGTTAACAGAGCAAAAGTTAGATGACATAGCGATGATTTGAACGTTTACCAACCAAATCCATCCCCAAATTAGTACAACAGATGGGAATTTCAGAGTATTCTGCAAGTAGAGTAATTAAATTATTAAAAGTAAAGCCTTATAAATGTACGAGGGCTGTTCAATAAAGGATAATCACAATTTTTTTTGACAACGTACCTTTATTCATCCTCATAATTTTGACGGTCTTTCTCAAAATAGTTTCCCCTGAATACGATACACTTGTTCCAGCATTTCTGCCAGTCTTCAAAGACATGCTGGAAACCATTTTTTGAAAGATCCTTCTAAATCGCCTCCGCAGCCCTCACCCCTGCTTCTGATGGTGGATAATGCCTCCCACGATGGCGTTTCTTCAAGTTATGGTATAGAAAAATGTCACGTGGGTCTAAATCTGGACCATAGGGAGGGTGAGGGATGCACTTCACGTTGATTTTTGCAGGATATTCAACAACAACAACATTGGTAATATGCAGCCTGCATTATCATGGTGCAGCATCCAGCCTGCTTCACGGAAATGTGGTCTTTTTGCGCCTGATATGGACTTGCAATGTTTTCAGGACATCCTGTAGTATTGTCCAGTTACTGATGTGTGTGCAGGTACAAAATGCTGATAAACCATTCCATGAATATCAAAGAATGAGACGACTATAGCTTTCCCAGCATAAGCAACCACGTTTGCTTTTTGGGGGTTGGTGATGAAGGAGATTTGCACACTCAGCTTTGCTGTTTCCTCTCAGGATCAAAATGATGCAGCCAAGTTTCATCAGCAGTGATTACGTTTGAAAGAAACTCCGGATCTGCCTCTAACATCAACTTTAACTGCATGCTACCTCTATTGCAGCGGTAGGCGATACTGAATATGTCTGAACTTTCCTGGTTCTCACAGGCGGGAACCAGGAGTGCCAACAATGGAACTACTATGGCGTGTTTGTTTCACATTAAGCTAACATAATATAATAAGATTGAATTTTAGTGTGAAAAATTATGATCATTATTTATTGAACAGCCCTCGTGCAAGTGCCCATAATTTAAAACAAGCTGACCGTTCGTTATTGTAAAATGTTTCTTTCATCAGTGAGTGACGGTTTAATTGATCCACAGCTTCTGTTATTTTCCGTTGAGGCACGGTTCCACCTCAGTGGTCAACAATCATAACAGTCGGTACTGAACCTCTGAAGATCTACATCACGTTCAAGAAATCCCTCATTATGATCGGAAAGTTAGAGTTTGGTGTGCTGTTAGTGCTAGACCCATATCGATCCAATATTCTACGAGAAAAGAGACACCGAAATGACATTTGAACTCATTTTATCATGAACTGACGGAAGAAGAGAAATCATATAGCTGGTTTCAACAAGATTCTGCTTCGTCCATACAGTAGTGGTGTCCATGAATAACATTAGGGAAGTGTTTCAAGATAGAGTGATTACTGATTAGTCTCGCTCCCTCGATCTAACAGTGTGTGGGGCAACCTGAAAGACAAAGTGTACGAGACAAATCCTCATACATTGGAAGAACTAAATCAAAATATTAAATAAAATAGTAAACAGTACAGTGGCTCAACTTAATCAGAGTGTGTTCTCCCGATATAATGCTTGTTTAGCCAAAAGGTGAATGACATTTCCAGCATCTTCTGTAAGCTAAGAGTGTCATATATGCTTTACACGTGGAGCTTTTGTAGGAGCAAATCTGGCTGTAGCATGGCAAAATGCCGTGCGCCTGTTAGGTTTTAAATGAACAGCCGTATATGGTACATTCAAATTACTTTCTGTAGAATGTAGAATGTAGAATTACTTTCTGTTTATATAGACTATACAAAACACAATTACGAAAGCGTTCGCGGATGGTCTAAAAAGTTTCCAACCTCAACATAAATATGGTAGCAGTCGTAAAAAAAAGCTAGTGAATTTCGTTGTTCATCTGTTGACAGTTGCTTGCCAAAGTTTCAGCCATTTTGGACGCTCAGCTGTTATTTAACAGTCGTTTGACTTATCGTGAGTGTCTTTATGAAAATGAACAAAATCGAGTATCGAGTTGTCATTAAATATTTGTTTTTGAAAGGCAATACGCCTACGCAAATGGAAGATGAGCTGGATTCTGTGTATGGGGACTCTGCACCACAATTGAACACAGTGAAATTTTGGGCAGCCGTAAGAGTTGGGAGACGATGAACATTTGGGACGTCCAAAAACTGCAACTACCGACGAAACCATCGCCAAAATTCACCAAATGGTGCTAGACGACCGCCGGATTAAAGTGAGAGTTAGCAGAGTCTATGAACATGTAAAAAGAACGTGTTTGTCACATATTAGATTAACATTTAGACATGAGAAAGCTGTCCACGCGTTGGGTGCCGCGTTTACTCACCTTAGACCATAAACGTGTTTGAATGAACATTTCCAACGCTCTGTTGATGCAGTTCAGACGTAATAAATCTGAGTTTTGGCCACGATTACTTACTGTAGATGAAACTTAGATACACCATTATGCGCCTGAAACGAACATACAACCCAAACAGTGGACAAAGGAGGAACCGGGTCCAAAAAAAGCAAAAACTGTCTATTTCGGCTGGGAAAGTAATGGCGACTGCTTCTTTTGGGATAGTAATGGAGTTATTTTAATCGATTGTCTTCAAAAAGGAAAAACCATTACAGGAGCATACTACGTATTATTACTTGACAAGCTGAAGGCAGAACTTGCGGAAAAACGGCCACATTTGCAGAAAAAGAAAACCCTGTTTCACCAAGACAACCGTCTCACACCTCAGTGGTGGGAATGGAGAAAATCCACGAATTACGGTTTGAACTGCTTGACCATCCGATTTACTCACCAGATCTAGCCCCAAGCTTCTTTTTATTCCCTAATCTGAAAATGGCGCTCGGAAGACAGCGATTTTCGTCAAATAAAGTGGCATTCACCTTCGTGAACAATTATTTTGCAGAGACAAATGCCGAGTACTATTTGGACGGGTTACAGAAATGGAAGCATCGCTGGGAGAAGTGTGTAGAGCTACAAGGAGATTATGTTGACAAATAAAGTAAATAAAAAATATATAAATAAAAATACTGAAAAATGTCTTGTAATTTTGTTAGGTCGGAAACTTTTCAAACCACCCTCATATTTTTCTCTCTATTCCAAATTAATCGAGATATTCCATTGCAAAAATGTCTTTGTTACACATTCCATCATAGAAACAGGAGGAGCCATGGTTAAGAGAAAACGGAGGATTTCTAACTTATGCGCACATGAAGGAATCTTCAGATTTTGAGCGGTAGGCTAGAACACAAGCGGGGGGGCTTAACGTCTTCGCACATTATATGTAACCACAGAATCTTGTCATAAGTGCATGCCTTAACGAGTGGTGTATGTAATAATTAAATGGTATTTTTAACCAACATTGTTAGAACCATTTTTGGGAAAAAGTGTTAACGTTTTTCACAAAAAGGGATGCTTGGGGTGAAGAAATATATGATGAATAGATGATGAATTTAAGGCACATTGTGTATTGCTGAAAATACGGTGCACAATTCTTCACCTATTAACCCAATGTAACTAATATTTTGTTGTCAAACATTAAGTCATATCAGACGATTAATTAAATAGTTTTTTTTTTAATTTACGTCCACCAACGTTAAGTCATACCGGACGGTGAATGAATTCGGTGAAATAATGCTCAAATGAGTCCAGGGACCATGGAGCTTAGAGTTACCCGACATTCGTCTTTCAGGATAAGGGAAAACCCGGAAAAACCTTATCCAGGTAACTTACCCTGACCGAGATTCGAACTCGGGACCTCTTGAGCGTGAGGCAGACATGCTACCATCTACGCTACCAAGGCGGGCAATGAAATAGTTGAAATTATGCTCCAATGAGCCCTGAGTCCAGAGTGATTTGAGTTACCAGACAATCGTCTTTTAGGATAAGGAAAAACTTCAAAACACCTTATCCAGATATCTCACCCTGACCGAGATTCGAGCTTGGGACCTCTTCAATGCGAGGCAGACACGCCAGGCCACCTAGGCGGGCATCTAATAATTGCCATGTTATCTAAGCACAGAATATCAAATATGAAATCTCTACGTTTAACCATTATTAAGAAATTAACTATTTACTAATTCGTTGGGCTCTAATTTGGCACGCTTTTCAGAATATTCTTCACGAATGATTCATACGTTCTGATTAAAAATATAATTTCTGAATAACTAATCCGTAGTAAAAGACTCCGATGTTGACCTTAAGGTAAATGTTTGTTATCTTGGTTGTAATAAATTCTCGAGCATTGACGTCACGCTTTTTCTAATGTTAGCATCAATGTTTTAGATTACATTAAGAATTTAGTTGTATAATCAATATGCATTATATCAAATTAAGTCCGAATGAGTTGCTTTGTTTCACAACTCACAAGTAACGCTGAATGTCTCATGAGTTTGGCATTAGATAGAGCAATTTCAATACTCTTTATTTTCTCATATTGAAAAAAGAATGAAGGTTGATAAATTAAATTATCAAGCGAAATGCATGTAAATAAGATTTTAAATTTGTGATTACTTCGTAAATATCAAATCAAAATATGAAGCTATCAACAGAATAAATACAAAAAAGTTAAAATAAAAATCTTTTTATATCCCTTTTTGATGAAATCACCAAATTTGGTGTTCAACTTTTTGCAGTTCAGACATTCACCGACCTTTAAAAAAATGATTTTCTCAAGGGTCTTCAAGAAATTTATTTCTGGCCATGTTTCGATGTCGAATTTTTAAATGGAATACCTCGCTTACTCTGTTTATTACAGTAAGTGACACAGGAGGGAAAATTTTTCCAGATATGGTGGAGTAACTGAATACTAGCCATGTTCACCATTTCTCATTCCTAGAACTTAAAGACAGTACACTACTTCTGACTTTACATTTTGTTTCAAGAAGCGATACAAGCGCATCTCTTGAGAGAAACTTGAGTTATGCTCGATGTTCACTTAGTTAACTAATAACAATCAAGATTCCTTCCCTCATTAGAAGCACACGCCCTCTTCCGTCGTAAAATAAAGTTACCGGAGCTAATTTAAAGGGTCTTTGTCGTGGTAAATCTATGTTACGTCATTTCTCGAGGAGGTGGCTCAGTTGTAATCCTGTGACAAATGTGTATAATTTACAGCAAGGAGATTCTCAACAGTCCTTCTGCCTTACCTCACCTGTGCCCATGCTTCAGTGCTCCAAGAAACACGGAGCAAAAGTGCAAGTCCTGCACGTCGCTTTTAATGTAGTCAACTCAAATTTATCGCTATACAGTAAACATACAACTGCACTTCTCTCTCTAGAATTTTTCTGTTGATGTTTACTTCTTTCTCTGCCACATAGTATACAGGGGAAGTATTGCATTGTGAGAATATTGTTAACAGATATCTGTTTGTGTACGCTAAATGTATAATTTATTTGTCTATTGCCATGGCAAGAAAGTCATTAATACGTAAGTACAGACCCTAACAACAGTGAAGCAACAAATACTATATAAAATAATGATTTGTGACAAACTTCAGTTATCTTTCAATAAAATTGATGAAATTTCACAGAATTCAAGAGACTAGTTCCACAAGAACATTTTCAAAATATTAAATACAAACAGACTGATATGTCGGCCATAGTAGATCAGTTTTGGTTATTGAAATCCACAAGTTAAATTATTAAATCAATTAAATAGTCCGATAGATTTAATGCTTTGGGAGAAATATTTCTTTTAAAAAATAGAAATCATGTAATGAACGTTCAAATACAACCAATAAATTCTGTCTAAGTTTGTTTCATTTTCAGAGATTGGTAATAAATACAAAAAGTAACGATGACAACAAACCAAATATTGACTGGCGGTACAAAAGATTTTTGCGAAACTACTCTCTTGAATTCTGTGGAAATTTCATAAATTTTCTTAAAAGATAAATGAAGTTTGTGCAAGTAATTACATTCCATGTAGGTTATTAATACTTACGGTGCCAGTGGAAAGTGATGTAACACCCAAAAGCATAGGTAATACTGTACCGATAGGAAGTGACGTAATACCCAACAGTATAGTAACATAAAATAGATTATTAAAGAATCCTTAGCAAAATATACAAACGTATGAAGTATTGATTGATTGAAAGTTGGACATGTTAAAATTTTTATTGAAATCACTTTACTTTTCTCGGCATATATCTAGCGTTTCGTGTCTTCAAATATGCCTTCAATTTCGCATATATGGAAATACCAACAATATCATTTAAAGATGTAATCGAGCACAACATGCAATAATCGCACCATGAGCTCGATGGAGATGCGTATTTTCCGCTTTTCTCATGAAAATATGCCAATTAACTGTCTCACTGGTATAATGGTTAACGTTTTAAAAGCAATATTTTGGGAAAACTTTTTAAGCTTGAAATTTGTACCTTCCTTCGACTTCACTGATAAAATTGATGTAGAGTACGCGCAAATTAAGTTGAGCGCTGGATTTACGGTGTGGTGCGAGCAGAGGGGAAGAAGCGAGAGCTAACGCTCTTTTGTTTCTGCAGTGTGGTCAACCTTGAAAAACACTGTTCAGCAAAATAGCGTGTAAGATAAGCGAAGATATCAGAAGTAACGCTGCATCCTCGGAAAACATTCCTTAGTTTTATCAAGACCTGCTTCAGATCACAGTTATACGGAGGTAGACGAATAATAATGTGTCTCCTCTCGAGAGCCGTAACATCCACAAATGTTCATACAAATGTAAATCATTTTCAAGTAAATGCTGATGTACATTACCACCACACTCATAACAAGGATAAACTGGCACTTTGAGCGCACCAAACGAGTCTTTATGAAGGAAGCTTTCACTACAAAGAGATAATGTTACATAATAAACTTCCAAATTCATTTAAACAAGCTGCATCATTAAAACACTTTAAGAATAAGGTTAAGAAATTTTTGCATGAACACTGTTTTTATACGGTTAATGAATTTTTAGAACTATACCCATATAAATGAGCACTAGGAGCATAGTACATCACAAACATGTAATATTCATATTATGACATTTCTTGTAGTAAATTAGTCGATACAAATACCACATGAAACCATAGAAAAGTTACTTACTGTGCATACTGTGTGTAATCAATTGGACTTTATATACGGCATTTATACATTTTACGAACTAAAGTTATAAATCTAACATACGATTGTTATAAACTAGTTAGCTAATTAACCTCAAAATTGATCGAAACGAAATATGGCGGACATGATAAAGCTTAGCGTACTAGCACACTAGATGTCAGTGTATAGCGCATTTCAAATTTTAAAGTTGTCATCTATGTTTACGAAGTTAAACGAAACTTACGGAATGAGGACTTGGGACCCGATCGCTCTTCTTAACCCGCACACATAGTACAAGCTATATCCACAGCTTATGTTGCTCATTTTTGTAAAATTGTACTGCTTTATAATAACTATTAAGCTAGAAAGATTAAATTCGGTTACATAAACAAGTAACCTAACAACCAAGACATGTGTTACTTCAATTAATTCATTAACAAATGAGTGGAGAAGGCTGCTTTGCCCATAAAATTTAGATGTACTTCATTTGTTTTCTTAATGTCCAATAAAATATGGAAATGAAAATTTGATTTATTATTGCTGTTTACGGGTGTCTTCAATTATTACAAAAAGTAACTGGCCAAACACAAACTGTAAGTTACATATCAGATCTCGACCCTCGATCCTGTGGGCCTCGTATTCCCAATATACATTCTTAACCTGATAAGTTTCACTTATAGTTTTTTGTACGCAATATACTATTTGTGGCAAATAAAATTATTATTATCATGCAGTAGAACTTTGTTTCCGGGCCTTGTAGGCGGTGGTAAGGACGATGAAAGAGCATCTGACGTTTCGCCCTTGGTTCCGTAGAGCAACTTCAGTTAATTGACTCCTGGCTGGTTACAACATATCACCTTGCATTTTGCGGCAATGTCTTCAAAAGTCTCCGCACTCTGAATGACCTTTGTATGACTGATAAACCGTAAGAGATACACAAATTATTGGATGAGTAGAGCCACGGCTCAATAGCATAGCTGGGATTTGAACCACGGATATTCTGTCCGGTTGGTCTTACCCATTGAGCTACTATCGCCAACACGCCTAGTAGCTCAATGTAGCTATTTTCAGTAGCTTTTTCATCCTGGCTCTTCTCATCCAAAAACTTAGCCCACACACGGCTAGTGTGGAATAAATTATTATTTCCATCAATTTACCTAAAAACACGGTTCTTTAGCTATAAAGCCTGGGACTTAAGTAGGCACTTACAGCATAGTAAGTCGCCACAAACAGGTGCGTATCTCATTGTGTAGGAGAACCCTAGTGGTTTACCGGGAATCATACGAGGCAGTTGGAGAATTTAATGTCATGTTGGTATGTTGGCAATAGTAGCTCAAGGGTAAGTGCAACCGGACAGAGACCAAGATATCCGTAGTTCAAATCCCGGCAGTGACATTTAATTTTTCAGTCTGGCTGCACTCATCCAAAACCTTAGCTTAACACGGCTAGTATGGAAGAAATGATTAATTTACACAAAATAATGCCAAACAAAAATGTAAACCTCAAAATGCATAATTTATGGTAAATACATGTGTTTGAATTGAACCATTTCGCAAATATTCCTTCCTGTATATTCGAATTTTGTAATACTTATACTTTCCTCAAACGGGAAGTCGTTATTCATTTTTTGATCTCCTGGTTGTGTAAAGACAATGCAATTTCTAAGCCATCAGATAACAAACTACTCTTTAAAACATTCGACTAACCATTAAAGCCAAATGTATTCCCTTGCACCTACAAGAGAATTAGCAGTAAGATAAATCATCTACAAATATTTGTATCTGGATTAACTTGAAGTAGATAGAGGAATAAGCTTTTTAAAAGTAATTTGTGTAGGAGTAGAGAAAATCATGTGAATTTAACCCATGATTCATTTTTCTGTGTGATTCGTGTGTTTACTTGTTAGCTTTGAAATTCCACTTTTTGCATAGCTAAAAGAAACAAAAGAATAGCGAGTTGGTGGTTCAGAAATATAATATTTGTATTAAAAATACAAGCAAACTTCTTTGGTCTGATATTTACTATAAAATATCAGTTTTAATTAAGAGAATGCTTAAACGATATGCAGTACGTATTCTTTTTCTTTCGCTTATAATTCAACTGTTATACACATATGTACAAAGATATAAATTATTCAAAACAAAGACTACTTTCTGGAATATTCACATGTAATTTAAGATACCTGTACATTTTACTAGCTAAAATTTGTTTAAGATGTGGTAGTTAAATAAAAAATTAGAATCACTTCTTTTCTGCAAATTAAGGATAAATTGAGGAATTAATCCTTTCAGAATTAATTTTTTTAAATACATTACTCCTGTATATGGATGTTGTTAATTAATTAGAGCCAACTGAAAAATTCAATGCCACGGCCGGGATTTGAACTACGGATCTCCTGGTTTGAGTCCAGTCGCTCTAACCCCTTGAGTGACCACGGCCAACATGCCGACGTGAGATTAAACTCTCCAATTGACTCATGTTTTCCCGGTAAACAGCTTAGAGTCCTCATATCCGAGATACACGCGACTTACTGCTGTATCCACTTAATTAAATACCATGATTTTTATCATTGAACTCTTAATGTTAAATTTATATTGAGGACTTAATCCTTTCAGAATTAATTATTTTTAAATACATTACTCCTGTGTATGGATGTTTTAATTAATTAGAGCCAACTGAAAAATTCAATGTCACTGCTTTTTACATTGCCACGTGGTTCAAATCCCGGCCTTGGTATTGAATTTTCCAGTTGGCTCTTATTAATTAAGAATATGAAGATCATGGCAGGTAATGGTTGTACCGTGTAAACTACGTGTACGCTGGATACATTTAAATGTAGAAGGAATCTCCAGAAGGGACCAACAAAGCTAACTTCTATACGATTTAATCACGTAAATACGAGAGTGGTCTGGAAATTTCTCGGCCTCAACCAGAGATCGTGGCACTACTTGCATGATTTTTCCCCTTACGTTGGTACACATGTTAATAGACCCTAAGTAAAATTACAATTCATTCCAGGCAATAGTTGACTGTAGGCAGTTGTTTGAAACAGTGGAAATGCGCATTGATTTGAAAATATCGAAATTCGAATATCCTGCTGTGATAAAATTCTTCGTAAAAGAAGATTTAACATTTACAGAAATTCATTTGCGAATTGCAGATGTGTATGGTGGCTCTTCGCCTTCAGTTTCCACTGTGAAGAAATGGGTGGCTGATTTTAAACGTGGCCGTGAAAGTGTCCAGGACCATCCACGCGAATGACGTCCAAAAATTGTAACACTACCAGAATTCATAAAAAAGTATATGATATGATTTTGGAAGATCGACGTACAACAGTGTGTGAAATTGCTAATGCTCTTGAAATTTCAAAGGGACATATTAGTCACATTTTGCATCAGGAAATAAACATGAAAAAGCTTTGCGCAAGATGAGTGCCGTATATCCCCACTGTGGATAAGAAACGAGTACGGACAACACTCCTTGAAAAGTGTTTGGTACATTTCCAGAAGGACAGAAGTGACTTTTTGCGCCAATACGTCACAATGGATGAAACATGGATTCACCACTACACACTCGGATCCAAGAAGCAGTCGAGGCAGTTGACAGAAGCTGGTTCTTCGGCTCCAAAGAAGGCAAGGCCAGTGCCATCGGTGGAAAAATTCATGGCGTCAGTGTTTTGGGATGCCAAAGGAATTTTGTTGATTGACTATCTCGAAAAAGGTAAAACCATTACAGGAGAAAACTACTCTCAACTTGTAGCCAAACTGAATGCAAGCAGTTGTGAAAACAGACCCGGGTTAAAAAACTTGTTTTCCATCAGGACAATATACCTGCACACCTGTTTTGTCAACGGGGACATTTGAAAGATCTGCACTATAATGTGCTGAAACATCCACCGTACTCCCCAGATTTGGCTCTCTCGGACTTTCGTCTTTTCTAAAGCTAAAGAAATTCCTTGCTGGTAGGCGCTTTTCGTCCAATGAACAGGCAATTGCAGCTGCACTAAATGGTTACTTTGCAGCACTTCTAGAGCAACACTACAGAGAGGGGATAATGGCATTGGAACATCGCTGAACATAATGTATTGGTGTTAGAGGAGATTATGTTGAAAAATAAAACTACTTTAAAAGTATGAATTGTCGTTGTTCACTATCAGGCTGAGAACTAGTCAGACCACCCTTATATTTTAGGTAAATTTACAGACGCAATGAATATAAATACTATTCATCTAAATCATTTAAATTACATATATGTCTTGAAGTCTGTTGCTGTACCGTATTATTAGATATCCTCTGTGATACTAGAATGTTTACGCAATTTACTGCACCCAGAGTATGTCTCATACAAGATCAAGTAGCATAAACAGAGCAAACGTGGTGCACTAAAAGTCCAGAACCTTCCCCTTCAAGTGTGCAGCCAAATAACAATACAAATTAATAGCAACTTTTATTTAAGTTAATTGGAGGAAATTAACGGTAGCCGTATATAGCTAAGGTATTCGCTGGATAGAGTCAACTTGAAAAATTCGATGCCGTAGCCGGGATTTGAACCACGGATCTCCTGGTTTCCGTTCAGTCGCTCTTACCCATTGAGCTACCATGGCTAACGTACCGTCCTGATATTATATTCTTCTATTGACTCATATATATTTTCCCGGTAAACCACAAGTGCTCTCGTACTCGTGAACCATCGTAAACCTTAGCCTATATACGGCTAGTGTGAGGAAATGATTAATTTCCACCAATTAACTTAAATAATAAGAGTTTAATGGTGAAACTTGGGATTTAAGTAACTTTAATGGTACTATCCAGCAACGCAAATAAAGCCCCTGAAAGGAATGTGCTCCTTTATACAGTGGGACAAGAACAGCGAATGTGTGTGACAGAGAACGTATGCTACACAAGGAGCAGAACCGTTAAAAAAACATGCGCCCTATTCACTCTGTACTCTAAAACCGAGAAGATTCATTCTCAAAAGTAGAAGCCGTCAGAATGTTTCAGAAAGGTCTGTAACTGTACTGACATGGAGTGTCATAAATCTGTCCAGGGAGGTCGTGGGAACCTTCGCCAACACCCCTGCGTCTCAGGCTCCAGAGACTTTCTCTCCTGTGGAGGACAGTAAGTCGCCAAAAGCGGTGTATCTCGAAGAAGAATATATATATCAGAATCAATTGGAGAATTTAATGTCAGGATGGCACGTTGGCCATGGTATCTCAATGGGTAAGACTAACTGGACGGAAACCAGGAGATCTGTGGTTCAAATCCCTGCCATGGCATTGAATTTTTCAAGTTGACTCTATGCAGCAAATTTTATTGTTCACCTATGTCTGAGAGACGATTGCCGAGAAGTTAAACAATCACGAGATCTAAAAGAGCAAGCATTTGTCCTAGGAACGACTACATAACTTTATAAAAACACTCACCAAGGTTCCTGGAACACAGGTGAAGTTCCGAAGAACTGAGAGCTTCAGTTAGACGGGGCGCCACCTGGTGACCCAAACTAAAGAAGATAGCGCTCCAATCCCACACAGCCTGCCCTTGTGTAACCTTGTAAGATAAATGATAGAATTGAAGAATTGTCTTGAAATAGTAATTTTGGTATTAATCCTATCTTTTGTCCCTCAGCTCAAATGCACAGACATATGAAGTATATTTTAAAAGGTTGATGTTAAACATATTGTATTTCAATTAATCGTTTGTCCAACCAAATTTTATTTGAAAGATTTATTTTCTGTACACTTACCTACAGTCAGAGGCGAAGCGTGTCTAGAAGCGCTGTATGCGTCGCTTCCCCAAGAATTTGAGAAGAAAAAGAAAAGAAACAAACATTTCATGCCAAACAATATTTTATTTTCTCTGGTTACATTTTCAAAATTTATTGAACAACTGCGGTGATGCACACAATCTGAACAGCTGCTTAAACTGGTGTGACCAATTCCGCGATCTCATTGAATATTTCTGTATTCATGCATTCGCATCCTTGATTACAGTGCTTCAAAGGTTTCCGGAAGCAATGGCAACTCTTCGGTAGTTAGGAAGCGCTGACAAATTTTGTCACGTGAATAGCCTGTGAGGAAAAGTTTATTTTTATATGGCGCATTTATATACAACTGTAAGCATATTTCAGTAGAATTGGCAATAATATATTACATAGATTGGTATATAGTGGTGACAAATAGGAAGTTACAGTGAAGTTTTAAGTTATTAGCAGAAGTGTGTGATCGGTTTATTTTCTCCATTTTATATTAACAGTTTACGCGGCGTGGGCCAGCTGTAGGAAAAAATGGAACTTCTGAGTGGAGAGGGGAAGCAGGAACATGCTTGTAGTGTGACCAGTCTTGCAATGCAAGAAGGACCTATGTGTGACTGTACAATAGAAAGAGTACTGAAGAGTAGCCTTAGTTCTTTGAGTCATTATTCTCCCGTATTTTAATGAAAATTATTACTTGGAGCTTCCCCGCTTTGAAAATCACGCCTCGCCACTGACTCTAGTAGTCAAGGGAGATATGCATTTCAAACAAAAATTTGATTTCGAAATTACATGACAAATATAAACTTCGAAGACACCTGAATGTAAAGCAGTTTCAGGAAAAGTTCAGAGCATTTGCCTGTGTGTGTGCGGGTGGGCATAACTCATTAAATACATAAATAACAAACTCTGTGTTTTCAGAACTTCCATCCAAAATTAGTCTATGTGAGCAAAATGTTTCGCTATGTTTGGTGTATTAAAATGACCAAGAAAAATTTTATTCAAATGTTACATTTTTACCAATCATGCTCAAATAATTCATAATGAAGACTGAATAAAGGATACTCCCAGAAAATTATCTTTATTTACCATGAAATGATCTTAAATAGTTGGTATTTTAAACAACATTGTTAGATCCAATTTTGAGAAAGCAAAAACTTATAAAGTGAGTTTGGATTGGGTATTTTGCTTAAAAACTATGTGTCCATCTTTGAAACATACCAAGCTGGTTTTTAAGACACTTTTTGCTATTAAATTTTCTATTGTCATAGACACGTATCATGGAAAGCGTTAGGCTTTTTTATTTTCATTTAGGGAGTTAGAAATCGAATTTTTATATCGATTACAGTTCATCCCCTAATTATTATAGGTAAGGGGTAAATAAATTAATATAGACACACACATACTCAGTACCTTCTTATAAAATGCTTTTGGGGATGGATAGGAACTATAATACCAGAAAATTTGTATTTCAGGAAATATCCCCATGTTGAGCTTTTGTGTTCATTATAGCACTAATAAAATAATATTATTTTTTTAAATAATCATAGTTTATAGATTGCAACTATAAAATCAAGTACAATAACGAGGAGAAAGAGTACAGTGTTTGTCATCCATTCGAATTTTATTCTAAGACTCCATTAAATCTGGTTTCAATTCAGCATTTTTATACCAGTTCTGTAAAAACATTTTTTTGCGAATGAAGAATGTATAAAATAGAGATGGTCGTAGAACCCAATGCAGGGACGTTGTTTAAAGGTACCAATTTATTTTTAGGATTCTTTTGTCTATTTGCTTTGCCATCTTAAGGCTTGCGTTTCTCCGAA
Source organism: Mantis religiosa (assembly GCA_030765055.1). Lineage (NCBI taxonomy): Eukaryota > Metazoa > Arthropoda > Insecta > Mantodea > Mantidae > Mantis > Mantis religiosa. The sequence continues at coordinate 159,393,424 of CM060949.1, forward strand.
GTGTTTTCAAAGGGCCTCTTTTATTTCTTCTGTATAAAGAAGAAAGCCTCGTCCGTTTCCGATTGGCGACTGAGTTCTCGCCGAGGAAAACAATACCAGGGAAAAAATAAAACAGGAGAGAAGGGGAATTGCTTGCTCTACCGGTAGTACCTACTCTGTTCCCGTGGGAAATAATGATTTCGGCACCCGGCGATAGATAGATGCCTCTATTGACTCCATAATCCTGCATCCTCAAACGATCAGCTTCCTCTATATACAAAGTTATAAAAAGTAATATTTAAGTATTGATATGTTTGAAACGTTTATCATAGAATGTTAGAAAATTTATCTGATTAAATCAGAATATATTTAATACATTATACTGAAATTTCTACAAGACGTAGATAAATGGCCTTTTAGTTCAGAAATATACTTCGATGCATAATTTTCTCTATTAGGGATCTTAATTATAAGTATTTTAATAAATTTTATCAGTTATTACACCTTTTAAAGTAAACTAACGTAACAACCATTCATCTAGAATTAAGGTATATTTTTCATCACGCTAAAACGTTATTTAGATATTTTATTTGCTTCTCGAAAAGGAGCATTTATATTAGAAAATGTCAATGACAGAAAAAACTGTTAAAATTACAAATAGTGAAAATAAGCGCATAAATACTTTGCACAGAAAGAAGCCTTGTGGTTTTTAGATACGGTTGGTGTCGTATTGGACAGTGGTACCAATTTGTAGATCAAAGGTTCTTCTAAAAGATGAACTAAATTGTGCTTTTATGCTTTAAAATTATAGAACCCGGTTGCTTTTCTAAGAGATGGTGCAAACCCTCACAGTACATTAAAAACAACATAAAATGCCTACAGGTTGAAGTATACCATATTATTCACCAACTCCTATTTGTTTGCAACTTATGCAACCCACTAAGAAGCATGTTCGTCATGAGTTTATCTTAACGTACACTCTATACCTTGCCCTCATGTGTAGCATAGGTGTTAGCGTGTCTGTCTCACGTTAAGGAGATTCCCAATTCAAATAACGGTCAGTGTGAGTTATCTGGAAAACATTTTGTAACCGTTGTTTTGGGTTAGGCCCCGAGAGTTAAAAAAATGTTTAAATATGTGGTTTGAGGATCGATATGGAAATGTGTTAAATTCAGTGGGTCATGAGATGATGCAATATGTGTACAAGATGATGTAATGTTTCCTTATTGGTAGTTGCAATAATAATATTACGTAATGTGTTGACGTGGACCAGTAAAAATAAATGTATTTGGTAGTTATAGAAACGAGAGATAAAACTCAGTAGTTGGATAAGAAATAATAGGGTCTTTGGCATCATGATATCCACGTAAGTATACGCATGTGGCAGTGCTGGATGTTTCTAAAAGTCTGGTTGCAAACCAGAGAAGTTGAACTGTGTTTTAATTATTCATCAATGGGAGAATAGTATTGTTTTAAATTGTATAATATTAATTTAAATCGCAAGTAATATTAAAATTGAGTTTCAGATTTAACTAAGGAAGAATGTTTAACCTTTTTTTTATTTCCTTTACATTAAGTTCCTATACTTAAACTACCCGATGCCACGACGAAGATAAGACCTCATTCTACAGTAAGAAGAAGTTTGCTGCGACAACACATCGCTTGCGGAGAACATCGAGAAACAGCGCTACAAATATATTCCCAACTAGGTGCGAAGATAATCTTTCATCCCAGAGTCGTACACAAGAGGTACTGCTACAAATAACGTCTCAACGCGGTGCAGAATCACATCATCGCATCATCTCTAATGCAATACTGCTACAAATGGTCGCCGCAACTCGGGGCTTCGAGAACACCATCAACACAAATGGAATACAGCTACAATTTTTAACCGGTTGTCCCTTATAGATGCTGAATGTTAGTAACTCCAAGCTCTATGGACCCTGGAATCATATGAACATCATTTCGTTCATTGTCCAATGTGACTTAACGTTGAAGGATGTAAATTAAAAAAAACATTTACCCAGTGACCTGGGAAACCTCTGAAAAGCTGAGTCAGGAAATTCAGCCACCGAAATCCACCTATGACCACCAAATTGTACACGGTGTTCATTTTTATCTTAATTTTACCACCCAAACTTTGACGTCATCAATGGCATCGCTGATGGAGTGAGTCTATATACGATTTTCCTAGCGGCTTGCGATCGTATTTGATTGCTTTGAGGCCTCCCTCTACCAGGAGGTAAATATACTATTTGAGAGGTTTGTCTGCCCGCGTAATATAAAGGTGCGCAATTACGCTTGGTGCGTAGATACGATAACTGTTCTTAAAAAAATATATACTGCAATGGAATGCACTGCAAAGCTAATTATGCAACCATAAAAGTATGCTATGAAGAATATCCGAAATGATAAGTCAAACAACACTTATTTCACAATGAACATTTGTTTTTTGTTGTAGTAGACATATATGCATATTGTAAACCTGACACATAAAATAGAAATATTTCACTTTGATCTCAATTCTTTTCTATTACCCACAGTTTCCTAACAATGTAACTTCATTACAAACCAGAAAATTAGCAGAACATGTTCTAGGAGTGAAAAATAAATTAGTGTTAAATTTGTACAACGCTTTTATCCAAGCCTAAAAATGAAAATAACTCTTGTAGATAGTCTAATATGTCTATTTTCTTATATTTCCTTTCTCTCTTCCCCTTAAACACTGTCTGTGTTGCGAGGAGGTATGCTAGAGGCCTTTCTGTCATAACATTGTTTATTGCTTCTAGATAGTCCCTTTATAGCATTCAGTGTCTCTTTTTGCGAGTAAACGATTCTGTATCTTGGATATATTTTATGCACCTATTGGTTTTAAAAGTCATAAGGATACCAACATTAATAGACATTTTAATTAAGTGCGAGAATGACAAAAAATTTATATCGTATACGGATAAAACGTAAGACGTTTATGTTGCAAACAGAAGTATTTGAATTTGACGCTACCTGGACAATTTTGCCAACATTGGGCTCCCAGGGACTCGTCTGAATGCTAGATAGTGTTGCATAAACTCCTCTATGCAGCGGTTTAAATTACATTTATATGTCGCACCAATTTTAATGCCGGTACGAAAGTACCAGTCAACCATGAAGACTGTGTTCATATCCAGGGGAAGCTGGTTGTGTTAGCAGCGCAACCACTCAAAGCACTGTAATTTGATTACTGTTCCGCAAAATTTACCGTTTCTTCTCTGTAGAGGGCACAATAATTTCAAAATAGTCTCACCAGTTAACTATGAGATCATTCTTGCTTAATTGGAGGGCGGGAAGTAACGAATAAATATGAACACCGTGTATAATTAGAACAAGTGAAGGCTTTGTAAGAATGGCTCTTAATAGTTATTTGTGGGATTTGCTAGGTAAGTTGATGTTTATTAGCGACTGAAAAAAGCAACTCCCACAGCTTTAGCATGGCGGAGCATGATAATTATCAAACCTTGCTAGTCCCAGAGATAATTTAATCCGTTGCCTAAGAAAAGATCGATTTGAATTATTAGTTATAAAAATATTAAAATTTGTTTCTAAAAAGATTTAGAATCAATGCTTTTACTTGGTGTAAGGTGATATTGGAGGCTTTGAAATGCGAAGAATGGTAACTATAGTGATGCAAATATAACAAATGGTAAACTGTATTTCAAAATGAATAATTCAGTCGACGAAAATTTTATATCTGAAGAAATTCGAGAAGCTCAAATTGCTAATTTTAGTTTGCTACCAGAAAAGTCATCTACAATTTATGAAAAAGAATATTTATGTTTTAAGAAATGGTGCAGTTGAAAAAACTTTACGAATATTTTGACTAAGAGATTTTAGCATATTTTTCAGTTGACTAAAGAAAAATGGAACATCGGACTACGCCATCTACGAGGTAATAACGTCTTTGACGCTATATTAGAGTAGATGTTCCTGAAAAATAATGGCGTTTTGTCTCGCAAATTTTAACTTTATCTGCTTGGCCTGCTAAATCGACACTGGTAGAGATAATTCGACTTATTTCACAGATTATGTCTAATAGTAAGAGGCTTACTTTACAGCAGCAAAAATATCACGTTATGATGTTCTTTTTCTTATGGTAGTGGATAAATATCAATAAAACACATTATTTTTCAGGGACCCTACTCTAATATAGTGACAAAGACATTATATAGTAATATCTTTGACTATCGATGTTTAATTATTCTGTAGTTATCTGAAAAACATGAAAGAGACATTGGACATCAACAATGTAAAAAAAAAAAAATACATTTTATCCGCCACCATAGGGAAAAGAATATAATTACTGATTTTTTCTTAAATAAGGATAAAATTACGTTTGGGTGTAGCGAGGTTTGATGTGTGTCATATTGCTTGGCACTAACGCCTCGGACATTAAAAGTTTCTCACTCGCTAATAAACATCGACTTATCTCGCTAAACCTATAAATAAGGATTAACGTTGAAAACAATTGAAGTAGAAAATCTTATGAATTTAGCACATCAAATTTTTTAAACTTGGTTGTCTATGGCTGCAAAATAAAGGGTTTATGTTATTAACTTGTACAAAATGTAGAAGTATTAACGTCAGAGAAGGTTGGACGTTTGCGTGTTGTTTTGTGGCATCGCCAAACATCCAGATGCTTGCACGCAGAAACCCCAGCAAAGAGAACTGCCCCTTGTTTTGTGAAGAAGAGCTTTGCCGACATGCAGAAGGACATAAAAAAGGGAGAGAGAGAAAAGAGCGGGGTCCTTTTGAATCGGGCGGCAGCGATGGCTTTTTATGGGTGATTCTGAACCGCGGCATAAAACTGGAATGAAAGACGGACGGACGGAGGAAGATCATGGATAAGAGGAAGAGGATTCACTGGCAAAGAACGACAGGAAAATGGTGCCTGTTATGAATTTCTTCCGAGACTGCCCATATCTGCTTGCCCGCACTTCTCCACAGAAATTTGTACCACGTCCTTCCTCTCTGCAGTAAAATAACACAACTATTTCCTGTTTTTGTACTCTTTATTATAGTGTGTAGCACTACTATCTATAGTAAAACTACAAATGTAAATTTAACCTCCAAAGTACAAGAAAATTTGATAATTACACCGTTAATCTTTTGTGCCCGACTGAAAATATATCACATTAAAAATACATTCTCCTACCGAATTTAAATTTATAGGGATGCACAATTATAAAAGTGCATACATTTACATGACTTTCACCACGCACTTGGTACATAAACTATTCCTTAAAACACATTCTTCTATGCATTTTATTTGAATTGAAATAAAAGTTTGTATAAATTGCTTTACTGAATATTTCGTTGCCGAGAAAATGGGGAAAGAGAGGCTCTAAACGATAGTCAACTGTTGTAACAGCTTTGCTTTATCGCGGACAGAACATAAAAATATGAAAAAAGGATAACTATTTGATAATTAAAACCAACAGCAAGGAATATCTTGCAAAATGGTTATTTCCATAAGAAGTGTATTTAGCATATATCATGCAATGTACCGAGACATTCATTTACTCTGCAGAAATTATCTCATTGGTTTATCATTTTACACAAGTCTTCACCTCTGTAGAGTAGGCGAGAGTGTGTCTACCTCACGTACAAGAACTCCTGAGTTCGAATCTCTGTCAGGGTCAGTTGTTTGCTTGTTTTCCCTTATACTAAATTATGAATGTCTCATAACTACAACCTCTATGCACCCTGTACTCATTTGAGCATCATTTCATTTATCGCCCAGTATGAATTAACGTTGGAGGGTTTCCCTTATCCTGAAAGATGGTTGTCTGGTAGCTCAAAGTTCTATTTACCCTGGACTCATATGAACATCATTTCATTCGTCGTCCGATATAACTTAAGGTTGGAGGTTTTCTCTTATCCTAAAAGACGAATGTGTGATATCTCTATATCCCTGGGCACATTTGAACATCATTTCTACCCACCTCGGTACCGTAGATCATAGCGTGTCTGCCTCACGTTTAAGAGGTTCCGAGTTCGAATCTCGGTCAGGGTGAGTAACCTGGATAAGGCGTTTCCGGGGTTTTGCCTTATCCTGGAAGACGAATGTCGGGTATCTCTAAGCTCCATGGATCCCGTACTCATTTGAGCGTCATTTCACCCATTTCATTCATCGTCCGATATGACTTAACGTTGCAGGACATAAATTACAAAAATTGCAACAACAACAAAAAATTACATCATTTCATTAATCGTCCGATATAACTTAAGGTTGGAGGTTATCCCTTAACCTGAAAGATGGATGTCTAGTAGCTCAAAGCTTTATGTATCCTGGAGTCATATGAATAACATTTCATTCATTGTCCGATATGACTTAACATTGCAGGTTTCCTCTTATGTTGAAAGATGAATGTCAGGTAGCTCTAAGCTCTATTTATTCTGTACTCATAGGAACATCATTTCATTCATCGTCCATTATGACTAAACTGTGGAGGTTTTCCCTTATCCTGAAAGATGAATATCTGGCAACTCAAAATCCATGTACCTTGTACTCATTTGAACATCATTTCATTCGTCGTCCGATAAAATTTAAAGTTGGAGTTTTTCCTTTATCCTGAATGATGAATGTTTGGTAACTCTGAGCTCTACGTACCTTGGACTCATTTGAACATCATTTCATTCATCGTCCGATATAACTTAAGGTTGGAAGTTTTTCCTTATCCTGAAAGATGGATGTCTGGTAGTTCAAAGCCCTATGTACCCTGGACTCATTTGAACATCATTTCATTCATCGTCCGATATGACTTAACGTTTGAGGACGTAAATTTAAAGAATGGTTACAAACATTTTTGAGAATATATATTGTATAAAGGGTAAATGAGATGTGGACACTTTCAGAAAATCTTCGTTTTGCATTTATGAAAGATGGCTATCATTTTTATATCTTCCGAATTTTAATTTATTTTATGGGTTTACAGATATACGACGTACATTTGCGCGCGCTTTTCCCTGAAAAATTATTGTATTCACAGAACTACAAAAGGTGTAGGTATTTCCAGGCACACCAAGTTGATGAATAAACAAAGTAGTTGACTTTTGTAGCAGCTTGCTGTATGCTACTGCATAACAGCTAAATGTACAATAAAGAGTATTTCTGGTAATATTGACACTGATTAACAGAAAGTAGGCAGAAGGGCAGAAGAAACAAATTTTTGTATTAATATAATTAATAAAATTCCTACACAAGTAAATGAAATGAGGTAGAGAATGTTATCTGATTCCGACATAACATATTTTTAATAAATATCTGTGTATAAATATCATTTATAATTAAAAGTAATAAGATTTTAATCTTGTAAACATATTTTATGGTTTCAAATATGATATTCCAATTACATTTCATTGAAAGCCACATTTTCCAGCATACAAACACTGCTGACGGGATAAAAACAAGATTATAAAGAACAATATTTACCTTTTGCAACATGAGATGGAGAGCTTGTGCCCAAGGTTAGTAGAAAATGTAAATTTTTCCCCAGTAAAATGAAGTCTGTTTTCTCTCTTATCCAGTGTAATGTTTATTCACTTATGCTATTTAAACTCCCTTTATTTGGATAAGTGTTTTCTAGTAATACTTTGTTGTGATGGAATGTATAATAAATAACAGTTCTGTGTTTTCTTTCCCTTGGTTTTTCTATCACTGTTTCTACCACGTATCTGGTAGTTAAAGCAATTAGTTGAGTTCTATTCTGGAATATAATATAGATATTGTACAGGTAATACTTGTTTTGAGTTTTCCTGAATAAAGAAACAGCATTTTAGGAAATAGTGCATGTGTGTATGTTTATGTACATTTGGATGGATCTGAATGAGCAAGAGAACATGCTGGATAAACGCCGAAATGAGCAATTAATGTGTTACAAAGAGTCAAAATTGCCTTCTTCACCCCAAAGTCTCCTTACATCAAAAATATATTCTTTAGAAACGTTTCAAACGTTTCAGAAATGCAATGTATTTAATATTTACATAAAAATTATAACGTATATACATATATCTTTTATTGTTTTTTAAGGCTTGTGAAGTCCTCTCATTCGAAAACAATTGTCTATAATTTTGTTTAACTGGTATATCTCAAGAAATAGAGGGAAACACCTCTGTCTGTAGCACAAGTTATATACAAAATTAATTTCAAATAATTTTGTTGCATTAGCCATTTCTGAAATATTGTTTGTTATTAGTTTGAATGTTTCTATAAAGTTGACACATTTTTTGTTTTGTCACCCTTTTGTTCTTTCTCGTGTTGTCATGGAAAGAGTGGTTTATCAGGGTCATAATTTAATGTCACACTCACAGCTTCTCTCTATATATAGTTTGAAGTTGTATTGAATTTCTACCCTTATATTGTCTTTCAGGTTCTCTACTCTGTGGAGTTAGTTATATAGTTCTTATTTTTGGGCCAGTAACATCTTAGGAACCTCTGGTTCATAACACTTTAGAGACAATTCTATCTTAAAAAGATATCCCCGTTCTAGCCTACATAGAATCACGGAGAAAATGGGTTGTAGTTGAAATATTCATATCTCTTTTGATCAACTTATTGTTCCTCACTAACTTATAGCATTTTAAAATATATGTGGATTCTATTATTCGATATGCAACTACGGGACATCACACATCTACGTTTTCGTTATGTAGAGTGATTTCTTTAATTATTCGTAGATTTTCTAAACTTACGTAACCATGCTTCTTTAGAGAAAATTTTCAAATGTGCACTTACAATAAACAATGAATATTCTATAAAATTCAGCTGCAGAAACACACTCGATTTTATTGTCACATGGTTGTAAATTTTAGACTATATTAATTGGATAAGGGTTTAGATAAATTTTACAAAGCTTCTAACTTTTAAATACTATTAGGAAAAGATTCAAGTAAACCGCCAATATCCTCCAGCTTTTCCTCTGTTAGAACCGCACATTTATACATACGTGTTTTAGAATTCAGCAAACTGTTACTTTGAACCTATTAAAAGGTCTCTAAATGTATCAATTACTGTCAAATAATTGTTACCAAGAGGACATTATTAGGCGTTTTAATACATTTGTAAGTTACTTAAGTCATAATAATTTGCATAGTATGTATAATTATTGAATGACACTGGCATAAAAGTAATTAAAATTAAGTTAGTCATCATACATATATAATCATTATTATTATTTTTATCTTAAAGTTTATCATCGAGCAACAAGAATTAAGTCAAATACATTAATTGAATTAATTGGAAATTAATTGACTTAATAGTGGTCCAAACTATAAAATTCCGAAACTTAAAGTATTTATAGCACAGTGAAGTGGTTTATTCATGTGTATATATGATCTCCTTGTGGTTTACTGGGAAGATTTTTTTGGGGGGTAATTTCTGTCCTCCAACGTTAAGTCGTATCGGACGGTTAATGAAACGGGTGAAATGATGCTTAAATATGTTCAGGGTGCATGGAGCTTAAAGCTACCAGACATTTGTCTTTAAGGATGAGGTAAAACCCCAGTAAAAACCTTATCCAAGTAACTCACCCTGACCGAGGTTCGAACTCGGAACCTCTTGAACGAGATGCAGACACGCTACCATCTACGCTACTGAGGCGGGTCACTACTGGGAAGAATACGAGTCAGAGAATTTAATGGCATGGCCATAATAGCTCAATTTTTAAGAGCAGCTGGAGGTAGAGGGAAGATCCGTGGTTCAAATCCCGGCTATGACAGTGAATTTTTATGTCCTTTCCATAAAACAATAGATAAATTTAACTCTGATAGGGAAAGTTTATCATCAATTACTTTCACGGCCCCCAGCATCTTCTTCCAGAAGAACTTCCTCTTTTATATTTAGGAGGACATAAAACATGTATTTCTGGTTAAATCTCGAGATTACATTTAAAGGTAGAATGCAGTATTTTCTATGTTTAAATATACGTAACAATATCAATTAGTAGCGTAATGTTATGTTTCACCGGTATGTAACTGCTGTACCGTGGTTCAAATGCCGGCTATGACAGAGTGGTTTCGAGTACAAGCGTGGTAAACGATGCACGTGTGCGGACGGATATTTCTTAGGACAGCCTGGCTGGCATCAGCAGTTTGAAGTGTACCCTGCTATGAATCTGTGGCTCAGAATTGATTGCTGAGGGGATGCTGCTGCTGCTGGTATAGAAACTCGAGGGGTTCTCGGCGAGGATGAAGAGAGAGAGAGAGAGAGAGAGAGAGAGAGAGAGAGAGAGAGAGAGAGAGAGAGAGAGAGAGAGAGAGAGAGAGAGAGAGAGAGAGAGAGAGAGAGAGAGAGAGAGAGAGAGAGAGAGAGAGAGAGAGAGAGAGAGAGAGAGAGAGAGAGATCGACTTTGGTACTAACACTTCAACTGCCGCTCTCCCTACCGCTCTTAGCGACGATATCCTCTTCTTGTCAATGGAGAATTCAAACCACCGGCTTCCCAAAAAATACTACATCCAAAGCAGCAATGCTTAGACGCGTTCGCAGTGAAGTGCTTCAACAAATGAACGATAGCTCACTTCTGTTCTCTCTCCTTCGTGATGCTCCTCAGTTGCCGAGTAAATTGGATGTACCATATACTACCACCTGCAACTAACAACCCTAAAGAGAAAGGTGTAAGGTGCAAGAACCTCTGGAGTTTACAGGGCAACAGCGAGACATGCCACGGAGACGCGCGAAGGTCCAGCAAATGGTTCTTGAACACAGAAATATTTAAATGAAAGCTTCGATAGGAGTCTCTTACCTGTTTTCCTTAGCCTAAGTTTCAGTCACTACGATGGCTTCACTTCACCCTCTCAAGTATCACTAGATTGTTTATTTCAAGCGTTGCTTTTCAGGGAAGTCGTACAGTCACCAACAATTTAAATACTATAGCTCCAGAAAGCTTTTCCATTTACACATGACTTAAACCATTTTGCATTTAATCACATTTTAATTCTTCTACGCCTGACATAACATGTTTAGCCATTATCACGTCATCCTGGTCATTGTTTCCATCCCATTGTCTTCAATTATAATTATTTCAATTATTTCTTCCATTAGAGCATCTTTTCTCCAGTACTCATATTCCATTTCATTCACATGATAACATATCTTTCCCCATTCTATTTTCCAGTTGATTCAAATCATTGGCAGCGCATTTCAACGTCCTTTGTTTTAAAGGTTGCATTTCTACAATCAACCAGTATCTAACCCTCTATAGGAGAGTTTGTTTTGTTTTGGTGCTATTTTAATCAAAGTGGATAATGTGATATTGTAACCAGAAGATAAACTTTCATTGACATGTTTACTAACACTGTAAACAATTTAAAACATTACTAAACAAACTAATCCAATTCACGTACAAAAGAAGCGTAACCTACCATCATGCTTTATTAAAAGACGCAGTAATGTTGACATCTCAAACCGACAGATACATTGGTGTAATTTTAGACAACAGCTGTATCTGTAACGATCATATCAATAATTTGGTATAGAAAGGTTGGCCTTCTGAAACCAGTGATCGCAAGTAAGTCATTTCTACCTCTGCAATACAGGAGGTTGTTATCTCTTCTCTCATTCGACATTTATGGCAGTATGTTTCTGCAGCATGGAGATCTGCTTCATTAACACACGAAACATAACAGATGCACCGTGGTACATTCGTAACACCACTCTCCATAGTGACTTAGATGTAGCGGAGGTATCTGCAGTCCTCCTTGAGAGCAATAAAAGACTATACAACTCATTTCTAGAACTTTTGTCACGACAGATCCCCACATATCTTACCAAATCGAGACAATAGAAGACTGCAAAGAGAACGACACAAAGACCTAATATCACCGAGCGAGATGGCTCAGGCGGTTTCGTCTGTGGCCCGCATTCGGGAGGTCCGGGTTCGATTCCCGTGGCCGACCTACCTGATCTATTGGATTTTTCGGGGATTTTCCCGGGTTGCTAGGCGAATGCTGGGTAGGTTGATTACATCCCCCGAATTTCCTGTCCCTCCATTTCATCTCCATTATCATTTCGTATCATATCTCATCTGATGGTCTCTTTCAGGGTAGAAATGTCGGCGGGTGTCTCGGCGGTGCATGGTAGGAAGATATGCTCTGAGGAAAACTACTTCCTCCTCCGGTAGGTTGATTGCCGGCCTCGGCTCCTCTGCTGGGACCATTTCGGAACCGCCAACCAGGGACCTTTGGGTCTCGGATCGCTTGCCTGAGACCATTAGGGCTCGGCTGCTGGGCTCGTTGCCGTCCCACAGCAAGGGAGCGGATTCGTTGTTCTGGCCTGTCAGGGAGGTCTCTATCCAAGTAAACCGTAGGGACCCTGCCCTCTGTACTGTCGTGGCTCCTTGGGTCGGCCGCCCTCTGTCTCCTTCGCCTCATCCTTCCTCCCGAGGGTGTTCCCACTTGGGGGCATAGGAATAAAGGGCCCAGCATGGGCCAAAACCTAATATCATAACATTAAAGACTTTTGGAGTTACCGGTGGGTAACACTTCATATACTTGCCATTTAATAAGTTATAGGCAATTTGGCAAAACTGTATTGTAGATGCATTGTACAGAAAAGTTTTCATCAATAAATAAGAAAGAGCACAATCTGTTTGATAGCAGAAATATACGTAGTCGTGAACTTAAAACAGACATCGCAAAATCGACGGCTGTTTAACAAACGTGTGATAATGAAGTAATTTTGGAATTTAATAATTTTGATATATCGTAGAGACTAAGAAATTTTGATTACATAGACCAGGCTCTCAGAATTATTACGTAAATGTATCACAACTTCAATATGCAGTGGACGTATTATCGAATTAGGTAAGTGTTAAGGAAACTGAGCACAAAGTTTACTTCCTTCTAGATTTATTTATTTCCGCTATTGACGATCCTTTATCCTGGATTAGGCGTTCTTCCCCTCATCGTTTTTCTTTCGGTTCCGTATCTATCATTCGAATTTTTTCTTCCCTCATTGTTTCGTTACATGATTTTTTTTTTTTCCTGGATCTATGCTGGTAAAAGTATATGCTCCCTTTTATTTGTGTTTTGCTTGCCTTTCTTCTCCAGTTGTACTGTCGTTCTTTTTTAAGCTGGTCTTTCCCTCGAGTCTTTCCCATTACGTTGTGTTTCTTTTCCGTGACGTAGCCATGGCAAAGATTACAAACAGTGAAGCAGTTGCTGCGGCCCGAGGCGACTCAACTGAAATTTGATAACGACACAATTTTCTCTCCACCGAAAGAGGATAAGTTTCATCAGACTTTATTTTAAACCCACATGACAAATGTGCTGCTGCCTTCAAATTATCACAAAGCGACTGCACAAAACCGCTTTGAGGCACAGGATGTGCTCCTTTAAAAAGGAGCGACAAGGCCAAAATAACGAAACATTTTGTACTTGATCACAATAATGCTACGATATAAATTGGTCTGACCAATAGAAAGTCAAAATTATAAGTCAGGTAACTACTTTAAATGAAGCGCTAACTGGTGTAAATTACAAAGGAAACAAAGGAAACCTTACCTTCTCGGCAGTAAACCACCTGAAAATGCTATTGTTCAGTTCATTACATTATGAAACATTCTGTTAGGTAGATGCACGTTTTCTTAAATTTAAAACTGTTTGACTTTCTCAACTGCAATTTTATATTACTTAATTATGTTACCTACATATTAAACATAGTCTGTGTAACGTATAACTCATTACTTCCTGTAATTTTGAAGAATATGCCATAAAAGACGGATAAACACTGCTTCACTAGACCTCAAACAATTTATTTCAAACCTCTTTTTATAGAATCATTTTCTAGAATTCCTTTTCTGTTTTAATTATTCAATATTTTGTAACTTGTGTCGCTATTCTGTTATTTCTCGAGAAGGCATTGAAAGAGTATTTAAACTCAAGACCAGCATATAGTCGTATTTTTAAAACCTATAGTCTTGATTTCCTATATGTCACATTATCTAAAACGAAGTGTAAAATAGAATCCCATATGTAAAGGATTATATTAATTAACATCAATAAAACAGAGAAATAACATTTATTATAGATACTGAGACATAAGTAATGTCGGTTTTAAGAAAAATAGTTATATAAAATGTGTTCCAATTGTCAAAGTATAGACCATTAGATTCTACGACCTTTGAGCCATCTTCCAGCGAGGTTTAGTATCCCATGATGATACCAGTCTCTGGTTTTTGATCCGAAGAATTCGGCGATACCCACTTGCACTGCTTCAGTGTCAAAATTTCTTCCACATTGAAAATGGCCCATGGAGAGATCAGGACTCTATGATGGGTGTGGTAATAGTTCTACTCCTCCCCACTCTTGAATTCTTTGCATGGTTGTTCTTGCACTATGGAGTATTCATTGTCCTGTTTCGATAGAACTCTATTTAGGTTAACTGATGCTGGGTATCTCCGTCTCAAGTTTCATGAACTCGTTCCAGTTACTCCCATCAATCGCCCGCCCGTTTGCAACAAACCCCCAGTGAATCACACCTTAGAAATTCCACCAGAGAGGCCATATTACTTTGAAACCGAACTGGTTTTCTTTAACGATGACTTTGGCAGGTTGGCGGGGATCAAGCTACTGCCTCGAGGCATTAGGATTTCGGTAATGTACCTATTTTTTAATCAAAAGTGACAATTCTCCTGCCAAACCTATCAACCATGCCATTAACTAAAGCTGATATCCACGGACAGATATCCATCATAGTTCAGCCTGTTGAGGTGTCAGTTCATGACGTAGTGATTTATAGCTTCTGCATGATTTTCCAAGTGTCTTAATGTGGCAATGTATGGTATCTTTCAGAAGAACTTGGTACTTTTTTGCGGATTTTCTCGCAAACCTTGTCGTTTGTCCTCAATATTCCATAACTTAGGTCTTCCACAACATGGCAAGCCTTTGGTGTTTTCGTCTTCATAGTTGAAACGTTAAAACCATCGTTGCACCACACGCTCACTGACAACACCTTCTCCTTCCACTTCACATATTCTTCGAGCGGCAGCAGCGACCTTATAATCTTGTTTCTCGTAGATTTTAGAAGGAGTAAGTAAATAACTAAATAAATAACTAAAAATCTGAAATACTCCGTCCTGGTACCCAATTATTAAACCAAGACGTACATATGAACCTTCGGATTTAATTAAATTAAAACAACATAATTCATTACATAGAATGCTCCAGAGTAACCTACAACTTTAGTGAGAAGAAAGGAAAGAAAAGTTAGAATTAAAATAAAACAGGAACAAACTTCCTGCAGATCCCGAAATTAAAATAATTTAAACATATTTATATAATTAACACCTTTTTCATTTTAGATTTAAAATAAAAATATACCTTACTACCATTTTTCAATTACTTTAAAAAAAACTTCATAAATTACTCATAAATTAATTTCAATATTTATATATATATTATTATTATTATTATTATTATTATTATTATTATTATTATTATTATTATTATTATTATTATTATTATTATTATTATTATTATTATTATTATTATTATTATTATTATTATTATTATTATTATTATTATTATTATTATTATTATTATTATTATTATTATTATTATTATTATTATTATTATTATTATTATTATTATTATTATTATTATTATTATTATTATTATTATTATTATTATTATTATTATTATTATTATTATTATTATTATTATTATTATTATTATTATTATTATTATTATTATTATTATTATTATTATTATTATTATTATTATTATTATTATTATTATTATTATTATTATTATTATTATTATTATTATTATTATTATTATTATTATTATTATTATTATTATTATTATTATTATTATTATTATTATTATTATTATTATTATTATTATTATTATTATTATTATTATTATTATTATTATTATTATTATTATTATTATTATTATTATTATTATTATTATTATTATTATTATTATTATTATTATTATTATTATTATTATTATTATTATTATTATTATTATTATTATTATTATTATTATTATTATTATTATTATTATTATTATTATTATTATTATTATTATTATTATTATTATTATTATTATTATTATTATCATTATTATTATCATTATCATTATCATTATCATTATCATTATCATTATCATTATCATTATTATTATTATTATTATTATTATTATTATTATTATTATTATTATTATTATTATTATTATTATTATTATTATTATTATTATTGTTATTATTATTGTTATTATTGTTGTTGTTATTATTATTGTTATTATTAATAATATTGTTGTTATTACTATTATTATTATTATTATTATTATTATTATTATTATTATTATTATTATTATTATTATTATTATTATTATTATTATTATTATTATTATTATTATTATTATTATTATTATTATTATTATTATTATTATTATTATTATTATTATTATTATTATTATTATTATTATTATTATTATTATTATTATTATTATTATTATTATTATTATTATTATTATTATTATTATTATTATTATTATTATTATTATTATTATTATTATTATTATTATTATTATTATTATTATTATTATTATTATTATTATTATTATTATTATTATTATTATTATTATTATTATCATAATCATCATCAGCAACATAATTATTACAATTATTTTTTAAAAATTTTATATATTTAAAACCATTATATTAAAAACAAACACATTTTTTTCACTGACTAAATTTTTATAAACTATTAGTGCTGGTATCCAGCACAACAAAACTGGTATCCAGTTCCCTAAATCTAGTTTAAAATCTAGCTAATACCAGTAAAGGTATTGGTAGCCAGTACTCATATATAGTAATAAGTACTCATATTTACTATGTTTATAGGGACTCTAAGTTCAAACTTTGCTATCTCCATTTTGTGATGGTTTATTAACAACTGAAAACTGATATGTGCTCGTAATATACACAACTTTAGCCATGACATCCTGTAAGTAGCATTGCCAAACCAAAGAAGCCCAATAAAATTTCCAAAACACCAAAGTCAAACAACGGATCTTACTTGTAATAATAATGCATAGAATTTATACAAAACTAATTGATAATGAAGAACTTTATATGGCTGTAAAGTATACATACTTGTTAGTTTTCTCAGTTTTATTAATTGAAATTTACACTTTAACTATGTAAGTTTTAGGAGATAGTATCCTCAAAATGTATTTTAAATGTACTTTTAAAAATCTTTATACGATGGATTTTGCCCTTAAAAAGGCATAACTCCGATAAAATTTATAGTAAGGTGGTAAAACACTCGGCATATGTTAACAGTACTAGATACTGCGAAGTGTTCTCTCCATTTTTACTTTAAACATATTTTATGTATACAAATGTCAGAGACATGAAGTCACAGAATTAAATTTTAGGATAATAATAAAACCTCTATGTGCAGTAGGGTTCTACTTGAATTCATTATCTGGTTCGTTAATCTCTGAAAACCTTAAGTGCTAATAAAGTTTAATAAAGATGGTATAATTAATATCATACTGCACTCCTTAATAAGCAAATTTAATAGCACAAAGTAAACTTAGAAGATTGTTGAACGTTCAGTCTGGTTCTTAAATATTTTCTAAGATAATAGACCATGAGCGCAGGAGATTTGACTTTAATTAGATGCGAATTTTAATCTCCGCTTGTCAAAATTGAACTGCGCGCGATCCTGCAATAGTTTTGTAACTTTGTTTTCATTTAGAAAACATGGGTGTTTAATTGCTGATGATATCCATTATCAAAAGAGAAAAGTATAACACAAACAAGCATGTGTGAAGTATATGTTAAATATTATACATTTATATAAAATTATTAAACTACTCTTGGATTAAGTTATAATTAAGCAAAACATACTTTGTATTACATAATATACAAAAACGTACTTTATATGTGAGGCAACATATTCTTGCATTAGAGTTTATTAAAGTATTGGAGAAATATAAACATGCAAAGTAAAATATTTCCAAAAGGAGTAATGTTATGAAAGGAATATATTTCACAAGCATTATTGATATTTATATTCATAGAATGAGCAATTGACACAATAGGAACAACATAAGCATATTTTAACACCACTACTTCTGTTATTTTCTTGGGAAACTATGAAAACATCCCGGCAGATTATTATCCAACATATGAGAGCATTAGTTTATAAATGTGAGCCATGTTCCTCTATAATTCTGAAGCTATTTAAACAGGCATCATTAGTATTTAGCATTTTAAGTAAATTAATAGATGGGTATGTCAAAGACGCGGCTCACTTATTAAAACACAGCGCTAATGATGAAATTGGAGGGTAGTGTAAAGTAACCTTGATGTTACATAAGATGCTTCTTTAGCATTCATCACGAGGCTAGACAATCGATCCTCTGCAAGACCACCTGTGAATTAAAGCTGATGTTTCTTCACGTCGGCCATTACTTCTCATATCTCGGGCCCAAAACCCTTAACACTGCCCTTACATGGAAAATAAATCATTACATTTTATTTCCTCAAAAAAGTCTTTAAGAATTTTAATTATAGCACAATATATATTTGCAATACATCATTTGTAAGTTAATCATTAACACGTGTTTGGCCGTGTAAACTAAATTTACAATTCATTTGTAAATTGCCATATCAACAGGAATGAAAGAGGTCAGGTACCAATAGTAAATAACGTAATACCCAACAGCATAGCAACCTAAAACATGGGTATTTAATGAATCCGTAGCAAAACATACAAACGTATGAATTATTTATTGATTGAAATAATAAATGTGCAATTGGACCTGTTAAGATTAAAAAGCCATTCAGTTCCATTTATTTCTTCGCTACATCTTGAAGTGAATCTCGGATTTTCACATAAATTATAAAAATTATTATACAATATGCCTTTCCCTCGACATTCCTGGTAAAAGTGATGTACATGATACATCCTTTTTATCAAGGTCGCTTAGTTTCATAAAATTTTACGGCTTTATAACAACCATCAAAAATCGTAACATTTAATTTTCCTACATAAACAAATAACCTAATAAACCAAGACATGTGTTACTTCAACTAATTCTTTAACAAAAGAGTGGATAAGAGGGCTTTGCACATATAATTCAGTTGTTCACATTTAATTCATTATTTTTCTTAATGTCCAACAAAGTACAGAAAAGCAAATTTAATTTAATATTGCCTTTTACTGTTCTTTCAGAGTATTGTAAAAAGTAATTGGCTAACCAGGAACTGTAAATTACTGATCAGATCTTGGCCCCGCAGATCTCATTGGGCCAATATGTATTCTCGCCTGAGAACATGCTATACGCAACATACTATTAAGTATTTGCATGAAAAACAAAAACCAAATCTTTAATTGCTGCGAATATTCTGTATACTGGTAAATATTTACCATTTGTATGATAATAAATTGTCAAAATCCAGATCTAGTTTATGCTCAAAATGTGTGTAAAATGAAAATTTTGACGATATTTCTTGCTATCCTATTAATTTTGATAGACTTCTTAAACTACCAGGCTGCTATTACTTATTTCTCGTAGTCAAACTACGTAATTGCTAGATTTATTTAGACATCACAAGAAATATGTAAGCACATATAGACAATGTACAGGAGGTATTGTTTGCCCCCGACGGGCAGCGATCTACACTTAGTGTATGTAAGAAGTGCCGTACCCCTCATCCGCTTCACAGAGTTGATAAGGGATGTCCAACAGCTGCTTGCAAGTGGTCGTATGTGGCCCTTTCCAGGCTTCAGTTTTGGGTGTTGCGGTTCTAGTCCTCAGAAGATTCTTGGTGCAAGTGGTTCATATACATCAGTCATTAGATATACCATCAAATTTTCAGGTGCGTAACGGTGTGAGTACAGTGATAGTTCCCTTGAAACTCCTACTACTAACTTCTAAACCGAAGTTGCCACCACATTTGTACATTACTGTAATTCTCTGCTTTCCCCCCTGGTCTCTTTATAAATTTCAAAGCAATACTCTCATATATTCCCAGAATTCCAAGAAAGCATGCCAACCCTAATCTGGCAACATTGGCAACCTAATCTTGCAACCCTCTCGTTGACTAACCGACCGAACCTGAAAACCATCTGTCGCAATTACGGTATACTGTTATCTTAACCCGAGCCAAACCTTGCTCATAATCTATTGCAAAGCTTCTTACATTTAACACAAATGCGCAAAATACACATATTTCTTATTATAAGCATTAATTAATTTATTTATTATATCCGTAATTTCTGTATCAAAAGTTAAAAAATCCAAATAAAAGGTTAGTTTAAGGAGTTGAGGTTTTCTGAAAATGTTCATGCTCCATCTTTTGAAGCTGGTAAACTAGAATATGAAATTAGTTATTTAAGAGACCTTACGATGTCGCCACTCACTGACACATATACACGTAAGCTCAGGTACTTTTTCTAAAAATGCTTTCTTTTTTAGTTCAGGCAGCATAAAGCGTACATTTTGAATAAAATAACGTATCTAATTTTTGGGTAGAAAGGCATACTTACCTAAAGTATGCAATGTAGGGAGTAATAAGCTTTTCTAAGATTAGTTTCTAGAAGAGAGGGCAGAGAGAGCTATGTAAATGCTGCAGCACATCAGCTTTTTAATCACGTATTAAACCCAAAACTTTCTCTAGAATCATTCCAGTTTTAGGTTAAGTGCTACTGAGCTATATGGTTCCGAAGCCCGGAACGAAGCTTCCAGAATTTTCGACATAACCCGAGCCTTGGAGTACCTCCACCTCTCTTTCATCCCTTCTAAAATCTCCACCACCACCACCACCACCCTCCTTCTTCACTTAATGCCTACTCTCGTCGCCTTTAAGCGAGAACGTGACGGTAGTTCCTTTTGCTGAGTTGGTATCGCTAGTGTACCACCTGAAGTAGGTAGTACAGGGGAAGAAATGCATCTTTTGTTAGAAAAGAGGGGATAAAACTTATGTATCCTGTACAACATTTTATTTTTATTCTAAAGCTGCGAGTCAGTGGCTTGGAAACTATGTAACGTGTTTTCTTTCTGCTGAGGGAAGATCATATCTAGGAAGTAATACAGTATGCTCTAGAGATGGGAAAAATGGTTATTACAACTTTTGTAGCTGTAAACAGATACAAAATTGCAAATAATCGTTTAAGAAAAATAGACAATTATGTCCATCGTAACAGAAACCTGCTATCATTTCCTTAATCTTATACTTTCACATCAAAACATGCTTTTGGTTCCCTTCCATGAGTATTACTAAAGGACTACCTCATACACTAGTGCAGACATATTTAAATATTTGTAAAGTTAATTCATGAAATTAGAAAGAACTGCTATATAATTATTTTATTTTTATATTATTATGCACTCTCATCACTGGTGTATATGGAGCTCTCACACCAAATTTCACATTTTCTGTAACCACACAACAAAATAATCTACTATATTACACTCATATACTCGCTTCTCTGCAAAAAAACATCACACATTTTATTACTTTCATCGCATATTTAGTTTGAAGTGCGAAAAACATGCAAAGCTAAAACTATAGTTACGCTTCTAAAAGCAATATGACTTTTAAATAAAATTTGTATGACTACGAGAACAAAAATTAATAGAGGTTTGTCACTTGGTGGTGTTGGGGGGAGCTTGAAAATTCAGTCCAGGAACTTCTCGGGAATTCTTAAGGCACCGCCTAAAATATACCTGGCATTACTTGTGTTCATTAACGACATCTGCAGCTTACTGAATTCGATTTTACTACATAGCTTTAGAAACCCGTCGAGAATGAAATTCTAGAGGATATTTATATTCTTACTATTCCTGATAATAATTGATGAAAATTCTATGATGTTCACACAAAAGAGTGTATAACTTCGGCGAACTCCGACAGTCTTCAAAGTTCTGAAAATGAAGCAAAGTGTCCCTTGCCGATGGAATAGTCGCGTGGATTATTTAATCACAGTTTATGACATTTTGAACTCTTGTACCTTCTCTACGGTTACACGGCAATTAAATAACATAAATGTACACAGCTTAAAATTAAAATAATTTCCTAATATACACAAACAGTTGAAGGTGGTGAATTTAAACATTTCACACCAAATAGTGTAGGTGCATAATCTAAGAAAATCACAACACAATGCTTTGTATGATGCATTATAAAATATCTGTTGATTAATTTCTAGGTTTAGGTATTTACACTTTTCTGTCTTCATAAAATAATTTAGCACGTCTACTAACATGTTGAGAGATAAAATATAAAGAAATCTAATCCTTAGGTTATTTAAGCACTTGTACATCATCAGTGGCAGAGTAAGCTATTTTGCCCCTTCGCTATGCCACATCTTATCATCTATATATCATGGAATCAAATATACGTAGCATTTCTCTTATTTTACATTTATATTCTGTAGAGAAATAATCAATACATTCTGCTGCATTATATCTTCAGATAGAAGTCAAAGTCTTCTTTTCAAGAATATCGTTTTGTAATCCCACTCCCTTCGTATGCAACTAAGGGGGTCTTGTACATAATTTATTTTAAATTTAGTAATTTATGAACCAAAGTTTGATGTTTTAGATCAAGTCCAACAAATATAAAAGCATGTCAATGGGAAGAATAATTATCAATATCGATTAAGTGGTTTTAGAGATAACCTTACACATCCAAATAATTAATATACACAAGTACTTACACACATATAGCTACGTAAAATATTCTATATTTAAAATATAAAGTTAGATTTCCTATCCAAATGTTTATTTCACTTTATCTAATTAACAGTTTCCTTATTTAAAGGAATAAATTAACCGTTAACCTTTACTCGTATCTGGCAATGAATTAAATCAGTGAAATAATGCTCAATTGAGACTAGGACCCATTGAGCTTAGAGTTACCTGACATTCACCTTTTAGGATAAGAGAAAACATCCAACGTTAAGTCACATCAGAGGATAAATGAAATGATGTTCAAATGAGTACAGGGTACATAGAACTTAGGTTTACCTGACACTAATCTCTCAGGATAAGGGAAAACCTCCAACGGTAGGTCATATTGGACGATGAATGAAATAATGTTCAAATGAGTCCAGGGTCCATAGAGCTTAGGGTTACCTGACATTCATCATTCAGGACAAGGGAAAACCTGCAACGTGTGAAGTAATATCGGACGATGAATAAAATTATGTTCAAATGAGCCCAGGGTCCATAGAACTTAGAGTTACCTGACATTCATATTTCAGGATAAGGAAAAACCTCCAACGGTAAGTCATATCGGACGATGAATAAAATGGTGTTCAAATGAGTAGAGGGTCCACAGGACAGCTCGCATAAAAATCAACAACACTCTCTCAGCACCCATTACACTAGAAGCAGGCACACCTCAAGGAAGCGCTATCTCCGGACTACTATATATCATTTACACATAAGACACTCCACAGCCAATCCACCCAGCAATAGAACTAGCTCAATACGCCGACGACACTGCATATCTGAGCAGCGATCCGAAGCTGATGAACGCAAAACCAAGAATAGAGAAACAGCTAAAAGCCTTTGACAGATGGGCATCCAAATGGCGCCTCACAGTAAACGCGAGCAAAACTCAAGCCATCATTTTCCGCAGGAAAACAAAGCGTAACTACCAAGAATCGACGATAGCCTACCAAGGACACAAAATATCTATACAGACCACAGTAAAATACCTGGGAATAAAGCTTCATAAAAAACTAAGCACAAAACCACATTTCCAGCAAGACATGAAAGAAGCAAAAACAACAATCTCCACCCTACAATACTTATCAAAAATAGGCAAAATAGGACTCTCAGCACCGATTCTCAACCAACTGTACAAGACAATAATAATACCATACTTCACCTACGACGCTATCATCACCTTCCCAATAACGACAACATATATCAAAACCAGGCTTCTACGGATGGAGAGAAAGTGCTTAAGAATAGCCAACAAACTCGTACCCTGGCACAGAAACGAAGAAGTGTATGGCATCTGTAAGGCAACCCCACTTGAACAACACATACAAGATAGGATGTACAGGTACATCGCGAACGCGTCCGAGAGATCGTACAGGAGGCAGCTGATTGCAGCAGCAGAAAACTACAAGAAGACGGAGACCACGGCCCCACCAATCGCCACCCTGATACAACACCTCACCAGGATCAAGGAAGCCGAGGAAGACGAGATCCAAGAACATCTCCGAATACTTCTAGCTTGAAAAATGACGATTGTGTACATACCATAACTGCACACATACCACAAAGATTGTTAAATTAAAAAAAAAAGTTATTAAAAATACGAAAAAATAATTAAATAAATAAAAAACTACAACTAAGAACAAAACGAAACTATATATGAAATAAAAAAAATAAAAAATAAAATAAAAAATATATAAATATATAATAAAATAGAGAAAAGAATATCTTAAAGAAAAAATTATATATGTGATATTAAATAAAATATAAATATGACAAATACTAACAGTATTGCAATTAGCCAATAACGACAAGTGACAAATTACTGACACATGCATACATAACCTAATAAAGCAAAAAAAAAAAAAAAAGAAGAAGAAGACCGTCCTCCCTCAACTCCAAATAAAGTCAATGCTGAAGAGGGTACACCCCTGAAGCAGCCATAGGGCGAAATAAGCCAGGGTGAAATAAACCCACGGGCGAAATAAGCCCTAAAATCCCCCTGTAGTAGTAGTAGTAGTAGTAGTAGTAGTAGTAGTAGTAGTAGTAGTAGTAGTAGTAGTAGTAGTAGTAGTAGTAGTAGTAGTAGTAGTAGTAGCAGTAGTAGTAGAGCGTCCATGGATCTTAGAGTTACCTAATATTCATCTCTTAGGATAAGGGAAAATGTCCAACGGTAAGTCATATCGGACGATGAATGAAATGATGTTCAAATGAGTCCAGGGTCCATAGAGCTTACAGTTGCCTTACATTCATCTTTCAG
Organism: Mantis religiosa; assembly: GCA_030765055.1. Taxonomy (NCBI): domain Eukaryota; kingdom Metazoa; phylum Arthropoda; class Insecta; order Mantodea; family Mantidae; genus Mantis; species Mantis religiosa. The sequence goes on from CM060949.1 coordinate 159,418,391, forward strand.
GATAAGGGAAAACCTCCAACGGTAAGTCATATTGGACGATGAATAAAATGATGTTCAAATGAGCACAGGGTCCACAGAACTTAGAGTTACCTGACATTCATCTCTCAGGATAAGGGAAAACCTCCAACGTTAAGTCATGTCGGACGATGAATGAAATGATGTTCAAATGAGTCCAGGGTCCATAGAGCTTAGAGCTACCTGACATTCATCTTTCAGAATAAGGGAAAACCTCCAAAGTGTGAAGTCATATCGGACGATGAATAAAATTATGTTCAAATGAGCCCAGGGTCCATAGAGTTTGGAGTTACCAGACTTTCATCTTTCAGGATAAGGGAAAACCTCCAACGTTAAGTCATGTCGGACGATGACTGAGATGTTTTTCAAATGAGTCCAGGGTCCATAGAGCTTAGAGTTACCAGACATTAATCTTTCACGATAAGGGAAAACCACCAACGTTAAGGCATATCGGACTATGAATGAAATAAATTCAGGGTACATACAGCTTAGCTGACATTCATCTTTCAGAGTAAGGGAAAACCTCGAACGTTAAGTCATATTGAACGATGAATGAAATTATGTTCAAATGAATCCAGAGTACATAGAGCTTAGAGTTATCTGACATTCATATTTGAGGATAAGGGAAGACCTCCAACGTATGAAGTCATATCGGACGATGAATAAAATTACGTTCAAATGAGCCCAGGGCCCATAGAGCTTGGAGTTACCTGACATTCATATTTCAGGATAAGAGATAACCCGAACGTGTGAAGTCATATCGGACGATGAATAAAATTATGTTCAAATGAGCCCAGGGTCCATAGAGCTTGGAGTAACCAGACATTCATATTTCAGAATAAGGGAAAGCCTCCAACGTTAAGTCATATAAGAAGATGAATGAAATGATGGTCAAATGAATCCAGGATCCATATTGTTTAGAGCTATTTGTTATTCATCTTTCAGAGTAAGGGAAAACCTCGGACGTTAAGTCATATAGGACGATAAATGAAATGATGTTTGAATGAGTCCAATGCACATAGAGCTTAGAGTTACCAGTCATTCATCTTTTAGAACAAGTTGAAATCTCCAACTTTAAGTCATATAGGGCGATGAATGAAATTATGTGCAAATGAGTCCAGGGTCCTAAGTGCTTAAAGTTACCGGATATTCATATTTTAAGTTAACGCAAAACTCCGCGGGAAAGAATAAACAAGAAAGCGTATCCTGTATATTCAAACTGACTGCTGTTCTTGAACATGAGCCTCCTTGTACTGGCCTTCTTGAACATGAAGCCGAAGGATTTGTTGAGGGAACTTGGAATCTTTAAATCAATACTTACGTCTATTGTAAGTATAAACTGATTCCAAATGTATTCTCCTATTAAAATATTCTATGAGACGGATTTATGGAGAAGAAATTCTAATTTTGACTACGCAGAAATAACTAAATATATTTTTGTGCGTAATCAGAAGCTTTTAACCCTTTTGCTTTTATATATTTTAGAAAATTATGTCCATATTTGGAATTTTTAATGAATGGATTTGAATAGGTACTATAATTCAAATACACTTCATAGAATGTAGTCATAGAATAATTTAATTGTCTTCTAAAACATGTTTTGGTTTTGCTGCAATTAGAAGCGATGCGTCTGGTAGCGAAAGGACAAATTCTGTGGACAATATTTTAACACACCTAGCAATTTTAAAACGTGATAGTCTCTTTCGGATTCTTATCGGTGATTTTTTACTCATGAAGGTGATTCAAATCCTGCCCTTTTCTCCATTTTTTAAATATGTCAAAGGAAATGTTATAATTTTCATATTAATAAAATACCATTTCTTTAAGAACATATTTTAGTAAAAATGAGAATGGAAACTATCAGCAATATTATTACATTTATAACTTGAAAATTGTTCCTTAAATCCTTTCGCATATAATAAATTGCATTGATTACATTTGCTGATTTGGTTGGACGTTATGTCGTGTCATTTTTCTGGATTTAGTCGTCATTTTTACTTGATTTTTCTTACCTATTTCCCGTTAGAATGCCGGGTCACTAAGTAACGAGTTAATAGATCCTGAACATGCATCACATTTTGGTCATTATAGACTTAACACTGACAGTAATGCCATGCAAATCGTTATAATCATATCTTAACTTCGTTCCCTAACCCTATTCGTAAGTCATTTTATTTTCTACCGCGAGTTTCAGTTCACCATTCCTCGCTTAACTACATGAACCTCTCTGTTATCGATTTATTGGGAAAAAATTGAAGTCAGCACATTATGAATCAGTGGGTCCAATTTCCTTGCACCGCGCCTTGTTAAGTTTCGCCCGTCATTCTTCAGAAAATTGAGTTGTTCCCAGCACTCGCTGAGCGGAAGAGGTCGGCAAACGAGAGCTGTAGTTCAGCCAAATGGCGTGGCGCGGCAGTCAAATCTCAAATGTGATTATCTAATACTGTGAGGCTCCATGAATCAGAAATGGGATCCAACGCAAGCAGCAGGGGTGGAATGGGGGGATGAAGCTGTGAGCGTGCCACAAGGAGGACATCTCTTCAGTAGACGCTCATTTGTCGTGCGTTTTCATAAATCCATACTCCTCTGGAAATGAGGACGTTAAAGCTAGTTGGGTATACACGACAAAGTCTTGCGCAATAATTTATATGTACAATATTTGAAACAAAACAAAAATCCCTCCTCCGGGTCTTAAACTCTGGAGCTATATATTTGCATATAGTGTTGCCCGGAAAAAAGGGAAATTGTTTAATTATTTATTTACCTAAACTCATGTGTCATATTGAGCACTGGGAACTCATTGTGCATCCAGATGTACTCGATCACTAAGGGGCGGATTCCTTGACATGTCATTTATTGGGTCTTAAAAGTCATATTTATCACTTTTTTCAGATCTTTGTTATCTTAATGCATATTTCCATGATAACGTCATGTTTTACAATTTTTGGGGATTTATATCGTAATCTGCAGATGGTTAGAAATAAAACAGATGTCTGTAGGAAGGTGGCCATCAGCACACCCACTTGTTTTTCGTAGGTTCCTTTGGCAGGTAGCAAACGGTCTTGCAGGACATTTACATAATAAACAAATAAGAAAATTAATGGTAGAACGAAAATTGTGAAAATAATGTATTTTAATAAATATTACGTTTGGAGCTACACTAGAGGTATAGCATATCAAAACTAATTTTAAATAAAACGTAAATGAATTTAAGAGTCGACGTTGAATATTTTAATGTCACTCTTCCCTGTTTGGCGATAGTTTTAATATTTTGTTCCCTCCACTTTGCAAACTCCCATCTCCACCAGCCTTTTGAAAGTTTCTTGTACATTCTACTGAGACCTCAGTACTTTGAAGTCACCATGCCTAAAAGTGAGTGTCCTGAAAGTGTAAAATTAATACATTTTATTCGATAGTTTGATGAGTAGGTTTGTAGTACTGTCGGTGTTATATTGTATTGTAAAATGAAAGTAACGGCAAAAAATCGATTTAATGTATAACATATTGAAACCGCATCATCAGAAGTGTTTAACTAGGGCTTCCTCCATCGAAAGTAGGCAACTGCTGATGTTCCAGGCAGCTCCTTCCTCAACTGCAGCTTCTGCTGATACCCGTTCAGTATTGTGTATAGATCTTTACAAAATGATGATAACTTAAAATATTACCTTAAAATTAAATAGGGTATTCTAGGCTTTTTAAATAAAGAGAGAGAAAAATATATCACTAATCCAATACCCAATAAATCAACTCTTTCTACCTGCTACAAAAATGTGTCGAAAAATATATATTATTAACAACAATGCGATATGGGTTTCCATCGAAGAAAAAAGTAACGTAGATGGCAGATATGTAACCAATGCTATTGCTGGTATTCTGAACGATGATAAACAGAGGCAAGAGGTTTTGTTTTAGCGATTTTTTCGCGAATTTTCGCGAATTTTCCCTTTTATATATTAGCGGCAAATAAGAAAATGTCTATTCTTTTCAATCTGCAGAGAAAAAAATTATATTTATTACAAATTAAATAAATATAACTTTAATTCAACATTCATGTCTTCATAGCACGAAGCTAGAAGTCGTGAAAAAATGTTTACAAATTTATCGAAAGCAAGATAAAATTTAACACTTGACAAAGCCAATACAGTGAAATTATCATGCGCACTGAAATCAGCTAAGCGGTGTAACAATAAACTGGACCCGCCTTGGAAGCGTGGTGGTAGCATGTCTGCCTCATGTTCAAGAGGTCCCGAGTTCGAATCTCGGTCAGGGTGAGTTACCTGGATAAGGGGGGTTTTCCTTATCCTGTAAGACGAATGTCGGGTAACTCTAAGCTCCATGGACCCCGGGCTCATTTGAGCATCCATTCATCGTCCGATATGACTTATAGTTGGAGGACCTAAATAACAATATATATATATATAAATATAAATAAAATATTGATTAGCACACCGTGCACAGCAAAAAACTCCTGTTATGCTGACTAAAGGTACTGAGAAGATTGAACATCCTTTGGAAGCTATTCTCAGACGCTACATTAACATGAAATTATTGTTCCTCAGGGCTTAGGAATTTGTTTAGAAGTGCCCGAATGTTAAAAAGTGAACAAAAACAATATCTCACTGAAAACCGCCCAGATTTATAAGCTAAACTGTTCCCATTGCCTGTACTGATAGGCTGACCTAGCTAGTTTAATTCAGTAGTTTAAATTGCAGCTATCAATTTCTTTTCTAAAAAAGAAAAGCTTTCAGTTCCTGCGCAAAATTTGTTAAATGATCTTTTTTTTTTTTTTTTTTTTTTTTTTTTTTTTTTTTTTTTGAAGCCAAGTGCTGCAATATTGTAAAGGTACTGGCAACATTTGTTTCTGAAAGTTATGGATTGATAACAGATCCAATGTTAGAATATCTAAACAAAACATGTGGCTCATCTTGTTTTATCCCGATTTAACTTCCTGATAACCAAATATGAAATATTAGAGAGTGGTCACTTTGGAAACATAGTAAGTGCATTTATAGATTATATCATGGATCCCAGCGTTAGTGAAGCAGTAGAAGGGAATCTAAAAGTTTGCTGCCGTATGACTTTGTCTAAATTGAACTCCATTATGGCAAATGAAACTGATGTGTAATAAGGATAAAAGATTTAGATCATTTGTTTGAGCCTTCTAGGCTAGTTAATGAATCAAGTATAGGTGATTTAAATAATGTAATAGCAGCATTTCAACAAATGAATCTGATTTGCTTCTTTGTTACAAAGAGCTTTGTGACATTGTTGAACAGCAAAGCCATGGGGGTAACGATAACAGATTAGATGTAGTAACAGTTCTCTTGACATTGAAGGCAAAAGCTGATTCTTACCGCGATTTATGTTAAAAGCCCCTTCAGTGCCTTTGGTTGTCGATGTTAAACGCTGACCGTGAGAGATGTTTCTCTATATATAATTTAGTTGTGACAGACAACAGAACAAGTATGAAAAGCGAAAATATCACACCTTGTTGTATGCTGCAGTTTGGCAATGTCTGATGTGTGATATTTGATTTTATTCATGTCACCTACTGCCCGCTAATTCCAAATGAAATATTTTAATTTGGAGAAATGGGGTTTTAAACAGTTGTGTTACTCCGGTTATCTGTTACTTTTCATTTGAGCCATGCCATTGCTCATTGATTCTCTTCGAAAATTTGCGAGAAATTAATGCGAATTTATGGTAAAATATTCGCCACAAAACACCTCTAATTAAAATTATTAACGCGAATTTTATAAATAATGTTTACCACAAAATCTTGCCTCTGGTGATAAACCTGGTGAATTAAGAATTAGAGAGGAATTTTTTTCTGCAGAAGCGATTAAAAATATGTATGTAGGAATAATTATTAATTATTAATTAAAGTTAATAATGTCATATGTTTGTCTTTTAGGTCATAATTAAGCCTTTTTAGGTCATAAAAGAAAACATAATTTCCATTTTTAGGTCATAGAAGTCCACCCCTTATTTATTATTATAATAAATCGATAGTAAATAACAAAAATTTTCAAAATGACATCTTTTGTTCTTTGTGTGGTTTTGAAAAGTAGTGGGCCCTCTTTAATGCTCTACGCTTTTATTCATTTTACGTACAATAATTATGCTTTGAGTTTATTTTTAAACATGACGCTGCATTCGTTACATTATGCTCTGGACTCTCTGTGCCACTTCATGGGGGAAGGGCATCTCTGTGGTGTAGAGACATAAATTTTAGTTCATTTTTAAGAAAAAAGTTCTTTATATAAATACTTCTTCTTACTGCTTTCATTCGCTAGGCCATTGGCCTGTTCTGGTCTCACTTCCCCCTTAACATTGGTCTTCCTATTCAAACAGTTGTTTTTGTTTTGATCCAAAAATAATAGTTATTTGTGTGTTTTTTTAATTTGCGTTAAAATTTCAAAAGAAAATTGTTACAAGTTAAAATTTCTGAACGAGAAGAAGAGTGAGTGAAAAAAGACACGATGGTATAATGCAGGTTATGTTTGAATATGTGTGGAGGCTTTGTTGCTAAGACGACCAAAAATACCAATGACCTCTTTCTTCTATAAAAACGACGCCGAAAGAACAATGTGATGGCGAGTAGATCATAAAAGCTTTATTTAAATTGTTAAATTTAGTGAAGAGATATTAAAATAGTATGGATGAAAAATCAACTGAATGATTACTTCCGAAATTCCCTCTGAAAAGTCTCTTAAATCTGAGGCCACCACTTCGAAATAAAAGTGCTCACACTTCGACTGAGGCGAAAAAAATTAAATAGATACAAATAAACTAATGTATTCAGATTTTAACACTTATCAACATAGGAAAAACCTTAGCCAATGCTTTTTTTAGTTAAAAATATACATCTATGTATATAGATATAAGTTTCCTTTTCTTTTTAACCGTTTTTTCATTATCTCCATTTATTTTCTTATGTGTTTTCCTTAGTTTCACACATATTGACTATACACATAAATACCCATGCCCGAGGTGGGACTTGAACCCGCGACCCTCTACGCAGAGAAACGCTAGACATACGCTCTGGGGACCATGGTTACGAGGGCCGGCACGCGCGGAACTCTTGTACGCTACAGAGGGCGGGCTAGGCCTTCTCAGTTCCTACCCTAAATATAGCAGCGTATTTATATATCTTAAGCAAAGTGACAATTTCTAATTTTTTTTTTTTTTTTACTTTGAACAGCTTTTCCTCTCTGTATCACCATAAATGACCCAGTTTTCTTAGGAAGTATTGAAAACGTGAGAATTAAATTTTGATTTGGAAGTATATAAACAAAAATAAATGCTTCATTTGTATTGCTGATATACTTTAGTAATAATAAGTTGGTTAGTTATGTTTATATAAACCAATTACTGATACATTTCAATAATATATGCCTATAATTAAGGCTATATGCATAATTATAATACACAGAACAAATTTAATATTGTTAGATATAAAGGTTTTGGCGCATCGAAATTAACAGTGAAATGTTGCAGGAATATAAAAGATAATATTTTAAGTTTGAACTCTTACATGGTTGTCATAACAAAGTTTTCAAAAAATCCCTTCTTCTTATTCCTCTTACGATGGAAAAATTTTCCACAACGGCGTATATTTTCAACAATTTTTATAAAAATGTATATGAGGAATAAAAAAATATATTACACTTTCAAGTGAAGTGTGCAGACGAACAGTAAGAAGGTAGGAAAATAAGTTTGCTTAATTGATTAGTAGAGTTTAAAAGGCTCCTATACTGTGTAATGAAATTACAGTCTTCATTTCAAGAATTGTTGTAACGTCTTTGATTTGAATTAACTCTTTTGATACGAGTGAGCCCGCCTCGGTAGCGTAGATGGTAGCGGGTCTACCACACGTTCAAGAGGTCCCGAGTTCGCATCTCGGTCAGGGTGAGTTACCTGGATAAGATTTCTTCCGGAGTTTTCCCTTATCCTGAAAGACGAATGTCGGGTAACTCTAAGTTGAGTACCATTTTTGCCATTCCGTTCGTCGTCTGATATTACTTAACGTTGGAGGACGTAAATTAAAAAAAAAATCAGTGTCAAGTGCAAGGAATATAACTACGTAGTGTACGAGTGGTGAAGTTGCCTACCAAGGAAGGCGTTCAGTGCCAAGAGTAAATAATTTGCAGTCACTGTGGCGACTTTGAAATATTGAAGCTTTAGTGTCGGGGTAACTGGAACAGGATTAAAATCAGTAGCGAGGGTTGACTTTCAATACGAGGGAAGCTCCAAACAATTTTCATTCAAATAAGAGAGTAATGACTCAAAGAACTAAGGCTACTCTTAAGTGCTCTTTCTATTATAAGTCACAAGTAGGCCCTTCTTGCATTGCAACACTGATAACATTACAAGCGGACATATTCGTGCTTTCCCTCTCCACTCTGATGTTCCAATTTTTCCTGCAGCTGGCCCACATCGCGTGAACTATTAGCCTAAAATGGAGAAAGTATGCAATTCACACACTTTTTCTCATAACTTAAAATTCACAAGAATTTCCTATTTTCACCACTAAATACCAATCTAAGTAAAATACTCTTGCTATTGCTATTGAAATATACTTAAGAGTTGTGTGTAAAAGCTCCATATAAAACGAAAAAATAATAAACTTTTCTTCACACGTTGCAGAGCCTTAACGTGACAAAATCTGTCAGTGCTTCCTAACTATCGAAGAGTCGCGAATCCTTCCGGGAACCTAAGAAACATGGAATTCAAGGTTATGAATGCGTAAATACAGAGATATTCAATATTGAATGAGCTGCAGAATTGGTTACTTGGACCTAAGCAACTGTCAAACTGTCCGCAGCACCGCGGATGACCGCGGATGCTCCCTAATAACTTTTGAAAAGTATCCAGAGCATATAAAGTATTGTTTCTTGTTTTCCTCCAGAAATTATTGGGGAAGCGGCACTTCTAGCATTTTAGTTCATTACACGCTTCGCTACTGATTAAAAGGTGTTTTTTGTTGTTGTTGTAATTTACGTCCTCCAAAATTTAGTCATATCGGACGATGAATGAAATGGGTGAAATGAGGCTCAATGCGTCCGGGGTCCATGGAGCTTAGAGTTACCCGACATTCGTCTTTCAGGATAAGGGAAAACCCCAGGAAAACCCTTATCCAGGTAACTCACCCTGACCGAAATTCGAACTCGGGACCTCTTGAACGTGAGGCAGACACGCTACCATCTACGCTGCTGATTAAAAGGATCACTTATTTATATCGCTTGGATGGAAGAGACCCAGACTTTGATTCAGGTTAAACGTAATGCTTTATTATCAATTCTGGTACATGATAAGGCTTGTGTGACCTTAACTGAAATTATGATTTCAGAAAAAATTGCGCAATTTGTACTGACAGCGCTTTCTATCCGCGTAGCACATGACGTTCATATCAAGGACTTAAATTGGATTTGGTAAGAACTAAAATTCGGTATAGGTTGGCAGTAAATAATATTATAAGTCATTTATCTCACTCACCAAGAAGATATTAAACACTTCTACAATTCTGTACGCTGCTGCAGATATTCAGAGTGAAGATTTTTTAGTAGATCTAGAAACACGTATGCTATTCCTGTTACACTCATATGATTTTTTCATAGTTCAATTTCATTTATTATACAATCCAAATAATAGGTATAATTGGTTTATTACGGGTTTTTGAATATTTAATGGGAATTGGAATAATATTTAATTATTCCTCTGGATTGGATTGGATTGTGCTATTGAGGGGATTCGGCACCGAAACCTGAGGTTTATTATACCTATTCTCCCAAGTGAGACACTCCTCAGAGGAGGGATGAAGTGAGAGGGGATACAGCACGGCCGTCCTAAGGCGCTAAGACAGCGTAGACGACAGTGTTCCTGCACTTGAGCATTTGGAAGCTCCCCGGCAGGCCAGTAAACCGGCAGGTCGCCTACTGCGGCCCAAAAACGGTCCCACCAGATCGGGCTGGGAGTTCGGAGTCCATCCTACCGAAGGAGGCAGTTTTACTCAGAGCATATCATTCTGCCATGCAACACCGATACACCGGCCGACACCTTCTACCTGAAAGAGACCATCAGATGAGAGATGTGAAATGATAATGGAGATGAAAAGGAGGTGCAGGAAATATGATGGTGTAATTAACCTACCCAGCACTCCCCTGTCGACCAGGGAAAACCCACGACAAAGCCCATAGGTTAGGCAGGTCACCTACGGGAATCGAAGTTAAACCTATCGAATGCGGGTCACAGATGAAACCGCTTGAGCTATCCCGTTCGGTGCTTATTGCCGTACTTCATGTTTTCTTAATGTTAATTTCCTTGTAAATTTAAGGTGAATACAAGAATAGGCTAAGCTGCGATAGTCAAATCTATTAAAGCTGATTTCTTTGTAATGTCTATAAATTTCATTTTATTTGCAAGGCCAATAAATTCCCATTTAAACAGTTACTGAAGAATCAGACAAAATCGTGGAATATCGCCAAAATGGTTCACTCCACAATAAAAGTATAATTTTTGTGTTTTAACGAGCTCTAAATTTTGGCGTAGTAATATTTTCTCTATCTCTTACCAGTTATGCAATTACTCAGAATGCAGATGACTTTTTTTCTGGGGTTCTAGGGCTTATTTCGCCCATGGGTTTATCTCACCCTGGGCTTATTTCGCCCTATGGCTGTTTCAGGGGTGTTCCCTCTTCAGCCGTGACCTTTTTTAAGGGTTTAGGGGGACCGGCTTTTGTTTGCTTTTTTTTATTTACATTTGCATAAGTTGATAATTTGTCATGTGTATTGCTAGGGATTATTATTAATGTTTTTTTATTTTTATATAATAATATATATTATTTAATTTTTTTTATTTTTTTATTTTTTTATTTTATTTTTTATTTTTATTATTTTTTATTTTTTTATTTAGTATAGTAGTAGTCTTTCTCAAACATAGTCAATGATGTATAAGTGTAATTATTGGATATTTGCAAAGTTGCAATGGTCAGTTTCTAACTTAGTAGTTTTCTGAGATGTTCTCTTATCTCTTCGTCCTCGGCTGCCTTGGTCCTAGCGTGGTGTCGTATCAGGGTGACGATCGGTGACTTAAAATGAGATTCCCTTTCTTGATGCCAAAATATCTAGTGGTGAAATGTAGGTGTCAATTTTTTGGGTGTAATACAATGTTTTTCCTCTTTATGTACGTAGTAATGAAAGTAAAAATGAATATATCATCATGAGCGTTATTTTAGTATTATTAATTGATATAGATATAGGATTACATTGAATATTGGTCTATAATTCAGAAGGGTTGGGATAATTATATTTACAAGTTGGCAACAGTTTGAAATGTTTGAGCAGTCATGGTACAGGAAATGTAAAGTCGGTCTGAAACATTCAATGACATGGGCGGGACTTGTACCATTGATCTTCCGGCCTCTGTCCGGCTGCTCTTAACCATTGAGCTACCACGGAAACACAAAGCCCGAGCCTTAAAGTACTTACTGCATAGTATATCGTCATTAAGGTAGCTGTCTAATATGTATATGAGAACTCTTAGTGGTTTACCGGGAATAATCCGAGATTTTTGCAGAATTTAATGTCATGCTGGCATGTTGGCCATGGTTGCTCAATGGTTAAGAACAGCCAGACGGAGACCGGAAGATTCACGGTTAAAATCCCGACATTTGCATTGAATTTTTCAGTATCACACGGCTAGTGTGAAAGAACAATTAATTTCCAGTAAAATTTGAAATAAATAACTACATTTCACAAACATAAACGAAGAAGTTACAGAAAGTCGTAAGATATTTTTTAAACATTACAGGAAACGCTTGTTATTAAATATATGCTAAAATGAGTTTACTACTCACTGTGGTTTTCGAGATAAGAACGTTTACATTTTCGCAGATTATATTCAGAGAATGTTAATGAAAAGGGCAGATATCTAAGTCCAATGCAACTAAATCTCTCGCTGGGAAATACCTTGCTCTTTAAGACGATGCCGCTCGCCGACTTAATGAAATTGCTGGCTCGTAACGTGTGTTTGAACTGTTCCAGCAGAGATGTTATGTCTTTGACGAATCGGCTCTTTGTTAACAGGATACTTGGAATTTATTGCTCCTACTCGACCTTATCTCCGAGCTTCGCCAACCCTGATTGGGTATAAAAGAATTCCCATTCTCCCGTTACCGCTGCTGGTGGCGAAGTCTAGAACTGCAATAACCGCTGCATCTTAGAAACCAGAGCTTTTCGAAAATATCTTTGAGAAGGGCTTACCAAACGTGGAGTAGAACTAGAAACTTAGCTCTACCTCCTCTGTACCCATCTCTTTCTCTCTGTCCCTCTGACAATTCTGTTCACGTATCCACTTCTTTTAGCTATTCATATTGAAACTTAAAGTTTATTTTTTCTTATGGTTATATATGATAAGAGGAGTATTCCATTTATAAATGCTCTATCTCACCAGATATCTATATTTAATATATTTCAATGTCTTCTAAATCCAAAAATTTATTCTTAGAAGAGCATTTTATTCTCCTATGCTGAAGAAGCGTGAGGCTAAAGGAGACAGTGGGTGGCCGACCCTAAAAGGCACCGCAAAGCAGAGGGAAGGCTCCCCATAATTTCCCAGAAACGATTTACCCGAAACGAAGAACGGAGAATATCCTACTGGAAAGAGGAGGTGTTTACCAGGAGCATATAATCCTGCCATGCAGCGCCGAAACTCCCGCAACACTTCTGCCCCGAAAGAGATCACCTGATGAGAGATGATGTGAAATTATACTGGAGATGAAGTGGAGTGACAATAAATTCGGGGGATATAATTAACCTTCCCAGCATTCACATGGCGACCCGGGAAAACTCACGAAGAAATCCATGGGTCAGGTAGGGGAATCGAATCTGGACCTCCCGAATGTGGCCCACAGACGAAACCACCTCATCTACCCTGCTCGGTTATCTTATGTTTTACTAGTTTAGACAAGGTTTATCCAGATAGAATGGAAGTTCTAAGGCTATCTAAAAAGGGTCCAGATGCACATACACATAGACCTGTAATGTGTACAACCTTAGACACCCAAGACCGGGAAACAATTAATATGAATTTGGAACGATAATAGTAAATAAACTATTAAAATACAGGCACATCTCTCAAGAGAAAATAATGGTTAAAAGAAACGGTTTTTTACAAAAAAAATTCGACACACAGTGTAATATTATGTGTGTTTTAAACATATGCTTATTTTAACCAAAATCTTTTAAGTCCTTTTAGGGAAAATGGTTGATCAGAAAGGAGGGAATGGTTGGTTGGAGTTGGCTATAGTTCGATATACATAGCTTTTATCGTGTTTGCTTTTATATTGTATATCAGGGGAAGACAGGTAGTGGTGGTGCGACGTCAGCTCCGCCAAATATACTCCCGAACGAAAGGCAGGTTAGCGTGTGACGTCACCGCGCTGACTTCTGCTGCCCAAGCGGAAGGAAACAGTTTGATGTGTTGGGGTTCTGACAGCGTAGAAAAAACAGGAAACATATCGGGTATTAATAATATGTACAACTTACATCTTGGGTGTTGTAATATTAATACTGACTGTTTTAATTACAGTTTATAAACATTATATTTTAGCTCTGTGCTATGACAATATATAAAAAACTTCAACTTGTAGTTTATCTGAAGGTCAGGCATGTTATAAAGTAAATAAAATAAAACATAAAGTAATTTTCCCTGCAAATTAGAGGAGAACCATTCAATCAAAATTACGTGGACATTTTCCGACACTTTCTGTTTCGTTTTTCGTTAACTAGTTTATCAATATCAGGACGTAATGTCTGGGAAATGTGTAATCTAAGGTGGCATGTTAGATTGTGATACGACAAGGTACTCCGGGGTTTGGACTTACTTATTTCATAACAGAAAAAAAAATTCGCACACATGTCGAGCCAAACATACACAATGTCCGTGCGGCAAGTGAATGCAACCTCGGAAATCTGGTTTGGGGGACATTTTTGTAAAAACCAGCCAAGTCTTTCTTGTGTGTATATTTGTCCTTCAGTAAATCATCACATTGTAAATTTAACAATTCCATTTAGTACGTGGCAGCTACATTGTTGTCATCGAGTGCGCTACACCTGACAAGCCTCAGATTCTGTACTCACAGCGCCATTTATATAGGCAACTTGGTACTACATGGCCCTTGGCTGACGTCACACGCACTGCAGGCCTCGCTCCCGGCTGAAATACGTCACAGCTCTCGAAAAATGAAATGTGTAGTGTTTAATGCCCGCTTTTACTACATACGGCACCGCAGGTGGTGACACTGATGATGTATGAGATGAAGATGGAGCACCGGTGGAATGAGATGGCGGGGGAAACCGGAGGTCCCGAGAAAACCCGCTCCAGCGCCGTGTTGTCCACTACAAATCTCACTTTGCGGTCACCTGGGATCGAACCCGGGCCGCATTGTTGAGAGCCAAGCGGTCTAATCACTGAGCCACGGCGTGGCCCAGCTCTCGAAGCTGTCTTCCTCTGTTGTACATCAATGATTAATTTGGTTCTGGACTTGTATTTTTATGTAGCTGTTTATTATTACTACTACTATGCAGCAATCTTATGTAGAGGACACTAATCAAATTTTCTAATTTATTTTCAAGCAATTAAAAAAACATCTATGGTGTATTAGAGAGGCAATAAGTTTCTTAAACACCTTCTCTTACACCCTTAGATGATGTTTTACGTTAAGCTAATTTTGTATATATCTGAATGTCTTTGCTGAGTCGCATTCTTCACAGATCGCTGAATATTGTCTTCAAAATTCCATACCCTTTGCTTGAATGTACGAGAAACAATACGATAATACCTCGATTCTTAAAAATATGTACGATAAAGCAATGAAAAATCAAACCAGTAATAACGAATACCTAGGAAATCGTTAATGATATAATACGAGGGATGTTCAATAAAGAATGAACATAATTTTTTACGCTCATTATTTTTAGCTCTAAAATTCAGTCCTATTATATTCTGTTAGCTTAATGTGAAACATACAGGGCACAGTAGTTTCATTGTTGGTACTCCTGGTTCCCGCCTGTGAGAACCAGGCAAGTTCAGGCATGTTCAGTATCGCCTACCCCTGCAATGGAGGTAACATGCAGTTAAATTTGATGTTAGAAGAAGATCCGGAATTTCTTTCAAACGTAATCACTGCTGATGAAACTTGGCTATATTTTTTTGATCAAACAGCAAAGCTCAGTGTGGAAATCAACTTCATCATCAATCCCCAAAAAAGCAAAAGCGGTTGCTTCTGCTTGGAATGTTATGGACATCTCATTCTTTGATATTCGTGGAATGGTTTATCAGCATGTTGTACCTGCACACACATCAGTAACTGGACAATACTACAGTGATGTCCTGAAAACATTGCAAGTCTATATCAGGCGCTAAAGACCGCATTTCCGTGAAGCAGGCTGGATGCTGCACCACGATAATGTGCGGCGACATATTGCCAATGCTGTTGCTGAATATGTTGCAAAAATCAACGTGAGGTGCATCCCTCACCCTCCCTATAGTCCAGATTTAGTCACATGTGACATTTTTCTATTTCCTAACTTGAAGAAACGCCTTCGTGGGAGGCATTATCCATCATCAGAAGCAGTGGTGAAGGCTGCGGAGCCGATTTTGAAGGATATGTGAAAAAATGGTTTCCAGCATGATTTTGAAGACTGGTAAAAACGCTGGGACAGGTGGATCGCATTCAGAGAAGACTATTTTGGGAAGGGCCATCAAAATTATGAGGATGATTAAAGGTATGTTGTCAAAAAAAAATTGTGATCATTCTTTATTGAACAGCCTTCGTATTTCATATAAATTTAGTGTATCACCGGAAGTATTTTTCATGCAGTAAACTGTGTGTAACTGTTTACTGAATTTACAGTTTAAAGAATCATACAGAATGTTTGCTATGTTTTTCTCATAATATGTTTTGGCTAAGTAAATATCTTAAACAAGTGGTAGTTTTAAAAACATATTTACGGCCACATTTTCAGAAAATCTCTCTTATACACTTCTCCATAGGCATACAAAGGGCACTTTTATATAACAGACCTCAAAATAAGTATTTGCAAAGTAGCTTTGATTTCGAATATTTTAGTGGTATACAATGCTTCCCTTAACGTAAAAATTATTTAATGTTGTAGTAATTATTGCATACTATAAATAAAAAAGCTATAACAAATATATATATTAATATATGAATAAATTAAGGTTTTAATTGCACATTATCAACACCAGGGTAAAGTGAATATATTTTCTTAACATTTGTGCTTTAATATTTTACTGTCTGATACTTCAACAATACAAGCTGCTGAATGGGTTACGATAAAACAATTACTAAGCGTTTGTCTGAAGACGTTTTCTGGTGGGACGTAAAGCCGTAGATTAGCTGTATATCCCACAGGATCACGTCAAGGTTTTTCCCCTTCTGATACTCCAGTTTTAATGTTACAAATAGCTACAAGTTTCTTGATGGTCTTATTTTGTCGTGGCGAAGAAGAAGAAGAGGAAGAAGAAGGATGTTCTCGCAGGTCTTGTTTTGGCGAGGAAGAAGTGAATAATGAGCCAAGGGCGACAATCATTTGTCAAGAAATCCTGCCCCCGTCGCCATAGAAACCCACAGTTCTGGAAACATCCCAGATTAATCTGATTTGTCTGGAGCGGGCTGACAGGCTTCTAAACAGTTCACTTCAATCTCAGCATTGATCTGTATCTCAATTCTGTGAGAAGATCATTCCAGCAGAGGTCTTCACTTCGAGACGAATTGTTATGTCTGCAAAGATCTTCCTAAGTTTTCTGAGTTTTTTCAAATCCGGCTTTGATTAAAGATCGGGTTGATTTTGAAGCTTATCTTAGGTTAACCAGTAGTAAAACGAAGAAACCTGACTTAGAGGCCGAAGCTTATAATGGTTGTGCTAACGTTACATTTTACAAATGTAAGGTATTTTCGTGACAAAGAGAAATATGGGTGACCAGGTACAGGGATGCTCCGATTGTAGCGCATATCACGTAAATGATATATCAATTAAATTATATATCACATTAATGCGTAATAATCCACTCTTAGACGACCGGAATTCAGGCAGTTCTCAATTTCTTGAGTATTTATTGACATTTGTGCAGTTACGGATGCAGAAGCAGCCGATATTTTTCTATCTGCATGATTCAATACACGACAAAATGTTTATGTATCACCGTAAATCGACACAGAATGCTTAGATCTGAGTATCTCGGAGGCCATCTCATAGATATAACAACTATGGGACGGCTTACCGAGCGGGATGGCTCAGGTGGTTTCGTCTGTTGCCTGCATATGGGAGACCCGGGTTCGATTCCTGTGGCCGATCTACCTGACCCATGGGTTCTTCCAGGAGTTATCCCGCATCGCTAGGCGAATACTGGGTAGTTTAATTACATTTTCCGAATTTCCTGTCTCTCCATTTCATCTCCATTATCATTTCATATCATCTCTTATCTAGTGGTCTCTTTCCGGGTAGAAGTGTAGGTGGGTGTCTCGGCGGTGTATGGCAGGATGATATGCTCTGAGGAAAACTACTTCCTCCTCCAGTAGGTCGGTTGCCGGTCTCCGCTCCTGTGCTGGGACTATTTCGGAATTGTTAGCCAGGGGTCTTTGGGGCTCGGATGGCCTGTCTGGGACCTTTGGGGCTCGGATGCTGGGCTCGTTGCTGTCTCGCAGTAGGGGAGCGAGGTCGTTGTCCTGGTCTGTTGGGGAAACACTATCCAAGTAAACTGTAGGGACCCTGCTCTTGTGGCTCCTTGGGTCGGCCGCCCTCTTTCTCCTCTACCGCATCCTTCCTCCCGGGTTGCCCCACTTGGGGACATAGGAACAATGGGCCCAGCATGGTGGCCTACGTACCAAATCCCCTCCGTAATAAAATCCTAATCTTAATGGGACGACTTGTCATTATCAACATAATGACTGTGTTATGTTCGGGAAACAAGATGTTCCTTAGTTCATTATTAAGTTATTAAAACTTATTATTCTTATTTCTGTTCTGGATGCCTTATATTTACTGTATTTTCTATGAATGACTTATAAACTTCTCATTCTGAACAACATGGCTTCGACTCCCGGCGGTGGCGGTGGGGGTGGGGATTTTTCTCCAGCCAAGATAATTCCTCATCTTTCCCAGAGTCTGGAAGCGTGAATGAGAGTGCGAATGTTTACGTGATGTAATGATTAAAACCCAACGAACTAGAGTTAAAACCTTCGGTATGTTCCAAAGGAGAACGGCCGCCGCTATGGCCTTTGTTAAAGTTAATGGAACAAATAAAAGAAAATCCAACCAACATCAGCTAACCCTTACAGGGAATACTTTAACGATATATCATTTTAATTAAATTCATAAAATTTCGATTTCGTTTAATATTTTAGTGAGACTAATTAAACCTATTCATCCAGTTTTTCGTGAATAGCCTATAAATTACTTTACATAGTAAAAATATATTAAACATGGTCAAAAACTTACCCTAGGTACCAAAATAATTTAAAGTAAATATTTTATGGTATTCAAAAACTCTTATATATTCATTGTTATTGATTTGTTGCAACACTTTATAATACGCTTTAAGGGAAGGCATCTGTGAAAAATGCTAAAATCTAGAGTTTACATTTTAATTAAATTTCTAAATTTCATTCTACTATCTTTAATAGTTTTAAAACTGTATATTTATTGCTCTTCATAGCGTCATTTCTTGTGTGTTATAAAAACGTCCCAGGTCATACAGATTTTCTGATTCAGATTTCTACTAATATCAGTCATAAAAGTTGGGATACTTATTAAAGTAGTTTTTGAGAATAAATATTTGTTTCAAAATATTACATGTTGCTTAAATTATTGGTCATTTCGGGCTTAAATATTCACTAATAAATAAACTATTCAATTTACAGATGAAATAATACCAACTTTTATTAAATATTTATTTAGGAGTATTGTGCAAAGTTTCAAACAAATTCACTGAAAATCGCGAGTTCTAGAGCATTTTTACCACACAGAAATGAAAAATTGAAAGCGGAGAAGAATTAATTTAAAGTTCCAGATAAAATTACAAAACTTTATTTACTTTAAAACTCCCCTGTACTAATATCTTAAAGCTATCTTATAACCTTCTTTCTCCTGAATTTGGTTACCTTTTTTTCTTTTTGTTTTTCTTTTTCTATCTAAAATAGTTTTTGCCAATAAATAATTGTTTTATTTTTTGTACCTGTTTCTTTTCATTTGGAAAACTGTTGCTTTCTTTGGAACTTTTGTTATAAATCATTGAAGCTTTGGATTCTGGTTTAGATAATAGTTACAAAACTGTTTATGATTATTTGTCTATGTCTAATGGTTCTGGAGGAGAAAATTTAAGGATTGTGATAAGAGTTTTCTTGAATTTTTTCAACTTCCTGTTTTCAATACCACTTATTATTAAGTTATTTCATATCCAGCAATAATAATACCAAATGTTTGAACACCTATCTGGGAGTATACGTATATGCAAAACTTAAAGAATTTCATTTCTGTAGACCTCGATTTTTAATATACAATAGTGTATAGCATGTGAAAGCAACACATTTGATTATATTTTATATAAACATTAATATTTTCGGGGTATTTTCTCGTTTTTCACGATTTATTAAGCTGTATTCATTCTATTTTCAACGTAACATTTTTCGATGTGCACAAAATCCGAGAGTAAGACGAGGGTTTTGATTGGCGCCGTTTTCTCTAGTTTAATCCTAGCCCCTGCGAGTATAAAACCAACCCCTAGCCTTTGTCACCAGCAGAACATCTACTTTCATTGTTATGGCTGACGTGCTCCGAGTAGAAGGAAAGGAAAAACTTGGAATATTGACGAGAGATAGTAAACCTAAGTGACTTTCTCTTTCTCTTTTTCACATTCTTCCCTCCCTCTTCTTTTTTATTTTTTACAGGTTTACGGCCGAGCGTTGAGGAAGAGTAAAGCTTTCCGAAATCTCCTCAAAATCAGAAAGTTGTCTTGCTCTTCGCAAACGTAAGAAGGAACATAAGTTTGAAATGTCATCGAGTTTTACTGCTAGATTTTATTTTATTTTCGTAGTTCAGAACGGTTTGGGATGATCTGCTGATAATATTCCGCTTGGATTCTTAAAAGGAACGTGAATTAAGAAGGAACTTTAACGTTTT
Organism: Mantis religiosa; assembly: GCA_030765055.1. Lineage (NCBI taxonomy): Eukaryota > Metazoa > Arthropoda > Insecta > Mantodea > Mantidae > Mantis > Mantis religiosa. Next base: position 159,438,610 of record CM060949.1, read on the forward strand.
CAGATGCTCGTGACTTACTTACGAAAAAAAAGATATGAGTTTCCACTAACATGTATCTGCATTGGAGATAAAGAAAGATTACATTTGATCCCATTGACAAAGTGTATGATGAAGCGCTGGAAACGCCACTGCCATAAGAGTTTCAGGCGAAAAGAAGAAAAGCAAGAAAGTTTATACCATATTTGCTCTGAATATACTTTCAAAATTTATTTGCGAACATCTGCAGTGCTGCGGACTATTTGACAGCTGCTTAGATTAGAGTGACCAGTTCCGTGAGCTCATTCAGTACTGTATTTACGATTCGTAACCTTGAATATCATGCTTCGTAGGTTTCCGGAATGTTAATGGAATTCAGTACCTCCCCTACCCGGCAGGTACGTAAGGAAGTGTCAAGGAAGTGAAATTTATTTTTGTAAGAATATTTGTTGAAAGTATACAAATATAAACGATATTGTGTAGTAAAGGAAGGGCTCCTATCTTCTTATCTTCAACTCACATTTTCAGGTCATAACTGACATATTTTAACAGATTGCGATTAATTTACCATCACAATAACGAAAACATTTTTAACTTTTAGTTGTGTCCCAAATCTAGACATAAGCTAAGGGATTTATAATCCACCACTACCAACTGTAAGAGAAGATTTTGAATTCGATATCAAAGAGTATTTTGGACAAATTCTTTTTCTATTTAGTCAAGGTACAAAAGCTACAGAAGATGCTCGTGTAGTAGGTGGTAAAATGCTCGTTCTTGTGGACTTGGCACTATATTTTATTGATCTGAAAAAAAGAACAGTATATAAGCATACAAATTTAGCTATACTTATCATAAAGGTGTTTTAGAGAGAACGTTACCGTTGTGTTATTCCGGAGAACAATGTGCCCACCTCGGTACACAATGCAGTAGCATGTCTACCTCACGCTTAAGGACTCCCGAGTACATCTCGGCCAAAGTGAGTTACTTGCAAAATGTTCTTTCCGGGGTTTTCCCTTATCCTCAAAGACGAATGCCTGGTAACTATAAGCTTTACTTACCCTGTGCTCATTTAAGCATAATTTCATTCATCGTCCGATATGACTTAACGATGGAGGTTTTTTCTTATCCTGAAAGATGTATGTCAGGTAACTGTAAGCTCTATGGACCCTATACTCATTTGAACATCATTTCATTCATTGATTTAACGTTGGAGGACGTAAACTACACACACACCACACACATAGAATAAAGTTCCATTAGTTCGAACGCCCCTTAATTTAACACTAAGGTTGCACGTAACACAGAATGTCAGGTTTAGATGCCTCCGGACCCATTTGCGTCATTACTAATTAATTTCATTGTTTCAGTTTCAGTATTTGTGTCTGAATCGCCGCCGCCTCCGATTTCTAAAATGTCAATCCTCCTTCCTCCATTCTCTCTTCGTCTGCTCCTCGCTAGGAACAACGACCTTTCCTTGATTGCCGTATAAAACTCCCCCACCCCCTCTCGCCTTGTTTTGCATCATTTTCTTCCTGCTGGTGGAGTTTTCAATTTTGTCGCCTGAGTAGTGGAGAAGGGAGGTGAGTGGGGAGGGGGAAGTCATTGTGACTCAACATCTTTCCTGAAATACGAGCACTTTTTCATTGGTGATATCTGTGTAATCTGTGGCGGGTGCAGATATTTTTTACCCCTCTATAAGCAAAGCACAATTATGAAAGGGTTGGTTGGATCTACCCTCTCATTCCCCGTCTACGCCCTTGTTCGATTCCATCAGAATGGATTTTTTCTCTCTCTCCCTTTCTGCTAAGAATATAGCGTCACCCTTGCATGGGGATGCTGGAAGTCTTTTGTCAAAGTCATAACTATTGTTCGTATTTCTTGCGCTCATCCTAATCTGTAAGCTTTAACAAATGTTATACCTTCAGGGAATTGGTAATAAACTGTCTCAATGTGTAACGAGTTTATGCTGAGCCTGCTCTCAAAATGTCACTTTCGGATTACCATAGTAACAGGTTTTTCGAAAACGTTGGAGGAAAGTTACAAAGAAATTTAATGGTGCAGGGTTAGGAAGTTGAGGACCTATAAATTGTCCAAAAAGGACCTTTGAAAAGGCTTAAAAATATCCTCAAAAAGACATAAAGATTGAGAAAGGACGTAAGGAATTAATACCTACAAATTAATAAATTGGTTTTCAATTATATATTTAATGAATAAGTTTGAAAGTTCAATGTTCAGGTGATGTGCAACACATAGAGCGAGATAAACTACATGTAAGAAATACATCTTCTGATTCAGAAACCAGCAATGGTCATTCTGGGGAAGGAAATTGTGATAGATGTCATACTTACGGAATATTTATAGAGGGTTTATTAGGTCCTCTGCTGGTTAGTGTCTTGAATACAATAGAAAGTCTCATCACTCCTGTTACCTGCTGCAGTCAGTCTTAGAAGTACGTATTAGTTAAAATAAATTAGAATTATACTGGACTGTTGAGCATAAAAAGAGTCAAAGGCAGTTAAGTTGCAAAGAAAAAAATAAGTGAAATAAAAACTAGACAACAAGCTTTTAAGTCTCAACTGCAAAGTTTACAAAATGCTTGATGTTGGATGACTAATTACTCTCACCTTTGGTGACGACCTGGTAGAATTCTTGTGGATTCTTCGGCGCTCTGGAGCAATGAGTCTTATCTCCGGTCGTAGTCTCGGAATGAGAGTATTCTATGCTACAATTACTGGACAGTACAACAATTCTTCTCCTTTAAATATTGTCACCCGAATATCGGAATTCCCGATAGGACCAGCTGGCAGGACCAGGACCAGACGGGAAGCATTCACTCACGCCTACCCATTTATCTTGTAGCGCTAACGAGGGGATGGTTGGAAAAAAATCACTAGCCATCTCTTTCCCCTACCTGACGTCTGGAACCTTCATGATGATTCACTGAACCGTGAGACTTCCAGAAACAGTGATCTTCCTATAAAAAGGGACTGCAGTTGGCGAGTCAGTTCAGTTGAGCCCTTGGCGAGCAGCCGGAGTAGCGCCGTGCTAGTGAACGAACTGGAAGACTGTATACGTGCATCGGAGGAGTTGTACGTAATTGCGAGTGCAGGGTGGATCTGTGACAGACGAACTGATGAATTGTAATTGTGTGTAACATTTTGAGTTTGTACAATTGGACTTTTAATTTTACGAACCCACTAAGTCACAATATGCTGGGATTTATTCCTCGAAACCATTAATAAATACTGTTACAATTTTAAATTCCGAAAATTCTGTCCTTTCACAAAATAGTTATTGTTGCATCGTTCAGCTTTAAGTTTCTGCAAAATTGTATAGCGACACCAAAAAATAGGTCTTACTATGATGACGTTCCTTTAGAGAGTGACACCATGCTATCTCAATATTCTGGGTTCTCAGCGCATGATGTTTATAAAACAACTAAATTACTTCTATTCTATTGGTCCACGTCACCACATTACATAATTACATTATTATAATTACCAACAGCAACACTAAGTCGTATTATTCCGTGGCCTACCTAATTTCACTTTTCCTATTTTGTACAAATCACCTTTACCAGAACAAATTAGAAAAAAAAATCTTAAATATTTTAAAAATGTGAAATAATCGTCACATACCTTAAGACACCGAGGAAAAAGAACATTTTTTCCTCAATTTCCTAACCCTAGTGATAATTATAACTAACACAAGTATGAAATTTTGTTTCTTCAATGCAGGACTACACATTCTCTAATGCTGACACAAAAGTCAGGCGTAAACATGAAGTTTGGCTGTTTATGACTACGTCAAACAAATGAACTAGCCACTCAAACAGTGATTTTCATATCAGTCATCACGCGATTATTCCGCTATCTATACGTCAATTGGTAAATCGCTAATTGTCTTTCTGTATAAGATTATGTCCGCGAATCTATAAAAATAATTTCAAAATAAATAGTGATGATGGATGGTGCTTTTAGTGGCACTTTTTAACAAGATAGCTAAATGACTCTTGTTATACAAACGCATCAAAAATAACCTCGTCTGCCTAACGTTCAAGAGGTATCAGGTTAGAATATCGGTAAGGGTAAGTTACTGGTATAACGTTTTCTTCTCTGTTGTTTTATCCAAATTTGAAATATGTGTGTCAGGTAACTGTAAGCTCCGTATAACCTGTACTCATTTACATAATCTCCTTCATCGTCCGATAAGACATTACGTTGGAGGTTTTCCGTTTTCCTGAAAGATGAATGTCTGTTAGATCTAAGCTCTATATACCCTGCACTCATTTGAAATCAGTTCCTGCACCGTCCGATAAGATAACGTTGGAGGTTTTCCCTTATCCTGAAGGATGAATGTCTGGTAACTAAACTTTATGTACCCTGTACTCATTGGAAATAATTTCTTTCATTGTGCAATATGACTTAACGTTGGAGACTTTCCGTTATTCTCAAAGATGAATGTCTGGTAACTCTAAGATCTATATACCCTGTACTCGTTTCAAATCACTTCCTTCATCGTCCAATATGACTTAACGTTGCAGGTTTTCCCTTATTTTGAAACATGAATGTCTGGTAACTCTAAGCTTTATGTATCCTGTACTCATTGGAAATAATTTCTTTCATTGTGCAATATGACTTAACGTTGGAGACTTTCCGTTATTCTCAAAGATGAATGTCTGGTAACTCTAAGATCTATATACCCTGTACTCGTTTCAAATCACTTCCTTCATCGTCCAATATGACTTAACGTTGCAGGTTTTCCCTTATTTTGAAACATGAATGTCTGGTAACTCTAAGCTTTATGTATCCTGTACTCATTTAAACATCATTTCATTCATCGTCCGATATGACTTAACGTTGGAGGTTTTCCCTTATCCTGAAAGATGAATGTCTGGTAGCTCTAAGTTCTATGTAACCTGTACTCATTTAAACATCATTTCATTCATCGTCCGATATGACTTAGCGTTGGAGGTTTTCCCTTATCCTGAAAGATGAATGTCTGGTAACTGTAAGCTCTATGTACCCTGTACTCATTTAAACATCATTTCATTCATCGTCCGATATGACTTAACGTTGGAGGGTTTCCCTTATCCTGAAAGATGAATATCTGGTAACTCTAAGCTCTTTATACCCTGTACTCATTTGAAATCATTTCCTTCATTGTCCGATATGACTTGAAGTTGGAGGTTTTACCTTATCCTGAAAAATCAATTTCTGGTAAATGTAAGCTTTATGTACCCTGTGCTCATTTGAATATCTTTTAATTTATCGTTAGATAAGGCTTACGTTGTAGGACATAAGTTTAAAACTCTCAGTAGTCGCTTCGTATAGAGCCATATGTGCTATTTTTTATAAGGCTCCCATGTAATTTACTGTTATTTATGATTGTGAATGAGAATATAATACTGTGACTTTGCGGGTTTGTGGAGTTAAAATTCTTGTTTGCAGAAATTTAAAATGCTCTTTATTAGAGTAAAAGAAGTTGTGTACATCCCTTACAGCAGTAAAACTGACGTGGCATACAAAAAGCAGTCTTCAAGGTCTTTCGTTGCGGTACACTTCAAATGTCCACACACTCACAGTTACTGCACAGCTGTAACGCAATTAACAACTCTCTAGCAACTGACTGCGATCTAACTCTTTGCGGCTTTTATACCTCCAGTTATTGTTCTAGAAAGCCGCCGACGTTTTAAGGCCTTTCATGATGACAAGAGAAAGACAGAACTATCCAGACATCCCTCTGTTTGTTTCTCTTTTTGTTTCTGTCTTTCCCTCAGCAAGCGTTCAGAACTCACCATTATCTGTTTCTTATTTTCCTCCGCACGCGCCGGTACTTGCTCATCGCGGCTCCAACACACAAAAATGCGATCGGTGACAATGCGTTAAGTCTATGCTTAAGTTTCATATCGTTATATTAACGCTTTATGTAACTATAGTAACTACTTCAGCTCTGCATCCTCTAAAGTTATGGCAAAAGTATCGTCCTATACTTTACATAGAATGATTTTATTTTATTTACTTTACTATTTTCTTTTTTTTAATTAATATATATCTATGTATATAGATATATTTTTTTCTTTTCCTTGTTTAACCGTTTTTTTATTGTTTCCGTTTAATTACCTATCTGTTTTCTGTAGTTTCACACACATACACTATACACATAAACACCTATGCCCAGGACAGCACTCGAACCCGTGACCCTCTACGCGGTGGAACGCTAGAGATATACGTTCTAACGACCATGGCTACGAGGGCCGGCTTTTAAAATTCCCACCCCCACCGCAGGGAATCAAACCCGGGACCTCTAGCACGGCAGGTACGTGCTCTACCGACTGAGCTACGGGGCCAGCCGTCTTAAGAAGTAACTAGATTTTAATTGAACTATCATGTTTTTAACATATTTATCTGTCCAATAAAATCTGTCTTGGAGTTTTAATATAAGCAGCTTGTGAGGAGTTTTGCATTCCAAAATATTTTGCATGGTTTTGTGTGTACATAATCACAAATTTACTATGAACTTATGTGCCTCCTTAAAACAAAAATGTATGCTTATTCCAGCGATATTCCTTTATACTGACGTAAATGTTTTATTGTACTGCTACTAATATGTGTATTTATTTCCATACTATCCGATATAAGACACCGAAGAGAAACAGCAACAGGGAAACAAAACACATCTTTATAAACAGATGTGTCTCTTTTCAACATAACATAAAACTTTAAGGTTTTTTTATTATTATTTTTATTTTACGTCCTCCAAAGTTAAGGATTAGGATAATTTTAAGGATAAGGGAAAAACCCGGAAAGAAACCTTATCCAGGTAACTCACCCTGACCGAGATTCGAACTCGGAATCTCTTGAATGTGAGGCACACACGGTACCATCTACGCTACGGAGGCGGGTTAAACCTTTAAGTGAGTTGAACATTCAATTTGGTTGCTCCAAGGATGCGATGGGAAAATTTTTTAAAAAATCCGCAACTTAAACTACCCTTTAAGTTGAAAATATTTAATTATTGTTTATTCTCTTGAGTTAACATTTTCATTAGTGTTAAAGATACTTGTGTGAAAAATTACAGGAAAATTCTCTTCATACTGAATTATATTCCCTTTGTATGGTAAAGCGCAAGGTGTAGAGAAAACTCTACTTTAAAAACATGTAGAGTACATTAGAGGACTCTATTTTCATCAAATAAATTGTGTGGCATTAAATATTTCCATGATATTTCCAGTTATTATTTTGAGTTTTCTAATGCTTATAGCTATCAAATAGCAAGTTGTTATTGGGTTTTCTTGGCGGTGTTACAAGGAGCATGGGATTTGAAGGTAATTACACAGCAATGCGCTTTTAGAGTATTTTGTCTAACTCATATCCACAACAAAATCTCCAATGAAAGTTTATCTCAATTCACGTACACTAAATAGGGTAGTCACTGATAGCATTTTTGTGTTGGAGCCGCGACAAGCCAGTGCCGGGCGCACGTGGGCAGGAAAGAGAGAGACAGAGAGTAGCGCGTCGAGCTAGACGCTTGCCGAGAGAGAGAAAGGGACAGAGAGAAGTCTGGATAGTTCTGCTTTTTTGATGCCGTCGCGATTGTTATCGAGTGGTCTAATACATTCTAGAACAATGACTGGGAGGAATATATAGCGGCAGAGTGTGAGAAGGAGTGAGTTGCAGTTGTGTGAGTTGTGTGGCTTATTGAATTGTGCCGCAGTGAATTCTTTTACTTGTTTACTTGTGGCGAGAGTATTGAGCCGAACTTGAAGACTGCTGTTTGTCAATGTTACGTCATTTTGCTGCTGCCAAGGTTGTACAAGTCTTCTGTGTACTGCAATAAAGAGTTTTAAATATCTGCAAACAAGATTTTTGTTTCTGCGAACCCACGAAGGCACAATATAATTGTTTTTACGATTATTTCTAGAATAATGAGTGATGTCAATGTCAACCTCCGACTTTTTTATGTGGTAAGTTATTCTTTTGTTTCTGGTGATGTTTTGGATAGATATGGATTTTCAAAATCAGAATATAACGACCTGGCTCCTGCATTCCGCTTTATTCACAAGAAACTATGTAATGAAAATATTTCCATAAACATTTACTTCGGTTTACACGACAGTGGGGAGTGATGCCGGTTGTACTGGCCTGCGGGGAGTTTTCAATTGGTAAAGTGTAGGAATCCTGCCCTCTACATCGTCGTGGCAGCCAGGAATCACCCCACTTGGGAGCATAGGTACAATAGACCAAGTATGAACCTCCATGCCGAATCCCCCCTCCGTAACATAGTCCAGTTCAATCAATTTTGACAAAGTAGGGGGGAAAATAATTCTTTATAAGAATAATTAATTTCAACTTATATTTATGATTATAAGTCATAAATTTTAGAGTTACAAGCATTTTAAAAATTTGTTTTCTGCTGTAGGATATCCTGCTGTAGAAGCAAATCATCCGAAATAGATGAGCAAACATTTTTGTTTACAATTTTATATATAAAAGTTACGGTAGCAATCATGAGGTAATTTTGCCTCAATCAAAAGGCCATTTACTCCAGTCGAGAAGTGCCATTATGAATGCAATGAGGTGTGTCTATTCCGTTGTTCAGCGCTTCTGTGGTTCCACGTGATCGCTCACTATTTTTTGGGGGTCGGGTAATTGAAAAGGATAAACGATTGAAAGCTACCACTGTCGTTGATAAATTGCCCTCCCGGGGCAAAAACAAACATGGCGACACTGGAGGTATACCTCAGTCAAATCGATCACGTGGCTTTATCCCTCCCTCTTGATTCATTCTCTCTTTGTTTTCATAGAACGCGTTAGGACCCTTTCTTCCTCGTCCTAGAAAAAGGCTGGCTTTCCACAAGAAATAAGAACAAGACGAAAGGGAAACGACTTGTGATTTTTTGTATTTAATGATATTATTATTATTATTATTATTATTATTATTATTATTATTATTATTATTATTATTATTATTATTATTATTATTATTATTATTATTATTATTATTATTATTATTATTATTATTATTATTATTATTATTATTATTATTATTATTATTATTATTATTATTATTATTATTATTATTATTATTATTATTATTATTATTATTATTATTATTATTATTATTATTATTATTATTATTATTATTATTATTATTATTATTATTATTATTATTATTATTATTATTATTATTATTATTATTATTATTATTATTATTATTATTATTATTATTATTATTATTATTATTATTATTATTATTATTATTATTATTATTATTATTATTATTATTATTATTATTATTATTATTATTATTATTATTATTATTATTATTATTATTATTATTATTATTATTATTATTATTATTATTATTATTATTATTATTATTATTATTATTATTATTATTATTATTATTATTATTATTATTATTATTATTATTATTATTATTATTATTATTATTATTATTATTATTATTAATATTATTATTATTATTATTATTATTATTATTATTATTATTATTATTATTATTATTATTATTATTATTATTATTATTATTATTATTATTATTATTATTATTATTATTATTATTATTATTATTATTATTATTATTATTATTATTATTATTATTATTATTATTATTATTATTATTATTATTATTATTATTATTATTATTATTATTATTATTATTATTATTATTATTATTATTATTATTATTATTATTATTATTATTATTATTATTATTATTATTATTATTATTATTATTATTATTATTATTATTATTATTATTATTATTATTATTATTATTATTATTAATTAGTGTGTGCTTTATTGCGTGCTTTTAGAGTAGTAAGATGTTTATTTCTCACGGTTCAACACTTATGGACAGTCATCTAGAATGAAGACCACTTCAGATACCATTTCCAAAATTTCAAAAGAGGAATTTTATTTTTCAGGAATATATCTAAAACATATGATATTTTAACCAATATCCATAGAGCCTTTATGAGAAAATTGAACACTTTTTAAAAGCTCCATTTAAAATGTAATTTATCGAGTGGGATGGCTCAGGTAGCTTCGTCTGTGGCGCACATTCGGGACCATGATTTCTATTCCCGTAGCCGACACATGGGTTTTTCCGGGGTTGTCCAGGGTCACCGGGGGAATGTTGGGCATTTTAATTGCTTCACTAAAGAGTAATTTAGAAAGGTAAATTTGTGTTTCAAGTCTTTGTATGGCATAATACTTTTAATGCCAATTTGGGTATTTAAGCAGCTTTGCATTCATCTGTTAACACAGACACATATGTGCACACACCGACTTTTCTTGCTAAAAAAGACTTTGTTTCAATTCACGTATTTTCCAAACTTGTATTTCTAATAAAATCATTACATCGTATTTTTGAGAGGAAGGCAAAACTTTGCCTACATGGTGTAAGAATGGGGTAGAAAATTTAAAATGCAGAATTCATTAACAAATACAATTTGTTTTCTAGGACCTTTTACGTACCATTAGCAGTTTTCAAACAAAATTATTTTGTAAACGTTGAGCTCTTCTTAAGAGAATGATAAATGAATATGCTTGAAAGTTGCCCGTCTCAGTAGCGTGGTGGTAGCATGTCTGCCTCACGATCAAGAGGTCCCGAGTTCGAAACTCTGTCAGGATGAGTTACCCGTATAAGGCTATTTCCAGGGTTTTCCCTTATCCTGATAGACGAATTTCGGATAACTCTAAACTCTATGGACCCCGGACTCATTTGAGCATCATTTCACACATTCCATTCACCGTCCGTTATGACTTAACGTTGGAGGACGTAGATTACAATAAAAAATGCTTGAAAGTTTGTGATTATTACCACTTCTAGTCTATTTTTCTTTCATTGGAATAGTTTGTTAGCAATAAGCATTTGAATGTGGTTCTCGTATGTCGACGTTTTTTATTTGAAACAATTTTCAGCTAAAAATATTTCGTGAGTAACATAACCAGAATTAGAAGAATCGCTTTTTATGTGAAACAGTAAAATATATAATATGTATATTTATGTTTACCAGTAGAAAAGTCATGCAAAAATGACACACATTATGACTCACAGAATCTGCAGCCTCATTTGTTAGTGGTAGACAAGTAAATTATGTTATTAGGAGTGTGTTAGGGACTGAGGTTTAGTCCAGATAAAGTTTCCTCTTGTACTTTTCCTTATTCTAGTTAAGCAACTGCCGTGTACCTAAATCAGAACTAGTGGAGACCTGTTCTGCCATGAAAGTACTATAAACGAATTAAGTTAACCTTTCTAGGAATTGTGTTCGAGTTAGTTCTTTACGTATAGAGATCATTTTCATTCTCACTCTCTGTCTCTCACTCTCTCTCTCTCTGTCTCTCTCTCTCTCTCTCTCTCTCTCTCTCTCTCTCTCTCTCTCTCTCTCTCTCTCTCTCTCTCTCTGGCCCTTTGATTGCATCAGCTTCCACTCCCTACATTCGCATTTATGTTTCTTCCTTTCTTTCCCCTCTTGATTACTCCCTATCTCTCTATTACACCTTCGCCCTCTGCTGTGTACAACTTAACGTCTGACCACCAGAAGAAGTCGAGCTAGAGGAATATGTTACTTAACCGTTTTAGCAGGTCCACCTATTTATGTGAGATTGAACCTGTCAGCATCAGTAATTCACACAGACACACACACACACACACACACACACACACACACACACACACACACACACACACACACACACACACACACACACACACACTTTTCATGGTAAACAAGTCGACAGTTCAAGACACGCTCTTACACCTCACAACCCACTCACCCTTTTCTGGTGGTCAGACAATAAACCACCTTCAATTCTTCATTCAAATCGGTGAGCCTTAGGAGGCCTTGGACGATTGTTTGATTATAGAGAATTCTCAAAACATTTAAAGTGAGACATATTTTATATGATTATGAATAGCTGGCATGCTTTAATTTATTTGAGTACTCACTCAGACTAGTAGATGTTCAAATTTTCCTCCGAAAACGTTTTTCAATTCCCGTCGGGACCAACTTTAGCGAGGTATGCTGCAACCACTGAATGTGGTGTTTCTTCTTCCTCTCCAAGAAGCTTATAACTCCTGATTTTCAATGCCTGATTTTCAGTTCCAAAGGTTGGCATTGGAAATCAGGAGAGTTCCAATGGGCGGAGTTATAAGCTTCTTGGAGAGGAAGAAGAAACACCACATTCAGTAGTTGCAGCATACCTCGCTGAAGATGGTCCCGACGGGGATTGAAAAACGTTTTCGGAGGAAAATTTGAACATCTACTAGTCTGAGTGAGTACCCTTATAAATTAAATCATGCCAGCTGTTCACAATGATGTGATTGTTTGATTGTTTTATTTTCATTTGGATTACTTCCCGTCAAGGAACAAAAGGGAATGAAAGGATGGACGAAGCTGCTAGAAATGCCACATCACTACATCAAGAAAGGAACGTCCAAATCCTTACTCGGATGTTTTAAATTGTCTCCAAAATACCAGTACTAAAATGGAAATCTGAATTGAATCAATAATACCCAAGAAAATTACATCCTTTAAGTATCCACCGCTCTCCTTCCAACCAAGTCGCTCGCTAGAAAGAAAAAGTAATCCTCGCCCATCTACGAATTGGTCACTCCAGCTTCACTAATACATATCTCCTCTCAGGACAGCTACAGCCTACGTGTAATGTATGTCATAAAGACCATCTTCTTATAGAATGCAATAAATACGAAAGAAAGAGAAAACAATATGGAATCCCACAAAACATCTCCACACTGCTAAACAGTTTCAAACTACTCCGTAAGCTTTTCACTTAACTAAAGAGTATTGATATTTGGAAATTCATATAAATATATGTATAGTATAGTCTATTCAATTGTAAGTCATAATCAACACAATGGTGTGAAAGTAATGATAATTACTTTGTTCCAAAATACTGTTGTTAATCTACTAGTATGTTCTTGTCTTGTTTTTAGTTATTTATTATCTGTATTTAATGTAAATTCTTTCATCTAATTAGTGCAATTAATGTGAAATGTTATAAGTTAGATCGTAAACCTACGTATTTAATGAAATTTTTGTAAATGTTACTAATTATACTACATAATTAAGATGGTCACAATATGACCTATAAAGTTAAAGTGACCTTAAATGAATTTAATAGAAAAAAATCGGTTAGCCTTTACTTGAGAAACAAAGAGATGGTGTTATTTTGCTGTAGGTTTTCTTAGCCTTATGTTGTATTAATTTTACTGCTAAACACACTCACATTACTACTTGTAAAAGGATAACAAATAATTATTTTTAAATAAACCCCTTCTCACCAGCTCAGAATCAAAACAGTGATAGGGATTGATAACTAGAAAATCTGCCCATTGTACCGTGCAATATTTTGACAGTCAATCAAACTTTACGTATTTACGCATTGTTTCTGGTGAATGTTGTTGATAAATGTTAAAATTGAAGAAGTAGCCCTGTAGAAGTGGGCTGTAGCGTAATGTTTGTGTTTCCAGTGGCTGGCCTCTACATTGTGATGCAGTTTAGGAGCTATGGTAGATAGCGGTCTGTAGCTCACGAAAATGAATACTGTCGTGAACTTGTATCTACGAACTCGCGGCTTGTTTACACAAAAGGAACCGATAGGCGGGCAGTGTGAAAACCAAGAGCCCGCGGACAAAGATAACATGCAGATAAGAGTCTGCCGAGGCAAACAAACTGAGATAAATGGAAATTTCTGGACTGATAGGGATTGTTCGGATTCTGGTTTATTTTCGAATCGTCTAGAAATTCTCAGAGAGGTCTTTAAGAGATTGTGACACGCCAGCGCGTGTGGCAAGTTGTGAAACAAGAGTTGTTATTGTGAGACATGTAACAAGAGTGAGTGAGTCGCGAGAGGTAAGCAGAGAACAGCTGAGAGTGTTGTAAACTGAACGCTGTTATTGTCATCGAACTTGGAAGATTGTGTTGTGATATGTGATGTAATTTTGCTGCTACAGAGTGTATTTCTACGCAAATAAAGAACATTAAATTTTCGGCAAATTGCACTTTTAATTCTACTAACCCACAAAGTCACAGTACTCTAGCTGATGAGAACATAGTTATCAGCATAACATACGCATATCGCTAGGATGATCGTCCACCTCACCCATGAATTAAGAACACTGTTTTTCCCCCACATTTCTGCTGTATATTCATTTTACTGATAGTTTACACACCCATACTCAAGCCGGAACTCCAACTCGAGATCCCTCCCGCAACGAAGCACCAAGCTAGGCGTTTTAGCGAGCCTAACCTAGAGAAGTGGTCAGTATTTGGTTTTTATATCATCTGTTTTGCTTAGCAATAAATATGGTTGGCTTTACATTCATTAACTGTTAGTTCGGAGAGCAAAGTTATAGGAAAAATAAAAGAATGCTGTATACTATTGAAATTAAATAATGCAAAGTATTATAAATGCCGAATGTATGATACTAACTTCGACTTATATATTATTCATATGTTGATAATATGTGAACGTCACTAGGAGTAATTACTACCTTTACAGATACCTACCCTCTCATAAGTAATATCGTTTTTAAGAGAATGAATCACTTGAAATGTGTTCTGGCCAGCAATTAACTAATTTTCAAAGGATAGACCATTAGATTCTGTGGTATGGAGCCATCTTTCAGCGAGGTTTATTATCCCACGATGGTACCAGTCTTTGGTCTTTGATGCAAAGAATCCGGTGACACTCACTTGCTGTGTTTAAATGTTGTCAAAATTTCTTTCAGTGGAACTTGGGCCATGGATTGAAACTTATGATTACCTGAGGGTGCCAGATCAGGGTTGAATGCTGCGTGTGGTAGTAGTTCGATTCCTCGTAATTCCTGAATTTTTTCCATGGTTGTTCGCGCTGTATGGGGTGTTGCATTGTATGTTACAATAGAAATCTATTCGGGTTAACTAATCCTGGGTATCTCAGTCTCAAAATTTTATGAACTCGTTCCAATTGCTGAGAAGAAAGATCGGCATAAATTGCCGGCCCTTTTTGGAAGAAACTCCCAGTGAATCACGCCTTCAAAAATCCACCAGACACACAAAATTACTTTGGGACCGAACTAATTTTTAACAATGACTTTGGCTGGTTATTGAGGATCAAGCCACTGTTTTGTGGCATCAGGGTTTCCGTAATATACCCATTTTTCATCACAAGTGAAATACTCCTCACAAATCTATCATCCATGAGATTACGGATAATCTGATGACAGATTTCCACCCAACGTTCAGCCTGTTGAGCTGTGAGTTCAGGAGGTTTCTGTATGATTTTCCAAGTATCTTAATGTGGCGATGTATGGTACTCTAATGCACTAAGTTCTTCTGAAAGTCTACGGGTACTTTTTGCGGATTTTCTCGTAAAACTTGGTATATAACCTCAATATTCATGCGTTAGGATACCCAGATCCTGGTATATCTTTAGTGTTTTCATCTCTGTTGAAATATTGGAACCATCACTGTGTCACACGCTCACTAACGACACCTTCTCCTTCCACTTCACATATTCTTCGAGCTGCGGCAGGGCTTTATAATCTTGTTTGCAGTAGTGTTTTACGAGGATTCTAAGTTCTAACTTTGTTATATCTATTTTGTGATTGTTTATGAACAAGTGAAGACTAATACATGCTCGCAAAGTACGTAACACTAGCAATGGCACCTGTAAATAGCATTACCAAACCAAAGAAACCCAATGAATTTTTCAAAACACCAAAATCAGAAAGCCAAGTTTACTTATGAGACAACCTAATAACAAGTAAGTTATGGATCATGGTGAATCTTTTCTGTTACCTCATTAAAATGCACAAAGAACAAGTTCTCATAGCTGGAAAATACCTGGTAGGTACCCTTAATTTAGACGTAGAATATTTCCTTCCCAAATTATTTTTCCCAAATATAATTGCACTTCATTTATCATCCGTGTCCAACTAAGTACTGTAGTTATGTAGAAAGAAAGGTCGTTAGGCGCTATTAAATACTTATACAAAGATATAATGAATTTAATGGTATTAAGTGACTGAAGGCAGCTGGTTTTGACATACAGTAGGTTTAGGGATGAATGCCTCGCTCTTCGGTAGCCTAGCTCAAGACATTTGCAACATTGTTTAAGATGGTAAAATAATATTATATTAGTCATCACGGTTACCATATACAGAATAGCGTGTAGTTCTTGCCTTAAAGTTTTCTCGAATACAGTAGCATACATACAGAAATACACTGGTACACAGTTCCTGAAAATAGCTTATTAGCAAAATACCCGAAATCTGGATCAGTATCAGGTAAATGGTACATGGACAAACAACAGTACTCCCCTCCATAGCTATTGGTAGAGTGTCTGCTTGACATTGAACAAGTCTGGAGTTCAAACTCCGTTCAGGATGAACTTTTCTCCTTATCCTGAAAGATTAATGTCGGGCTACTTTAAGCTCCATGTTCCCTGGACTTGTTTAAGCATCATTCCATTCATCGTCCGATATGACTTAACCTTGGAGGACGATTTAAAGCAGAATTCTAAGAAAGGAAATTTAATACAAAATATTAGCTAACGTGAAATACTGCCGCGCTTTAAAATGTATTTTAATGACAGAATAACTGACTCTATATCGTTGTGATAAACATAAACCGAAAAATAAATATATCTCCAGATTGAGTTGTTATATCTTTTTTTCATGAGGGTAATTATACTTGTCGTTTCTAGAAGTACGTTGTACACCCCTTACCTATGTCACTTGCTCGTTTTAGAAGAGACAACTCTTTCCCCCTTTCACCCCTCGGGGGAATTCATTCAACCCGGTACAACACGCGTCACACGGAGACAAGATTCCGCTATGACATTTCTGAACGTATTCATCTGAGAATTTCCTTGGGAGCGAACGACGACTTCCTGACCCTGATACGGATCAGAATAACTGGCATGCCACCCTCAAGAGATTTTAATAAGCCTCTACATTGTTAGAATATTCCAGATTATTGTTACATCGACATTTCGGCCTCTCGAGCTGCCGAATTGTCAAGTGCTGGGATTCCTTTCATCCTCTACTCCTCCTAAGGTAGGTAATTAGAAACTTGTGTTAGTTCAGAAACATACACATTAGATAATTTCTACCGCCTGCTCCTCCCATTATTCCTCCTTCTCCTTCTCAATTTCCTCTTTATGTGTAAGTCTGGTCACAGTGACGGGCGAAGCAAGGACCAACCGTTAGTGCAATTTTATAGCTACTAAAATATCTATTACATATCATTATTAAACGGTTTGTAATTGTTATTAACCTTATGTGTTTCATTGTAATGCTTCTAAGTTTAAGAAAATAAATAAACAAATTGAATTCAAACACTTTCAGATAATTAAGCAGAAAGTTGAAATGAAACGTGGACTATTAGGTTTATTATTTAAATATAGCTTCGTTTTTAGTTTGTTTGTGAATGAGCCTATGTAGGACTGCTAAAAGTACTTAGAGACGTTTCTTAGCTCTCCTTTAAACCCATAGTTCTCTCATTCTTTGGCTGTGGACATTCTTTCTCTCGTCTGTACACGTTGTTCCAGTCTTTTTCCTCGGTTTGTCCTTTGGTCAACTTGTCACTTATGCACCTTCATTCAAAACACTCTGTCTAGGATATCGTCTTCAGTGAATCCTGCCAATTTTAAATCATTTCTTACTTCACCAATCCATGTCATAGTGTCTACTTGTACTTTAATTTTATTTCCGTAAAACTCCTAAATTTGTTTTGTGAGCCTATGTGAAATTAATCGCCTCATACATCCATATAATGTTAACCTTCGATTCCTAATATCACTATGGATGTCTGTATACTTTATTTCCTTTTTACTTCTAAACCTGTATTCTTCAGCTATGACTTGTGGACCTAACATTTTTCTAATAATTTTACGGTCTTCTTTTTCTGTATTTTCGATGTGTGCTTTGATGTTCAAAATTAATCTCTCTGCTTGATAGAGGCGCTTTGGTTTACTTATAGTGTTATTAGTGTCGTCTGCATATTTATACATGCATTTTTATGATATATGTTTTGGGTAAGTCGATATGATGTTTTGCAAGGTTTGGCATCTGCTTTTGTTTACCTTAGTTTCGATTGCAATTTCCCAAATTATTTTCCCAAGGAACTTAAATTGTGAAATTGAGTAATTTCATTATTATTATTATTATTATTATTATTATTATTATTATTATTATTATTATTATTATTATTATTATTATTATTATTATTATTATTATTATTATTATTATTATTATTATTATTATTATTATTATTATTATTATTATTATTATTATTATTATTATTATTATTATTATTATTATTATTATTATTATTATTATTATTATTATTATTATTATTATTATTATTATTATTATTATTATTATTATTATTATTATTATTATTATTATTATTATTATTATTATTATTATTATTATTATTATTATTATTATTATTATTATTATTATTATTATTATTATTATTATTATTATTATTATTATTATTATTATTATTATTATTATTATTATTATTATTATTATTATTATTATTATTATTATTATTATTATTATTATTATTATTATTATTATTATTATTATTATTATTATTATTATTACTATTATTATTATTACTATTATTATTATTATTACTATTACTATTAGTATTACTATTACTATTACTATTACTATTACTATTACTATTACTATTATTATTACTATTACTATTATTATTACTATTACTATTATTATTACTATTACTATTATTATTACTATTATTATTATTATTACTATTATTATTATTATTACTATTATTATTATTATTATTATTATTATTATTATTATTATTATTATTATTATTATTATTATTATTATTATTATTATTATTATTATTATTATTATTATTATTATTATTATTATTATTATTATTATTATTATTATTATTATTATTATTATTATTATTATTATTATTATTATTATTATTATTATTATTATTATTATTATTATTATTATTATTATTATTATTATTATTATTATTATTATTATTATTATTATTATTATTATTATTATTATTATTATTATTATTATTATTATTATTATTATAATTATTATTATTATTATTATTATTATTATTATTATTATTATTATTATTATTATTATTATTATTATTATTATTATTATTATTATTATTATTATTATTATTATTATTATTATTATTATTAATATTATTATTATTATTATTATTATTATTATTATTATTATTATTATTATTATTATTATTATTATTATTATTATTATTATTATTATTATTATTATTATTATTATTATTATTATTATTATTATTATTATTATTATTATTATTATTATTATTATTATTATTATTATTATTATTATTATTATTATTATTATTATTATTATTATTATTATTATTATTATTATTATTATTATTATTATTATTATTATTATTATTATTATTATTATTATTATTATTATTATTATTATTATTATTATTATTATTATTATTATTATTATTATTATTATTATTATTATTATTATTATTATTATTATTATTATTGTAGTCATTTAACTCTTGCAATTTATCTTAATGGTGCTGTAATCCTCGACACTGTCATTGTTGGAATTGCTGGTCCCCGACTCTTCAGCTGCACTGGCTTTAGAAAACCATGTACAGAAGCCATCTAGAAAGTTTTTCCATTTTCACAGAGCATACGCGATCTTTGAAGTCGCGTTTATAGTGAGAAATATGTCCTCGAATTGAAATATTACTCTGTAGTTTACTTTCCCTTTACGGATACCACTTTGAAACCTATGTAAATGTTGGTTGTTTTTATCTAATTGTACTACCTAAACTTGTTACCAAATCGGGCATTGACCAAATCTGGTCTAGACCTTCACTGCACTGAATATGTTTCACGAACTGAAAGCAAAAATAGTTATTTGCACACGAGTTATCCTGTTTTTTTTTTTTTTTTTTTCTTATTTCATTATCGTGCTATAAAACAAACCAAAATAAATTCAAAATAAAATATATTTAATGTTATTGGAATAAATATGGTTCCTCAGGAAAGAATTCTTTCCTACTTTACAAAGTTGACATACAATAGATATTTGACATTGTTAATTTGCAGAAATAAGAAATAATAATGGAGTACCGCGATGGTGTGCTTTTCCTAAAAGGTTTTGGTGAACGTTCTCCATAAAATGAGGTTTTACGACCTTATAAATTTATGCTTCCCTCAGTTTAAACATTTTGGACACACTGCCAAGTATAAAAATATGACTACGTTCACATGCATTTCAATATCCACTTTTCTACTAAATAATTTAGAATACCTAGTTCTTCTTCCTATATCTGACAGAGATAAACTTTTATTACAAAAGTTTGCACCTTTTCGTACAGATCAGAAGGATACAATAGACTTAAGGGATACTAATATTCTTTAAAAGCGGACTGCTGTATGGCTTTCAGATTACTTGATTTTTCCATTATCACAAGAAAACCTTATAGCTAACTACCACTACACAAGCATTTGAAAACTCTGGCCTATAATAAAAATATTTTCGATGCAATTAACTTGAAAAAATGAATTGTGTGTTTCAACGTAATTTTTTATTATAAACTATTTTATATATCGACTATATGCCAAATACACAAAGGTTATTTAGAATGAAGAGGATTTCACAGATGACACCCCAAAAATCAAGACAAAGATTACAGATTATAATTATATTTGTCGTGAAATATATTAAATTTAAGTTATTTTAGTTCATATTGGACACGAATGAACCGATGTTCAAATGAGTACAGGGTACATAGAGCATAGAGTTACTGGACATTCATTTTTCAGAATAAGGGAAAACGTCCAACGTTAAGTCATATTGGACGATGAATGGAATGATGTTTAAATCAATGCAGGGTACATAGAACTTAGAGTTACCAGATATTGATCTTTCAGGATAAGGGAAAACGTCCAACGTTAAGTCATATTAGACGATGAATGGAATGATGTTTAAATGAGTCCAGGGTACACAGACCTCAGAGTTACTAGACATTCATATTTCAAGATAAGAAAAAACCTACAACGTTAAGTGATATCAAACAATGAATGAAATTATATTTAATTGAGTCCAGGTACACAGACCTTAGAGTTACCAGAGATTTATCTTTCAGGATAAAGGAAAAACCCGGAGGTAACCTTATCCATATAACTTACCCTGAGTGAGATTGGAATTCAGCAGCTCTTGGACCTAAGGCACACACGCTACCACCTACGCTACAAGAAATGACCCTGGAAATATTATGTATTTGGGTTCGGAAAATCCTGTTTATCCAGAGAACAACGGAAAAACGATAAAAACATGTATAACATCACCGAGATATTTTTGATGAAATTTAGAAGTGCAGTTTGAATATACTGTACGTTTTTGTCAAAGTGCTTCATGGGAGGAGCAATTCAAGAATTATTGGGCACTGGAATTACTAAAAGTAATTGGCAAGGGAAAGTAGGAATTAATGAAAAATGTATTTTGAAAGAAGTACTAAAGCTAATACAATGAAGAAAATGGCATAACACAGACTTCTTCGTCCACGTGGGAAGTGCAGGTAAATATTTTCTGCATACTCTCAGTATGTTACTTTTCTACGCTCGTCATATTGGATTATCACGACTTGCAGAACAATGGCGTAAGAACATTCCATTGTTACACACATGTCAGCCAGCCATTTGCATGATGGGAGAGCACTTGAGTTGCACTAAAACCGTGAGATTTACAAGTGTCTTGTAATTACATTTAAGTGGGCCACCTTAGGGCAGCTTGACAATAGAGCTAATGGCCTGTTACTAGCCTCACTTAGTGTGACTGGGACGAGTGTTTGATGGAGACGAAAATGTCACCATTTGCATCCCTCCACTCGCTTCTTCAACAACACATTCTGCTTATTATTTATAATGGAAGCTTTAAATTATGCTGAAGGGGGAATATCCGCTAACAAATTGAGGCATATAGCATTTAAATATACACAAATTCCTACATTACTAGATAATAGTGACGATAAACCATACGACAATGTTAATTTTAAATTATAAAAGCTAATTTTGCTATAGTTAATACTCAAATTTAAAGTTTTATTTTGGTGGGAAGGAGTTTAATTTGTATGCCCCTTTAAAATAATTTTAGTTATATTCTTTGTTATGCTCTCAATTGGATATTTTCTTTTAATTCAGAATGCTGTAGTGCTACAAATATAGCAGATATAATTTGTTAGTGAAGATTGTTGCTGCATTTAAGGACTGCATTTATATATAAACATACAGTGCCAGAAAGTTTTCTTTGTGTTTATGGCAATACAGTGAGAAATTATTTTGATTTTTGAGAATTACAGAATTAAAAGTTTTGATTCTTATAATGAATAAAATAAGTGCTCGGATAATCAGTCCATATCTTTAGACACACTTTAACAAATACTTATTCTTTGTTATTAAAACGGTTTTATTCACCTTATTTCTTCTATGGCTATACAGGGTGTTAATAAGTCACACCGAAATAATTTCAGCGATTATAGACGTGACTTATACAGGTTGTTTCAAAACGACACCAAAAGACTATAGCCGTAGCGCAGTTTATAACATAACTACTCCGAATTTCAGTGTCGCAGCTTCGAAGTTCTGTTAGGTATAATTTTATACAGCATTAAATATTACATTATTTTGTGATTAGGCAGCACAAGAAACACTGGTGTGTGAACCTCAAAAGTTGTTATTGGGACTCACCGGCTACGCAAACAAAAGCAATACTCCTTGCTCTTTATCAGTGACCCCAGCCTACCTTTCAGTTAATGAGGCAAATGGCAGTTATTTGTACAAAAGCCGACTAATAACTCGGACAGTTGCAAGGTTGCTCTTCAGTGTAAAACTACACATTCCGTCCTAACAGAGAGGATTTTGCGCTTACTTATACAGCAAATCCAAGCAATACGGAGCGCTATACGAATGCCAAAACGACGGATATGGTTTTGATGGATGGAGGAGCTGAAGAGAGTTCAACAAACGTACGATTAATTTAGTTTTATTAAAATATGGATTGTAAAAGTAGTTACATCAATGATAATATTTATTTGTTTAATTCAGAGCATTTTGTTATGATCTTAATTGTACAGTACTTTCAACCACTTACTGTATATATCAAAAGCTTCCCTTTTAGTTACAAATGCTTTACTTAGTATTATGAAACACGGAAGTAAAATGCTCGTCTCATTGTATAAGCCATTTAGTTTTGGTAAACTTATCTACAATTCTTTGATGTTCTTCTTTGTTCTGTTCTGTTCATTTAATGCTTCCATCCTCAATCTCAATCACATTAATTTCCCTCTATAAGGTATAAGTTGCATATGTCCACCAGCTTATTTGCCATCATGGTCTGCTATAAGGGAAGTTTGGAAACCGTTAAACACTCATAAGTAATAATTAAGCAATTGCTTCTTTATTGCGGCTTCATAAGACAAAGAAATTCTTAATAGTAGCAAGCTACTACGGAGTATACCGGTATGTTTACAAACAGCTACAGCACACATAAGACGTGTGACTTATACCTGCGAACTCCGACAGCGTGAGGCACGCGTTGTTGTTCCTGCCACTGCCTAATCCACACCCACTCTGGAGCATTTTTATGCGGCTCTATTGGTGCTAAAACTATCTATATGGCTCACATAGAAACTGTGAAGGTACTTCTATATATTCGTTCGGTGTCGTTTTGAAGCACCATGTATAAACAAGTTGAGATAGACAATGCATGGTCTGAGGCCAGACATAACGCACTTAATTTCGTTAAATCTAATTGGCATGAGATACTGATAAGTTGGTATTTAAACAAGATGGACAAAATTATTGGATTAGAATATCTCGAAAGCTGCTCCTCGAGTGTAGAAATACCAACCTTTAGTAGCTCGTCATTGCCGTTCTCAAGATTAAATGCCTCAAAGTCGCTCAAATCACCTGCCAGTACGAAACTGGACAGCGATTAACTGCCTTCTTGTATCATGTAGCCTCGTTTAGTAGTGTTTCTGTAACTGCTCTAGTGGCTCAAACCGCAACGCTAAAAGCTGATGCTCCAAAGGTCACTGCTTCAACTCCAGCCTTATAGTTATCTGTATTTCCTCGTCCTCTTTAATACGTCAATTCCAATACGAAGAAATGGCATGATTCGTAACTAACTTCCCAAATAATAGCACAATGTGAAGTAATTCGACACACACAAGTAATTTCGGACATTTGTTCCGTCGCCTCTGTCAACTTTGCAATGAAATCGCAGGTCGCCAATTACAGCAGATCTTATAAACCTGCCGTAAAAAGCTGCATTACCTTTTTATTTATATAGGTTTCAAATTTTATGAAATATTTAAACTTTGTTACAAATAATTGTAATTAATTTTACTACAAGGTGAACTTTAACAGTAAAATGTGCAGATATATACAAGAATTAAAAGCTCAGACAAAATATGAAAAAGGCAACCAAACCAACAAACAAACCAGCAGAACAGAAAAAAAAGTGAAGGAGACTCGAACTCGTTTACCTTTCACTTGTAAGCTAATGTAATAACTATTGCGCCAGAGGGAGCGCTTCCAGATGTCTCTTAATGTTGCTTTCGTGGCACTGAAAAGGTAGAATCATTGACAGTGACGTACTGACTGCCGTAACCTCCACATTTTAACAAACAAGCCATAAATTTCTTATCTCAGATTACTTGTTTAAGATAACTCAATTACTCTGAGCATATTTCTACGTAGTTTATTAACATCCTGTATATCTTTTAGGTATATTCACTTTAAAGAAAATACCGCAAATCTAAACCACCCCTACGTTGAACATTTATTCTAAGATTTTGAGTTTCTTAGAAAGTAGCTCACGAACTCGATTGATATGTGAGGTATTAAACTATTAATTACCCCTGTGGCGAAGATATTAGCACTTCTGCCTCATATGCAAAAGGTCCCAAGCTCGAATCTCGGTCGCGGCGAGTAACTTGGATAAGGCTTTCTCCGAGGTTTTCCCTTATACAGAAAAATGAATGTCTGGTAACTCTAAGCTCTATATACTCTGTACTCATTTGAACATCATTTCATTCATCGTCCAATAAGACTTAATGTTGGAGGTTTTCCCTTATCCTGAAAGATGAATGTCTGGTAACCCTAAGCTCTATGTACTCTGTACTCATTTGAACATCATTTCATTCATCGTCCAATAAGACTTAACGTTGCAGGTTTTCCCTTAACCTGAAAGATGAATGTCTGCTAACACCAAGCTCTATGTACTCTGTACTCATTTTAACATCATTTCATTCATCGTCCAATAAGACTTAACGTTGCAGGTTTTCCCTTAACCTGAAAGATGAATGTCTGGTAACCCTAAGCTCTATGTATTCTGTACTCATTTGAACATCATTTCATTCATCGTCCAATAAGACTTAATGTTGGAGGTTTTCCCTTATCCTGAAAGATGAATGTCTGGTAACCCTAAGCTCTATGTACTCTGTACTCATTTGAACATCATTTCATTCATCGTCTAATAAGATTTAATGTTGGAGGTTTTCCCTTATCCTGAAAGACGAATGTCTGGTAACTCTAAGCTCTATGTAACCTGTACTCATTCGAACATCACTTCATTCATCGTCCAATCAGACTTAATGTTGGAGGTTTCCCCTTATCCTGGAAGATGGATGTCTGGTAACACTAAGCTCTATGTACTCTTTACTCATTTGAACATCATCGTCCGATACGACAACATTGTAGGTTTTCTCTTATCCTGAAAGACGAATGTCTGGTAACTCTAAGCTCTGTGTACTCTGTAATCATTTGAACATCACTTCATTCATCGACCGATATGACAACGTTGCAGATTTTCTCTTATCCTGAAAGATGAATGTCTGGTAACTCTAAGCTCTATGTACTCTGTACTCATTTGAAAGCATTTCATTTATCGTACGACGTGACTTAACGTTGAAGCCTTTTCCTTATCCTGAAAGATGAATGTCTAGTAAGTCTAAGCTCTATGCACTCTGTACTCATTTGGACATCATTTCATTCATCGTCCGATAAGACTTAATGTTGGAGGTTTTCCCTTATCATGAAAGATGAATGTCTTATAAATCTAAGCTCTATGTACTCTTTACTCATTTGGACATCATTTCATTCATCGTCTAATAAGATTTAATGTTGGAGGTTTTCCCTTATCCTGAAAGACGAATGTCTGGTAACTCTAAGCTCTATGTAACCTGTACTCATTCGAACATCATTTCATTCATCGTCCAATCAGACTTAATGTTGGAGGTTTCCCCTTATCCTGGAAGATGGATGTCTGGTAACACTAAGCTCTATGTACTCTTTACTCATTTGAACATCATCGTCCGATACGACAACATTGTAGGTTTTCTCTTATCCTGAAAGACGAATGTCTGGTAACTCTAAGCTCTATGTACTCTGTACTCATTTGAAAGCATTTCATTTATCGTACGACGTGACTTAACGTTGAAGCTTTTTCCTTATCCTGAAAGATGAATGTCTAGTAAGTCTAAGCTCTATGCACTCTGTACTCATTTGGACATCATTTCATTCATCGTCCGATAAGACGTAATGTTGGAGGTTTTCCCTTATCATGAAAATGAATGTCTTATAAATCTAAGCTCTATGTACTCTTTACTCATTTGGACATTATTTCATTCATCGTCCAATAAGACTTAATGTTGGAGGTTTTCCTTTATCGTGAAAGATATGAAAACATGGGGGCAAGTAAATTAATTTTAAAAAAGGACATAAAAGTAATGAATTTCTTAAGTTATTGGAATATCCTACAATGTCCTTTGAAATCTAAGTCGGCTTAGACGTGGGTGAAAAGCAGTTACAAATCCTTTAGTTTTAATTATTTAAATAAAAAATTAGAATTTAAATGTACGAATTTTTTTTAAACGAATTAAATGGTTTGTAAATTAATACCCGCATAAAGGTTGTCCTTAGAAATACGTGCTTTGTGAATACCTATCCGAACCTATACGTTCACAAGACTTAAATCAAAAGAACCTAGAATGCCGCAGATAATAAGAAATGTGGAGAATAGTAGAAAACTGGCGCAATTCATTTTATTTGCTGTGTTGGTGACCTAATTAGCTATTCATGCTTGAATTGACTGTTGCTGCGGTTCATATGTTTTATTTTAGCATAAAACGTGTTTTCAAATTATTATACTTGATACACGTGCACATGTGAAGAGAATAGTTTTGGATCAGTGGCGGCTCGGGGCCGAAATTTTGGTGGGGGGTGCGGACACGGTTTTAAGTATTGACAACAATAAATTATTATATTGTAAATTTTAAGAGCCATGTTTTTTAAATTCTACCTCTACAATCCACGGAAATAGTGGTTCTCAAGTTGTGATATATACCTCAGAAATAAGTACAAGAAGCCCAACACAATATTTGCCCAAAGCTGCAAAGTAATATGTATGCAACATATAAAGGAACGTTTTTAGAATATCATCAAGCTCACGCAAATCCATATAACCTGCCTCCACATCAGTGAAATTTTTTTCACAGGTTCAAAAGCTTATCACTGAATGTACACACATTGCATCTCGTATTTGCCATTTGTTCAGTTCATCAGGAATTGCACTTTTGGCCAATTTATATGTTATTTAATTTAATGAAATTGTTAATCACTCTTTCATCAAAATCCTGCATGTTACTGATAGGTGCCTGATTTATTAACAGCATTGCTAAAGCATTGAGTCTGTCGTTTGTTACTGTATTTCTTAATAGCGCTTTTATTCTTTTCAGACTGGAAAAGCAACGTTCATGTCCAGCAGTCTCTTCGGCGTTACTATGACCATTTTCAAAAGTTTTGTGACTTCACTGAACACTGACGAAAGTTTATTTTCGTATATTAAATGAAAATGTTGCAATGCTCCTTGAATGTTAAAGTCATTCATCTTTAAATTAGCTGAAACTCTGTGTGCAGTTTTTCTTGCTGTAGAAAGGGATAGCTCTGCATCACTCATGTGAAAATTTCTTCCGGGAACGTCCACAAAAATCCTTAAATAAGTCGTTACACAGCAAACATGCAGCTCCTAGACGTCCATTATAGCATTATAGCAGTTATAATGACATCACAAACCTCCTTGGGCATCTCCAACCCTTGCACATTCCATACTTTTTCTTTTCTTTGGTGGCTGTGGAAATTCTTCCCCTAAGTTTTTGTGTACTTCATCAATATCCAATCTTTCCGTTTCCATTTGTTGTTTAAATATAACGATGTCGTTCTGTAACGTTACACTATCTTTGCTCTTCTTTTGAAGTTGCTGGTACAAAATGTCTACATAAAGTAGGATTTTGTGGTAAACTCTTCACCAAAAAGTAAAATGGATCTTCAAGAGATCTTCTATAGCTACTGGTTTCACTTACTGTGGTGTATTAGTGCAACTCACTTCAATAATTTCGAAGCAATTTTCAGATTTTTTATTTTTTCATACATAATATTGTCACCCAGTTATCGGGAAGCACCACAAACAACAGCTGAGAAGGGGCCGGAGGCCACGTCACGCCCACTCATCTGTCTCCTGTCACTAACTGAGGGGTGATTTGCGGTAGTGTCACCGGTCCCTCGTTGTTTCTCTCCCCTTCTCCGGTGGTCTGGAACGTTCGGTGATTAGAGACTTCTAGAAAAACACTGACATTCCTATAAAAAGGGTTTCAGAGAGACAGTTAGTGTTTGACGTGCTAGTGAAGTAGCGCCGTGTACGTGCATCGGAACGATAACGGACGAACTGGTGAATCGTAATTGTGTGCATTACGTAATTTTGTGTAATTGGCAAGTGTTTAACTGTAAGTCGGTGGAAATAAAGAACATTTTTGAGTGGTGAAATTGGACTTTTCATTTCACGAACCCACAAAGTCGCACTGGTGTCAGGAAGCGGGAAGATAACATCACCGAACACTACAGCCATGGAATCCGCATTGGAAATGCTTTTGGCGAAGATGAACGAGTTAACAGAGAAAACAGAAGCGGCAAACAACAACCTCACCGCCGAGTTGAAACAAATGAAGACGGCCAACGACAACATCACCGCGGAACTGAAACAAATGAAGACGGCCAACGACAACATCACCGCGGAACTGAAACAAATGAAGACGGCCAACGACAACATCACCGAGAAGATGGAAGAAATGAAGGCCGAGTTAACCACAGAAATGAGAGCAGCGAACGGCAGTCTGGCCACGGAAATGAAGGCGGCGAACGAGGCTCTCGCCGCAAAGTTCGAAGAACAGTTGGCTGGCGTAAAAGAGGACGTCACAGAGTTAGGCGAGCGCGTCGAAGACCTGGCGAGCCGCGTTAATGAGCTGGAAGGAAAAGCCGACAGCAGCGTGAAGTCCCTGAACGCCATGGTGGAGGACGTCGTCGGCAGGAAGCTGAAGGATTTAAAGACCGACGCGCCGGGACGCGACACAACATCTGCGCGCGTCAAACCTCCCAAGTATGACGGCGCGTCAACGTTTGAGGTCTTCCGCCGCCAGTTCGACACAGTGGCCAGGCACAACGGATGGTCACTGGAGGAGGAGGCCACACAGTTAATAGCCAGGCTCCAGGGAAGAGCCGCGGAAGTCCTAAACGCGGTGCAGACGACGGCGGTGCCCAAGGACATCTGGGAAGCCCTGGAGAATCGCTTCGGGAACCACCGCTTAGCCGCAGCATACCGCAGCCAGCTAAAGGCAAGGTCACAGCAGCCGGGGGAGACGCTGCAGGAGTTCGCCATTGCGATCGAGCAGCTGGCTAGCAAGGCCTTGGTTGACCTGCCACTGGAGTTCGTATCCCGGGAAGCCGCCTACAATTTTGTCGACGGGGTACGGGACACGGAGATTCGTCAGCGCCTAATGCTCGGGGAATATAAAACCATCCACGAGGCGCTGACAGCGGCATTAAGGATGGAGGCGGCCAAAATAACATCCATCCCGACGTCGAGAACGAGGAGTGTCCGCTACGCCGGAGACAGAAGACCAGCTGAGGGACGCCGGCGAACACCTAGTGACCTGTGTTGGGGGTGTGGACAGCCCGGACACCTGCAGAGAGACTGCCCACACCAGGAAGAGCAGCCGGAAAACGAGTAAGGGCCGTCGTGGAGAGGGGCACGTCGGCGCCATCACCACCATCCCCTCGAGTGACACTGCGCGCCGTCAGCCGGCGTATGGATGACAGCCTCATCGCGGACGGTTGGATAAGAGGAAAGCCGTGCCGCGTGCTGGTGGACACCGGGGCGGCCGTGAACATCATCAGACCTGACGTGGCGAAGGGTTTGCCGACAAGGAAGCCAAGCCGGCCATACCAGGTTGTCACGGCATCGGGCGACACCTTGCCTGTGGAGAGGGAGGCCCTGCTGGAGCTGAATTTGGGACGGAGTGCCGTGCGTCTGTGGGTGTTTGTCGCGAAGGTGGCTGAGGAGGTGATTCTGGGACTGGATGCCCTCAGGAGCCACGAGGCGACGGTCGACGTCGGCAAGAAGGTCCTGCGGCTTAACGGAGAGGAGGTTATACTCCGTCAACCTGAAGAGCGCCTTGGAATTTGCAGGGTCGTCTTGGACGAAGGCGTGGTTGTCCCCGCGAGGAGCGAGGTGGTGGTGACGGCGCGTCTGGAGGGCCAGAGAACCAGGAACATGATGCTGGACCAGAAGACGCCTGTAAACGGACTGTGTGTAGCCAGGGCATTGCTGCCGTGCCGAGAGGAGGTGCCCGTGAGACTGCTAAATCCTACGGACGCCGATCACGACGTCCAGGCCGGGACGGATTTGGGAATGTGCGAGCCCGTGGTGAGCGTAACAGCTATCGACGAGACACAGGAGCCGGCGCCGAAGCAACACCTGGGGCCCCGGCTAGAAGGCTTGGTGGAGAGGGCGGCCGACCACCTGACCACAGAACAGCTGGAGAAGGTTCGACAACTGCTAAGGCGGTATCAGCGCGTCTTCAGCCAAGGTGATAGTGACTACGGCCGCACGGACAAAGTGCTTCACCGCATCGACACCGGGGACGCCCGGCCTATTCGGCAACCACATAGACGCGTTCCGCTGGCGAAGCAAGGGGCGGTACGAGACATGCTGGAGGACATGAGATCCAGGGGAGTGATTGAAGAGTCTGACAGCCCTTGGTGTTCCCCTGTAGTCTTGGTGACAAAGAAGAACGGCGAGCTGCGCTTCTGCGTAGACTACAGAAAGTTGAACGCCGTCACCCGGAAGGACTGTTTTCCCTTACCCCGGATTGACGACACCCTGGACACGCTAGCTGGTGCACAGTGGTTCTCGACCCTGGACCTGAAGTCGGGCTACTGGCAGGTAGCTCTAGACCCGAGAGACAAGGAGAAGACTGCATTCTCGACGGGCCAAGGGCTCTGGCAGTTCACGGTTATGCCCTTTGGCCTCTGCAACGCACCAGCTACCTTCCAGCGCCTTATGGAGTCAGTGATGAGAGGGCTGACTTACGATGCCTGCCTGCTATACCTGGACGACATCATCATCGTCGGGAAGACTTTTGAAGATCACCTCGAGAACCTGAGTAAGGTGCTACAGAGACTGCAAGCGACCAACTTGAAGCTGAACGCGAAGAAGTGCCAGCTCTTCCGCAAGGAAGTTAACTACTTGGGCCACATAGTCTCGGCAAACGGAGTGACCACAGACCCGGAGAAGACACAGGCTGTGAGAGATTGGCCTCGCCCAAAGGATAAGAAAGAGTTGCGCAGTTTCCTGGGGCTGTGCAGTTATTACCGCCGCTTCATAAAGGGGTTCTCCAACATCGCAAAACCCCTCACCCGCCTGACGGAGGAACACCGGCCTTATGTGTGGACAGAGGACGCCGAAAACGCTTTCCAGCACCTAAAGGAGACCCTGTGCAGTGCTCCAATTTTGGGTTTCCCACAACCGGGTGGCGCCTTCATTGTGGATACCGACGCCAGCGACCATTACATTGGAGGCGTCCTGTCGCAGATCCAGGACGGCCATGAGCGGGTGATAGCCTATTACAGCAAGACGCTATCCAAGGCAGAGAAGAACAACTGCGTCACCCGACGGGAGTTACTGGCGGTAGTAAAGACATTGGAGCACTTCCACAAGTACCTGTACGGTCAGCCATTCCACCTGAGGACTGACCATTCCGCCCTAACCTGGCTATTGAGCTTTAAGAACCTGGAAGGCCAGACAGCACGTTGGGTCCAGAGGCTACAGGAGTACGACTTCACCTCGGAACATCGTAGAGGGAAGAGTCACGGTAACGCTGACGCCATGTCCCGAAGACCCTGTCCGGAAGAGTGCGGCCAGTGTACAAGAGTGGAGGAGAAGGAGCGTGCCGCAGCATTCCGAGTAGTCACGGCAGTGCCTGCGGATGGCTGGGATAGCGCAGGCCTGAGGAGGGAGCAGCTGGCGGACGCAGACTTGGGGCCACTCTTGAGGGAAGTGGAGGCAGGGACGAGACCAACCTGGGAGGACATCGCACCGAGGAGCGCCACCTACAAGTCGTATTGGGCCCAATGGGACTCGTTGAAGACCAAAGAGGGCGTGCTGTTCCGGGTATGGGAGTCACCCGATGGGAAGACGCAGAGAGAACAGTTAGTACTTCCCCGGAGTAAGGTCCCGGAAGTCTTGGAGGAAGTGCACGCTGGTACTTCGGGAGGACACCTGGGAGCGAACCGAACGATCGACAAACTTCGGCAGCGATACTACTGGCTGAGACTCCGAGCAGATGCCGAGAGATTGTGCCGTCAGTGTCACGTGTGCGCGGCGAGTCGTGGCCCCCAGACTAGGAGCCGGGGTCGCATGCAGCAGTACAACGTCGGAGCCCCATTGGAACGGATCGCCGTTGACATTGCTGGACCGTTCCCAGTTTCCGACCGAGGCAACAAGTACCTAATGGTGGTCGTGGACTACTTCACCAAGTGGCCGGAGGTGTATGCCATCCCAAACCAAGAGGCAAAGACAATCACAGACTGCCTCGTGGAGCAAGTGTTCTGCCGATTTGGGATGCCGTTAGAGCTACACAGTGACCAGGGTACCAACTTTGAGTCCAACCTAATGAAGGAGGCACTACAAAGGCTTGGGGTGAACAAGACCCGCACGACACCTCTACATCCCCAGTCGGATGGCATGGTCGAAAGGTACATCAAGACCTTAGAGGAACACCTGAGGAAGGTCGTGGCCAGCCATCAGCGAGACTGGGACGTCAAGGTGCCACTGTTCTTGCTGGCCTACCGCTCATCTACACACGACACAACTGGGATGACGCCAGCCAGCTTAATGTTCGGCCGAGAGTTACGCCTCCCTTGTGACCTGGCTTTTGGAAGCCCTCCGGAAGCGAAACAGCCAGCGATCGAGTATGTGGAGAACTTGGTGGACCATCTCCACGACATGCACGAGATGGCTCGCCAGAACATCCAGAAGGCGAGCGACCGCATGAAGACCAGGTATGACAGGCAAGCCAACAGCCAAGGGTTCCAGCAAGGTGACCTAGTCTGGTTGTACCGTCCTACCCGGACCAAGGGACGGTGCCCGAAGCTCCAGCAGCCATGGCAAGGACCGTACCGGGTGGTGAAGAGGATTAACGACGTGGTCTACCGCATCCAGAAGGTTCCCCGAGGGAAGATGTTGGTGGTACACCTGGATCGTCTAGCCCGCTATGATGGTGCTGTTCGGGACGAGCAGCTTTGAGGAGGGAGCAGTGTCACCCAGTTATCGGGAAGCACCACAATCAACAGCTGAGAAGGGGCCGGAGGCCACGTCACGCCCACTCATCTGTCTCCTGTCACTAACTGAGGGGTGATTTGCGGTAGTGTCACCGGTCCCTCGTTGTTTCTCTCCCCTTCTCCGGTGGTCTGGAACGTTCGGTGATTAGAGACTTCTAGAAAAACACTGACATTCCTATAAAAAGGGTTTCAGAGAGACAGTTAGTGTTTGACGTGCTAGTGAAGTAGCGCCGTGTACGTGCATCGGAACGATAACGGACGAACTGGTGAATCGTAATTGTGTGCATTACGTAATTTTGTGTAATTGGCAAGTGTTTAACTGTAAGTCGGTGGAAATAAAGAACATTTTTGAGTGGTGAAATTGGACTTTTCATTTCACGAACCCACAAAGTCGCAATATTGACAGTACGAATGTTGTAATTCACTCTTGTTAAAGCAACTCTGGGCAGTCTTGCTTGCACTACTTTTTTCTAAAATATCAGATCGCAAAGAAGAATTGGAAGAGAATGCTGAAATATCCAACAGATCTGAAAAGAACACGCGTAACTGGGAATTAGGGTTAGTCGCCTTTTGTATGATTAAATTTAACTGATGTGCATATCAATGGACAACGTACACATATGGATATATTTCCCTTATATTGGCCTGTACTCCATCAGTCCTTCCACTCATAACTCTGGCCCCGTCAAAGGTTTGAGCAACGAGCTTTTCTTTGGTATTTCCAAGAAGAGGGTAGATTTTATTCCTAATGCATTTTGTCAGATTCCGCATCTCTTGCTTCATGGTTCACAAAAGCCCAAAGTCTCTCATTTACGAATTCCTCATATACGTAACGGAATACCAAAACCATGTGACAGTGACTTGAAACGTCAGTTGTCTCATCATACTGAATGGGAACAAACTCAGAAGCTCGTATCTGTTGCTCTAATTTCTCCCTACAGACTTTCAACATGTAGTCTAATACATTATTCTGCACTGTTGTCCAAGTTCCTCTAAATTCTGGTGGCTGTTTCTAAATGTCCCTTCATGATTCCAAATTTTTCTTGTGACTACTTTGTGAGAAATAAATAGGAGGTTTTATAATTTGAACGCACCTCGTAATAGTTTCCCATTTGAAAAAAAGTGTCTTGGGAAAATTCAGAGTAATTATCATCATCATCAAAATCAAGGACATATCACCGAAATGGTTCACTTCACATGAAAATTAAAGAATAACTAATTTCTCTTAAAGAAATACACAGATGAAAAGTATTTGGAAGAATACTTTTAGAGGAGTGTGTAGGATTTTTTTTAATTCACGTCCTCCAACATTTTAGTCATATAGGACAATGAATTGGGTGAAATAATGCTCAAGGTCCGGGTTCCATGGAGCTTAGAGTTACCCGACATTCCTCTATCAGGATAATGGAAAACCCCGAAAAAACATTAACCAGGTAAGTCACCCTGACCGAGATTCGAGCTCGGGACCTCTTGAACCTGGGGCAGACATGCTACCATCTACGCTACAGAGGCGGACGTGCGTAGGAAAGTTTAACTGAATGTTTCGTAGGAATTACTTCTCTATGTATATCAACATTTTGGAGGTAGATACATATTTCCATACAAAGCTACTCCGTCACGTCATTACGTACAAATAACAGTTCCATGACCGTAAAATAATCTCGCAAAAAATAAACAGTGAGCCCTGAAACGCCACGTGTTTCTGCAAGTACACCTCTCCCCAAAATCCACCCCCACCAAGCCAGCTTTCCGCAACGTTTTGTCGGGTGAACGCATTTTTGTTACAGTTCGCATTGTTATCTAATATCAAACGTCCTTTGTGAACCCCGAAACGTTCACCTGAAATAATAAATTTGCGCTTCAATTGTAAACAAAAGACGGTCGCTCAAAACTGCTCCTGTAACAAGTTCAACAATAATACATATAACACTACCCACACGAAATGAGAGCAGTTTTTAAATATTTCAGTGAATCTTACAGCATCAGAAAGCAGGCAGTTAGCTTTTATAACCTGTAACAAAATAAAATATGATTATTTTATGAAGATGTGTGTTAAGTGTTATGGCAATAGATTATGAGTGTATAAGATGGTATTAAACACGATAATTAGTAACGACTGGTTTTAGACAAATCCGTAGAGGTTATGCGAGTGAAAGGGGAAAGTTGTCAGATAGCTTATGGCAGGCTAGCTTGCGATTCTTGGAATGTGTTGTAGGATTTCTTAGAAATTTATAGACGGACCCTGAGTTGTAAAGCAGCAAATATCACAAAAGTAGAAATGCGTAGTAACTTCGAATTAGAAGCTAGGAGTGCGGCTCTTAGAGTCACTACCAAAGGTGAGGTTATTTGAAGCTTAATGAGACATCCTGGACATAATCTAAGATATTTCTGGTCTGATGGCGGGTGGGACAAAACGGATTGGGTGTAATTCTTGTATGAATGGTAGAGGAACACCGGACATTCATATAATACTTTCGGCAACTTCTCCGCTAAGGTTTGGACTGTCCATTTAAACTTTCAAATTCAGAACCAGTGTTATCCTTTCATTATATAATACTTACCTTTTTTTTAATTCACGTCCTCCAACGTTAAGTTATATCGGACGGTTAATGAAATGGGTGAAATCATGCTCAAATGAGTCCAGGGTCAATGGAGCTTAGAGTTGCCCAACATTCGTCTTTCAGGATAAGGGAAAAACCCGGAAAACCCCGTATCTAGGTAACTCACTCTCACCGAGATTCGAACTCGGGACCTCATGTACGTGAGGCAGACATGCTACGATCTACGCTACCGAGGCGGGCTAATACATACCCTGAGATAGGTTTCTCATAGCTTAAGGAGCTAGAATAAACATCATCAAGACATCGTGAAGCGACGTTACAGCTTCAAATTGCAGCAGCATCTCGAAGCAAACTTTGCAGTGTTTATATATAATGATGTTCAAATGAGTCCAGGGTCCATAGTGGTTAGAGTTATCTGAGTTACAACGCCGGAAAAGCTTTATCCTGATAACTCAACTGACCGAGATTGGAACTCGGGACCGCTTGGCACGCTATCATCTATGTTTTGTGTGTGTAAAAATCATACCTAAAATATCTGTGTGAAATTCACATAACTTTTTACTTCATTACCAGTTATTGGTGTACCTCTTTTTCAAAATATTCACAGAAAATCTTAGTTTTTCATCTACTTCATAGCATCGCGATAAATCTGATTATACTGTATACTTAAATGCATGTATATGCATGAATTATATTCAATCGTCTTTAGTGTGATGCATTTATACTTGCAGACATGTTTTTCTGTAGCCTTTACGTAGAATTTATTTTTTCGGGGGCTAAGTATTGGAAAGAAATTGTATATAATGTTCTATAGTGGGTAGAAGATAAAGCCAAAACGCATTGTAATTCGATGTTTTAAAACTTAGAATTTATTTAAAATACTTGTTTACGCTACCATCTTTTCAAACACATTCTTTATATATTTTTAAAGTGTTATTTTTTGTTTTACGTGATATCATGGGAAAAATATAATATTTCAAGATAAGAATACATGGAATCACGCATGAACGATATATAATTTGGGCCAACTCATAGGACACAAGTTGTACATCCCTGAGAGGGAGATTGCTGGCATCAACGGGAACGAATCTACTCCGTAACTTCTCGGGCCCCAAATGGCACGAGCAGTATTCATTAGTTGAGTGTGTGTGTGTGTGTGTGTGTGTGTGTGTGTGTGTGTGTGTGTGTGTGTGTGTGTGTGTGTGTGTGTGTGTGTGTGTGTGTGTGTGTGTGTGTGTGTTGGTCAGTGAACCCACTGTAACGGACCTGCCTTACATTAACGTCATTACGAAATGGGCATCATGTCGGAATCAAGCTTTATTTAGCTTCACCCTGGACAAATTACGTATCAGTAATGACCAGGAAATGGACAGATATTCAAGTAACAGTAAACGTCAAAAGAACGCACAAATGATTTTTTCTTTATACTTTAAAATAGCTCGGGAAACAATCTGAGTTGTTCTGTTTAATACAGCCTAAGTATTCACAAAATTCACTCCTGTTAAAACAAAACAGCTTTTGGCTTGGCCCGTAGCTCAGTCGGTAGAGCAACTGTCTGTCGTGCTGCGGGTCTCGGGTTCGATTCCCAGCGGTGGGGGTGGGGATTTTTCACCAACCAAGATAATGCCTCGTCTTCCCCAGAGTCCGGAAGTAGGAATGTGTGCGTGATATAATGATGCAACCCAACGAATAACACCTTCGATATGTTACAAAGGTGAATGGCCGCTGATATGACAGTTGCAGTTAGAGGCGGAAGAAATAAAAAAACAGCTTTTTATATGACATTTCTGTGGTATCTGCTATAAACGTTTACCCCTAAAGTATTTTACAATAACTCTCTTCACGTATCGATGCCCAAACATTTGTATTTGAAATAACAACCTTGTAAAGTGTGTATACTATAAAGAATATTATGTACCCTTTAGCATTAGAACAATTATTGATCGGAATAGTGAAGTAACATAATTATAGTACATGAAGTTTTAAGCCCTTCAACATTCTGTTTGATCCAGTAGTCTTTTTTGTGTAATTTACGTCCTCCAACGTTAAGTCATATCGGACGATGAATGGAATGGGTGAAATGGTGCTCAGATGAACCCAGGGTCCATAGAGCTTAGAGTTACCCGATATTCGTCTTTCAGGATAAGGGAAAACCACGGAGAAAGCCTTATCCAGGTAACACCCTGACCGAGATACGAACTCGGGACCTGTTGAACGTGAGGCAGACAAGCTACCACCACGCTACCGAGGCGCACACCGGTAGTCATGTAATGCATAAAAACAGCCGGCTAGGTTTTTACGAAAAGAAAAACTTCTCAATTGCAAATTAAAGCATTTTGATTCAGTTACATCTAATTTCAGTAATTTTCTGTCTTTATAGAACAATTTAGGATGCTCTAAAACTATTTTGATTGTGTCTTAGGTATAGCAAAATAAAGCAAAACTTTCTTGCAGGTTAGGAGGGTGGTCTGAAAAGCTTCCGACCTAATAAAGATACAACACATTTTTTTTTTCAGAATTTCTTTCTTCAACATCGTCTCCCTGTAATTCTTCACACTTCTCCCAGCGATGCTCCCATCTCTGTAACCCTGGACGGCGGTTTCCTCTGCAAAATAAGTGTTCACGAAGGTGATTGCCTCTTCATTTGACGAAAATCTCTGTCCTCCGAGCGCAATTTTCAGATGATGATACAAAAAGAAGTTGCTTGGGGCTAGATATGCTGAGTAAGTTGGATGGTCAAGCAGTTCAAACCGTAATTCATGGATTTTACGCATTGCAACCGCTGAGTTGTTGTCTTGGTGAAACAGGATTTTCTTTTCTGCAAATGTGGCCGTTTTTCCGCAAGTTCTGTCTTCAGGTTGTCAAGTACCTGTAATGGCTTTTCCTTTTTGAAGATAATTGATTAAAAGAACTCTATGACTATCCCAAAGAACAGTCGCCATCACTTTCCCAGCTTAATATACATATACATATATATATATACATATATATATATATATATATATATGTTCCCTTTTGCAGTCCACTGTTTGGAGTGTACTTTTGTTTCGGTCATCTACAGTAACTAATCGGCACTAAACCTTGGATTTATTGTGCCTAAACTGTACCAACAGAGCGTTGTAAATGTTCATTCAAACACGTTTTTGGTCTAACGTGAGCACACGCGGCAGCCAATTCGCGGACAGTTTTCTCATGTCTAAATGTTGATTTAATATCTGACAAGCACGTTCGTTTGACATGTTCATAGCCTCTGCTATCTCTCTCACTTTAATTCAGCGGTCTTCTAGCACCATTTTGTGAACTTTGGCGATATTTTCGTCGGTAGTTGCACTTTTTAGAACTCCCTAACGTTCATCGCCTCCCAGGCTCTTATGGATACGTTTAAATTCAGCTGCCTGAAATTTCACTGTGTTAAACGATAGTGCAGAGTCCCCATGCACAGAGTCCACTCATCTTTGATTTTCGTAGACGTATTGCCTTTCAAAATCAAATATTTAATGACAACTCGATACTTTATTTTGTCCGTTTTCATAAAAGCACTCACATTAACTCACTCAAACGACTGTTATATAACAACTGAGCGTCCAAAATGGCTAAAACTTTGGTGAGTAACTTTCAACAGATGAACAACGAAATTCACTACCTTTTATTTACGAGTGCTGCCATCTTCATGTTGAGGTCGGAAACTTTTCAGACCATCTTCGCAAAATAAATTTTTCAATTGATATCCCGTACTTATCCAGCCTTAAAACGAATTTGAGTCCCTTTATTTTAACTTTCCTAACAACTAAATAAACATATTTTGGAATTTGTTCTTTATACATAGATATTCTGTGAAGTGAGAACTGTTTTCGACTCCAATGATATTATCATCCGAATGTAAGGCCAATGTATTCGTATTTAACTACAAGGGGTTTGTAAATTCTTTTCGATATTTTAGTAGCTTATAAAATAAAATTATATAATATTTTAAAGTTACGTAAATCGTCACGGTAAGTTAGCTATGGAAATATATTTTTCTTTCTTGATTACCTTCTCTTTGATGATTAAATAAATGTTCTTTAACCGGCTAGAATATAACAGACATTGAATAAACCAAATAATTGAACTTGTGCTTATATAAAATCCTTGAAGTGCCTAGAACTACCAGATATTTGTTTTCTCAGCTTAAGGGAAAACCCGAAAATACCTTATTTGGGTAACACACCCTAAACAACATTAGAACTCGCGGCCCTTTGAAGTGAGATAGAATGCTACTTAAGATGGACAAAATTACCCCTACTTTGTCTAAGAACATATGCACCACGAAGCCTTACGTCAAAGGTGGGGGGGGGGAGTGAAACCTGTTGTGATGCATTCATATTACTTTCTCTAGCTACTCACACTTATTTTTTAGCATCTCTTCTACAAATATTCCGGAAAAGCTTGTATATATATATTAATCATCAGGTTAGCAGAAATATATTTGTTTCATATTTTGTTGCATGTATAAGTAAGATACAGAAGACCTATCAAAAGACTTATAAATATGAGGGCTGTTCAATAAAGAATGATCACATTTGATTTGACAACGTACATTTATTCATCCTCATAACTTTGATGGCCCTTCTCAAAATAGTCTCTCCTGAATGCGATGCACTTGTCCCAGCGTTTCTGCCAGTATTCAAAGACATGCTGGAAACCATTTTTTGAGAGATCTTTCAAAATCGCCTCCGCAGCCTTCACCACTGCTTCTAATGATGGATAATGCCTCACACGAAGGCGTTTCTTCAAGTTAGGGAACAGAAAAAAGTCACATGGTGCTAAATCCAAACTATAGGGAGGGTGAGGAATGCACTTCACGTATATTTTTGCAAGATATTCAGCAACAACGTTGGCAATATGCTGCCGCGCATTGTCGTGGTGCAACATCCAGCCTGCTTCACGGAAATGTGGTCTTTTGGGCCTGATATGGACTTGCAATGTTTTAGGACATCCCTGTAGTATTGTTCAGTTACTGATGTGTGTGCAGTTACAATATGCTGATAAACTATTCCATGAACATCAAAGAATGAGATGACCATAACTTTCCCAGCAGAAGCAACCACTTTTACTTTTTGGGGGGTTTGTGATGAAGGAGATTTCCACACTGAGCTTTGCTGTTTGCTCTCAGTATCAAAATGATGTAGCCAAGTTTCATCAGCAGTGATTACGTTTTAAAGAAACTTCGGATCTTCCTCTGACATCAGCTTTAAGTGCGTGTTACCTCCATTGCAGCGGTAGGCGATACTGAACATGTCTGAACTTGCCTGGTTCTCACAGGTGGGAACCAGGAGTACCAACAATGAAACTGCTACGGCGTCTTTGTTTCACATTAAGCTAATGGAATATAATAAGTTTGAATTTTACTGCGAAAAATAATGATCGTAAAAAAATTATGATCATTCTTTATCGAACAGTCCCAGTACATTTCCTAACTCTCATTTGGACTTTTTCTCCAGAAAATGTCAAATGGTCAGCAACAGCAGGGTGAACGATTTCACTAGACGGAAATGGAAGAATGTACATTTTAAAGCAAAATATAAAATTAGTGTAATGTCCAAACTACGTGATTATTTAGAAGATAAGGAAATTATTAGCTTATATTAAGAGTGTTTGTTGACAGTTGAAGTATTAAGTTTCGTTTTCATAATGTAACATAAATTCGATAGAGCAGAGTATAAAAATGTGTAGTTTACAATTTTTTCTATAGTGAAGAATTTGTAGGTGATAGATGAAAACTAAGTTCATATTCTGATTCAGCTTAGTCAAATTAGGGATAGTGACATATTAAAATAAAAACCCCAGAAAGAAATTCAATTTTGCGTATTAGTGAAATTAGCAAAGGTTTCTCCTTGGAGTTAAGTTTTTCAATTCACTTTCAAATCCTACTGCAATCTCATGTAGCGTAAACAACTATTAATGGTGAAAACGAAATTGAACTTCTAATGCACCATGGGCAGCTATGTACAACGTTGAGTAACTCGCTTACAAAAACTGCGGACAAAATTCCAGAAACTAGTCGCGTTTTTCTGAACTCGTTTCCATTTATCCGCTGCCTCAAGTGGGAAAGCGAGCGTAATACAAAGTGAAATTAAAGTCTAACAACACGCTAAAATATCAAAAGAAACGAAATGTGAAGGAAACAAAAGGAAAAGGTCAAACATCGAGCAAAGGAACAAAAGAAGAAAATGCTGCAACTAGCAAAAGTTTCATGCAGTGTACTGCAGTTATAAAAACCATTTTTCCGCAGCATCCAACACGACCTAACCTCTAGAAAGGTTTATTTAAAGAAAAACAGTGCACATGTTTGTGGTTTTAAAATATAATAACGAGCTTTACAGCAAAATGAGAATAAAACTTCTTACTTTTTAGTATATTTAATTTCCGCATTAAACAGTTCGTTCTTCGTAACTGTTCTGGAGTTATTTTTACTCGCTTTAAAAACATTTAACCCAGTTTATTACTTTTATTTGGAAACTTAATATCTTATAGCGCTTAACTGCCATGTAAAAATAGAAGAAAGAAACCAGCATACATGCAACAGCAGCAAAAACCGATTAACCACAATTATTTTTACTTTCTCTGCCATCTAATTATAACAGGTAGAGAGGGTCCTGTATGTGGCTCTCACAAAAATTGCGCGTTTTGGAGGTCTGAGTAAAGAAAAACATAAAAACAAATCAACTGGCATTTAGCCGCATTCGTGTAGCCGTTCTGACCGAACTGTCGATAGTACTGTATAAATACTAAAGAACAGAACGTTTTAAAAATGACATGCGCATTTAAATTTTCACTTTTAAGCAGACTTAAAGATAATCGTTTGGGCCCAGTATTTTTACTGAAATCTCAATAGTGAATCCATCTAATATTACGTACGTAGTGATGAATCTAATAAGCTTCTGCAACTATATTTTTGTACGCTACGCGATAGTGTGCAGAGAAATCCTGTGAATGTAGCACAATATATTTTAAGCATGCTCTCTATTATGTAGCATTCTGTACGTGGGAAAATCATTTTGCTTAGAATGAGGTAGATGGTCACCCTCTTAGACGCTAGACTCTGTAATGGTAGAGTGTATGTCTCACGTTCAAGAGGTCCCGAGTTTGAATCTCGGTCAGATTGGATAAGTTATTTCAGGGTTTTTCCTTAACCTTAAAGGTTAAAGCCTGGTAACTCTAAGCTCTATGTGCCATGGGCTGATATGAGCATCATTTCATTTGTCCTCCGATATAACTGAAAGTTGGAGGTTTTCCCTTATCCTGAAAGTAAATGTCTGGTAAGTCTAAGCTCGATGTACCCTGGGCTGATTTGAGCATCATTTCATTCGTCGTCCGATATGACTTAAAGTTGGAGATTTTCCCTTTTCCTGAAAGGTGAATGTCTGGTAACTCTAAGCTCTATAAACCCTGGGCTGATTTGAGCATCATTTCATTCGTCGTCCGACATGACTTTACGTTGAACTATGTCAATTGGGGAAAGTATAATCTAATTCTAAGAAATTGGAAAAATTTTCCAATAGAGTAGAAGTTGAGGTTTTAAATTCAAGTTGGGATGCATATATGGAGAAAGAAGAAGAATAGTTGGTAAAAGGGGTTAAATGGTTAAAATAAATTAAATAAAAGTGCAAAATGTGATAGGTTTACCCATTATGTCTACAATAGAATGTTAAATATAAGGAGAAGAACAGAAAAAAGTAACTACAAAGTAACTCCAAGAAGGAGTACTAAATTGCATAAATTTTATGAAATGTATAAATAATATAATAAATCATTCATTCAACAACAGTTCCATCCATAGAAGTGAGGACCTTAACTCCTTGTTCCATCTTAAGAATTATTTGAGGATTACTGGGGTAACAAAACAAATGATAAATTCTCGCCAACCTTATCAACAGCTCTCGAGTAATCTTGGTCACATAATTCTCGTCCTAGGAATCGAGGACAAGAAAGGGTATCGGATCACAAAAAGAAAGAAAGGAGGAAGCCAAAG
Source organism: Mantis religiosa (assembly GCA_030765055.1). Classification (NCBI taxonomy): domain Eukaryota; kingdom Metazoa; phylum Arthropoda; class Insecta; order Mantodea; family Mantidae; genus Mantis; species Mantis religiosa. The sequence goes on from CM060949.1 coordinate 159,482,964, forward strand.
AAGGATGAATGAGTGAGCCTCCCTTTCTCTGTAATGCTATCTACAATAAGACCAATGGTTCGATCCTCTCTATGTTTCAGAGTAAAAAGGGAAGATAGAAAACGACCTCCTTTCTAGGGCGCTTCTGCCAGTGCGGCAGATTTCATGTGATGAAGTGAATATTTAAAGAACACTGGCTATTTGGCTCTTAAGCAACTAATGTGTAAAAATTTTTATAGTACTGAGTTTAACGCCTATTAAAACTGAGGAATTATGTGGCTGTAGGAGAAACTAAAATTCTGCAGTATCTTACACAACAGTTGCTACTTCTTTCGACAATAAAGGAATTATAATTAAATAAACCTAGAGCTTTTTTGTTTAAAGTTACGTCATCTAACGTTATTATATCGGAAAATGAATGAAATTATGCTGAAATGAGCCCCGCTGTTCGCGCTCTTAGGGCTCTTAAATTCATTACATCTGTCCATCTTGCCCATACTATTGTTGCGCTACTCAATAGGTTACCATGGCTTTATGTTAACTAAGATAAAGCCAGGGTAATCATTTGAGTAGCGGGACACTACCACATACCATAATTTTGCCTCCCTTACCATTATATTTTTAAATATCTATAATCTGTTAACAAAATTTTGTCCCTTGAAACTGCTCAGAAAGTTTTGCCTTTCAATGCTCTCTGCGTTACAATTTAGTTTCTGTACTATTTTCATCATTTTCCTCTAACATATTTATATCTTCATCAGTATTTAACTGTCATTTCTACCATTTTACAGTTTACTCCCACTGTCTCTAATTCTAGTTGTTCATTTGGTGGACTTTTTGGTAATACAAAGGTCACTTTGCAAAAATGTCTGTATTTAATATAAATTTTCCAAACACTTTCCAGTTTTCTGCCGGAAATTTTCTTTAGATAAGGGTATCTCTGAGCTTAAAACTTTTAAGTAATATAATTAATAAACTATTAGTCGTAATCCTGCAAACTAGTGGCAAAGACTTTGTAAAACATTAAAAAGTAAATGTGAAGTACCAATAAATTGCACTTGTTTTTGGAAATATGGAGTTCTAAAACTTTTATATCTTTGTAAAGTCCTCTTGAATCTGAATGATTTCTGTATGGCTTATAATTCGTAAGAGACTTTCAAAATCTTACAGATTGAGAAGGTGTTTGTTTTTATATCACAATTTTCTCAAATAATTCAGCTTTTTTATCGTTGGCCACGTTCGAGAAAATCTTTCGCATGGCTTTAAATTTTCAAACAGTTGAATGGAATCTCAAATTCATCACATAACAATTTATTCCTCTTAAAATAAAAGTTTAAATGGCAACGAGACAACCTCGTGTTAGTAGATAGATAAACGATTTGTAAAAGATTGCATGCAGAAAGTCGTATGAGGATTACATGATGCTTACGCTTTGTACAAGTTGCGTACTTCCAAATCAGCAGTCGCTATAAATCACGATACAAAACTCCGCATCTGATATTACGTTATAAAAACCAATGAAATCACTCTGCTCAATAGCACCAATAAACAAAGGTTAACGACATCAGGAAGTAAAGTTATGCTCGACATGTGTTAAAGGGCAGACATCTTTTTCCTGCACTAACTTAACCGATTTTCCAATAATATCTTTTACGACCTTTTCGTACTATGGCTTTCAATGGCATTTCACTTTCAATTGCTCCATAAAACTTCGGGTACGTCTCCTAGCATTTTACTTTCTAGTACAACAGTGGCGGCTCGTTCCTTTTCCGAGAAGGTGATTATATCTCGCAAATGCTAAATAACCAGCTTACCTAACGAGCTCGGATTTTTATTTCGTTTATTAAATATTGTAGAATGTAGAAAAGACACTTTTACGGGTATCCTTTGGTGATAAATTCACACCTCGTTAGATTCTATAATATTAACATTTTGAAGATCCTCCTAACATTAAAACAATGGGAATTGAGCTACTTATATTGTTGAAACGGTAGAGCCAGACTGAAAAATTGAATGCCATAGGCGGGATTTGAACCATGGATCTTCTGGTTGCCGTCCAGCCGCTCTGACCCTTGAGCTACTATGGCCACCTGCCGACATGACATTAAATTCTACAACTGACTGGTTTTTTAATGTCATGTCGGCACGTTCACCATAGTAGCTCAAGGGTTAGAGTGGCTGGACGGCAACCAGAAGATCCGTGGTTCAAATCCCGGCTAAGGCATTGATTTTTTCAGTCTGGCTCGACCGTTTCACTTTGCGTCCTACACACGGATAGTGTGAAAGAACAATTAATTTCCATTAATTGACCTAATAGTGGTCCGAACTATAAAGCCCGGGCCTTAAAGTACTTACAACATAATAAGTTGCCATTAAGGTAGTTGTCTCATGTGTTTATGAGAACTCCTAGTGGTTTACCGGGAAAAACATGAGTCAGTTGGAGAATTTAATGTCATGTCGGCACGTTGGCCACAGTAGCTCAAGGGTTAGGGCAGCTGGACGGCAACCAGAAGATCCGTGGTTCAAATCCCGGCTATGGCATTGAATTTTGCAGTCTGGCTCTACCGTTTCATAGTGCGTCCTACACACGGCTAGTGTGAAAGAACAATTTCTATTTCAATTGTTGTGTTTACTATATTTATAATAAAAGTATATTGGATTGGATTATGCAACGGAGGGGACTGGCACGGAGTTTCAGTCTTTATCTATTGTACCTATACCCCAAGTGGAGCATTCCTAGAGGAAGTATGAGGTGAGAGTGGACAGAGAGCGGCAGTACCTAGGAGTCAGGACAGTGCAGAGGACACAGTTGACCAGATGGAAACTCCCAGACAGGCCAGTACAGCTGGTATCTCACCTTTCGTGGTCCCGAAAGAGATCATCAAATGAGAGACGTAAAATGATAATGAACATGAAATGGAAGGCAGGAAATTCAGGAGATGTGAAGAACGATTAATTTCCACTATTTAAATGTAATGTTTTTCGCTCTTGGAACGAACAACTATGGTATTGTTATTGAAAAAGTTGTTTTGAAATCTAATAATCAGTTAGAAAGTTAAAAAAACACATATGTATAATAGTAATGTCATTGGTCGGAGCAAGTTGCTGAAATGTTACACATCTAACTGTGAACATGGAATGCGTCAGTTGACGCAGTAGACAAGCTTGGTTACCTTGCGTGGTACAACGAGACAGAAGTAAGAAATGTGGTTGTTGCACGGTTTATGTACGGTGGTTGATTTAGTTTGTCCCTAGAGTGCTCTATATCGCCACTTCCTCTTTATCACTCTCGCTCGGTTCCCGAAATTAGTCCCCCCCCCCTCCGAAATGATATCTCACGTAGTAGCAGACTCGGGGATTAGAAATGTATCAGCCGTACTTACGCACTTCCCTTACTCGTAAAGAAAATTAATTTGAAACGCTTTATAAGGCTGTTTCAACCCAAATTTATTGCCTCCTTTGCTTCGAATGTTGCAGTAAATGTTAATTTATGGGGTCTTAATCAAGATGGCAGCACTTGGTTTATGACACCATCGATAGAGCTCAGGTAATAGCAACACCTGTTGCCAAAGTGTTTTTATAAGGAGGGCTGTAATAAAGTACTAAAGCTGTTTTATAGAATCGAGCAAAACACCGAAATTCATAATAACAAACCCTACTGGCATTAGTAATTCCTAAAATAGGGAGAGTGGCACGGAGAAGCCACGCCTAGTGGCATATATAGTTATGCACTTCTTCACCTCTTCCTTTAAATAAGGTGAATTATATAGTGCATAAGCAATTCATTTGTATTAAAAGGCCTCCGGGAAGGTCAGTTTGTTTGAACACTGATAGTATTGCTTATAACATTTTAAATTGTTCTGTTTAAAAATTCAACAGGTAGGCTGCCTTAAAACTAGCACAACTTTAGAGAGGTAGTCACACTGAAAACTTCAATGCCACAACCGGGATTTGAAACACGAATCTTCCGGTCTCCGTGAGGTTGCTCTTAACCATATAGCTAACATGCCAGAACGACATTAATTTTTTCAACTGACTCGCAGCTTTTCCCGATAAACCAGTAGGAAATCTCATATATATAAACATATATAACATGTATGAGATATATATGATATATATTGGACAACTACACTGCGATCCATATAAACCTGAACCATTTCAATAGGCCATACCTTTTGAACCAATAATAGGACATATGTGCAACGGTGGGAGAATGTAATACACAATTGGGAGATTACGTTTCACTATTTACATCTCAGAGAAAATGTTTGAAGTGTCCTCCACCAGCATCTATACATGTTTGCACTCGTCTCACCATATTCTCTGAAGTTTTACGGAGAGTATCCTCGCCAATGTCCATGACCTATTCCTGTACACTATACTTTTAGATACGCCCACAAGAAAAAATCCAGTGAGGTTAGGTCAGAGGATCTGGGCAGCCAAAAACCTTTACAGATTATTCGATTATTTATCAAAGAAACTGGTTACAAGTTCCATGGTGTCTTTAGATGTATGAGACGTTGCTGCATCTTGCTGGAAATAACATTCTTTCAATTGGATATCATCCAACTGCTCCACAAATGTCTTGAAGATACCTGTATTAAATTCAGTGTCTACAATCGTAACAAAGAAAATGACACATTTACGACTGTAAAATGTCAACAATTGTCAGTGTTGTCAATTCTCCTAGAGCCACTGAGATCATTAAAAGAAATGTCTACATTCTATGAGCTTACAAATGGTAATTATGGCCTATTGAAATGGTTCAGGTTTATATGGATCGCAATTTACCTTAATGTCTAAGTACTTTAATTCTAAGGCTCCAAGTTCAGACCACTATTATATCAATTAATGGAAATCAGGTGTTTACTAGAACGAAGTTTAGAAGGATACAGTCAGACTAAAAAGTTCAGTGTTATTTTCGAGATTTAAACAAGAATTTTCTGGCTGAATTCGGCTATAGTATTACATTTTTCAGTCTGCTACTAACTTTCCGAACTTTCTCCCACACAAGGCTAGTGTAAGAACAGTTAACTACAATAGCTTCTGTTATGTAAATAATACAAGTTTCAACGGATTATTCTAAGAAGTTTACAAAGCTTAATGCACTTGTACAAACATATGAATTAGTATTAATTGATTATTTCTGTGATTATTATTGATGACTGCAACTTCTTGCTTTCTTTAAATACTAAACAATCTAAATTTGCTGTCAATTGTTTTGCAGGGGATGTTAATACAGCTCACTGTCCAATACCTTTCTTTGAAATCACCGACCGCCACTGATTAAAGATCTTAGTGTGTGGCATTAACAACGATTCTGCCCGTCTTTGTAGCGTAGGTGATAGCGTGCCTGCCTCATGTTCAAGAGGTCCCTAGCTCAAATATCCGCCAGGGTGAGTTGTCTGGATAAGCCTTTCTGCCGGGGTTTTCCCTTCAACTGAATGATGTATCTATTCCTGGCAACTGTAAGCTCTATGGACCATGGACTCATTTGAATATCGTTTTATTTGTCACCCGATACGACTTAACGTTGGAGGTTTTCCCTTATCCTGAAAGATGAATGTCTAGTAACTCTAAGCTCTATGTATCCCGTATTCATTTGAACACCATTTCTTCACTGTCCGATATGACTTAACTTAGAGATATTTAAGATATATAATTGTATTTTCCAATAGTTCATCTTTTCTTTAATAAAAAGTCACTATTCATTTTTATGTCTTGGCCAAGCAGCAGAATGTAACTTCAAAGGCATCAATAACGACTCTCACGGAAACTAAGACTATCATTTAAAGTTCCCATATTTCCTTGTACCTATATGAAAATGAACAAAAGATAATGTTTATCTTTAAGTAGATAGAGAGATATGAGTAGATAGAATACATAGAGAGAAGTGTGTAAGAATAGTTACTAACAGAATAGGGAAGTAATGCACCATATTCGTTTGTTTTTCGTGCTTTTCAACAAATTATTCCCTGGCTACGTTACCAAGGTGCTTGATTAAGGAGACAAAACGGTACCTAAATGGCCAAAAATGCAATATCTTCAGAAAACTTTTTTTAAGAAATGTTGTCTTCAGTACTGTTGCGTGTATAGGCTGAGCAAGATCTGGAAATTACTATAATCATATTATGTAACATTTATTTCCCGTGCCTTGAGTTGGGACAAAGCTGTTTGTTGATGCTTAAGCTTAAATTCTGCTGACTGGCAAAACATGTACTTTGGATGTGAATCACAGATCCTGCTGGTCAAGGGAAATAATGCTTAGGTGGTCAGTAACAGGTCTGAACATGTTCTCAATGATGTAAATAATGATTGCACAATATGGTGCAATAGTTGGGAGGAAATTAATGGAAAGCGTGGGAATCGCTGAGTTGGCTTTTGGGTAGCACCCCTGTTTAAGCTTGATTGAGTAAGCACCCGAGGGGGACTTGACAGAGAGATATGAAAGGGACTTACTGATGATCTCTATAAACATTAACAAGAGTTTATTTTAAAGTGCTACTACGAGTAAAGTCGCCAGCAGGGTGCACCGGACCGTACATCTCTTGCCAGTTACATCTCTAAAGGTATAGTTGCATTATGTTATTATGTATTTAAAAGTTATTAAAGCGCTCCTGATCTCACCCAGATGCAGGGAGTGCCCTGTAGAAACGCTAGGCCTCTCTGAAATACAATTACTCAGTTCATTTTGAATTAGATGTTTTTTCTGCTCTACCTTATCCATAGCTACGCTCCCAGTTACATTCGGTTAAAGGTTAAAAACCCTTCCCTTTTAAACCCCCACAACACCTGGTAGTTTTGACATGTGCATATGATCTCGGCACCGGGTTCCAAACCCTGTACCTTTGCACCTCTCGCAATTCCAAAACCTCTTACCTTTTAAACCCCTACCACACCTGGTAGTTTTGTCATGTAGCATATGATCTTGGCACCAGGTTCCAAACCCTGTACCTCTGCACCTCTCGCAATTCCTATCAATCCCCCAAAACCGTCATGTCTAGAATATGGCCGTTAAATACTATGTGTCAAATTCACCTGGAAGTTGGTGTATTTTAAATTTATTTAGATCCTTGCAGTGAAAAGTGGGTGTGGCACATATGCCAGATTTCAGTAATAAGAGCTAGAGTAAATCTGTTTGTGGTTTTTAGAATTTAATTAGATATTTATCTTTAAAATATAGATGCAGGCTGCTCTTATTTCACAAGTGCTGTTATCTGTTGACAGAAAATTAAAAATATGTCAAATGACTTATATTGTTTATAAAGTAGCTAGGCATTCATGTGTGTAGTTCAATTGCTGTAATACTTGTCGTTTTAGCAAATATAATGTGGAAACGTGTGTAGTGGAAAATAATAAAGAAAAAGAAAGTTGAGCTTTTAGCTGAAACCAGATGGAAACATTCCACTGCAGATAAAAGTGAAGAATCTTATGCTAATAATTCTACAGCTGAAAGTGTTACGTGTTTACCCTGTGTAAAAATGAAGTTGCAGAGCCAGATTACCATCTTGTTCACAGTAATGTTTTGAAGAAATTGTTTCAAGAGTATTGAGTAGTGAGCGTAAAGAGGAATGCGTTACGTGAATTTTAGAGAGTTCTATAGTTTTTCTATAAAGATTGTAGTGAAGTGCCAAACCTGTGGATATGTTTTGTATGAAACGTTTTCAAGCAAAAGAAAAGATACAACCACTGAAAAGAAAACTGAAGGTGCTTTTGATATAACAAGAAAATGATAACAACATTATATGTGGCATGCAACACTGTACCACTGCTCCAGCTCAGATGAAAAACCCATGCATTCAAAATGTCCAGTAGACGTAAGCTCAGGCTTTCATAACGGAGCTGTTGCAAGAGGTGACAGACCTAAGTGCCACAAAAGTACGATCCATACACCTCTAACTGTCAATGTAGTGGAGTAAATGATACCCCTATATAAAAGGTTGTGTTCAAGAGAACTGTTAGAAAGATGTACCAGAGGAAAGACTCAAAATGCAAATGAAAGTCCGCATAGCTTAATTTGAAATATTTTCCTAAGGAGATCTTTGTTTCAGCCAAAAAGGTTGACATGGTTGTGGCAGAAGCTATATCCCTTGTAAATAAAGGACAGATTTTGACTGAACTGGTAAAGAAGTGAGAAATGTTTCCTGTTTCCACCAAAATAAGTAAAAGCAGAGATGAATGTCGTGTCAAATACAGTGTTCGACAACAATTAGATATAGAAATCAAAAGGATAAATGCAACAAGAGAAGCAAATATCATCAAAGAAGATTTGAGGCTGAAAGGAGAGGGAGTGTTGTATGCTGCAGGAGAATTCTAATGAGTGAATGAAGAGCAAAATTTCCAATAAGTGTGTTCGAAAACTTTAAATAGTTTTTTCTCCATATAACAATTTTTGTGATTTGGGGTAACCCCTTTTGCAGCAAATATTGATGAATAAAGTTGAAATTTTCAGAATATGTAGAATATAACTTGTTAAATAAAACTGTGCATTGGTGCGTTGATCACACTCATGCGTAAAGTATATGATTTTTCTTTTTGTAATTATTAGTAATGTTTCTTTTTATTCTTTTAATTCTAAAGAGGAAAAATTCATATTTCTAGTAAATATTAATATTTTGGGAAACTAATGCGCAGTTTTATTGCATAGGCATTGAAAAATTGGCATACCAAATTTCAGGCATCTAGTTTAATTCTAAACTCCCAAAAGTATACCTTTTTATTACTATTCAATTCTTTCAAAAATATGATAAATAATTTTTAGTTTCAAGGCTATTTCATAATAGAACAGTGAAACTTATAGCAACAATATATCATGGCAGGTGTAACTTAAACTAAAAATTGATTTAAAATTGGTTAATTAAGGAAGAAAATCCTTTAGGTACCAGAGTGTCCCCTTAATAGAGATAAGTGCTTTTTCAGTGTCTTAACCTGACGATGAACCAAGGAGAGTGATCAATTCAACGAATTATATCCCTGAACCCAAATCAACTCTCTGAAAGATTCCCTCTAACTTTATTTTAATTTCATTTTTACTTTACATACCATTGGAGTCACTACCATGGCACTAGCGAAACAAACGAACTTCGGAACGAAAGGGTATATTAAGTGTTATCATTTACATGATTTCCTCTGACCACTGTTAGTTATACTAATATAACCTCCACAAATTTTTCTTACCTTTCTGCCGATATCATGAAATTTTGCAAATAGCATTGCGTTCAAAGTAGAAGAGGAATAGGGAGTCTAAATGGATAATAAGATTCTTATAAAGGCGGAAAACTAAAAGCAACGAAAACGTATCCATATATCTAAACCGTAACGTGAAATGGTGCGTTTTCTTTATAAAAAAAAAAACGATTCCTTGTTAGGTATTTGTAAAATATGCTGAACCTTATGAAGTTTGGTGCTTGACATTTCCTCTTCAGATCTACACAAAGGTATATCATGAAATATACGATTCCTGTCCGTAAAATAAGGTCTCCGAGGCGCTGGAGCCGTCAGGAACGCTATTAAGCGAGATCCGTCAACACTGGCCTGTAGCTTGGTTTCACCCCTTCAAATCCCTACCACAACGAATCCGTTGCAACTATTAGTCTAGGCTGGGCAGCCGTTTGCGATGAAGCTTCCTATCACTTCCGCCGCCCAAGTGCGATTTGCGCGAGGTGATCTGTTTTTTGAGTGTCAAGGGCACTACCCCCACGGAAATTCATCGTCAGTTATGCGAAGTCTATGGGCCACAGTGTATGGAGGTCAAAAGGGTGCGAAAGTGAGTCAGAGAGTTCAAAGACGGACGTACAGACGTCCATGACCAACAGCGTTCTGGTCGGCCTTCATTTTCAGCCGAAACAATTGCAAAAGTGGAGCAAGAAATGCTTAAAAATCGTCGTGTGACAGTTCGTGAGCATTGCGAACTTATCCTTGAAGTCAGTAAGATTACGACTGACAAGATTTTGACCGAACATTTGCATTACCGCAAAGTGTGTGCGAGGTGGGTCTCCTGGACCAGTTTGAATGGGACATCCTCAACCATCCCCCTACAGTCCAGACTTAACACCTAGTGATTATCATCTATTTTCTGAGTTGAAGTCACACCTGGGTGGAACACATTTCCAGACCGACGATGATTTGAAAAACGAGGTTGTGCGCTACCCGCGCAACTTGGCGGGAGAGTGCTATGACAAGGATATACAAAAACTGACACAGCGCATGCAAAAGTGCATCGATCGCAATGGTGATTACGTTGAAAAATAGCTGTAAGTTCCGCATTTCCATCAATGTAAGGTTTATTGACATTAAACATGTTTTCTATATTAAATAAAGTTGGAGACCTTATTTAACGGACAAGCCTAGTACATTTCTGCTGAATCTTTGATATAGAGTTTATTGGTAGAATGCAATCATTTTTCGTATGTACTATAAGTGCATGGTAAGGATTTGAAGTCATGACCTCTTGAAAATGAGCCAGTTCTCTCAAAAGTGTTGTTTTATGATATTTATTTGTTTGTTTCAGATGTATTTCACAGAACTTGAGATCGAGGAGATGGTCGGGCCATGGTTTCCTTGACAACCTGTAGCAAGGAACGCATATAATATATAGTAGGTATTTTGATTTGATATATATATATATTTTTTTTTTTTTTTTTTTTTTTTGCCTTTGATGTGGTTTTGGTGAGCCAAGAAGAGAGTAGACGATGAAACGTCCGCTGTTGCTTTGACAAACCTCATGAAGGTCACTCATATAGGTCACTCCCAGAAGGAGAAGTCTGGTTTAAATATCAGCTTAGGGAGATATATACTATTTTCGTTTCTTTCTTGTTTGTTTCTTTGTTTCCTGTATTTCATCCTCTTTTATCTGTTAAATTAGATGGTTTTAAAATTCCAAAAGAGAAGCAGAACAAAAACTTTTTTGAAATATCAGGATAAATAAGGAGCCTGTAAACGAAGTTCTTCAATATTATTAATTTTTTATAGAGAACTGGGGTCCAGCTTGCCGGAAGTGCATTAGTTTTCTCTTATTGTATAATTTATTCATATGAATATTGGTTTCATACCTATTGTACTTTGAAGCGAAATGTTACATATTTCTTTTCAAATAAAGCGAATTATATTTAGCACTCTAAAATGTACTCAATTACAAATAAAATAATCACAGACACAACTTAATAACTGTATTATGTTACATATCAATTACGCAAGATTCATGTCACTAGTATCGAAGGTTTTAGAGTGATTTGCATCAAATCGCCTATCGTTTTTTGAACACTATAACAACATACTGCAAATCTAACATCACTTTGCTTACATATTTAAACATAAAAATAATTATAATTATCACATATGGGTTCAGAAATTAAAGTATAAAACATTAATTAATAAGTTGAATTTTACTTTGTGAAGTTAAGCATTTCTAGCCACTTTCCTCACTATCAGAATATTTGTATCCATATCACGCTGGTACAAACATGAAATAATTTTGTGATCATCTCTCCCTGGCTCCAAACATTCGCGAGAATAAGTTGTCGTGTTTATTTTTACAAGTTTTAAACAGAACTGAGCCGGATATAGTAAAACAATATTGGTTATGGTTGGAAATACCGTACTCCAAATAATAAAAGATTCTTTTAATGATAAAGAAACAAGGCGTTAGAAATAAGAAGATATCTCTTTCTATTGCCATAAAAGGAATCCGTATAGAATGTTTTCAAAAATAGGTTTACAGCCTCACAAGCATTGCATCGATTATATCGACGGTTGGCGTTACAGAGCAGAAACTCTCTTAGGCAGGGTGGTAGCAAAAAGGTTAACGTTTGTACACGTGAACTGATTATTTTTTTATTTTTCTTATTATTTTTTTATTTATAAAAAATATATATCTATGTATATATATTATTTTTTTAATCTAACAGATTTGTTTCATTATTTCCGTTTATTTTGTATTCTGTTTTTCTAGTTTTACACATATTCACTATACACATAAACACCCATGCCCAAGGTGGGACTTGAACCCGCGACCCTCTGCGCTTATTATTACGAGAAACAGTATATTTTCTCTTCTTTTTTACAATGTACGTCCTCCAACGTTAAGTTATATCGGACGATGAATGAATTGGATAAAATGATGCTCAAATGAGTCCGGGGTCCATGGAGCTTAGAGTTACCCGACATTCGTCTATCAGGATAAAGGACAACTCCGGGAAAAATCTTATTCAGGTAACTCGCCTTGACCGAGATTCGAACTCGGGACCTCTTGAACGTGAGACATATTACCATCTACGCTACCGAGGCGGGCAGAAACAGTATAGTTCCAATAAGTGAACACAAGGATGTCTATTGTTATACTTCTTAAATGTGTTTCAATTAATTTCGCTGTTATCTACCTATACAATATAGAAAAGATGCATATTCCGTCAATATTCGATATCAAAATACATATGAAAATGCGCGTTTTGAGATCCCTTAAATCGAACAAATTATAGTGTTTATGTGTGTGTGTGCACGCGCTCGACTGCAGAAGTAAAAACAATTGCTGAACTAATTCTAAATTTTGTACATAAAGTTACGGAGCTCTGCTGAGAATTCAGCCCAGGAATCGAGTGTGAGTTGAGAAGTCCAAATGCTGTGTTTTATGTAATCCTTCACTGTCCTAAGTACGTGGTATAAAAGTCTATAATACACTTTGTTATTGGAATTTTGCTTATAATCTACACTGAGGAATGTGTACATGTAAAACAGATCTAAAACTGCATGTCGAATGTAACAGTTGATATGGTTGTTTGCTGATTACTGCCAAATTACTGTTTTGCCCATTGGAAATTGGGGCAGGACGGACAGATACTACTATTATTCCGTAGTGATCTCTATAATTGCCTCAATATCCCAAGAGGTGACATTATATTACAACCGTAGGCTAAGGCAAGCTCTGTAATTCGACAAATTGCTCCAGGGACCAAGAATTGGGCCTTTGAAATGTGTCTCAGCAAAAGGTTACGTATTAAAGTCAGTACTACATAATTTGCATATCGAATATGGCCCTCAGAGATATTATTTCAATGGTCATCTTATTACGTTGATTACCATTTAGCCTTTTGGGTGTAGATATTTGTATCTCTGCATTGGGACTCTCGCTAGAGACGCCGGCTTTCAGTTGATTCCATGTGACAGATAATAAATACCTTTAAAAATTGTATGAGAGTACAACGAGAATAAACAAAAAGCAGTCAAGAGCCTTAGATTTATGAAAGACTAGCTGACCCGTCGAACTTCGTAGCGCCAATAAAAGTTGTCTGAACTTAAATAAATAAAAAGCTGGATTATTTATTTATTCTGCAACTGGGGGCGAAGTTTAAATAACACACAGCTACGATTAAATTAATACATTTAAATCTTTCTGATAAACAATATTATTTGTCTATTTTGTGGCTCGAAAATATATAAAGATGATGGTTTCCCGATGAGCGAACACGCAACGTATAATTTTATTGCCGATGACAGAAACAGGAAAACTCCAAGTTGATACCACAAACTTCCAATGACTGCCCTTGCGATTTATTTATGGTCATCGCAAAGTCCAAACGCATGGGAAATTGTAGACACTTACAATCAAAAGGTAAATCCGTTGGACTCATCGAAATACGCGGGATCAAGATATACTCTATTTTGTAATTTCTCTTATGATTGTTGTCTTGATGATGTTAATCATTAGCTTTTTTACAGTTAGTCTTGTTTCATTGCACAGTCACAGTTGGTTAATTTTACGCAGCATAATCACAACCGATCCTACTTTTAATTTTAAATTGTGAGGTGAAAGTCTAGGAATTCTAATTAATTTAAAAGTCATATGGGATAGTTGACTGCGTCATCCTGATTTGTACAAAATTACTTTCTCAGAAAAAAGCATACATTTTAGAACGAAATCCTGACATACCAACATGACTATTAGCTTTACCTGCATCTTGCTGCACATCAATGCGGGCAACACGTGACGTAGCTCGCCGCACGTTTGACTGACTTCTACGACCTAAGTCAGCGCGTTTTCTACTTGGCATAGTAAGTAAGTTTCCGAAAACTTCACAAAGTCAGAAATGAATTCAATTAATTTTGTGTCAATTCAATTCACATTTAAGAATTCACAAACACAAATTACAAACAAGGTAGCCAAGGATTCACAAATTTTTGACAATTGACTGTGGTCAAATATTTATAGTGGTATAGTGGGTTCAGAAATTAATTCCGTGTTTAATCTTCGAAGGTTATATCATCATATCATCATGCTACATAAAAGAATTTCAGTTTAGATAACAAACGATAAGCTTCATTTAATAAAAATATGGTGAGTGAAATAGCTTTGAAGACTTTGGCAAGGAGTGGAATATCTTTCTACTTTGTAATGATATTGTTTTTCCAAAATAGAGGAAGGTGTAAGTGATCCTTAAGAGTTTACTTGCGTAGTTTCATGTTTATTTAATAACTCAGTCCATTATCACTACAGTTTTTCTCTCGCCCTTTTAGCTTTCCCCGGATTTATACACGTATTTCAAAACCAAAATTAGGCACATAGATTAAGCCGTTCTCACTTTCTTGTGAGACTAACAAACGTAAATTAATATACACAGGAATGTTTCAGAAATGCTATTACAAACTTCGGGTATGGGCTCCTCACACCAAAAGAAGGAAAAAGTTTATATGGACATATGTCCCATAATCATTAGTTTTCTCGTTAGGAGGTGTTAAACATAGTGGTACATTTGTAAGACACAAAACTCATAATAAATGCCCGAAATGTCCTCTTCTTGCTTGTATTTCTTTTTAATTTACTTCCTCCAACGTTAAGTCAGCTACATAAACCAATGGTTTAGATGCCTCCAGCGGTAAAAATCCACAGGATTGAGGTCGGGTGAACGTGCAGACCATAGAGCTGGTCCTCCTCTGCCTATCCATCTGCCATGGTAGATACCAGTCACTGGATCTCGAACAATGTGACTAAAATGTGCTGGAGTCCCATGATGCATAAACCACATGTCTTTTCTTATTTGCAGAGGCACATCTTCCTAAAGTAGGTCGGAGAGAGTGTGCTGGATGAAGTTTCTGTAGACAGCACCAGAAAGACGTGCTGGTAAAACGTATGCACCTACCAGAGAGTCACCTACAATGTCAGCCCACACATTCAGACTAACCAGTGACTGATGTCTAGCCTGAAGTACAGCCTGAGGATTACGACCTGCCCATACGTGTACGCTATGGAAATTAGTAATTCCATCTCTCCCAAACGTTGTCTCATCTATAAACAAAACTGACGTGACAAATCAGCAAAAATTATCCCGTGGTGGATAATCAGCAGGCGAAAGGCCCTGCACACTTGATTGTGATATCGATACAGGAGCTGCTCGTGAAATACCCTCCATGCTGTCACATGTGATGTACCAGATGCCACAGACTATTATTTGGCGCTTATACCTGGATCGTCTTCGACACACTTTAACATCTGTTCTTCGCAGTCCGGCGTACGATCAACGCTTAGTATTCCTCGATCAATAGTCCGTGGTGCAACGGTTCCTGTCTCAGCGAGGCGACGATAAACAACGACAAAGATTGGATGACTGGGTTGTCTTTGCTTTGCAAACTCCAAATGATAGAGCCATGCCGCCTCGAGACCATTGCCATTCGCGCGAACATTCATAAAAATCATGTCTGCCTGTTCACAAAATGAATATCCAGCCATAGTGGAACGAAACATGTGCAGTTAACTCACTACCGGTACACAATTAAACAGTTGAAGACAGACGGATAACAAATGACAAACGTAAACAAGTCTCCATGGCAACACTTCGCTATGTACTGTATGTGGTAGAATAGGTCAAAGCCTTCCATGAGTGCATAGAGAAATGAAGTTTTGATGTTGGGTCCCGAAGATCGTTGAACTCACACTTTCATTGTGACAGGAATAACGTGAAAACCAAGGATTATGGGACATATGTTCATATGAACCTTTTTCCTTCTTTTGCTATGAGGAACCCATAGCTCAAGTTTTTAAAAGTCCTTCTGAAACATTCTATATTCATTCATTCATTCATTTATTGTCGTGGCTGCGGCGCAGAGAGATAAGGGATACATAGTGCCGGGCGAAGTTAAACAGCTTGCCTAAGCAGATAAACATACTGCGGTGATATAAAGGTCTGGAGAAACAAATAAAGAGATAAATGGAACATTCTAGTGACATCTTGATTGATAGAGGACATTCTGTTTCTTGTTTGAGAAAAGTCTAGAATTATCACAGCAGGTATATTTAAGAGATCGTGACACGCCAGCGAGCAGTCGTAATCAGAGTGGAGTCGTAGACAGTCGTAAATAGTGTTGAGGGCTTTTATGTGGTCAACGACCTTGGTAGATTGTAATTGTGTATGTGACGTATTCTGCTACTGTGAGAGGTGAACAGAGTGTATTTCTGCGGAAATAAAGAACATTTAGAATTTTAGCAAATTGGACCTTTTAATTCTACGAACCCACAAAGTTATAGTTTCTCAAAATATCACCATATCACCTCAGAGGTTACGTGCTTAGTGAGGGGTAGAGGCTTTCCGCAGATCAGAAATACACAACTGTGAAGAATGATATTAATAACATAATGTTTTTGTTTGTTAACGACGATGAACATATAGGGCCATAGGTGTGTCGCCCACCTCTGTAGCGTAGGTGGCAGTGTGACTGCCTCACGTTTAAGAAGTCCCGATTTCGAATCTTCGTCAGGGTGACTTATCTGGATAAGGCTTTTTACGGGGTTATCCCTTATCCTGAAAGATAATTGTATGTATATCCATTATAACTGCAACTATTTCTGCAAATATTTGTCTCCACTAACACAAAGTAGAGTAAAAAGTAAGCGTTTGTTGAAGGATGAATACAGAATGGCGTGTGGACTTTAATTCTTTTTTCTGGTAATATTGCATTTTGTTAAACAAGCTATAATGCCTGTATTGGTTATTCTTTTATTTTTTTCATAAGAACTTTTAATTTAGAAATACGCAGTTTCTGGACACCCTTGTGAGCTCTTAAGAAAAAAGAAATATTGACAAGACAGGGTTTTAGTCTCCGTTGAAAGTTGCGGTAATGAGCCAACAGATATTTGAAAGAAGACTACCATTCCTAATTTTTGTTCAGGGATCTAGCCTCGAGCTAGCTGTTTTAAAAGTTTTCTAGAATAAATTAGTGCCCCGCTGAAACCCAAAGTGGTTGTTAAAGACTATTGGAAATAAACTGCGGCCTTTGGGCTAGTGCCCAAGATTGCAAGGGAGTAAGTCTTTCCCAGAAAATTTTATTTCAAGGTTTGCCGATGAAACCTTTTAAAGAAGATGGTTTTGGATTTTGTGAGGGCTAACCTCGCCTGCAGCCCCTACTGCATACTCTCGTTCAGTCCCAGGAGGGGTTACAAAAACGATCGTAGTAAAACGTTGGAGAGAAACGGGATCGGCCACTGAAGAAGCTTCCAGTGCGGAAAACATGTCTGAAATAACCGTGTGCGTTTGTGAAACCTTCACAAGAGAAGCTAAAGCTGGCACGTGAGCTTTCTCTGAAGCACTCATCTCCAGTATTTCCTCTTATTAAACTTACGTAACTTACTGTGCCCTTTTGTTCACTCCCATATCTCTTCTGCAAACCACTTTTAAAACGTGCATTTCCTTATATAATTGATAGTTCAAAATACGCTCCGCCCTTGTGGCGTAGGAGGTAGGTTTCTGCCTTAAGTTCAAGAGGTCCCGAGTTCGAATTTCTGTTACAGTGAATTACCTGGATTAGGTTTTTCCAGGGTTTTCCCTTATCTGAAAAATGAATGTCCAGTAACTCTAAGCTCTATGTACTCTGGACTCATTTCAACATCATTTTATTCATCGTCCGATATGATTTAACGTCGGAGGTTTTCACTTTACCTAAAAGATGAATGTTTGGCAACTCTAAGCTGAATGTGTCCTGGGCTCATTTGAACATCATTTCATTCTTCGTCCGATATGACAATGTTGGAGAACATTTAAAAAACTGGGAATGTCATAATGGGATTTGAACCAAAAATCTTCGGGTTTCCATGCCCATCCTGTAACTAACTGAACTACTATATGCATTTGAGGAGAATAAGTGTTTTACCTGGTAAAGTGCCAAACTCATTTGGGTAGAACATGAGATCAGGTTTAAAATTCCGAACTCTTAGTATTCACAAAAAATTCTTTTCCCACTCCTCTACAAGCTACTCTAATAAACAGTTATTCTTTTACTTGCTTTATAATAACGGAAATAAACATTTACAGAAATGACGTCATTAAACAAAAATAGTATAGGAGGCTGAAGTGATAGGCACCTTTCTTTAATTTGGTTCACTATGTAACGCAAGAAATACCACCAAATTTTTATGTAATAGGTTTGTATACGTCAATTTTTGCTTAAGGGGAGTCAAAAAAGGATTTTCGTGACGTTTTCTATTTGCAGGTTTTAATTGCATATAGATGTTTAGAATCTCCCGCACGTTTTGGTGTAACTTTCATAGAGCTACGCTAATTGTAAATAATTTAAAAGTATTGTTTAATATATTCCGGCATAGTAGTTCTTTGTAAAAGTTTTGTACATTCAGGTAGTAGAACATAAATAACTCCGTAAATATTGGTGTTAGAGAAGAGATCTTTTCTTTATCTTGATCAGAATGGTGTTTCTTGCTCCTTCAAATCAGTGATTGCAGCTAATCCTTATGGAGATTTACTGTCAATCAAACTGGAATGTTTCTGTCATTTACAAAAAGGAATGGGTACAAGATTGAGAAAACTTTCACACTTGGGAAAACAAGATCAAAGTCATAAGATGCCTGACAGAGTCAAACAACAATCTGTTAACTGAATATTAAATGAATGCTATGAGAGAAAATTTAGGACATTACTACAGCAGTGTCGGCAACCCACATCCACTGATAACAAACCACTGCACAAATTCTGATCTGTGGATTAGAGCAAATATAAAAAAGCAGAAGTTGGTGATAAACTGCATGAATATCATCATAAAAATCCTATACCTAAGGCAATAAGTTTGGAATTGAAAACTTTTATGTAGATCTGGCTAATCTAGGATTATTGAAAAAGTGTTTGACAAGGAAAACTCAAACAGAAATTGGTCTTGAGTACCTAAACATTTTTGTTGATCTAAACACTCTAGATGTTGGTGCAAATGATGCAGTTATCCATTCAACGGAGGGAATGCTGGTAGTGCAGTGTACTGTCTGAAATGGGAATGACTATTGGCTATAATACCAGAAATACTCTAAAATTGTCCTATGCGACAAGGGTATTTAAGGCAGAATATATGTCTGAGGTATCTATACCCATATGGTACCATATCCAAGTATAGGGTGTAGAGGATTATGAAGCAGGAGGTTTGAAGACATTCTGTTCACCTTATAAGCTGAGGTCTTAAAATGATATGTTTGAAAACTATTTCTGAAAAGTAAGATTTTCTACACAAATGCCGCATCATCTCAAAAACTGACAGTAAGGGCTGAAAATTTTAACACAAATTTGCAGCCTAAATGGTTTTATTTCAATAAAATGATTTTATGTACGTGGATTGGTTACTGATTTTTTAATTTAGAAAGCTTCGTTTAAAGAGTCATAGCATTCCTTCTAATTAACAGAATAATTTCATTTTTCACCAGTCAACTTTAAAGGTATTGTTGAATATGCCTTAACAAATTTAGCTCATTATATGAAATAGTTGAAGAGATAATGGGTCAAAAATTGAAATTGGTAGGATATGGCACATCGACTTCCTTTAAGAAGCTTCATTCGGAATGAAGAGGGTTTCTCAGTTATCCACAGAACATTTAATATACATATTTTTCACGCAAATGTATTAAATATGTACTACTTTAATATTTACAGCTTTTAATAAAGTACCATAATTCAGAATAGTCTATCTTAAAGCAAAATCGATATTTATGAATCTGAGAACCTCATAGTGTTCCATTCATATCTTATAATTAGATTTCCTCTACATCTTCTAGTTCTATTTCTACCCTTTATGATTCTCCTGACTTCTGAGAACAGGTATTCTTAAGCAACGATGTGTTTATTACCGCGAACACCTGGGGTACTGAGAATTTGCTCACGGCCAAGTCAATCTGAAGCAAGTTCTAATAGTTCCACAAAGCGCTATATGGGGTTTGATATGAAGGCTCTCTTCTAAGCAATTCCAGGAAGACAGTTTTTTTGGTCTCCTAGGGACATAGCTTTGATCTCTTCCTCTCTTAGTTAATGAAGAGACAGTCTTGAGGGTACTGATAGTATGCGCCCCTCTGCTAAGTGTGCCCATATTTGACAAGATCAGATATTACTTCTATGACAAACATTATTCAGTTCCCAGAATTATCTGTTCTGGGAATCGCAATTTCCTTTGCTATCTCCACATGCACAGTTGTATGTAATGGAAATATTCACATACTAAAAGTAATTTTTGAACATCCATTCACTACTTACCAAAAATTCTGAATAAAATAATATCCCTTCAAAAATAAAAGGTACTTTTTTCTGCACACTAGCAGATTTTTCTTTAAAATTGCGTCTGGAAGCCCGCCGCACGGCTATACAGTATCTTGAAGTAGGGGCAAATCTGAAATACAACTCAGAAGGAAGATTATAAAAATCACCTACACTAAAAAAATCTTTTTATATAAAAAAGTGTTAGTTTTAACTTTCTTAACACCGACTTAACATTTTTCATTGATTAGTAAATCGCTAAAGACAGAAAAAATATTGTGACAAAGACAACAAAGTGTCTTTATTTTCACCAAAATCGTGAGCTCAATGCCAACGTAAAATCAGTATTTCTTTTACACAAATGCAAAAACTTGAAATTTCTTTAGAATGTTCCTTTAAGTCTCTACAGAACGTACGCTTGGTGCTGCCGTACGGAGCTATACACAACTCCGATATTCACATGTATACTCTTCCCTGCCAGTTCTACAACTCGGCGATCCCTCACGCAGAGCTACACTAGATTCCTTCCCATTCACGGCTTGCCAACTCCTTATCACGGATGAACGTACCACACTCTGCTGAAAGCATCACAATTGTCTCACTGGCTAACTCACTACTGACTGGCTACGGTCGGCCTTGCTTTGACTTATATATATCTGACGGGCGCGGTTGATCTTTATGGAACTGGAAGCCTCTGGAATTACAGTCTCGAAAGGTGTTTTTCCATAGTAATAATAGGACTACCTTCCTGGCTTGAGCTGTTCTTGAGCGTGTGTTACTTTCACACAGCAAATTTGTACGATCGCTGATGTGACTATTGTTACTGGGCACCAGGCCTTCTAAGTATTAAAGATAGGAGGAAGTAAAAATAAGTTGAAATGCACAGGAATTGGAGAAGTGGTATTATCACGATACCTAGTAAAGTTCACTGGCGTGTGCAGCGAACAATCATAGACCCTGTTTTTACGTGCCCGTCAGTGACTCATGGTAGCCTTTATTTACATTCTTTTAGTAATGTACTGGTTTGAGTTAATTTAAAGTCAGCTGCTTAAGAATCCCAACGACTGCTTACTAGTTTTTACCAAAAATAAGGTCTATAAACATTAGCATTTTGTGTGAAACTGGAATTATTCGTTTCCGAATATTTATTACAATTGGTTTGAATTTTATAATATTTTATATCTTTTCGAAGTTCTAACAAGGGAACAATAATTGTACTCGCACCGCTATGCACCTAAAGACTTAATGGTATAATGACTACTGTATATAAACCATGTGCACCAAAACTCTGCTGCGGAGTAGAACCGCAACGCCCAAAACTGAAGCCTGGAGAGTGCCGCATGCGACCACTTGTAAGTAGCTGCTGGACATCCCTCGTCAGCTCTGTGGCTCGTGTGGGGGACGGTGCTCCTTAAGTATGTAGTGCTGCCCGTCAGTGGTAAACAATTCCTCCCGTTCCTACGTATTCTGTACTCATTTTCGGGTACTTGCAGCTATACCCCGCACCCGGCTTTTGGCAAACAAGCCTCACTTAGAGCAGAGATAATGCCATGAAACTCTCAAGCGAATACAGGTATGCATAGCAATAGTTCCCTTATTAGATGCTATTATTTTACTTCTAGTAATGTCATGCAAAATGAAAAAGAATAACAAGGCGACGTTATAACGCTTCGCTTTTTAAATATTTAACAATTTCTTCACGCTTCTTTATCTGCAATGAAACAATTTCTGCAAAAGTTTGTACTGATTAATGTAAACTGGATAATAGTTCATAGAAAAGATAAACCATAAACGATATTGGGTACAAGTTAGTGTTCTGTGAATAAAAGTCATCAATAGTTCAATAAATGTTGTGCAATTAGAAATGCTCTGTATTTGAAACCATTTGTTACAAAGAAACAGAGACTTTAATTTTGGATTTTTCAGATCATTGTAAGCAAATATTCACTTAAGTGTTTTTATTTGCTACAGAAACGTAAAATTATGTTTTACGAACACAAAGCTATAAAAAGTTCAATAACATAAAGTGCATAATCATAATATTTTAAACTGGGGATACTAGTCCCTTTTTGTTTATACCTGAAGTAATATTCATTTTTTAACACGTGAGATGTTTAGAAAAATAAAAATGGCGAGAAAAATATTTTGAGAAATGCAACACTGAAAATTAGAATGTGCATTGCGATATACTACTGTGTCAAGA
Organism: Mantis religiosa; assembly: GCA_030765055.1. Lineage (NCBI taxonomy): Eukaryota > Metazoa > Arthropoda > Insecta > Mantodea > Mantidae > Mantis > Mantis religiosa. Next base: position 159,505,647 of record CM060949.1, read on the forward strand.
AAATACCGGGAATTGGTCATATAAAAATCTTGCATAGCAAAACGTAACAGCAGTCTTCAAGGTGGTATCGTTAATTTACCACATGTAAACGAACAAAATAATTCGCTGCGGTACAGTTCAAACGCACAGCCGCACAACTGCACAACTCAATTAACAACTGACTCCACTCTTAACACTTTGCGGGGTTTTTATACCTGCAGTCATTGTTCTAGAATGCAGTAGATCGATAACAATCGTGATGACATCAGACATCTCTCTGTCTCTTTCTCTCACTGCCCCTTTCTCTCTCGACAAAGGTTCAGCGCTACGCACCACTATCTGTCTCTTTCTTTCCTGCCCATGCGCAATAGCTCTGGCTTTGCGGAGGCTCCAGACAACAATGCGATCGGTGACATTATTGTTGTCACTCTTTGCTCTATACCCACGCGGAGTGGGTGGTGTTAGTGCATATATTTATGTAGCCACTAGTTATTTTAAATATTAGAGGAACCGACAAAGCAAAGCACCATATTAGAGTATATGACTATTGTTAGAAAGTTAAGAACGTTATTTAAATTTTTAAGGATGAAGCCGCAAATTAGTGAGTTACAGTCCCAAAATCCGATGCTCGGATGTGTAAAATGTGATGATTAATTGATAATTGTATTCTTACACCATTAATACCTTAAACTGTTTTCAATTGTGAAATTGTACACTTTCATTGAATGTTGAGGAGACCTAAGCATCCTTTCCCTTATATAAAGCAGTTTAGTACTTAAGGATTTAATAAATTTATATATGATTACTTTTAAAAATTTCAAATACAAACTTTTTTATTTTATCCTGAAAGTGTTGTAAATGTTTTTGAAATTTAATCTTTAAATATTAAGCAAACGTGAAAGCTAAAACTTCGCGAATTTCTACAATAAAGCGCACTCAATGACGAATCGATTTTTTCCTTCTTTCTGCATTATCTTTGCTATACTATATAAAGTTTTGCATCCTATTCAAAGTTTGAATATTTTGGACGTGAAAAGTTAAAGTACATCTTCTACAGTCCCCTGAAAATTCCGTACAACTATTCCTACAAATACTTACTTTGCCTCCTTAATATTAATTAATTCATAGAAATGGTTGCATTGCGCATTTTTAGGTGCAAGGGAAATATAGACAAAAGTAGGGTAAGTCATAGTCAAATTTCTATTTCAAATTAAATTTCAAATTCCTTTCATGAACAAAGGTTCAGGTTTCCTTTCACAATGACCTCTATTTTAAAACAATGATAATTCACTTACACAAGAAACGAAATGTGAATATCAGCAATGACATTCTGTCTCAAATATTAAGGATACATAAGATAATCTTTTTTTTTTTTTTTAGAAATAATTTATATAAGAGAATATAAATAGTGTCAATCAATGAAGTGCAACACATCCAAATGTTTAAGTTTCTTTCCCAGTTTTCACCTAATTTTGCAGTGCATTGGCTTAAGGATACTCAGTAGTGTCCTCCCACCCCCCCCCCCCATTTCTTTAACTCCAACGGTCATATTGGCGGCCGTTCTCCTTTGGAACATATTGAAGCTGTTAACTCGTATTTGTTGGGTTTTAATCATTAGATTACGCACATATTCGTACTCTTCATACTTCCAGACTCTGGGGAAGATGAGGAATTATCTCGGTCGGAGAAAAATCCACACCCCCACTGCCGGTAATCGAATCCGGGACCCCTAACACGGTAGGCAGGTGCTCCACCAACTGAGCTACGGGGCCAGCCTCAGTAGTGTTTTATCTGCCATATTCTGATAATAATGCTTTCAAAATTGTAAATGAAAAGTCATTATACATACATTCAAAGCCTCGTGTTATTGTAGATATCCAAATATACTAAGTAGCCTGCGGCTTTTAAAATATGATTTTTGGTAATTTTGTCTTTTTTCTCTTTTGGGTATTTAAAATGACCCTGTTGAGCAGTTTTTGCTGTTTTATTTATGATTTCTGTAGGTATATAGTTTCTAAGATTTATAAAAGTATCAAAAATATTTATGTGATATAAACATTAAAAATGAAATTTATTTCATTTTTGTATATAGTAAATACTTAATTTTTACAAAAAAAAATGTTAATGATTTTCTACACAGGCAGAACACTGATTAGAATTTTAAAGTTTATGTTTACAAATTTTTTTATGCAGAGGAATTCGATTTTAATTTTTTCAAAATCAGGATAAAGTTCGCAGGAACTAGTAAGTTTAACTGAATTAGGTTGAGGTTTATGAAGCTAGAGTCGTACAAAGTGAGGAATGTTTGTAACAAACATTGACGTTTAAGTCGTGAATCCTTGGAGACAAGATCTTTGTGCCTTTGTAAATGCTCGGTAAATATCATAATACAGTTTACTTACTCAGGTCTACGGTGTCCTGAAGTTCACAAACTCCCTGCTGTACAGGTAACTCGACGAGGGAGTGCATTATTTGCACACAAATGCATGTGGATCAACATCTGCACTGAACAAAGCCGTGTTCGTATTCCCTCGTGTTTAATTTAATCAGCACTCTCCATTCTTCCTTCCTTCCATCCTTCCTTCCCAACTCCTTTGTTCATTTCCGTAATCAAAACAAGAATGGAAACATTGGAGCGCGTAATGCATCAAGAATTCTTGTTAGCAGATACAGTAGTATGTGTCCAGGGACTGAATGCATTGAAAAATGTCGACAACAAACTGTAATTAGAGCCTTGCTTGAGCTTTAGCAGAATATAGAAGTCAAAATTCTGATGTACTGCATTCACTAGCTTTGTGCAACCTCTATAATACACACAATTCTTGCAAGGCTTTAATTACTTAATTATACATTTACTTACATATATATTGAAAAATAAAATTTATTATATCCCATTAATCCAATAGAATACTTTGAAATGGAATATAAGGCACACATTTGTGAAATTTTCAAGAAACAAACAACAAGCCCAGAGCATAAGAAATATAACAAACCAAATACCCTGAAGAAAAAAACACGTAGATACACAGATGGCTCATTTGTACGTGATTATGATGTAGCTGAAGCATGTGGGACATGTCAGTTTTTCTCCTTTTACAAAAATGTGGGGGGAAAGCTACAAATTTTGATGCAGACTACACTTCTCTAGAATATCCGTCTTTTAGGCTACAAAAATATAAAACATTGATATTTTATCATATTCTAGAGCAGTAATCCAATAGCTTTAACTCGTAATCCAAAAACAGAAAAATAAGAGACATTCATTGTTTGGTTAAACAGATACAAAATATAAGTAATATAGTCTTCCTGCACACTGCGGATTGAGTAACAATGAAAAAGGCCGACATCCCAGCAAAAAAGGAATCCAAAATTCAAAATCAGATGCATACAAAAGTTCCACTGCAATCAGTTAAACGTATCATCAGGAATAAAATGAATAATGATTATAATTCTTACTAAACATATTAAATTCTGAAGGAGAAAATTCTTAAAAATCTGAAAACTAATTCCTTAACTACCTAGAAAAATAGGTGTTGCCAGGTTTAGACTTACCACTAGACATGACTATTTCAGCAAACAACTGCATAAAATTGGATAGTTATCATTTCCAAATTGTCTGTGATGTAACGAGGAAGAGGAAATGCATAGGGAACATCTATCTGTGAACAACTTGACCTCAGAATATTGCAAGAAATAGAATGGCTTTGTTGCAAAATACCTGAGCATTAACTAAACACGCACACACACAAAGAGAGAGAGAGAGAGAGAGAGAGAGAGAGAGAGAGAGAGAGAGAGAGAGAGAGAGAGAGAGAGAGAGAGAGAGAGAGAGAGAGAGAGAGAGAGAGATTGACAGACACACAAACACACATTTACTTATGTACATATAATAAAGAGAAAAGCAATAATTAAATGTTTAAGAACTGTTTTAAAATCCCAAGCATTTTCATGAAATCATGAAGTGAATAAAATTGAGAGAACCTTTCAAAGAAAAACAAGTTATTAAACATTTTGAATCATTTTCTCGAAAGGGGCTTATGCTACAAAAAGGTAATTTGAAATAAACTATAAAACTGGTTTTGTCTATTGAAAATGAAGTGGACCTCATAAGCCATTGTTCAAGATAAGGGTTATAAAATACAAGGAAAGAGGGATGGATAGGAAAGAAAGGGAGAGATAAGTTTAGAATTAAGGGAGGGGTGAGGGAATAAAAAAATCAGTGAGCAACTGATAGAGACACCATAGAAATAGAATAATCTCCATATTTAACCAAGGTTTCTCTTAACTCATATCTGGATATTTCCGCACATCCCGCTCACGAGCCGTCACTGCAAGCTTCAGGAAATGTTCCTTCAGTGGAAGAAGCAGCAGCAGGAGCAGATTTAGCAAATGCCATATCAGCCAATCGGCTCTGCGGGCCCGGGGGTGGTAAAAGGGAGCAAGGTCGGAGTTGAAACCAAAATATCCTCGAGATAAAACAATATCGTGCTCCAGAATGACTGATGCAAGTGTAACATGGCAACAAGATGGAGCTCCACTCATTTCGATCCAAGAGACTTCATCGAAAAGATGTGCCTAAAGTCGTCTGAATTCAAAACAACATCTCAGCGTGTTTAAACGACATAACGCAAATTCATTAACTCAGCCATATTATAAAAACAATGATATTTTAAGGTGATCGTCCAAGACAAAATTATCCTCTAAAAAGAAGATAATTTATTTATACCCTCTAAAAAGAAGATAATTTATTTATATGCTCTGTTAAATTTCTATTTATTTAGGCATATGTTTATTAACATGTAAGTCAAACTATTAAGAACAGCAAATTTATGTGTTCATTGGTTAAAACTTTTATTTTTATGCAAATTTTATTAAAATTGCATAATTAGTAATAATTTTACTATTTCAATTTACAGGTAAATAAAGAGGAATTTAAGAGGCTGTATATAAACACACTATTAATATTGTTTTAATGGCATTAATAAAGTTTTATATTAAACAAATAAAAATATTTGTAAAAAAATCTTCACTTAACTTAAGAGATTGATGCTAATACTTCCTTCTTATTTATAATATCGATTTCAAAAGCATCTTGCTTCCATAATCAGTTAATACCCAACTCCGTTGTTAAGGAAATATCGGTTACGACGTTATTTTCTTTTGTTATGTTACGCATTACCAACATCTGAAGGCGAAACTAACATAAAAACAGAATCAATTGCCGGTATGTCAAAATTCATTACGCAAGTTTACTCTTATAAATAAATATTTTCCCATACTATTAACCCTATGGGACCATTTAATTGTTTTAATAATTTAATTTCGGGATTTATTTCATGGCTAAATGACCAAAAATGCTCTGCTAGGGCCTATTTATCAATTTGTTTATATTTGTTACGAAAATGTTCTTTCTTTCTTTCTGGTTTCCAAACTACGTTTCGTCTTTCCAATATAAACCTGATCACAATCCAAACAATTAAATTGATAAATATCAGATTTTTTATTATTAGCTAATAAAACATTTCTAAAAATGCAATTCTGGTTCCTCAAGATAAATATAATATAAAAATATACTAAACTTTCTGAAAAAGTCAGATAACAACGATCTGGCATTCATCAATTTAACTGTATAGATTGCGACCGGGTTTACATTGGAAGAAGCAAATGTGATTTGTAAACCATAGCGGGGGTATGATTTAGAAATATTTAATATAAAAACATTGATAAGTCAGGTGTTGTAGATCACTTTTGGTCTTTAAATCATAAAATAAATTCAAAAGTTAAATTACTAAAGAATTAAACGAACTCGTGGATTTAATGGTTTGTGAAAAAATATTTACGTAGCTTTAGAAATAGAAATCGCGTTATGAATTTTTAAATTCCACCAATTGATTCTATATATCAACTTATTTTGTTTCCAGAAGATGGCAGTACGATAGGAAAGAATTCATCACCTAGCGGCAATAACCAGAAAAAATAAACAATAAAGGAGCAGAGGATGCAACAGATATATCACAAAACTAGTCCTTTAGAAGAATTTATAATTATTATATTCCACTGTATTATCTGCATTGCTTCATATCAGTAGCTTCAGCTTTTTCCTATTATAAGTACTGTTATTTTATGGATATTCAAAACGGTGTGATGAACAGTATTACATCAATATTTGCTTCATTATGCTTATTAAGACCTGAATATTTTCAGGTTAGTAGTGTCTCCAAGTAGACGTGGCACTCCCAAAACATACGTATTTTCACCCCGAGAGGCGTTTGGCCGAGTGGGTAGGTCTCGCAATAACGAATGTTGTAGTACATGAAAACTTAGTTGGAATGATCTCTGCAAAGCCAATGACTTCACACCACCTCGGCCAGCTGGTCATGCACTTAAGTATGAACAAGTGGAAGCAAAATGGATGGTCTATAATGACGGACATTATTCATTTCATGGCACAGTTATAGCAGTACAGGAAACATCAGGCAGTAAATTATACGATGTTTTCATGGGGAAAAGAGTTGCTATCTGCACTTATGCCTCAATATCCTGTATACCAAATAAAGGTATTTCTTCAAAATATTATCCAAATCTCCCAAAACTGGACACGAATATTTTCAAGAAACCCTCCTCACTGCTACATATCCCTTAATGTGAAAAAGTCTCTTTGTAAGTAAGAAAAAATCGCAGCAGCGCTTTTGATTAGAACATCAAAACATCATTTAAGACATTTGCATCAACAATTCAAATGCATATCTTCAATTGTGCCGCAGTGAGATACGCTTTACTTGATTGTATTTTATGTGACTTCTTATCATTACTAAATTATAAAAAACAGATAAAAGCTTGCTACACAGGGTTTAGATATCGATAAAGCAGTTTGTATAGGTTGCATTTTTCCCTCTATATTTGCTGTTATTGGTTTGAATTATTGAATAATTTATACCTTTTTTAAAAGACGTCTTTTGTTCATTCTCCTGGTCGTGCAAATAAGTCGCCGTCGCTTCAGCCTACAACAGCAAGAACTGTTCTAATATGTCATAGTCACATGTTTTCTCTACTTGCTACCCTTTATCATTAATCTTTTACAAACTTCTGTTTTAAACTTCCTTTTCTCCTATTTAGTTCATATTAATTGAGATAAATATTTGGAAAAACATATTGTTACACATTTCGTTCTGTACACAACAGGGATAGAGAAAACCAAATCGAAGTCAGATTATTTTAGTTCATTGATGGAAATTAATCATTTCTCCACACTAGCCGTATGTAGGCTAAGGTGTCTGGATAAACCACAATAAGTTTTCATATACACACTAGTTAGTTGAATAATTTAATGTCATGTTGGCAAGTTGGCCATGGTAGCTTAGTGGTAAAAGACAGCTGAACGGAGACCGGAACATCCGAGGTTAAAATCCCGGTTATGGCACTGAAGTTTTCAGTCTGACTCTACCCTTCCATACTTTGGCCTACACATGGCTAGTGAGAAAGGACAATTACCATTAATTGCCTTAATAGTGGTCTGAACTATAAAGCCCGGACCTTGAAGTACTTACAGCATAGTAAGTTGCTATTGAGACAGTTGTCTCATGTGTTTATGAGAACTGAATGGTATTGAATGGCTATGGCCATTTTTCAGTCTGACTGTACCCTTCCATAAAATTTGGTGTTTATCCTTTTCATTTCCAAGTACTGTAGTTAATACATACACAGAATTCTTTCTAAAAGTGGCTTTTGTTTTGTTTTTCAGGTGGACTAGAATTGGCACTTCCGACGGAAAAATAATATTTGATTTTGAGGTAAAACGTAATACTAGCCACTTAGAAGAGAATGTCACATGCTGACAGACATATTTCTAAATATTAAGTCCAGGAAGGAAATGAAATTGAACCTTACGCGGGTTGCAAATCCGTAAAAGGTTGTTTTTTTTTTTTTAAAAAAAAAAGAAGACATATGAATCTTAAAATTTCTTTCTATAAACTTTATTTTTACTTTATGAAATTTTGTACATATACAGCCTCTAATAAAACCTAAAGTTTTCAAATGGTAAGGAAGCCAAAGTATTGTTTAACAAGTAACTACTGTACCCTGTCTCTACTGTACTACCCTTCTGCTAAAACATACGGATTAGGAATCACAAATGCGGAATCACTTTAAGTCGGCAGCAAGTTACTTAGTATTCCTAGTCCTTAGCACCAGCTTGGCATAATCCTGACCTTTGCGAATCTGAACTTGAAGATCTTTGACGGCATCCTCAAGCATGGTTTTCTCATAGTCGTTGACAAAAGGAATGGAGTAGGCACTTCTGACTCCTTGCGGACCAAGTTCCACGGGCAAGGCACAGTACTCTACGCCCTCCACCTTGTCCGTCTTTATGAAAGCACACTCTACTGCCGACGGATCCCCCTGCAGACCTCTGACCAGAGATGTCGTGAAGCGAGCAACTCCGAAAGCTCTGGCCATGTAGTCCGAACCTTGACCTTTCCTTGCTGTGTGGATGGCGTCTTCTGCATGACGCACCTTCTTTACGATGTCGCGGTATAGCACCTGAAAACATACACACATATGGCAGTTGGAGGTTTGTATTCCAAATAAAATTTCTATAGAAATTCAGAAATAGAGGTGATATGAATAAAAAGATGTAGAAGTGATCCAGAGCATGGGTCAGTGAAGAACATAACCCTTGTGCCACATTCACATAACGTTTTTAACCTTATATTGCTTATTTTCATATAACTTCCACAAGCTAAACTTACAAACGCTTATTTCTTTATCTGTTTATTTTAATCAAAACAAATGTTTGAACACATATTTCCTTTCTACATATATTTACTTAAAAGCACAAGTGAATAAAGGAAACAGAGACATCTGCTTGCTGTAGGCTGGCTTGTAGATTCCATAACAAAAACAGCTATTAAACAAGGGACAATATTTTAAAAATGTGCTAAGTTTTAAAAATGCACACTGATGACAACGGATAGCTCAGAAACGGTCGATGCCACAGAAAAAAGTCATTTCAAATACATTCATCATATTAAAGTGTTCTACATTCTACAAATGGTGTTACGAATGAATACAGCTTCTCGCGTTATTCCTAGAAAAAACAGACAATAATTTTTACCTGCTTTGTACGAGGGTAAGTCAATAAAGACGGACAGTGATTTTCTTACACATAAAATACAATAGTCCAGATTGGTGTGGTCTTTTTCAAAGTATTCTCCGTTGTGTTGAATGCACTATGCCCAACGCTTCTGCCAGTCCTGTCATTAGCTTTATCGCCACCTCAGCCTTCTTCACGACGGCCTCAGAAATAGCAAAACGAGTTGAGTGCAGGTATACGACGCGGACGGACGTGTTTTGTGCGCGCGCTTCCGTGTTTTTCAGAGTACACTGTGTTTAACTTTGGAATTAAATTTCTTCTTGTGAACCGTATTTTCACAATCAGTGCAAGAAGTTTGTTTACGTGTGTACTAGTGCTCTTTTGGCACAGTGAGTTTCTTTTTCTCTCCCTGTTTTTTTTTTCCCTCTTACTTATTATATTTCTCACACCGGACACTACCGGCCATCTCTTACGTTCAGCTATCGGTATGGTTTATCAGACTCACAGCAACCAGCATCTCTACAGCCAGCTCTGCCAATGTCTACGCAGCCATCCCAGGTTTCTTGCACCCCTACTCTCAATTTTAATTCACAAATACGCCAATCTACCTTACGCCCGTCAGAGGTATATCCTACCACGTCATCTACTGCTACAGTGACCACTGGAACTACCAGTGACGTTACCATGCATGAGACTGCACCATCTAACAGTTCACCCGCAGCAAACGCTAGTTGCGTGGCCACACACGTTATTCCTGCAGCCATCCCGAGTAAGCGCAGATGCACTGCCACGCCACCACAGCAAAGTGCCTTCCGCTATGCTTACTCTGTTTCTACGCACAACCATTTCGAATTATTAGACTATAACAATGCCATGGACGAGACTAGCACTGCCACGACTCCTAAAGAACAAATTCCACCAATTTGCTTGCGCAACATTGGAAATTATCGATTACTGCTTCAGGGCCTAAAAAGTAATGTTACCTCTGAATTTCATACACAGCTTCGCGGGTCCCTCTACTTCAGATGACTTCCGCAAACTTACTGCCTACTTCAGAACCGTTCAACAGGAATACTACACTTTTAGAAATCCTACAGATAAACCTTTTTCAGTAATTATACGCGTCATCCCTCCTTCGCTCACTGATAAGGAAATATGTGACGAATTATGCTCCCAGAACTATCCAGTGCGGAAGTTCACTCGTCTTCTGAACCAGACTAAACAACCCATTCCTCTCTCTGCGGTGGAATTATTGAACAACGATGATGGTAAAGCACACTCGCCTGTTCTACAGTGTTGTGAGGACGGAACTCCGCCGTCGTTCTACTGACATTCCACAGTGCACTCGCTGTCAGAATTATTGTCATACAAAGAACTATTGTCAGCTGACCACAAAGTGAGTTCGCTGTCTCAAAAATCATCACTTTTCACATTGTACTAAACCAAGGGATACTCCAGCTCAGTGTGTGCACTGTCATGAGAACCACCCAGCTAACTACCGTGGGTGAGGGTATTATTTGGAACTGAAGTCCCGTACCTAAAATAGCAACACTAGGCAACAACTTGGCAATTCTCATTGGCCCCACCACTACAACAATCTGATAATCCTGCACAGCAACCTTCACAACCACCAGCTATATAACCAGTACCTCCAACTTCTTCTACAGTAACCTATGCTTCTGTAACTTCTGCTTCCTCAACTCGACGAGCTACTGCACAACAAGAACCCTCAGACTCCCCATCTCTCTCGGCTCTGCTAAGTCGCCTGTTCATTCAACTTCTGAATTCTTTATCCACGTTCCTCACTCCTCTCCTACCACAAGTCACCCAATGTTTCCAAAATGCTCTCTGTCTACTTTCCGCCAAGCTGGCGTGTAAACGCCGTCTCTTTTATCACTCACTCTCCTGAACTGGAACGCTAATGGTTCCGCGCTAAACGCGCCTTTGCTGCCTTTCTGAGTTTGCGCAATATAGATGCTGCTTGTATCACCTAAACTCATCTTCTCCCAAATGAACGTTTCTCTGTTCCAGGCTACAGAATCTACAGATTCGATCGGAATGCACCTTCCGTAGCTGTGCTAGTTAAGCGTTCTCTGTCTCATCATGAAATCTTCTTATCTGTGATCCCGGTTTCAAGGTCGTGGGCGTTAAACTCTCTCTTCGCAATAGCAGTGATCTCATTCTCATGAGTGCCTACAAGCCCCCAAATAGTAAGCTTAACATGCGCTATTTCTCTCTACTCTTCCCAGCAGAAATCTGCACTCTCTTGCTAGGTGATCTGAATTCCAAGAATACTTCTTGAGGCTGTAGGGTCATTTATCCGAAAGGGCGCCGTCTGTTTGACACTATTAATGCCACTGGTCTTCACATACTGGCTCCCACGGAGCCGACTTACCATTCTGGCAACCCACAGGTAGCTCTTGACATTTTAGACGTTGGGGTACATCGTTATATACGATTACCTGCATTGATTTATTCACTGCCAGAGCTCGATTCCGATCAGTGTCCAGTATTGGTCACATTTAATCTCACTCCTGACATGCCCGCCTTGGTAGCGTAGATAGTAGCATGTCTGCCTCACGTTCAAGAGGTCCCGAGTTCAAATCTCGGTCACGGTGAGTTACCTGGATAAGGTTTTTTTCCTGGGTTTTCCCTTGTCCTTAAAGACGAATGTCGGATAATTTTAAGCTCCAGGGACCCTGCACTCATTTGAGCATCATTTTACCCAATTCATTCACCGTTCGATATGACTTAACGTTGGAGGACGTAAATTACAACAACAACTCCTGACATCTTGCCACAAACTCAGTGTCTCATCAATGGTTTTGTCAACTGGAACTGTTTTCGCACATATCTAGATGTTGCACTCCACACATCTTATCCACTGGATACTGCAAATGATATTGACACTGTCGTTGACCATTTTACCTCTGCCCTCTCTTCCGGTGTACGATCCTCTACTATCCACAACAATCAACCTTGCCATTGCCCATCCTTGCCTATCCATATTACTCAACTCATTCAAGAGAAATATCGAAATCCTGGATTGTGGCAACGTTATCGCCAACCGTGGCTACACCAAAGATTAAATAGTCTCATTCGGCAAGTACGGAATGCACTAAACCAACATCGCTTTCAGGAGAACCAGCGACAATTAGCCAATATCCGTCCCGGCGATCATACTTTATGGAACATCACTAAGAGGATTCTCAGTGAGCCGACAGTAATTCCACCTCTTCAAGTTGAAGGGACACCTTTGAGTGACTGTGCTGCCAAGTGTTGCGCTCTAGCTACTCATTATGAGCGCACATTTACGCCGAACACCTGCTTGGATCCTGATATTCCCTCTTCCGTGGGCAGAGCACTCCTTGAATACCAGCTTCGTCCTACAGTGTCCAACAGAATTTCGTTCACTGGTCCACGTGAATTGTCCCGTTTTATCCATCGATTTCTCATTAAAAAATCTCCCGGTCATGACCTTATTCCCAATGTTGTGCTGCGAAATTTGAAAAACAAGGCGCTGGCTTATTTATCATCAATCTTCAATGCTGCGCCACGAATTGGTTATTTTCCATCTGCATGGAAACAGGCTGAAATTATCGTCTTCCACAAGCCCAACAAGCCTAAAAGCCTTCCCTGAAGTTATAGACCGATCAGTTTATTACCTACCCTTTCTAAGCTTTTTGTAAAGATTATTCATAAACGTATTTCTCATTTTTTGATTCACAATCAAATAATTCCGTCTTTTCAGTTTGGCTTTCGCCCAAAACATGCTACCACTCATCAATTACTTAGAATCACGCAGTCTATCCTACAAGGTTTCGAAACCAGGCACTACACTGTAGCAGCATTCCTAGATGTCGCCCAGGCATTTGATAAGGTGTGGCACAGTGGGCTACTACTTAAAGCACATCGCATAGGTCTTCCTTATTATCTTCTACAAATCATTGAAAGTTTTCTCACAGATAGAAATTTTGTGGTGTGGATTGCTGGTTCCATCCGATGGCCCATCTTAGCAGGTGTCCCTTAAGGTTCAGTACTAGCACCAATCCTCTTTAATATTTACACTTATGATATTCCTGCTATAGCTCCAATTTTCACAGTTTTATATGCTAATGACACTGCTCTCTTTAATTCTCACTCCAATATACATCATTCTATTCATGAACTACACACTGCCCTTGATCGACTAGCTCACTGTTTCTCTAACTGGCGCATTTCCCGTAACACTAACAAGACAGAGGTTAAGATCTTCTCTTTACGTCCTTATAGGGATCCTCCTTCACTACAGCTGCTCGGGGCACCAACTAGTGTGCCAGTGAAGTATCTTGGAGTGCTACTGGACACTTGACTAACTTGGAACGCCCACATCTGTCGGTCTGTTACACTTGCGTCTGCCTGGCTTTCAAAACTGTACCCTTTAGTCAACCAACTTCATCACGAGTTTGGTCTTCAACCCGTTCACCAGTACATCCGCCTGCTGGCACGACCTTCTTTTACCATCTCCAGGAGGTCCCTGGAGCTGTTACGTACAATCTCGGCGCTCACACTCGCCAACCACCTCGCCTCAAGCGCAGACTGCCACAAGATCTTCTCCTAAGTGACCTCTCCAGTACAGACGACCCAGACGAGTGATACTTATCAAACCTAAAGTCATCAATTTGTGTTATGGTGATCCTGTCATATTTAGCTAGAGAAGTCATTCACGGCTACCTCAATTGTTATGCGTACTATTACTCAGTGTCTCAATAACAAACATCTGTAAAGCATACTTGCTGATCGATGGATAATAAAAAGTAGCAAGACGCTTCTGTCTTAGTTATTTTTCAGGTATGCATTCCCATGCATATCAACCAGACTGCAGTTCCATACACACTTCCACCGACATTAACTTCTGTTCAGAAGTCAAAAATCTTGGTATCGCCTCGCAGAAACACATCTCATATTTAAGTGATTACGCAGAATTTAAAAAGCACGGCCATGGGAAATTTGTAACATGTCTGCAAGACTGTCAATTGTTATTCGTCAGTGTTTACGATACGAGCTGTGTTAATCATGGCTTTGTTCATTGCTGCTGCTGAAACACGCCCCTCCTTAAGTTGCTTGAACCATCGAAGTGCTGTGGATTGTGTCACAAGATAATCGCCATATGCCATCTGCAACATTCTGCAAGCTTCCATGTCGTATTTCTGCAAACGAAACAAAACTTCAACGCAATATATGGTTATTCGCGTAACATCTGCATTTCCTAAGTAGGTGGCTGGCGAACACACCTACTTCGTCCGTATCGTGTACAGATGCATGCACAAGCGAGCTTGTAGAGTATAATTAGTTAACTCATGTGCACGTCGGCCGCTGCCTTTGACGAACCCTTATAATCGTTTTACAACACCGGCCCTCCTTCTCCCAGTCCTTTCTGCAAGGTTGCCACCTTTCTCGGTACGCTATGGGTATCGTACGAGGTTTTGTCTAAATAAATTATCTTATGTCCATTACAGTCAAACTAGTTTTGACGATATATATACACATATGTCTGTGTGTGAGTGTATATATATATATATATGTGTGTGTATATATGTATATATCATACTGCGAAGCTTTCTTAGTTTTGACAAATATATATTGCCAAGCTACAATTCTACTGGATTCCATAATAACTCTTATATTATTCAAAGTGCGGTATTTGAAACCCAGCTTCTTTAGGAGAACGCGCAAGGTGCAGTGCTCATAAGAAAAATCACAAATTTCTTGTAAATGTGCAACCAATTCGTCTAAGGTGGGCGCTCTCCCTCATGCAGAGACTGTATAAATTTCTCGACGAATTAAATCGCATGTGAAATTATCTACTTTAGAGAAACGTTTCCTTTTATTTTCACACTTGATCGGCGTCTTTGGTATTCCTTTCGTCACAGTATTTCTTACTGTGTTTCTGGGAATACCCAGAATTTATCATCAGGTTTATTGCACGACCCCTTACCAAGATTATTTTTCAGAAAATATTTATGTGTGTTCAAGATAAGCGCTTGAATTTGCTTAGAAAGAGTTCCCATTACACCTTTGTTTTTTTATGCTTTTACAGTAATATAACTTGGCCCAGTTATTCACACTATTGTCATCACTTTGATTATTTTCACTTGACTGAAAGTTATCTACTACTTCATTTGCATTTACCACTGCATTTCCCTCCCACGGTCTCCACATCGTGACACAACGAATTTCTGCACGTAATGAAACAGATCAACTGGAAGTTGGAACTTTGGCAACTGAGACTCCACGTGGAGTAGACATACAACTGTCACTTCGAGAAAATCAGGGTTGCTATTGGTCCTCTACGACAGTGTTCCATTTCTGAAGTGTGGAGATAGATTTATGACGGTCATTAGTGGGCGGGAGGGTGTTTTCTTTGAGGGGCAAACTGCACTCGCGTTCATTAGACAGACTTTATTTTGTCCATTAATCAGAGCTGATCCTGGCAACATGCAAAATTGTATCCATAGTATGCCTTTGTTGTGCGAAGTTAAAAAAGATAGCTACCAGTCTTTATTAATTTTCAATCGTACATATCTTAATTATCCTTTATTTTAATTAAACTTGTTGGGAACCATTTCTGACAAAATCCAAAATTTTATAAAGCATTTATGTAAGAGCAATTTGGGGTGTGGGCACGCGAACACACACACACACACACACACACACACACACACACACACACACACACACACACACACACACACACACATACACACACAGCCTATTGGTGCTCTATTAAAACGCTTTGCAGTTAAATTCAGTAGATCTGCAATCAATTTTCAATTAAAGTGCCTAAATTAGAGTAGAACACTTGTTGACTAGAGTAAGGAAAACATTAAATTGAAGTATGTGCAAGTTTCTCTTACCGAGTTGGAAGGGTATGCGAGAGGCGGGTTGCCGTGCGACAGGAGAGGTACGATCGTATTCTTAGAGTGACCTCCTATCACAGGAACCGTCACTTCTGAAGGATTTATGTTCATGCAGTCGCCTAGGAATGTGTTGGCTCGCATCACATCAACAGCCGTGATGCCGAACACCTTCCTTGGATCGTAGGTTTCTGGAGATAATCCCCTCAGCACGTCACATACCAAAGGAACCTGCAAAAATACCATTCAACAACAATACAGCGTTTTAAGCAAAACCCCTTTTACCTTATGAGAAAATCAACTTTTTATTAAAGTATCTCCATATAAATGACAGTTTTTGCTGGGTACATTTTCCTGATGATCTTGGTATTGCATCTTTGAAAGATGATGAAAATAAATATAAAAGTTTCGTTTTAACCGACCTTTTTACGGAAGTGAAAGGGACTTCAGGAGGTTTCAGAAAAACGTTTGATAAAAATTTATGTAGCAGGAAGTTTTCGGAAGGTGCGCATGTTTTAACGAAATAAAAAATGCTTGGTAACTCTATATCAATTAATTCAATTAAATGAATAATATTAATAATTAGTAATTTTATTAATGTGTCTTGGAAATTGTGTATGAAATAAACAGATGTTTGTCTCAAAGACTACATAAAATAGAAAGTTCATTCTGTTCGACCTCTTTTAGCTAAAATAAGACGCTCCAACTAAAGAAAATGAAGTAAAACAGAGATGGAGACATGGTTTAGAAACGGAGTAGATTTCCGTATTGCTGCCAATCTAAATTTTCCGACGAGGAGAGCTAGCACAGCACATATTTGACATTATAGACCATTCCTTTGGTATTCCCCAGGCTAGAACAGAGATTCCATGCTATACAAAAGAATTCTTTTTTCAACTTATCTACGCCACACACCACTGTCCACCGCCCCTAACCTCGATATACTTAAATAAAAAAGCATACATGAGAGCACATAAGGAATTTGATAATTCATAGTAAAATAAACTAATCTCAAAATACGCCTACCGACCTGAAAAACACTGCAAAGTCACAGTCAGTGTGGCAGGGAATCGAATGTGTAAAGGTGTCATCTGACCCAGATCGCTCCTTTGAAACAAAGACAAAAATGTCGACCTTACCTCTGTAAGTGTGCAGAATGGAATACCTTATTCTAAACAGCAGCAATATTAACGCAGAGCGCAAAGCGAGCATGAATTATAAATCACTTGAAAGAACTGTCATGGGACTATGGGATATAAAATAAGAGCTTGTGCCGGCATTTTCCTAACCTTTGGAATAAATGATAAGACAGCTTAAACAGTGTGCATTTATAATTCAAGAAGGTGCTCTTATACACAAAGAAAATAAAATATCTTCAATAAACTTATTTACGTCTTAACAACATAATTCCAAGTAATCTTTATTCCTACAAATTATTATAAGTGACAGAAACATCTTGGTAGGAAGAGAGTCTCAAAGTAATAAGAGTAATAGTTATAAAATAGTGACAGAAAGCAGACCGGTTACTAATTATGAACTACTAATACTATATTTTCAATAGGATACATAACGCGCCAGCTTGCTATTGTTTGGACATGTCACCTTGTGTGTGATTGGTAGGAGAGAGGAAAAAGAAGTAATCTATCTTGCAGAAATGTCTGGAGCCTTTATTAGAATCACAATAGAAATTTTCGGAACTATAATTTTTGGGTGTTTTGCTGTTTCTTCAACAAGATCTTCCTTAATACGTAAAATATAACTGTCGCAAACTTAACTTATTTTTTTTAATGAAACTTGATGAAACTTCCACAGAATTCAAGACACTAGTTTCGCAAATAAATCATTTGTATTTTCAGTCACTGCTTTTTCCACTGTCATCGTTACTGTTGCTAGATGTTCTATTATTTTATATTTACTACCAAACTCTGAAACTGAAGCGAATAAAACACAGAATATATTGTGGGTATATAAAAATTCATTGTGTGGTTTCTATTTATTAAAATGAATATTTCCTCCCAAATCATTAAACCTATCGGACCATTTAATCGTTTTAATAATTTAACTTTTGGATTTATTTCATATTTAAATGACCAACATGATCTCCCACGGCCGATTTGTGAGTTTGTTTATACATAATATTTCTAAATATTCTTCCATTCTTGTTTTCAAATTATGTTTGGTTCTACCAATATAAAGCTAATTGTAATCAGAACAATTAAATTAATAAATACCAGATGTTTTACCATCGGAAATGTTATCTATTTTAGAAAAATATGATATTTTATAACGTATTTATTTTGAGGAACAAAAATTATACCAAATTCTTTAAAAAAAATTTAGAAGTATTTATTAGCCTAAGGGTGACAAGTAAATTTTTAAAGCTATAGTCATCCCTTACTTTTATGGGCAGAAACACCATAAATATTTTTTTATTTTTAACTTTTTCAATCTACTTATATATAAAAACCATTGATTAAAGCAGCATTAATATTTTTTACATTCTCTCTTAAATGTTTCTTTATTTACAGTTATTATGTTCATAAACCTAGAAGTCAAACTGTTAAAAAATTGTACGAAACTAAGCTCTTGAATTATGTGGAAGTTTCATCAATGTTCTTAAAAAGATAACTGATGTTTTTGACAAATAACATTTTAAACAGTACCTGTTGCTTCACATTTGTGACCTTCTGATTTTTACATATTAAGAGATCTTCCTAGTCTATACGAGAAGAAAAGGGAAGTATTGGGTTCGAGAAGTGTGATTTGAGGTACCACGTATAGTATTCAGACAGCCACATATTTTAATAACGTGCTATGCATTACCTAAATGATGAGAAGACATGATTAAAAACAGTGTTTAATCAAGTTTTTTCACTCACCATGCTGTTTATTGGCTGTGTAGCAATAGCAAGAATTGCGTCGGGATTCCGTCTGGCGATGTTCTCTGTAATTAACGTTACCATGTCGGCATTCATCCTGAACTGTATGTCGTCAGACACTCCTGGAGTCTTCTCTATTCCTGTACACATGACTACCACGCTCGCCATCTAGAAGAAAATATACTGTAGCATATGAACAGTGTAAAAGTACATTTGGTTTTTAGAAATACCATTATCTGTTCACAAGCACTGAAAACAGAAGATAATAAAGACTCGGAAGCTTTTAACAGAAAAAACCTGCATTTCCTTGAGGAGAACAAAGGAAAATGTTATTTATAATAGGTATTGAACCGGAACTTAATTTTTAAATATGCTCTTCAGAGCCCAAGTGAGAGACAAACAAGCATTTTTCATTTCCAAATGCGCCTTTTTAAATATTAAGGATTGTCAAAGCATATATTTCGATAAAGATTTTCTGTTTAAGCACTAAACTTGCACAATTTACAAGAAATAAGTGGTGGAGAATGATTGCAGCCAAAGTAATAACTCGTTCATTCCAATACGAACCTCCAAGGCTAGCCTCAACTTGCGGTATCCAGTAAAAGGAACAACCTCGCAGTTCGTGTCGATATGACTCAAATCTGCTGCAATTCCTGCATTTTGTTCGGACTCGTCGTATAATGCCAAGATGTCTATAAGCGGGGATTGTTTTAACAGCAGCGCTGTCATCTGCCCCACTCGCGTGCACGAGCCGACCAGAGTAACCTGAAACATAAGAAATTCCACTCTGCTACTCTATACACAAGTATTTCCACAAATGTCTGGGGTTCCTCACATCATCCTTACCTCCTAGGAGTGGTAGCCCTCATAGATCTGCCATAGTCCCTTGCACGAGGTAATACAATATATCCTTGCCCAAACAAACATAACCTGCATGAACTTGCCAGACCTAATCTATCTCACTTTAGGTTTTCCTCTCTTAACCTAATCGTATAGTTCATTCAGAATTGCTAGTAACGAATAAAATTTTATTAATAAATGACCCTGGAACTGAATTTACCAATCTTTTAATCTTTAGGAAATTTATTTACATTTGTATATTTGCTTCTTGTATTTGACATAACTCTGACGTTTATTTTGCAGATATTAAATATATCATAAATGTGTAATAGAAAGCACTGATGGAGTTTCAAAGAAGATGGAGATTTTATTGAAATAAATCAATAAATTACGTATATACTTGGAAAGATAGAGTCAGCCTGAAAAATTCAATGCCATAGCCGGGATTTGAACCACGGATCTTCCAGTTGCCGTCTAGCCGCTATAACCCTATGCCAACGTGCCGACATGACATTAAATTCTCCAACTGACTCATGTTCAAATTCATGTTCTTGGTTCAAATTCCAGCTATGGCATTGAATTTTTCAGTCTGACTCTATCTTTCCATACTTAAGCCTACACACGGCCAGTGTGAAAGAACAATTAATTTCCAGTACGTATATACTGATATACTTTTTAACACTCTTCCAATAACAATTCTACACTCTTGTGCGTAAATTTATTTTGTCCAAGCAGAAAAAAATAATAAGGTTTGTGCATACGATCATGAGCATGAGGACCCGCCTCGGTAGCGTAGTGGTAGCATGTCTGCCTAGGGCTCAAGAGGTCCCGAGTTCGAATCTGGGTCAGGGTGAGTTACCTGGATAAGGTTTTTTCCGGGGTTTCCCTTATCCTGAAAGATGAATGTCGGGTAACTCTAAGCTCTATGGACCCCGGGCTCATTTGAGCATCATTTTACTCATTGCATTCATCGTCCGATATGTCTTAAGGTTGGAGGATGTAAATTAAACAAAAAAAAGCATGTGGTATAAGAATTTCCATTAACGTTAGACAGGATATGTATAAAGTATTATTTATATAATGCTCACTCTATAAATACGGAAATAATTGGGCCAATATAAACATTTAAATTATTGTAGTAAGACCCACCCAAAGGATGACAGAGTACAAAAAGAAAGTTGTAATGCTAAGTCGGTTTTAAGAAATTCATATGCAAAAACCAAAAATTTACTTATTTTACCTTGGAGTTAAGCAATATAAAAGTAATAGAAACTTAATATTTGAAAATCTGGAAATTATAATATTTTTATTCACCAAAAGTAGTAGAGGCAAAGACAGTGATGGTGGTGGTGGTGGTGGTGGTAGTAGTAGTAGTAGTAGTAGTAGTAGTAGTAGTAGTAGTAGTAGTAGTAGTAGTAGTAGTAGTAGTAGTAGTAGTAGTTGTTGTTGTTGTTGTTGTTGTTGTAACAGTAAAAATCAAACGTACTTAAAGTATTTTATTATTAAAACAGAATCCAGAACTTCATATAAAAAGGGTCTTTCCTGGCACTGTTTAAAAATTTGAAAGAAGCATTATAATGAGGAACGTTTCACTGTACCAACAGAATAGAAAACAAAATTATTGGAAAATGACGTTTTAGAAAACCATGTTCTGTTTGCACGTATATACGTTGGGTATTTGAGATAAACAGGTCCGAAACAGCAGTTTGCTGACTCTACAGTGCATTAGGATTGTTGAAATAAAGATATTTATTTTTCTGAAAATTCAGTAAGGAAAATATCCGGAAAATATCCGAAGCCTGCGTTTTCAAGCTAAAGACGGCATGCTTGCCTCTTTTAAGTAAATAATCCTCTGGAATAAATAAATAAACGAAATGGACAAGAAAAATGTATTATGTATAAAATAAATAAACTGATAAATAACTTAAATATAATCTTGGACATTCACTAATTTAAAGTATTTCTCAAGATTTCTTCTGGCTACAAAATATACACGAACATTATAATTCGCTCTATACATCTGAAACTATGTAATCATTATGTTTACTTAGGATAGCCTCTGAAGACCAAGCTCGTTCTGGACGCTCTTCAGCATCGTGAAATGAGGAGAACATTAAAAAGGTCCGCCAAAAGATCAACGGGGATCGTCGCCAAACGATCGACCAAATTTCAGCAGCGACAGAAATCAGTTGGAGCTCGTGCCAGCGGATTTTGAGGGAGGTTTTGCACATAGACGTGTTGCTGCTAAATTTGTTCTGCGCCTTCTCACACAGAAGCACAACCATCCACATGAATGTGTGTTCGGACTTGAAAACAGAGATTGCACGTGATCCAAACTTCTTGAACAAAGTCATTACAGGTGATGAGAGTTGGTGTTACGGGAATGAACCAGAAACAATGACCCAAATCTCCCAGACCAAAAAACTCAAGGCAAGTGACGTCAAATGTGAAGAAAATGATCATTGTCTGTTTTGATGTTCATGGAATTGTGCATCGGGTATTCGTACCCCCTGGCCAGACTGTTAACCAGTACTTTTACTTGGATGTTTTAAGGCGTCTGCGAGAGGATGTAAGAAGGAAACGCCCACTTTGGCGATCAGGTGACTGGTTTCTGCATCACAACGCTCCAGCACACACGGCCTTACGAGTGACTCACTATTTGGCATCTCAGAGGTGGTCTGTCCTTCTACGCACTCCATATTCGCCGGACCTAGGCCCCAGGGACTTTTTCCTATTTCCACGAATGAAAAAAAAAACACTAAAAGGGGAGCGTTATGACGATTTGGAGGCGGTAAACACAGCTTCGCAAAGGGTAATGGACAATATCAAACTTCAAAATTTCCAAACATGCTTCCAACGGTGGCAAACAAGACTTGACAAGTGCATGCATGTAATGGAAAGTATTTTGAAGGTGACTGAAGTAATTTTGTAAAAAGGTTCATCAATAAAGTTTTTATGACACCAATCCGGTCTCTTTTGGCCCCCCCCCCCTCGTATAAAATAAACAAATGCATACATTCGTAATAAGAATGATAAAGTTCATGGCTGTTGCTAAACATATATTTCAGCGACAAACTATAGTATCTTAGGGCCTAAACTACTTAATAAGCTTCTTGCAGATGGTGATTGCTTCCTCTCGCTGTGTATGCGATTCACAACTGCAGAGCTACCAACGTATCGCAGTACTTAATGCGATTTATGACTAATTCAGTGCCTAAGCTGCAAAGCGAAGTGGCCGGCAGATAAAACCAATACTATATCACACAAAAATTATTAAAATATGCATAGTATGTTTTGGATAACATTTCAGCACCTTCAACCACGTTGCTTTTTAACCAACATCTATTTCATACAAAAATAATATTGCAATGATAACAAACCACGCCATTTTCTTTCACTGCCTGCCAACACAAACAAAGGAACTGAAGAGCCTACAATTACTGTTTTGCACTACTTTTGGCTTTCGTTAGTTCTCCTTTGGGACACGCCCAAGCACGCGTGCGAAGCGTGCCTTCTTGATGGTTTTAATTGTTTCAGTTGACTAAATGCCATATAAGCTTAGGTTCTGATTCACGGGAGGTCAGATTAAGTCACTTACGTGCATCCACTTGTTGATGATTACTTATATATCTTAGGTTTCTGATTTACGCCATTTTCATTTGCCACTCAGATCACACAATCACAAACACATCCGCTTTCACAATACAAGGATCACTAACACACCGCGGCTTTCTTCATGCAGAGTTTGGCAACATCAAATGACGCTAAGCGCCACCTACAATGACCATGCGATACTACTTACAAATACAAATTAAAATTTTACGCATAACTAAGGCAGAGGACAACCGTATAATTCAACATAAACTCCTAAGATAGACTTCAAATAAGCGATAAAGTGGCGAACGAGTATGAGTACGGACGAAGAAGAACAACAACTTAAAACGTCTCCAATCTAGCGAAATGCTCTCCTTCTATTAGGTTAGAAGCGTCTCCGCGCATGCACAATAGCGGGAAGATGGCGTGGTTTGTTGACATTGCAGGATAATATTGCTGTAAAAGAATGGGCGGATGAGCAGATTACAGGCTCTGATGGTTCAAACATGAACTGTAAAGGTAAAAGCTTAATTATTCTCATTATTTTAATTATTATGGCTATTCATTTAGCGCCGTAGTTACTATAGTTAGCCACACGTTGATTTGAGGAACACAAATTAATCTTAGTGTAGCATACATACTTAATCTTAAATTTTCACATCATAAAGCTAAGGAAAAAACCATATTTACTTAATTTAAACTACCCTTTAACTGCAACAATATTTAACGATTGATTCATAATCGTTTGCTGTTATATTCGCTATTAGTTTTATATTTTACCTACACTAAACTTATAATAGTATACAAGAACTCAACTTACGTTGCCAGGATTTTTCTTAGTTCTCACACATTTTGACAAATTTAAAACCGTTGGTGATTTAACATTAGATACATATCGGAAGTTGTTTCCGCATTTGTGTTTCCGAATAAAGTAAGAGAGCACATAAACACGCCTAGAAAACATTTTTAGGTGTAAAAGGTTCAAAAAGGTAAGTAAACGGCAAAGAAACTGTATAGGTTATCATTGTTGCCATGGTAAACGCAAACTCTATATAGTCCGATTGTCATTTTAAAACTACGATATAGTTTGGTGACCATGAAATACCAAAAGAGTTCCTATATAAGGATCACGAAAGGAACCAAGATCTTTGCGTTTAAGTACATATTAAACAGTAAGTGTGCAAAGTTAGCTCTTAGCTGGCCTCTCAGTTGGTAGAGAACGTTCTTGCTGTACAAGAAGTCCCGGATTCCATTACCACACGCGGGAAGGGGATCTTTCTTTAACCGAGGTTATTTCCCCAGAGTCTGGAAGTATAAATGAGAGAGTAAACGATGAATGGTATATAAATGAATGATATTTTGTTAATGAATCATTTCAGCGCTGTCTGTGTGCTGGAATTTCATCCAGCAGGAGTTAATTCGTATACCAAACATATTACTGAAAAGGCTATTAAGAACATTACGTTTAGGAACACTGTTGCTCTGTACCAGATTTGAACCCGCGATCTTGGAATTACTAAGAATAGTATTGCACTCCTCCCTTGTAAGTAGATGGTAGCGTGGCCGCCTCACATTCAAGAGCACTAGAGTTCGGATCTCGAATGAGGTGAATTATTTGGATAAGGTTTCTTCCAGGCTTTTCCGTTATTCTGAAAGATGAATATCTGGGAATTCTAAGCTCTACGGACCCTGGACTCAATTGAGCATTATTTCACCCATTTCATTCATTGCACGAAAACTACCCTTTGCTTGAACCATTTCTTCCAACATGTTTATTTTCTAAAAATAATCAACGATTTTCGTTAAAATACTAAATTTTTAAACATTTCTGTGACAAATAAAATGTATCAGATGCCCCCTTCAGTATGGATAACTTTCACGTAACCGGTAAATGGTAAAAGTATTATTGCAAAAGAAGTATAGATCTCGTTGAAATAAATAGTTTATGCTAAATAGTTTTTGAGTGAAAACGTAAGCGATATTCCAGGCTATTTTTCTGAGTTTTCCAATACTTACACTTTTCTCAAATGAGAAATATTTATTTTTTATCTCTTGGCCACACCGTACGGAATTTCAAGCCATCATATAGCGACTAGTTCTAAAACATCTGACTATCATTTAAAGTCTACCATATTCCTACATTTATGTGGAGCTAAAATAATAAGCGATGAAAGTTCCATTTGTAGAAAGAAAATCTTGTTTTGTTTCAAATTATTAAAAAAAAAAATATGTGTAATATGTAAATATATTTGAATCGACCAAAAAGAATTGGAACACATCCTTATGTTTTTATAATTAAAACGCCTGTATTTTATGCAAATATATATCCCGATTATCATAAAAGTAACCGAGCGTGATGGCCCAGGCAGTTTCATCTGCGACCCACATTCGGGAGGTCCAGGTTCGATTACCGCGGCCCGCCTACCTGACCCATCTGTTTTTCTGGGGTTTCCCGGGTCGCCAGACGAATGCTGGTAGGTTAATTACATCCCCGGAATTTCTTATACCTCTTTTTCAACTCCATTATCATTCCGCATTATATTCTATCTTGTGGTCTCTTTCAGTGCAGAAGTGACAGCGGGAGTCTTGGCGTTGCATGGCAGGATGATAGATTCAACACTTCTTATGGTAGGACAGTTTCCGGTCTTCGGACCGACCAGCTGGTAAATAGTAGCGACTCTGCCCTCTACACTGTCGTTATTCCTTGGGTCGGCCGTCCACTGTCTTCCCTCGCCTCATTCCTCCTCCCGGATATGCGCCACTTGGAGACATGCGTACAATAGATCAAGACTGGTCGCAGTGCCGAATGGCCTTCGTACCGTAATCCACGCGAATCCATCATAAAAATATATAGTAGCGTAGTAACCCAAAGGGGGCCTGAGCCTCCCAACCCGATTGCCGGCCTCACGCCGACGTAAGCAAGATAGAGGTGGGCGGACGATCATTCAACCGATACTGGGAGGAGATGTAGTCAGCATCACGGTACCTGCCCGACTCGGTAGCGTAGATGGTAGCATGTCTGCCTCACGTTCAAAAGGTCCCGAGTTCGAATCTCGGCTAGTGTGAGTTAACTGGATAAGGTTTTTTCCGCGGTTTTACCTTATCCTGAAAGACGAATGTCAGGTAACTCTAAGCTCCATGGACCCTGGACTCATTTGAGTATCATTTCACCCAGTTCATTCACCGTCCGATATGACTTAACGTTGGAGGACATAAATTACAAATAATAATAATAATAATAATAATAATAATAATAATAATAATAATAATAATAATAATAATAATAATAATAATAATAATAATAATAATAATAATAATAATAATAATAATAATAATAATAATAATAATAATAATAATAATAATAATAATAATAATAATAATAATAATAATAATAATAATAATAATAATAATAATAATAATAATAATAATAATAATAATAATAATAATAATAATAATAATAATAATAATAATAATAATAATAATAATAATAATAATAATAATAATAATAATAATAATAATAATAATAATAATAATAATAATAATAATAATAATAGCCGGAAAGTTGGCTATCTAGATCAGGGTTCACTACCTAGCATAGCTTCTCGATTTCTTCTTGATGCTGAGTGGGCACCGGTCCTATACCTGAGACTCAAAATCCGCAACCTCCCCCCCCCCCAGGGGTGGGGTCGATTCCGGGCGCACTCTGGACACAGCGTACCAAAGCATGGCGCTTTAGTCCACCATGTCACAGCAGGACTTAAAAGTATGTAGAAGAATATGAAAAATTCATACAAGCATAATAAAACTGCAACACATTTATGTATTTTGTGTGGTAAAACAGCTTTTTCTTGTGTCTAAATGGAGAATGAATTAAATTAAACCTGCAATCTCCAAAATCTCCAAAACGCCGCTGGGTGGTTGTATTTTGTTTTATTAAACTCGCAAGTAACCCAGCTCATATTACTTATTTTAAGATTACTTCTAGTCAAAATGAATTTCAAGGAATGCTACGTGTACAGAAGAATCGTTATTAATGCATAAGGGATACAAACTTGTGTGTCACATTAGATTCTTTTCTTTCCTCTTCCTCCCTTTTTTCCATATTCGAGGGCCTGTACCAGTCTCAGACGACTAATTTGTGTCTCCCTGGTGGAAGATGATGCTGCAAGCGAATCACGTCAGATAACTTAGCGAGGAAGCGTAGCATCATCTCATTTCAGAAATACAAAATCTATTTACAGCATCAAAGATCTTAGCTCTCTCAAGTCAGATAAGATATTTGCTCACGTGTATCATACCTTCCCCGCTTCGTTAAGCACAAGAAGGGACCAAAAAAAGACTGTACTAATCAGGTTTCCATTAGTGTTAGCCAAAACTTTTCAGGCAAAAATCTCCTACGCTCCGAGTGCTGCAACTTTGCTTTACCAGGAATTATTAATCTCTTTACCGAGTCGTAAATCCTACAGGCATGACTTTTCATATGGAGTTATACATTCTTCAAGTGTAAGAGTCGGTGTGGGGCATATGCTAATGTGCTGTTATGCTCCTAGCAGACAAAAATACGGCCGGAGCCAAAGCTCGCTGAACCGTCTTTCTATAATACGATTATCGGGTTCCTTCCTGCTCTAGCGAGGAATACTTTTAGGCTACACTAGCCAGTAAAGGTTATAAGATGAAAATTTAAAGGTGTGCTACTGCTACTGCTTACTTTTCTTTGCTTCTAATTTTATATATCACTATAGTGACTACGAAATTAATTCATAATGACGATGACATATTATTAAAATACGTGAGGGGATCAAGTCCTGAAGTGATAATGGATCGGGTTATTTACTAAATATAAAAGTACACAAGCAAACTTTTACGGAACACACGCACCTTCTTTTATTTTCAACAAACAAAAGCCATTACAAGGAACAAAGATATTCCACTGCTTGCCAAAATCTTCAAAGATATTTCACTCGTCCCCGACATATAGATTTAATTTCCCATTTTAATTTACATTGTTTAAACATTTTATGGATAATAATACAGAAAGAACAGTTTTGCATGTACATGGTAGGGTAGATACATGTCCACGTGTATGTATGTTATTTTTTTTTTTTTTTAACTATCGGAATCTCAAAACTGGATTTACAAACTATCCGATATCGCATTTTAAGATTGAGGGCAATACTTCTCCACCTACGAGGCACAGAAAGTGATAAATTGGGAGATGAACAAGAACAAAAGCCTATTCAAGTTGAGCGTTAGGGAAGAAGAAGAAGAGTTTACGAATAACGAGATGCACGTGCTACATCGAGGGGAAAAACTTGATGCCGAAAACGGGTGTTAAATAACTCATAATGATTCATTCTTTATTTTCACCTTCTTTCCCTCGGTGTCTTTCATTACTTGCCTCCTTCAAGAAAATCCTCTTATTGTTGCACGAGAAGACCGTCTTACATATTTAAGTAGGGAGGAATGGAGAAAAACGTAAGCAATTTCTGCATTATCTCCTTCCCTTTCAGAGAAACGGAGACGACACGTGAAATCCTCGGTACATCTCGCTAACAGCATCTCACAGGACCTGGTGTAGTCATCTTAGTAAACATGCCACAATATCTGTTCAGTTGGTATTTATTCTATAGAACATGCCTATAATAATTACGGAAAGTGGTAAGAATGTATCGCATGTTCTGAATTTACGTAACATTTATTTCTCATTCTTCTTTGTACTCTTCTGTTTTTCACAAAAATGACTCTGTTTTTATTAAAATATCACACATTTAAAGCATCTGCATGGCAGCTATCATATGTAACTTTATTTTTATGTGAATACTGTATGAAATCGTGATCATTCTGAATAAATTCTGCATACAGTAAAACCTCGTTTTCTCGGATAAACTGGGAGCAGAGTCGACTCGAGTTAACGAAAATCCGGGTTATCCAGAAAATGAAGGAAATAAAGATAAAAGAATGTACATCACCGAAAAGTATTCAATGGAGTTTAGAAATTTTATTGCCACACTTTCATATAATACAACATGCACTTTATGTGCTGTAATAGTCTATGTATTTGTACTATACTACAAATTAGTAGGTAGTAAAAAAGGCAGCGAGCTTCTGCTGGCTCACTTTAGTGTATCGCTTACGAGCAGCGCGATCATGCATCCCTCTGAGGTTAGAAGTTGATTTGGTGATGTTTCAGCTTTACTTTCGAAATAAAGCATCAATTTCTCTATGTTTGCTACTGCTTGTAGGTATTTGAATACTGTACATTTTCACTTTCAGTAACACTGCATGCTGCAATAATGCCTTCCTCTATAATTGGTTTATAACCTCCGCCATTGTCAATTTGTAATCAACTGTCAATATCTTCATCGACATCGAAAAATCTATCGATATTTTTAAGCATATTTATATCTTATGTTAATCTTGTTTTCTGGCAAGTCACACGCACCAGGCCACAACTTTTTCCATGACTTTACCAACCTGGTCCCAAGCAGGAGGAGTGAGTGCAATGAAATCGCCCACTGGCAACAGAACTCAAATAATGTACCTACTGAGAACAGCAATTTATTGTCTGTAAAACAAGTATACATTTATTATGACAAACAACATAATTTTGTTTCTCAAAACTGGTCAGGGTTATCTGGATATCCGGGTTAGAAAGGTCCGGGTTAGCGAGGTTTTGTTTACCAAAAGGGCACACAATTTATATCAAATACATAGAGCCTTCATATTTCTTACTTGCTTTAATTATCAAACCTTACTTTTTTCGAAGTAAGTCACTATTTTTTTTCTGACAGTCACACAAAAAGCATGACATTACAAAGCCGTCGCATAGACCTAATTTTAGAAACCTCACTATTGTTTCTTTATAATCCCTCAAAGAAATCTGTATATGTGTTATTAAAATGTATCTCAAATACTAAAAGGTAGATAAACCAATAAAGTTTTGTATAAACAGTTTTTAGACTAATTTTGAGACTTCTTTGTCGAGCAATGATTTCAAATAGAACATGCGGAAACAGCATTAAAATGTTTCATTCTCATAGCCAGCTTCAACTTTAGCTATGGGAAGAAAACAGAAGACTAGCAAACTTCAAGCATGACCTTCAGATAGCGTACTTGCATAAGTAGAACATGGAATATTTCCAAAAACATGTTTAAAGCCGAAGAATTTTACACGTGAAAAATTCTTTGAAACTAATGAACGGACAAATACCATCAAGGATTGTAAATATTGTCTTGGACCTTAAGCCTCTCACCCTCCATTAACTCTTGCTTTGTGTCTGGGTCTTTATAGATACCAAGGCTGCTATAACTACGAAAAAGTTGTTTAACTGTGAACGTAGACATCTCATCTTCCATATATGCTTTTTGTGTTCTTTTTATTATAAATGGTTAAAATATTTATGGTAATACGACGGTCGGTACCACAGAATTTTGAATTTTCTTAAACAGGGTCAGAAAATACTCCAGGTATACAATATGTGATTTTCCATGTTATATTACACATTTGCTACAATAATTAAAACTTGGCAACAATGCACCTTCTGAACCTTCATTTGTATGTCCATTGTTGTTACAAATTCGTAGACAATACATACACATGCACTGTTAGAACAAATTATTATAAAATACAAACATAGCAATTGCGTTTTGTGGAAGTTAGACATGAAAAAAGACGTGAAAAAGTAAAAAAAAAAAAAAAAACTGAAGTGATAATGTTCTACAACTCAACAAAGTCAGATGTTGATAATCTTGATAAGCTGGCTAGGCACTATTTAGTGAAATTTAGAACAAGAATGTGGCCACTTGCTCTATTTCTTGATATATTTGACTTAGCATGCCTCAAAGCTTACGTCCTGTACTTTTAATTTTTACATCATATGAGAGGTAAAAATGCTAGAAGGGAATTCCTCTCAGAAATGGGAAAAGAGTTAGTCAGACCTCAAATTGACAGGCGAATTCTTTTCCCTCAGTGCAGAACACAACGTATTCGTTCAGCAATAACTCAAGCTGGTTTCTAGAATCTTCTGAATGGCAACCAACAGGTCCAAGATGCAGATATTCCAAATATGCAACGAAAAAGCTGTGATTCTTGCCCAAGGTCAAAGGACAAGAAAGTGATGAAACAATGTGATGACTCATAAATTTATCTGCAAAGAACATGCAAGAGTGAAAGTGTTCTGCAATGAGTGTTCATTTCAAGTGCAGAATAAGTAGAAGTCTATTTATAACAGGACTTTTATAAGGTGATAATGCACATCATAATAACAAATTACAGTATTTTTTTATAGTATGAGGTAAATGAACATTTTGTGTTAAGGGAATGCAGCACCGAAATTGACTAAAAATATGGGGAAAATATTTTTGCTCTTTTTTGAGCTAATAAAATACTTTGAACCTTATAATATCATAATGCAACTAAATTTATGAGTTTCAGGCATTTAAATACCTTCACATAACAATTTAAATGTACATGCGCACGTGCATGCCGGCCCTTGGACTCACAGAATTCAGTAATTTGAGTTCTACTGAATGTACTAAATAAATACATTTGAAATTAGCGGGCAAAGTTTCTGGTGGAATTTTATATGTTGGTATGATGGTTATTTCTTACAATATGTGGCACCATGGAAACAAAACACTGGCTGCACACATTGAAAGCGATAGTGATTTTTATATTTGTCTTGTTCTGTGATTTTCTAACTTGGTCGTTATTTTCTTGTGTTTCTGCATACTGTTTGTATATAGTTAATGAGTTTTAGTGTGTAATTTAACATTTATAAAGGTGTTTATATATCGAAACGTGCATAACAGTGTTATATAGGTTGTAGATGAAACATTCTTTGAAACAACTGACCTTTTGTTGACTGTATACATAGTTAGGATCATGAATAGGCTAAACGATACTTGGGAAGAAACACCTAAACATAACACCACAATGGGAACATACTTGAGACCTGATGTGGTAAGAACACTAATGCCTGTCTACCAAATGCTGGCATCAGATGAAATCCTAAGGAGAGGTACATTGGGTAAGACACAATAAGCATAGGAAGTTTACATAGCGTAAATGCCCGAAATAAATATTTGTGTCAAAGAAGAGACTTCAAGTTGCTGTGACACCAATCATCAGTGCATTCAATTTTGGATGTTCTTCCTCACTCAAGCTGCAATCAGATACTGTGATTTCACCAGCATCTCTAAAAATTAGCCAAAGAAAGTACCAAATTACACTTACTTTATTCAGCAATTTCTGCGCAGGTAACTTCTAAAAGATACAAAAGTAAACTAAAATTGTGAAACCTGCTGCAGAAGAGACAAGAAAAGAGGCGGGAGGGTCCAACATACCTATCTGGAGGGTTTTACTCTGCTTCAAGGCATGTAGCTGAGAAGGAAAATGTTCTGGATTTTAAAATTTGATTCGCTCAGTTATAGTTTTTTCAACATTTTTTGTCATTCAAAATGTTCCACATGATGCAGTTTTGATTCAGTCCCTCTAAAATTTTCAATTAATGTTTTTAGAAAGCAAACTAAGGTTTATATCATATGAGTTTTTAATATTCATTATATTTTTAAAGTTAATAATATATAAAGTCAAAGGTTTAATCATTTTTTTGGCCTTTTATGTTTGCTTCACACCTAATTTTCTCTGCCCGCCTCGGTAGCACAGATGGTAGCATATCTGCCTCACGTTCAAGAGGTCCAGAGTTCGAATTTGGGTCAGGGCGAGTTACCTAGATAAGAGTTTTCTCGGGTTTTCCCCTTATCCTTCAAGACGAATGTCGGATAACTCTAACCTCCATGGACCCTGGACCCATTTGAGCATCATTTCACCCAATTCATTCACCGTCCGATATAAGGTAATGTTGGGGCGGACTTAAATTAAAAAAAAAATATTTTAAAAACTACAGAAATTAAAATTTTGAAAATTTTCATCGCGTGGAGCGGTTTGAATTTTGCCAACATTTTGAATTTTACAAATTAATTACTCAAAAACTATTGAAGTTATAAAAACCAAATTTGGAATTCTGTATCCACTATGTATCAGAACTAAGTGGTAAAAACTTGAGCAAGATTGGTTGATATTTGGAAGTAATATATATATATACATATATATATATGTTTTCATATTTTAGACATGGCTATTACATAACTTATATAGCTTAAAACAATGTAGTTTTAATTTAAAAGTTGTGCTTTGGTCTCAAAATAAAGTCATTATTATTTTTCTGGGAATATTACACTTTATCACTGCATAGTTATGAGAATCACTTTGGGGTACAAAAGACCCAAGGCATATAATATGATTTTTTCCAGATCTGATACCATGCAAGGGTTAAGTCATTAGTGCCAGTGTATTAGGTGGATTGGAAGCATCATAAAAGAGTAAGAGACTCCCTCCTTAATTTCCTATTTGAAAACTCCATATGCCAATTTGTTAGGCAATACCTGTACAAAAATATCTTCCAAAATAGTAATACACTCTTAAATTATTATTTTTTAAATATTGGCGTCTACCTCTCGTAATTTTCCAGTTATGCAAAACTTCGCTGATTATTTTGAGAAAATTAAATATGTACATGTGATTTGGAGCAGTAAAACCTCGTGATCTAATTACAATTATTAAAGTGAAACTTAACGAAATTTCTTACCCGCAAGAACTAGTTTGATGTGGAAGAATTTGCTTTAAGTCCTCTCCTTAATGTCTAAACGATGTCTTACCCAACTGTAAAATTTCTGTTCTATACGCATATCTTCATTTTCAGCTATACTTCTTAGGCAGAAAAGTAAACACATAGATACGTGGATATCAAATGCTAGTGCGTATTTCTACAAGTTTTATTCTGTAGCATTTTACATAAACAGGTTAATTTTCCCTGAAGCTGGACATATTACTTATCTTAGGACTCACTTAAAAACAAGCTATATAATAGTATCTTAATTACTTGCCACAAGAGTGAGGTCTAATAAAAAATAATGAAAGCATATAAATATTTTACCCATGAATAATAATGTTCTGGAAAAAAAATATTTGCGTTAAAAAGCACGCCAAATATTGTAGCCGCCTGCCCGACAACCTGCAAAGAACTGCTTATCTTGCAATTGTCACCGAAAATCGATAAATCAGAAATAAGCACATTTTATCTGCCATGTACTTACAAAAGTTGGGTGACGTATTGCATTTTATAGCTAATTGGAAATTTTGAGCTCCAGTGAAACCAAAACTGTACTTTCGGAAACGAAATTCGCGGACGTACGTGTAAATAATTAAAATCGGACAAAAATATGTTATAACATTTCACGTTAATCAGGGACAACCTTTGTAGATATAATTTCATTACACAATAGTTATAGGTTCAAAAGAAATACCATAGGCTAATCGATAGTTATTAGTTGACTTTGAAATTCCGCACACTTTTCATCGGGTCACGAGAAAAAAAAAGAATGGTAAGAAAACATTTTATAAAGTGTTAGAAGACTCAATCAGCTAGGAATATTCTGGATATGATAAATGTTATAAAACATTTATTTGATATAATGTGGTGTTTGAAACAGAATTACATGTTTCATGTTTGTAGTTACCCTATGCCCTTTACCAGTAAAATTAAACCCA
Organism: Mantis religiosa; assembly: GCA_030765055.1. NCBI lineage: Eukaryota > Metazoa > Arthropoda > Insecta > Mantodea > Mantidae > Mantis > Mantis religiosa. The sequence goes on from CM060949.1 coordinate 159,540,534, forward strand.
CAACGAAAAGGGCTATGTACCAATAAAATATTGTTAGGCTAACAAAAAATATTTATATTTTAATATTATAAAGAAAATTGTTTCAACTTGACATATTAATAAAGCATGGTAAAGATAATTCCACCAGCTTTACGAGCTGTTGCGATTCCAAATAGAATTGTTATATACCGCTGTGGCACGCACCTTTGTTCCGGCTACAGGTTATATGCGACATTCATACTAACACGCTGGCCTTATCGGCGACAGTACAAATTTAAATCAAAATGGTCCAGACACAGTGTTCAGTAACAGCTGGTCTCATTGTATGCAAGGGAGTTGGTGGACCTGCTTTTAGAAAGAAAGACAGTAGAGAATCGTTGTGTGAAAAAAACATGAAGCCTGTTAATGGCAGCTGCAATTAGTTATATTGTAATACGTTTTAGAGTTGAAACTAATAATAGACTTAGTCAACGTTCTTCATACGTGATGTTTGCAAAGTGTTTAGCAAATGACAGGTATGAAGGTATACTAGCTTTGAGAAATTAAATTCAATATCAGCGTCAAAGATTTTCTTCTCCTGACAATTCGCCGATTCTTCTGCAATTCCATTTAGGTTGTGAGCTTTGGTTTGACGGCCACAATTTTACACCACGCCGGAACACACAGCATCCTGAAACAGTACCAATATTTCACGACATTGCTTCGGGGACATATTTTTTCGAATTTCGCTAATGGAGACCTTATTCAATTTTCATTGTCATTAAGTAATATCAGTTGGTTCAATTTTCACTGTCACTTCACTATGTGAGCTACCTCAGTTTTAGGCATCACTTCAATAATGTTGCTTTAGTTCAGTATTCAGTGTCACTTTCTTTTTTCTTATTAAAAAGCCCCAAAATGAAAACTGTATGATATAACATCTTCATTCGCTGAAGCATCAAACACAGGCATACAAGTCGTACTACTGAACCCAGAACTGCTTTCATGCAAGTCTTTAAATACCTCAATGGGATTATGACGTCTCCTGTGTCCTGTGTTCGAGTCTCAGCAATGTAAATGCCTTTTTATGTTCATCAAAACTTGGAAACTGAATTCACAATAATTTAATTATAAAGTCCCTGAGGACGTGCATTATCCTAAAAGATAATCAGTTCCAGCACTTGTTTCGTTTGAAGTGTCGTGTTCCAGGAGCAGAAAAAGTGTCATTCCAGTGCCACAAAACATACCAATTTAAAACAACACTTTTAATAGCACAGTAATTCTATGTTTGCAAAATAGTGTTTAACTTCCACGTTAAACTCTGATACTCTAATTTCCATGTTTTCTGTGTTTAAATGTGTATAAATGATCCTTATTTCAATTGCACCTACCTCTAGATGATTTTAAACATCTACCTACTTGTAGTTCACCATAAAGAAACATCAATATCATAAAACATAAAACAATTAAAAATAAAAGTAATAACAGTTTTCAGAATAATAATTGCAATTTTTTTTGTATTACACGGTTAAAAAATACCTTAACCAGACACAGGATTCAAACCACCGGCGCAGCAGACAAATGAGATTGGAGTTCTGCACTCGTTCTATCTGAGCTATCTAGTGTGACAAAATATTCCGTTTAACATACGAACATTATAGCTGTCTAATTACGAATATATTACAGTCTATGCAATAACATCTATATTAATACTAATTTCATCGAGTGTTTAATATCTATGTTAAATGAATGGTAATTGGGTCGATGTTTTCATGTTGATTCCGACTTACTTTTATGAGTGATATTCCATTCCTGAATAGTTCTTCTAGTCTTCTGACTATGATTTTGTACTGTCTACACCTGCAATAACTCGAATCTTGCTTTTGGAGGAATTATTTGTTGTTTAACATCCTTTAGATTAGATTAGATTAATTTGCATTAAATAGGTTCATTTTTAGCCAGAAAAAGCTGTGAACATTGAACATTTCCAGAGGTATAAAGTTTAATAGCATATATATATATATGTACTTGAAAATTTAACATAAGACACATATGGTATACAGGCAATATGAACAGCAATATGGAAAACAAAGAAGGGATAATTATATATGATACAAAATCAAACACTTTTTAAATCAGCTTTCACCAGGCTGATGCCAGTACGTCTCAAACTTTTTGCAATGGATACCATTCATTGTTATTTCTTAAATACATATACATTAAAAATAAACTTTCAACATGCACCAAATGCCCGCCTCGGTAGCGTAGATGGTAGCGGGTCTGCCTCACGTTCAAGAGGTCCCGAGTTTGAATCTCGGTCAGGGTGAGATACCTGGATAAAGTTTTTTCGGGGTTTTCCCTGATCCTTACAGACGAATGTCGGGTAGCTCTAAGCTCCATGGACCCTGGACACATTTGAGCATTATTTCACCCATTTCATTCATCGTCCGATATGACTTAACGTTGGAGGACGCAAAAAAAAAAACAATTATTGGTAATGGTTTGGAAAGATTGAGCCAGACTGAAAAATCCAATGTCATAGCCGGGATTTGAACCACGGATCTTCTGTTGCCGTCCAGCCGCTCTAACCCTAGAGCTACTATGTCCAACGTACCAATATGACATTAAATTCTCCAACTGACTCGTGTTTTTCCCGGTAAACCAGTTAGGAGCTCTGATAAACACATGAGACAACTACCTTAATGGAGACTTACATCGTGTAAGTACTTCAAGGCCCGGGCATTTTATAGTTAATCACTATTAGGTCAATTAATGGAAATTAATTGTTCTTTCACACTAGCCGTGTGTAGGCTAAAGTATGGAAAGATTTTTCAGTCTCACTCAATCTTTCCGTGAAAGAACAATTAACTTCCATTAGTTGACCTAATAGTGGTTAACTATAACCATAACTATTAATTTAATGTCATATCGTCACGTTGGCCATAGTAGCTCAAGGGTTACAGCGGCTGGATGGCAACCAGAAGATTCGTGGTTCAAATCCCGGCTATGACATTGAATTTTTCAGTCTGACGCAATCTTTGCATACTTTAGCCTACACACGGCTAGTGCGAAAGAACAATTAATTTCCATTCTGGTAATTATTTGTCATTGGAACAGTTAGATACTACTTACAGAGCTACAGAAGCATTATCAGGATAATTTGTCATTTTATTCCCGCAACTAAAGATCGAGCTAACATTTAGTGCATTCCAAGAATACAAAAGCAGCAATTAATGGTTCGTAATATCAGACAAACTTGTCTATTCTGTATGCTCTTTTTTCGTAATTTTACGTCCTCCAACGTTAAGTTATATCAGACGGTGAATAAAATGGGTGAAATGATGCTCAAATGCGTCCAGGGTCCATGAAGCTTAGAGTTACCCGACATTCGTCTCTAAGGATAAGGGGAAACCCCGGAAAAAACCTTATCCAGGTAACTCCCAAGATTCGAACTCGGGACCTCTTGAACGTGTGGCAGACGTGCTCCCATCTACGCTACCAAGGCGGGCCTCTTCTGTATGTTTTAGGTGTTAACATAAGACTAGACTGACCATAAATGTTGAATTACTGTTATCTTTAGATAGAAGAAAAGTTAAAGAAATTAGTTTTAAATTGCTTTTATCGAGCAAAAATCTACCTATGCATGTAGCTGTTTAGAAAGGAACCGGAGTTGTCCACTTATAATATTTCCGTGCCTTTCAAAGGTATCCCCCCTTGATTAAATATTTTATTTTAAAAGCTACTGCAAAGTCACAGCATGTCGCGAAATTATTCACGTAGTTACTTGTCCCCGTTCTTTGTAATATTTCCTTTGAAAACCTTTAATTTTCTGAACGAATGGCCTGTAATTTAACCGTTCTCTGACTACGATAGCAAATTTAAGCAACTTAAAATGTTCGCGTGGAATTATTCAGTATTCCAAAGTAGAACCCACGTGAACGGCGTACCTACATGTCATTTTATACAGCTTCTGAAACCTCAGTAGAGCAGGCAATACCGTGTCTGAATTCGTGCAAGAAGTCCCGAGTTCAAATCTCGGCCAGGGTGAGTTATCTGGATAAGATTCCTCCGGCGTCTTACCTTATCATGTAAGATGAATGTTGGGTAACTCTAAACTCTATGGACCCTGGACTCATTTGAGCATCATTTCATTCATCGTCATTACCTAAATTTGGAGGACGTAAATAAAACAAAAGCTACATATAACGCCAAGTTATCGATACTTATCTGATTATAATCGGATGTTACTGCACCTACAATATTACCGATAAACTTAAGAAATAGATAACAAAATCATGAAGATAAAACTATGTCCTAAAATTTTGTAGCAGCATTAACCATTTCTGGGATATATTCCTTTGAGTTTTCCTATAGCTGGTTACAGGTAAAATGCATTAAAGTGGTAAATCATCATTCAATAGATTCTTGTGATGTGATGGTAAGAGGTTAGAATTGCAGAGCCTTGTACGTAACGACTTGCTTTCAAACATTTGATTATCACTTCAGTCTATTGTATTCCTGTTGTAGCTATAAAGCAGTCTGAAACTACGAGTTGTTTGAATGAGTAGAGCCAGACTGAAAAATTCAATATCATAGCCGGGATTTGAACCACGGATCTCGCGCTCTCCGTTCGGTTGCTCTAAACCACTGAGCTACTATGGCCCAGCTGCCGATATGACATTAAATGCTCCAACTGACTCATATGTTTCCCGGTAGACCACTAGGGGTTCTCATATGCTATGAGACACGCACCTTTTGTGGCGACTTATTATGCTGTAAGTCCCAGACTTCGTAGTTAAACCACTATGTTAATCAGGTAAATTGCTGGAAATAGTCATTTCTTCCACACTAGCCGTGTGTAGGCTAAGGTTTGAATGAGTAGAGCCGGCATGTTGGCTATAGTAGCTCAGTTGGTTAGAGTAACAACACGGAGAGCGGGAGATCCATGGTTCAAATCCCGGCTAAGGCATAGAATTTTTCAATATGGCTCTACTCATTCAAACCTTAGCCTACACACGACTAGTGTGAAAGAAATGATTATTTCTTCGAGTTCTTTGATTAAACCTTTGTGGTTATATATTTATAACGAAACCGTTTCTATAAAAAATTATATTTATTAGCATAAAGTAGATATAGAAATAAGAAAGTTTAACAAATTAGGGGAAAATGCTAAATGGTATAAGTTTTCTTAAATAAATCAATTTAAGTAAATAGGATTTAAAAATCCAATAAACTTTCAACTGTTTTAGATAAAATAATAATAAATTATGATAAAGAAATTCCTATGATTATAGTACATGGTAACTAGTTAGTATATATGATTTCTTTCTTCGAAAGGCTATTAATCCTTCCCCAGCTCTACTGATATTGTGTGCTACTAACCACCTTTGCTTAGCTTGAAATAAGTACCTTGTAATTACGGATATAAAAGAGCCAACGTTTATGGGCAGTACTTTGCGGACCGTTTCAAACCTGCCAGCATTTCAGCGGGGCGTAGAAAATGCGTACACTGTGGAGATACCAGCACAATCTTGCATGATCCGAAGATTCTAGTGTGGTGAATGGCGGAGGTTCGGTCCATACAAATACACTGGTAGAAGGCAATAAAAAATTAATATTGATTCTGGCTGTTACAATAGTATGGTATGTATGTTGACATCTTACTACGATGGCTGTTCAATAAAGATTGATCACTACTTTTTTTTTCTTTTTTTTGACAACGTACCTTTATTCATCTTCATAATTTTGATGGTTCTTCTAAGAATAGTCTCCCCTGAATGCGATGCACTTGTTCCAGCATTTATGCCAGTCTTCAAAGACATGCTGGAAACCATTTTTGAGAGATCCTTCAAAATCGCCTCCGCACCCTTCACCACTGCTTCTGATGATGGATAATGCCTCCCACGAAGGCGTTTCTTCAAGTTAGGGAATAGAAAAAAGTCACATGGGGCTAAATCTGGACTGTAGGGGGGGTGAGGGATGCACTTCACACAACATTGGCAATATGCGGCCGCGCATTGTCGTGGTGCAACATCCAGACTGCTTCACGGAAATGTGGTCCTTTGCGCCTGATATAGGACTTGAAATGTTTGCAGGATCACCCTGTAGTATTGTGCAGTTACTGAGTGGTGTGCAGGTACAACATGCTCTCTCTCTCTCTCTCTCTCTCTCTCTCTCTCTCTCTCTCTCTCTCTCTCTCTCTCTCTCTCTCTCTCTCTCTCTCTCTCTCTCTCTCTCTCTCTCTCTCTCTCTCTCTCTCTCTCTCTCTCTCTCTCTCTGTAAGTAACGTCCCTCCAACGTAAGTCATATCGGGCGATGAATGGAATGGATGAAATGATGCTCAAATGAGTCCGGGGTCCATGGAGCTTAGAGCTACCCGACATTCGTCTTACAGGATAAGGAAAACCCCGGAAAAAAACCTTATCCAGGTAACTCACCCTGACCGAAATTCGAACTCGGGACCTCTCGAACGTGAGGGCAGACATGCTTACCACCACGCTACCAAGGCAGGCGTACAACATGCTGATAAACCATTCCATGAATATCAAAGAATGAGATAACCATAACTTTCCCAGCAGAAGCAACCACTTTTGCTTTTTGGGGGTTTGGTGCTGAAGGAGATTTCCACACTGAGCTTTGCTGCTTGCTCTCAGGATCAAAATAATGTAGCCAAGTTTCATCAGCAGTGATTAGGTTTGAAAGAAACAGCGGATCTTCCTCTAACATCAACTTCAACTGCATTTTAAATCCATTGCAGCGGTAGGCGATGCTGAACATGTCGGAAATTGCCTGGTTCTCCTTCTACATCGGTATATTTGTAATTTCACTGGACACTTGCCTGTTTCACTATGAACTTCTTGAAGTGTTTCCTTTTAAATATACTTTCTACTTTAGATCTCGTGACCAGAAGAAAAATTATTCATTTGCGATACTCTAGCGCGACATGGTAAACAATTTATTCTAACCCGATCTAACACGATGTTCAAGTGTCCCTGAATAAGAGCGGTGAGCTAGAAGTTAAATGCGTGCTGAAAGGCCCTAATGGAACACCTATAAGTTGCAATCGTCCGTAATGCGTCATATAACAATGAAAGTACAAATTTTTACTTGGAATGGACAGTTGTGTTTTTTCAATCAATCGTGGTATAATCTGAAGTTGACATACTTGCGTAAACGCGATTGCGATAAATACTTTTATAATTATTATTTTATTATAAAACATGTTCTGAAATAAATAACAAATACATCATGACTATAAGCTTAATTTCACTCAAATATGAATAATCACTTACACTAATGTCATTGAACAATTTAAATTATTTTTAAATAAATGTTTCTGAATAGTTGTGAATTACTAAATATTCCGTTATTTTTTCCTTTCTTTCCCTGTATATCGTCTTACGCAACCATTACAAATTAAATTAAAGGAAACGGAAAGTTATTACAGCTTTTTACACACATGTACAACACGTTACTTGGAATTAAATATTTTAAAATCTGCTGCTAGAAAAGGTGAAGCAAAAATTGTTGAAGTTGTTTCCTCAATATCTGCAGGTATACCTTTCAGTTATTCATTAGCCACAAAAAATTAGATGCCCTGCCTTTATTACAATTAATGTATACTCTTACATTGTTGTAAATAAATTAATATCATTATATTAATTACTTTGTTTTCATACCATGTTTAGTATGATTAGTGCAATAACATTAATTAGAGTTGAATCACATTATGATTACATAGAATAACAAGAGCACGGCAGCATTTATCGAATTATGTTGCCTTTATTTATAAATCAACGATAATATTATGTCACAGATACGGTGAGTAGGCATTATTAAATTATCTGGGATAAAACATCCTATCGGAATTGTAGAGTAAGCATAATTACCGCTGTCGTGTGAAGCCCATGTTTGTAGCGAAGGTGTTAGCGGGTCTATCTCAAGTTCAAGATGTCCTGAGTTCAAACGTCGGTCAGAATAAGTTATCTAGATGTGGTTTTCCCACGCTTTTCTCCTATCCTGAAAGACGAATGTCGGGTAATATTAAGCTCTATGGACACTGTGCTCATTAGAACATCATTTCATTCATCGTCCGATATGACTTAACGTTGCAGGTTTTTGCTTATCCTAAGAGACGAATGTCAGGTAACTCTAAGCTCTATGTATCCTGTTCTAAATTGAACATATTCGTCGTCCGATATGACTTATCGTTGCAGGTTTACCCTTATCCTGAGAGACGAATGTCAGGTAACCCTAAGCTCCATGAACCTGGACTCATTTGAACATCCGTCATTCATCGTCCGATATGACTTGTTATTGCAGGTTTACGCTTATTCTGAGAGATGAATGCCCGGTAACTCTAACCTCTATGTACTCTGTACTCAATTGAACATTTCATATATAGTCCGATATAACTTAACGTTCCAGGTTTTCCCTTATCCTGAGAGATCAATGTCAGGTAACTCTAAGCTCTATGTACCCTGTACTCAATTGGACATAATTTCATTCATCGTCCGATCTGACTTAACGTTCCAGGTTTTCCCTTATCCTGAGAGATCAATGTCAGGTAACTCTAAGCTCTATGTACCCTGTACTCAATTGGACATCATTTCATTCATCGTCCGATCTGACTTAACGTTGCAGGTTTTCCCTTATCCTGAGAGATGAATGTCAGGTAACCCTAAGCTCTATGTATCCTGTACTCAATTGAACACAATTTCATTCACCGTCCGATATGACTTATCGTTGCAGGTTTACCTTTATTCTGAGAGAAGAATGCCGGTAACTGTAACCTCTATGTACTCTGTACTCACTTGAACATCATTTCATTTATCGTCCGATGTGACAACGTTGCAGGTTTTCCCTTATCCTGAGAGATGAGTATCTGGTAACTCTAAGCTCTATGTACGCTGTACTCAATTGAACATCATTTCATTCATCGTCCGATATGATTTAATATTGCAGGTTTACTCTTATCCTGAAAGAAGAATCCCCGGTAAATCTAGGCTATGTGGTTCCTGGACTCATTTACGCATCGTTTTATTCATCCTCCTTTATGACTTAACATTTGAGGACGTTTAAAAAAAAAAACCTCATGTAATTACAGATCTCGGCTTGCACCTCCTTATAAAACATAATCGAGCGGTAATGATATCTAAAGTGTTGTGTCAACATATCGGGGTTATTATTTGGTGAGGTTCGTTTCTTCTATACTTAGTAATATTAGGTGACAGATTTCTGTTACACGGTTCTACTTCATAAAACCTCCCTCCCATTTTGGAGGAGCAAGGAAACAGGGTTGAAGTGGCAGGGACTAGGGGAAAAAAGAAAAAAATGGAAATAAAACTCAAGTAAGGCTCGTTCATAAAATTCTCTCAGCAAGGCCTGTTGGCTTTGTTTTACACCGAAGAGTTGGGTCGATATCGTGACACAAGGATACAGCCACACCTCAGTGGCGTGTCACATGTAATCCGCCACTGTCATGCTTTCTGGTAGGAAATTACCCTTCACCTCAAATTTTAATATTAGAATAAATATGACGCATCTACATGACGCAAGATAACAATGATAAATTCACACATTCATTATATGTATGTTATATCTGAGGCAGCCAAACCTAGGCCCGCGGACCAAGTAATGGCCAGACAAAATATCCGAATTTAAGGGTAAGTTAAACTTCAAGATTTTACGTGAAGCTACTTATCATCAGAAGTACTTTCCTTTCGAATTTAAAAAAATCATATATATATTTATGAATAAATAATGTTGCATTTAAAGTTTGAAGGTTCATTAAAACTCTCTATTTCCTTGTAAAAAGAAATACCAGAAACTGTAAACCACTAAGGACTTTGTGCCAAATTCAAAACACTTCTAATTTGACTAAATTTTGGAAATAATGTTTCTTCAGACCAGTTTCATAAGGTTTGTTGAAATATGTGGTTCCACCTACATTTGTAAGAAAACCGTTCCTGGCATTTGAGATACACGTTTTGTTAACATATTTGTTCTGTATATATAAAAGATTTGACTCAGTAGAAGAAATTGGTGACTAAAAGTTAAGTTCAGATGTTACGTTACAAGTCTTAATAATTCATTTGAACATTCTTGTTATACGACGGTCGTCTAGTAAGTCCCGGTCCTCAGAATTTAAAAAAAAAAATAACCATTTTACATTTTTTTTCTGCTTTTATAAACATAACCTCCAGAAAGACTATTACATATTTTATATCGGTGTTCTAAATTAATTAAACCATCAATGTAGTACGGTGTATCATGTTCCTCAAAATAGCTATCTACTTAATCGATGACCTCCTTGTTGCTTTGAAATCTGTATCCTCCAGGAAATTTTTAGGTCCGGGAACAAGTGGTAGTCACTGGGTGCTAGATCTGTCGAATAGCGTGTATGTTCAAGTAATTCGAACTTTAGTTCGCACATTTTTCCCATTGTAATGACTGAACGATGGGCCGTAGCATTATCGTGAAGAAGCAAGACCTTTTCTTTGCACAAATAAGTCCTTTTCTTTTCACCTCATCACTCAGGATTTGTAGTAGTCACAAGTGGTACTTTCAGCCTTTCCAAGTAGTCAATAACAATAATTCCCTGTGCATTCCAGAAAACTCACCATAATCTTCTTAACTGAAAAAATTGACTTTGTCCTTCTTGGAGTTGGTTCACCTGGCGCAATCCACTATTTTACCTGTGATTTACCTTCCGGAGTGTAGTGATGTACCCAAGTTTTATCCATGATAACAAACCGTCTAATAAATCCACTGGGGTTGTTGCGGTAGAGCTCCAAATTCTTAACAAAACAGAATTTCTTTGCAACTTCTGATCAGGTATCAACAAACGTGGCACCCATCTTGCACAAACTTTGTGAAAGCCCAAAACATTACTTAAAGTAGTTCCTGCACGTTCTTTTGATATGTTTACATCCTCTGCTATCTCAAACAATTTTATCTGTGATCTTCCAGGAATAAACGATTAATCATTTCAATGATATCTACAGTTGTGACTTTCATAGGACGTCCAGAGTGAGGCTCATCACTAATACTCGTACCTCACATTTTAAACTTTATAACCCACCTTTTAATCATTGTGTATGAAGGGGCGAGTGTTCTTATCCATTTCATCCCTGATTTCTCTAGACGTTAAGCCTTTCAAATGAAAGTATTTAATCACTGCTCGTTTTTCCAAATACTCCACTTTCGTAAAAGCTCTACACTTGTCTGTTTAAAATGCTGTCATTCAAAAACTTAACAAGCTATGGATACACGCTAGTCTAGAGTTAAACTATACGATGCTATCCGTCAAACTGGCCCAGTGGCTGCATTTTTGTGTGAGGCCCAGGACTCATCAACCGAACCTTGTATATTACAGTGAGATAATATTTGTAATGACATAACGTACTTTCAAAATATATGCTAATTATAACAATAATAAGAATAACTGAATAAGCTGTAAACCATTATTCTTTATATGTCGACCCAACACGAATACTCAAAATAGTTTTAACTACAACTCTATTGGTGCTTACTGGCAAGAGTTGACCACCCCTATTTTATCTTTATCTTCGCTGAGAAACTCATGGTATATTTTTACTAAGAAATTATTTCAAATTGTGTAAGAAAATTTGAGCATGATTGAACATACAAATATATCTTCTATGGAGTAATAACTGTATTCTACTCCATGGCATTTAAAAAAAGTCAAGGCATTGGTATGTTTTTTACATTTAAAACTTTAGTGAAGTTGAAAATCATTATTTGTTTACTTGGCTAAAAACAGGAGTATATTAAAAGCACTAAATAATCGATAAACTCAAAATTGACATTAGAAAATAATCGCTCTGATTATCGATATTAAAAATTTGATTGTTGTTTCAATTAGTTGTGATTTCTGCTGCCTTTCCGCTATCGCTTGGTTTCATATTTGGTAAATTGAGTTCCATTTGTATATTTCTATGGCAATTGAGTCCCACTTAAATTTTTGTGATGATTTAGTTGAGTCACTCAACCCGTCATATTAAGTGACAAAATTTACCTTCCTCAATCTCTACTCGACTCGACCGTATCCCTCACTGGGCTTTAGTAGCGGACTCAATTTACCACATGAGTTAAAATATTTGGGATTCAGTTTACCTGTAACCCCTGCACCACTAGTGTACTACAGCTTTATGCTGCTGGTTGTATGAACTCGGGATAAATCTTCAAATTGCTATAAATTCGGCAATTAATTGTGTCATCCAGTTTTATTCCTTAGCTGCGCATTCAAGTGTTTGTAAATTTAAAGCTAAGGTTAGCTACATTGCAAGTTATTCTCGGCCTGCTTGATACGTATCACTCCTTTGTTTTGCTGAAAGTTATGTAGCAATTTGCATTGTTTTCATAATCAGGTAATCTCTGTTTCATATAACCTTGCCCTGCTGGCATGTATCACTCCGCGTGCAACTACCTTCCTCCTCACCCTAATTGACTAATGCTTTCGCGCCATAGGCCATAGACGGTGCCTTCCCGTCACATTTAAACCTGCAGTAAACGTCATGATTGCCAGGAAGATAGATAAAATCATACAAATAAGAATATGAAGGCATGAAAAAATACAATGATACAGTTTGTACTGAAACTAAGCAAGTTGAAACTGAATTAATGAGAAATGAAACTGAAACAAGTTTATAATGAAAAGCCTTCGGCCTTTTCCATTGGATTTTTTTTAAACCAGCACTCATACCTTGCAAAAATGCTTGTCTTTCAGTCTTAAAAGTCGTGTCACGCCATAGTTGTCGTGTGTCCTTTATTCACCCAAGTCTCGTCAAGGTAATATATTACAGTCTGATTGTCCTTAAATAACGTC